>CM069417.1:102940205-103540205 GCA_035609135.1 Eleutherodactylus coqui | reverse complement strand
CACTAATTCCAAGAATATCAATGTTAAGTCTTTCGCGTTTCACAATGTCCAATTTCCCTAGACTCGTGCCACGCACAATCCATGTTGCTAGTAGAGGTCACAAATCTTAAAATCGCACCCTAAAAAAGAGTCACATGACTTCAAGACAACCTTAAAGTGCTGACAAACCACTTACAAAGCTGCCATGTAGTACCAGCCTAAGGGCTCGTGTCCGCGGGTGGGTTTTCACTGCATATCATTGATCCCTGAACACCGGTGTAAAGATACACAACACAAATAAATCGCAGCATGCTCTATTTCTCTGTGTACTATGAGCCCTATACACTTGTATGGGCCGTATATGAAACGCCGTCCATGCACAATACACGGCATACGGGCAACATCTTCATACGCATCCCCACTAAGAAATAGAGCCTGAGCGTGTGATTCGCGGGCATGGGCAGTCTCTGTCGGCAGCACGAATGCAGGAAATGTATAAATCACTGTGGAGAGACCAGCAGCGTTTTCCGCCTGCGGCCATGGACATGCGCCCCAAGAGCTGGGCACAGGGCATTCTGTGTACGGGGTGGCACCATGGAGATGTGCAGCCTTCATCTGAGGTGCCGAGAGGTACAAGGCGTGCTAATACAAGGCCGGCTCCACACGGGCAGAAGCACAATTGCGTATGCGTTACAGCAAGGTCTTACTCTACTTTTTCCGCCCCTGCAGACCACGCTCATTTGTGCGCAGCAAACAAACGCACTGGTTGAAATGGCCGATTGAGTTCCAGACGTTTTATTTTACCAGCGGAATTACACAGCATATCACGCATCTTCTAACGTATTGCACGCGCTTCTATGCAGACCTTTGGTGCGCAAATCCACAGAAAGGGTAACATGTCCTAGCTTCTTTTGTGCGCCCAAAATGCATTCACAAAATACACGCATGCGAGCGTACCCCCTGAAATCAATAGATTCTGTTAATCACGTACTGCGCAGCCCATCACGTCCATGCGAGGAGCCGGGCGAGGCGCGGGGGGGGGGGGGGGGGGGGGCCGGGCGAGGCGGGGGGGCTGCCCGCGAGGGGGGCCGGGCGAGGAGGGGGGGGGGGGGGCCGCGAGGGGGGGGCCGGGCGAGGGGGGGGGGCCGCCGGGCGAGGCGCGGGGGGGGGGGGGGCCGCGAGGGGGGCCGGCGAGGAGAGGGGGGGGGGGCCGCGAGGGGGGCCGGGCGAGGCGCGGGGAGGGGGGGCCGCGAGAGGGGGGGGGGGGGCCGCGAGAGGCGCGGGGGGGGCCGGGCGAGGAGGGGGGGGGGGGGCCGCGAGGGGGGGCCGGGGCGAGGGGGGGGGGCCGCCGGGCGAGGCGCGGGGGGGGGGGCCGCGAGGGGGGCCGGGCGAGGAGAGGGGGGGGGGCCGCGAGGGGGGCCGGGCGAGGCGCGGGGGGGGGGGGGCGCGAGGGGGGGGGGGCCGCGAGGCGCGGGGGGGGGGGGCCGCGAGGGGGGGCCGGGCCGCGAGGGGGGCCCGGGCGAGGCTGCGGGGAGGGGGGGCCCGCGAGAGGGGGGCGCGGGCGAGGCCGCGGGGGGGCCCCGCGAGGGGGGCCGGGCGAGGCGCGGGGGGGCCCGCGAGGGGGGCCGGGCGAGGGGGTGCGAGGCGCGGGGGGGCCCGCGAGGGGGCCGGGCGAGGGGGGTGCGAGGCCGCGGGGGGGCCCGCGAGGCGCCGGGCGAGGGGGTGCGAGGCGCGGGGGGGCCCGCGAGGCGCCGGGCGAGGGGGGTGCGAGGCGCGGGGGGGCCCGCGAGGCGCCGGGCGAGGGGTGGTGCGAGGCGCGGGGGGGCCCGCGAGGCGCCGGGCGAGGGGGTGCGAGCGGCGGGGGGGCACCGCGCGGCGCCGGGCGAGGGGGTGCGAGGCGCGGGGGGGACCCGCGCGGCGCCGGGCGAGGGGGTGCGAGGCGCGGGGGGACCCGCGCGGCGCCGGGCGAGGAGGTGCGAGGCACGGGGGGACCCGCGCGGCGCCGGGCGAGGAGGTGCGAGGCACGGGGGGACCCGCGCGGCGCCGGGCGAGGAGGTGCGAGGCACGGGGGGACCCGCGCGGCGCCGGGCGAGGAGGTGCGAGGCACGGGGGGACCCGCGCGGCGCCAGGCGAGGAGGTGCGAGGCACGGGGGGACCCGCGCGGCGCCAGGCGAGGAGGTGCGAGGCACGGGGGGACCCGCGCGGCGCCAGGCGAGGAGGTGCGAGGCACGGGGGGGACCCGCGCGGCGCCAGGCGAGGAGGTGCGAGGCACGGGGGGACCCGCGCGGCGCCAGGCGAGGAGGTGCGAGGCACGGGGGGACCCGCGCGGCGCCAGGCGAGGAGGTGCGAGGCACGGGGGGACCCGCGCGGCGCCAGGCGAGGAGGTGCGAGGCACGGGGGGACCCGCGCGGCGCCAGGCGAGGAGGTGCGAGGCACGGGGGGACCCGCGCGGCGCCAGGCGAGGAGGTGCGAGGCACGGGGGGACCCGCGCGGCGCCAGGCGAGGAGGTGCGAGGCACGGGGGGACCCGCGCGGCGCCAGGCGAGGAGGTGCGAGGCACGGGGGGACCCGCGCGGCGCCAGGCGAGGAGGTGCGAGGCACGGGGGGACCCGCGCGGCGCCAGGCGAGGAGGTGCGAGGCACGGGGGGACCCGCGCGGCGCCAGGCGAGGAGGTGCGAGGCACGGGGGGACCCGCGCGGCGCCAGGCGAGGAGGTGCGAGGCACGGGGGGACCCGCGCGGCGCCAGGCGAGGAGGTGCGAGGCACGGGGGGACCCGCGCGGCGCCAGGCGAGGAGGTGCGAGGCACGGGGGGACCCGCGCGGCGCCAGGCGAGGAGGTGCGAGGCACGGGGGGACCCGCGCGGCGCCAGGCGAGGAGGTGCGAGGCACGGGGGGACCCGCGCGGCGCCAGGCGAGGAGGTGCGAGGCACGGGGGGACCCGCGCGGCGCCAGGCGAGGAGGTGCGAGGCACGGGGGGACCCGCGCGGCGCCAGGCGAGGAGGTGCGAGGCACGGGGGGACCCGCGCGGCGCCAGGCGAGGAGGTGCGAGGCACGGAGGACCCGCGCGGCGCCAGGCGAGGAGGTGCGAGGCACGGAGGACCCGCGCGGCGCCAGGCGAGGAGGTGCGAGGCACGGAGGACCCGCGCGGCGCCAGGCGAGGAGGTGCGAGGCACGGAGGACCCGCGCGGCGCCAGGCGAGGAGGTGCGAGGCACGGAGGACCCGCGCGGCGCCAGGCGAGGAGGTGCGAGGCACGGAGGACCCGCGCGGCGCCAGGCGAGGAGGTGCGAGGCACGGAGGACCCGCGCGGCACCAGGCGAGGAGGTGCGAGGCACGGAGGACCCGCGCGGCACCAGGCGAGGAGGTGCGAGGCACGGAGGACCCTCGCGGCACCAGGCGAGGAGGTGCGAGGCACGGAGGACCCGCGCGGCACCAGGCGAGGAGGTGCGAGGCACGGAGGACCCGCGCGGCACCAGGCGAGGAGGTGCGAGGCACGGAGGACCCGCGCGGCACCAGGCGAGGAGGTGCGAGGCACGGAGGACCCGCGCGGCACCAGGCGAGGAGGTGCGAGGCACGGAGGACCCGCGAGGCACCAGGCGAGGAGGTGCGAGGCACGGAGGACCCGCGAGGCACCAGGTGAGGAGGTGCGAGGTACATAGGACCCGTGAGGCACCAGGTGAGGAGGTGCGAGGTACATAGGACCCGTGAGGCACCAGGTGAGGAGGTGCATATTACAAGAGGTAAATACTGAGAAGGGGGAAAGAGGGGGGGGGGGGGTATATTATTCTACATGAAGTTCTCAGTATTACTATCTAGGGGGCGCTCTACATACGAGGTATGAGGAATATACTGACTCTCGAAGGCCTGCAGGAAGAGTTCATGGTCGGCCTGGATCTGCTCCATCTTGGGTCTCTTTACCGGAGGCATAGCAGCTCCTCCGCCGCCGGAAGAGGAGGGGGCGCTGAGGCCCGCCGGTCCGGAGCTGGCACCGTGTTTCTGGGGAGCCATGGGCCTCAGCGCCGGGGAAGCAGCATTCGCGAAATCCCTTCTAACCGGGGCCCCCGGTTATACCGCGCTCTTCTCGCTCTCTCTCTCACACACACACACGATTGGCCCCGCCCTTTACCATTGGTTCGCAAGCGCTCGGACCGCTGAGGTCATTGGCTCGTCGGCACGCCAATCATCCCGCTCGTGACGTCACCAGCGCGCCCGCACTCTCCTTCGAATTGAAACCGCGGGAAGACGTCGCGGTGCAGTCTGGGAGCAGCCTGGGGCTGACGTCACGTGATCCTGTAACCCATCAGCTCATGTTGTCAGGCAGTCAGTCATGCATTCTGTGGAGCAGGCAGACCATAACCCACCATGTTCCCTTCAGCCTCGCATGGACCTAGTCAGTTCATAGTAGTCCTAAAAGAAACATTCAGGGTGATCTCACATGTGCCAACATTAATACCCCCACCACCGTGGACAAATCCCCGCGCCAAAATCTGCACGTCTTAAAACCCATTTACACCTAACGATCGTCATTCTAAGTTTCCTCAAAAGTGTGCGGTAATTGTTACCGCCCACCGTGAACGGTCACACACTTTTCATTCACTTTTAGTTTGTTGCTCAGTTTCAGCCAGCTTTAAAATGGCCGCCGGCTCACTCACGTCCCGTTGACAGTCCCTGCTCCGTGTTACACATAGGGATGCGAAGCGCTCAGCGATTCTCAACGACGATCTGCCTGTCTAAACCGGCCGCACAAGCGTGAATGATTGCGAACGAGTTAATGGTAACATAGCTTGCTCGGTCAAATGGGAACACACGCTTGTAAAAAGGGCGTTAACGATTAGCGTTCGAACACGCGAGTAACGTCAGAGTTCGCTCTCGGGCAGCCTAGTTATACAGCAGATACATTGTTGGCTCGTTCACGAGAAATCCTTGAGTTGCTCGCATTCGCTGTATAAGTGATGAGAGGGACGGAACGGGCGCCGTTTACCCGAACAATTAGTGAACGAGCCAACGATGGCTTTTATGGTGCATAAAACAAACTACAAACGAAAAGTCAGTGATTATCGTTTACTTTCACTCGTTTGAAAAGGGGCTTTACATCCGCAATTTTACACGTAATCGCCGCAGATTTTGCCCTTTGCGAACCCAACAAACGTGTCAAAATTCCCATGTAAGGGCTTTAACCCACTAGTGGTTTTTATTCCACTGCGAATTCGCAGCGTTTTTTTTTTCCAAGTGTCAATGGGACTTTCTAATGTTAAAAACGCATCGCACAAAAAACGAAAAAACTTACGTTTTTTGTGCGTTGCGTTTTTAACATTAAATAAAAACCACTAGTGGGTAAAAGCCCTAAGGCCTCCTGCACACGGGGGAAAATTGAATTGCAGATCCCGCGCTTGTCACCGGCGCAGGCGATCCGCTGCTCAATGTGCCCAGAGGTGTGCGTGGAGATTTCTCTCTCCACGAACATCAGCGGATTTCATTTGCGGACACAAGACAAAAACAATTTAACGATGACTCGCAGTGCATCCGCTGTGGAAATCCGCATGAAAAAAATCAGTAGGTGCCTTGTACATGAGGCCTAAATATTCAGTCTTTGCCTGAACTTTACGTTTGTCAATAAGTTTAAAAACTTTTGAGATGATTTTAATTTTACCTCCGTATGGCTGGCTGTGACCCCGCGTACCTGCTTTATCTGTAATGTGGATGACCCCGAAGGCTTGCAGGCAGTCATGTGCAGTACAGGTTTTTTCCCCAATATTTGTATTTCCCATGCCATCGCCTAGCGATGACGCAGGTACCCACGGCCCATACGAACTGTGCTCCGGGCTGAACGGCCTACTTTAATTTCAATGGATGCCACCCACGTGCAGTCTGCAGCAAAATAGGGCATGCTGCGATTTTTTCTCCGATCGTGGAATACACAGTTCGTGTTCGCGAATGTGAAGGAAAAAATGAAAGTACATGCCTTTGAGTGCGTGCGATTTGCTGCAGATCCTCGGTGCGGACGCTGATTGTAGATTCCACAACAGGAATCGGGTTGTGTGAGGCCGGCCTATATCATAGAAACATAGGGCTCACTCAGGCCGGTCGCACACAACCAGATTTGTATTGCAGATCTAACTCTACTGGTATTTTGTGCCGGATCTACGTCACAATCTCTGAATTGAGGTTCCAGCGCAGATGTGAAGGCAGCCTAAAAAGGTCTAAATACTCTGAAGCACAAAACGTATGGCCTGGACTGTGGAGGATGCTGATGGGAGGATGGTTAGTGGAACCTGGGGGAGGGGACGAGTGTTGGGCAAACGATGCCCGACACTCGTCCCTGCACATACTCACTGCGCTGCTGCACAGGAACTAGTATGGAAATCTCTCAGCGGGCCGGCTGCAGGAGATTTCACTCCTCGCTCTCCCCCGCCACCCTCCAATGACATAACATAGCAGCTGTTCAGTACTGAACGGCTGCTATTTACACTGAATGATGAGCGATAAGCTCATTGTTTATGCTGTATAAACAATGAACTGATCGCTCATCATTCAGTGTAAATAGCAGCCATTAAGTACTGAAAATCCGCTATGTTATGTCAATAGAGAGGGGTGGGGGAGAGCGAGGAGTGAAATCTCCTGCAGCCTTCCCCCTCCCTTCCCGGCTGGCCGCTCTGTGAGCAAGCCAGCGCTACTAGCTCCTGTGCAGGAGTGAGGACACACAGGGACCAGTGTCGGGCATAGTTTGCCCAACATTCGTCCCATGTAAACCCAGGGACTGCATATTGTGAAGCTTTAGAATGTTGACACTACACCGCTATCCAAAGCTGAGTACACAGATGTAGTCATTGGCTTCTATTTATACTGCTATCGGCTTTTACTTTGTCATCACCCCTCCATTGTACTCACTTCAGATAAGTACATGCTGTCATGCATTTAACCCCTTAAGGACGCAGCCTGTTTTTCTTTTTTCTCTCCACTTTTAAATTATAATTCTTTCATTTATCCATCCACGTAGCTGTCCGAGGGCTTTTTTTTTTGCAGTACAGGTTCTATTTTTCAATGATACTAAGATGTACTGTAAAAGTTTAAAACAATTCTAAGTTGATTGAAATGCAAAAAAAGCGCAATTACGCCAACTTGAGGGAGTGTGAGTGTTGGGGGGGGTTGTCTTGCTTCTATGGTGTACATACTGCAACAAGAGTGACACGATAACTTTATTGTATGGGTCAGGTGCGACTACCATGGTTTCCAAATTTATAGTTTGGGGGTTTTTTTTGCTACACTAATTTAAAAAAAATTCTTTGGTGTACATATGACTGATTACTTTTTACAACTTTTTGGGGGGTGACCAAAGAAGCTCAATTCTGCAGTGGTTTTTTTTTCTGACGACAATCATCATGGGGCGTGAAAATTTGCGTTACTTAGGCTGGATTCACACGACCGTATATCGGCAAGGTTTTCACGCCGAGCCGATATACGTCGTCCTCATCTGCGAGGGGGGGGAAGGGGGGGGGGATGGAAGAGGCAGGAGCAGGAACTGAGCTCCCGCCCCCTCTCTGCCTTCTTTCCGCCCCTCTGCTGCACTGTTTGCAATGGGGAGAGGCGGGACGGGGCAGGGCTAATTCTCGCAACTTTTCTGCAATAAAGACACTTTTTTTTTAAGAAATCTTTTTTTTTCTAAAATCGCTGCATTCAAACTCCTGTAACTCTTATTTTTCTATGTAAGGAGCTCTGTGAGGGCGTATTTTTTGCGAGACGAGCTGTAGTTTTTATTGGTGCCATTTTGGGGAACATACAGCTTTTTTGATCACTTTTATTTCATTTTTTGGGAGGCAAAATGCTAAAAATTTGCATTTTGCCTCTGTTTTTTTACGCTTTTTGTCGTGCAGAATAAAAAGCGTAATCATCTTATTGTACTCGTCATTACAGACGCATCGATACCAAATATGTGCCATTTTAATTTTTTTTTACCTTTTCATGCTAATATGACAAAAAGCATAAAAAAATGTTTTTTTTACTTTAAAAAAATTTTTTTTTTTACACCATCTATGTCTTTCTGGGGGACTTAAAGCACAGCACTGATAATCGCTGTGATAAGGCATGGCAGGAGTTCTGTCCGGCCATGCCTTATTGCTTATACAACGATCATAGGCTCTGGCAACACAGGACGCCGGTATCTGGCGTCCTGTTGCCATTGCAACAGGCCGGGCTCTCTGCGATTATATCGCGAGAGCCCGACAACTTCTGTGAACCCTTCACATGCCACGATCTACATAGATCGTGGCAGGGAAGAGGTTAACGGGGGGGGGGGGGGGGAGATGCATCTCCGATGTGGGATAGTGCGAGATCTGTCATGATCTTGTGCTATCCCTATGACGTAAGGGTACGTCATTTTGTGGGAAGTACCCCGCTCCCATGACGTACCCTTACGTCATGGGGAGGGAAGGAGTTAAAAACAAAATCGCTGGATCGTTCCAATTTGAACGATAATATTTAGTGTAAACGCGGCCAACGATTGGAAGAGGAACGGTAATTTGTCGCTTTTCATCTTCCCTTTCATGCAAACCTGAAAATCATCGGTTGCGAATCGTTACGTTTAAGCACCGATCGTTCTCCTTCACAATGTATCTTTGTGTCTAAACTGACATCATTTGCTTGTTCGCTCAGGCGAGCGATTATCGCTACGTGTAAAAGTACCCTAAGGCAGCTTTGTTGGTTGCCTGTAGTAGACAGAGGGTTTATGGGAAATGTAGTTTCCCCACAAGTAAAGAGAGGTGATGTGTGATGGGTAGCAGGACCGTCCAGATTCCTCCATGAGAAGAAGATGATGGATTCAGACATGTGAGTGAGAAAAAAACAGAAGGAAACCCCACAGGAATGCATGCTGTACCTCTAATTCTCAGTTTTCCCTGAGCTTGTGGCTGGAGACTAGCTGCTATGGTGGCTCCATATACAGCACACACACAGGACTTCCTGCTCCCCTATCAATATGTCTTACATACAGAAAGGAGCAACTTCAGCTGGATGCTAAAAGGCAGAACTTAAAGGGGTTTTCCAGTGAAATACTATTGATGACGTAACATCAGGATGGGTCATCAATAGTTGATCGGCCATGGTTCGCTGCTTGGGACCCCGACTGATCAGCTGAGCGGGCGCATGTTGTCAACGCCGCAATAACACAGAGATTAGAGCGGAAGCCTCTGCGATGCCCTCTCTGTCTAGTGGCTGCCACTTGTAACGGCACGCACGGCTCTCATTGACTTTAATGAGAGCCATGCCTGCATTTACAAGCGCCAGCCACTACATGGAAGGTCAGCATGGAGGCCTCCGTTCCAAATACACAGAGGTAAGAGCGTAAGCCTTCACGCCGACCTACGTATAGTGGCCGGCGCTTGTAACTGCATGCATGGCTACCATTGAAATCAATGAGAGCCGTGCCTGCTGTTATGTGCGCCGGCCACTACATAGAGGCACTACATATTGCGGCACTGACAACCTGCGGGCGCTCAGCTGATTGGTCAGGGTCCCGAGCAGCGGACCCCAGCCGATCAACTATTGATGACCTATCCTGAGGATAGGTCATCAGTTGTCTTTAAGTGGAAAACCCCTTTAACTTCACCTACAGTAGTCGCCTTTCCTGGGTATTAACACTGTTATCAGTACTCAGATACCCCAGGACGTACAGTAGACCCCCAACAGTGTGAACAACAGACAATTGCAAAAAAAACCCAACAAAAACAGATATGAAGCACATATCAGCACAATATAAAACTAGGGACTCACCATTAGTTGACATCGGCAGAAGGTGATGGTAACCAGATGATGAGGCTGACAAAACTGACAGTGCAGACTGAAGCGGATGGTATATGACAGATATTCTATTCCTAACACTAGCTCTCCCTCCCCGACACTGACCTTAACACCAGACACCACTGCTGCTAAGTACTCCTCAGTTATCCTTACTGACGACCCTGACTGAAATACAGTCCCTAAGAACAGGGCACTAAGGCCTAAATAAGAAGGCAAACAAATCTGCGGAGTAATTAACTAAGGCCTCCCTCACACACTTTCAGCACTGCGCTAATTGCTGTATAATGCTCCCACTGTTTTAATGGGACGGCTCAGACAGCCGCTCGATTGCAGCGCTTTTCAGTGCCACTTTTTTTTGAGCAGTGTCTGTTCTATTTTTGAGCGTCTAGCTAGCGCTCCTCATCAATATCAAGGAATGCTAAAAGCCGGCGTCGGACGAAAACAAAACGCAGAAAAGCGGCGTGATTTAAATCGCAGCACTTACCATAACGCCTGTACTAGGGAGGCCCAAGACAAGGCAGATACAAACAAGGAATGTGCAGACAACCACCAGAGGCGAGTACTATATTAGGCCGTGAAACTCGGCTCAATATCACTCTTGCCAATGTGCCATTTCCCCGCAGATGTCAGTCATTTTGTATAAAAGAATGTATTGCATCATTTTGGAAAGTTACAATCCTCTGGTCTCATATCTACAACATTACTTGGTTTCTACCACTGAGAACGATCACCCTTTGAATGCAGTGATGCCCAGAAAAAAAATCCCCATGTGCAAAAGTGAAAAAACTGAAAAAAATTAAATTTTGAAATCGTCCTCACACGCAGAAAGAAGTTATGTCATTTACCCCATATAGTGAACACAGTAAAAAAAAATTTTTAAATCATCCTTAGGGCTTATTCCGATGCGCGTATATCGTCCGGGTTTTAACGCGCAGCCGATATACACTCTCTCTCTCTGCAGGGGGAGGAGGCAGGCCGGGTGCAGTGCACTGAGCTCCCACCCCCTCTCCACTGCAGAGAGAGACAGTGTATATCCGCCGGGCGTTAAAACCCGGACGATATACGCATGTTGGAATAAGCCCTTAGGCCCAGCCTAGGTCGTATCCTTACGGGTGAATGCCCCTGAATGGACTGCTACAGTGTTTGAACCTAATAGCTTTCAGCCTGGCAATGCTCACATGCAGAATGCTACCACGGATTTGCGCAGCGGGAAATCAGTCGCGGCATGTTGTATTTGCCGTGGATTTACACCACGGGAGGTCTCCATTAATATAGCGTTAAAGGAGGCTGCGGAAATCAACGATCACAAGCAGGCACTTCTTGTTTTTAACCGCGGTACTCCCGCGTCGCTCGTGGGCATGAGCCCTAAGGAGTAAATGAAGCTTTCTAAACAGGTTTTTCATACTGTCCATAAGCCCGGTACAGCGGTAGAAAAACGTTTTTGTGTTTTTTTTTTTAAACTCCCGCATTGTGTGTTAATCAGGTCCTGAACCGTTCCGGCCGCGGGGGGGGCTTCCTTTCTATTTGATTGTTGGGGATGACATCTCTCTATCGTCCTCTTGCGGCTCCAAATTACTTATCGTGGGAGCTCTGCATGTATAGTAAAAGCCAAAGTGTCTGCCCACTGGGCATGCGCCAACTGGGCACGAGCAACTCACAGCATAGTAAACAGTCCTATGTGCCTCACTGTAGTGACCCCATGTGTTTTATAAAGGGGTATTCCTATTTTGGACTGTCATGACATATTAGGTCTTATAGGTGCAGATCACAGAGGTGGGACACAGCGCTCTCCCCAGAACAGCCCCCAAACCCACTTGTAGACGGCAGCTGGTGATGGTCAGGTTTACGGAAACAGATGAGAAGGCCGTCTCACACTATTTCCATACCTACCATAGAAGCTAATGGGAGTTATGGAAGCATCCCTAAAGGGGTTTTCCAGGAAAATACTACTGATGACCAGTCCTCAGGATAGGTCATCAATAGTTGATCGGCTGGGGTTCGTTGCTTGGGACCTCGATTGATCAGCTGAGCAGGCGCATACTGGCAGCGCCGCAAATACACAGAGCAGGAGCAGCGGAAGCCGACCCTATTGAAATCAATGGGAGCCATGCCTGCAGTTACAAGCGCCAACCACTATGCGGAGGTGTATTGAATACAGCGGTAATCGTGGTGTAACGCTCCCATTGATTTCAGTGGAGCCTTACAGATATGAGCGCGATCGCGGTGCTGGAAGGCACTGTGATTTTCGAACGCTGTCTGCTGTATTTTTTTGCGTTTAGCGCACCTCATCACCTATCACAATGATGGTGCGCACTAAAACCCGCTGCGACACGTGGACATAAGGTCTGAGGCCGCTCTCACACAGCTCACTTCTTACAGTGATTAGCGTAGTACAATGCTGTCACCGATTGCAATAGAAATTCGCAGACCAGCACACAGATTTCTAATGCTGTGATTTCTACTCGTGGTCTGCTCTATTTTCATGCGTTTAAGCGCTTTTTAACTTACACCTCATCACAGTGATGGGCTGCGGTAAGATTAAAAAAAAATTAAATCGCTGTCAAACGCCTTAAGGTATTCGTAAACACGGCGAGAAATTGCAGTAAAACACATCAGTTTCGGACGCGGCGTTCTATGAACACGTGCGAGAATGGACTAAGGTGGCCACCTCAGCTGTTCCCATAAGCCTCAGCAGGGTGGATGCCACACAGACGGGCGTATTCCAATCTCAGCCACGAAGGGATGGGAATACCCTTTAGGTCGGATTCACACGAACGTGTGAAAACCGAACCGATACATGTCGTCCTCATCTGCGGGAGGGGGGGGGGGGGGGGGGGGCAGGCGATGGAAGAGCCAGAAGCAGGAAGTGAGCTCCCGCCCCCTCTACCCCTCTGCACTATTTGCAATGAAAGGAGGCAGGACGGGGGCTAAGTGGCGCAAATTAGCCCCACACCCGTCCCACCTCTCCTCATTGCAAATAGTGCAGAGGGGTGAAGGAGGCGTAGAGGGGGCGGGAGCTCACTTCCTGCTCCTGGCTCTCCAGGCTCCCCCCCCCCTGCAGAGAGAGCCGACGTATATCTGCTCGGCGTGAAAACTGAGCCGATATACGTTCATGTGAATGCACCCTTAATTCCACATGGCACGTAACTATCTCATCCGCCTCACATTAGGGATAAACGTGGGACACATGAGGTTACTTAACCCCTTGACGACACCTGACATAGACCGCCTGTACAAGGGTGGATTTAAATTGCAGAATCCGGAGTGGGCGACCGCCTCCGGATTCCGCAGCAAATACCGCCCATAGCATGCAATGGAAAAAATATTCTTCATGCACACGAGCGAAAACCAATGGCAGTTTCAGCCTGCAGATTAAACGTCACAGCATGCTGCATTTTCCTGCAGATTCTGCACAGACGGCTTCCATTGAAGTTAATGGAAGCCTCCCGACCCGAAGCCTGTCCACAATTAACATTGCGGGTGGGCGCAAGATTCCGCGGGAAAAGCAGGAGTTTAGAAAAAAAATCTGTACTGCGCATGTCCGACGGCGAGCCGCGCCAACAACCTGCAGTACAGGAGAGAAGAAAATACGGGTACGTGCCCATGCCAGCCCGGCTTAGGGTTGGATTCCACCTGTGGAATTCGACCCACCCGTGTGCATGCATCGGCCATACATGTATGTTGATGTGTGCAGGGCTTGCATGGAGCCAAGGCCCCTATATTCGCAGCACCTGACCCGGCTGCAGAGGTCAGGATTGGCGATTACTCCATTCTGGGCTGTTAAAACTTTCCATGCCGTGGTCAGCAATGAACACAGCATTTACAGAAGGAAAGGGCCCCCGCTGTATCCTGGAAGGCGCCTCATCCTCCCACAACATTGGCAGTTTCCGTTTGCTTGGCATGACGGCCTCGAGCCTTGTGAAGACCCCCAGGCCTGCGATAGATGTATCCCCATTAAGAATGCCTGGAGAAGTTCAATCTACTGCAATACTACAGTTTGATCACAAGTTCTAGTTAAAGGAGTTGTCCATGTCGTACCATCTCAGTACAACCCCTTCCCCAATGAGGAACCGCTGGAGATAGAGTTCAAGCACTCAGCTATCCGCAAAAGTCCGCAGTGCAGCATGCACACCGCCACTCCACTCTTTCCAGCGGGACGACCTCCATTCATCAGAATGTCATTCCCTAGCCGCAGGATAGAAGGTAACTTTAACCCCTTCCCGCTCCATGACGTACCGGTACGTCATGGAGCCACGGGGAATGTATGAAGAGAGGCTGCATGGCAACCTCTCTTCATACAGTGCGGGCGTCAGCTGTTTATAACAGCTGACACCCGCGGGCAATAGCCACTATCGGCTATTCGGCCGATCGCGGCTATTAACCATTTAAATGATGCTGTCAATTCTGACAGCGGCATTTAAATCCCTCGAACGATGTTCGGGGGTCCCGCACGGCCTCCCCGCGGTGAGATCGGGGGAGCCGTGCAGGTGTCATGGCAGCCGGGGGCCTAATGAAAGGCCCCAGGGCTGCCTTATGAAAGGCCCCAGGGCTGCCTTACCAGACTGCCTATCAAGCCATCCCCGAGGGGTAGCTTGATAGACTGCCTGTTAAATTGCAGTATGACGTAATGCTGTAGCATTACGTCATACTGCAGGAGCGATCAAAGCATCGCATGTTAAAGTCCCCCAGGGGGACTTCAAAGTAAAGTAAAAAAAATAAAATAAAATAAAGTTTTTTTTTAATTGTAAAAAAAAAAAAAAAAAAAAAGTTATAAAAGTTCAAATAACCCCCCTCTTTTGCCATATCTATTATTAAAAATCTAAATCATAAAATAAAAATATGCATTTGGTATCGCCGCATCCGTAAAAGTCCGATCTATCAAAGTAGTGCATTATTTTTCCCGCACGGCGAACGTCGTCCGAAAAAAAAAAATAAAGAATGCCAGAAACACACTTTTTTAGTTACCCTGTCTCCCAGAAAAAAAATGCAATAAAAAGGCGATCAAAAAGTCGTATGTATTCCAAATTGATACTATCGGAAACTACAGGACATCCCGCAAAAAATGTGCCCTTGCTCAACTACATCAACCGAAAAATAAAAAAAGTTATTGCGCGCACAAAATGACCGCAGAAAATAATTGAAAAAAATTAAATGACTTTGAAAAAAAAAGTAGTATAGTAAGAAAAAACCCATACAAGTTTGGTATCGTACCAATCGTACCAACCCACAGAATAAAGTCATCATGTCACTTTTGTTGCCATTTGTGTGCCGTAGAAACAAGACGCACTAAAAATGGCGAAATGTCGTTTTTTTTCATTTTACTCCACTTAGAATTTTTTAAGTTTTTCAGTACATTATATGGTACTTTAAATAGCACCATTGAAAAATACAACTCGTCCCGCAAAAAACAAGCCCTCCTACAGCGACGTTGATGGATAAATAAAGGAGTTACGATTTTTTTGAAGGAGGGGGGGGGGGGGGGAGGAGAAAACGAAAATGGAAAAAGAAAAAGGGCCGCATCATTAAGGGGTTAAAGGCTCGTCACCTTCTTTTAGCCTTATGAGCTAAGCTTATGGGCTGACAGTAGGTGACTGTCTGAGTTATACTTACCTCCCCATTCTCCCAATGTCAGCACTGAACGCATTGACCTGCGCTAAGTAATCCGCCCATTACAAAATTAACTTAGTATGCTGCTCAGTGCGTTCAGAGGCAGCTTACAGTGCTGACACCGGGGGAGGTAGGTATAACACACCCCGGACTCAGAGGGTCACTTACTTTCAGCTATAAGTGCTAAAAATAGATGACAGATTCCCTTTAAAAGCTGGCAATGGCAACCCCCCTGAAGGATATTCAGGGCCCCCACTATTACCCAACCAAGAACGTGTGTGCCAGGGTAACATATCTTAGGACACCCCAACAATAGTCATATATATAAGTGTATTCAGCTCTCCCCTCTCACAGCACGCCCGGGAAACCGGGATGCAGCCATCAGGCGCGCCGCTCCGTGACTACTGCGCGCAGGGGGCGTGGTCTCTCAGCGCCGGCACGTGTCTGCGCCTCCGCGGTGACGTCACAGCAGGTGATGGCGGGAGAGCGGACTGTAAGTAGGAGGCGGGCGGACTGAGGGGGAGGAGCCAGAAGACCGGAGAGGGAGGAGGGACGGCAGGAGACATGAAGGCTGGGGGACGACTTGTGGCTACCTAGGGGAGACATAGAGTTTGGGGGACGGCCAGGGGCTGCCTGGGGGAGACATAGAAACTCGTGGACGGCCAGGGGCCGCATGCGGTCCGCAGTATGAGGCAGCAGTCACACTGGGCGGTTTCGATGTGGTAAAATCTGCACCAAAGGCCCCTTGTGTATTTTGCTGTGGTTTTTGCTATATCTAAACCGCCACTGTGTGACTGCCCCCTACTGGGAACAATAAGTGCACACTGACTGCAGCATGGATGATTGAGGGAAAGGAATGCGTGGTGCCCATGGCATAGATGATAAGGGGAATGAACGCATACGGACCTGGGAAGTAATGTGGCATGGGTGATTGGAAGGGGGGAATGAATGTGCAGTGACCACAGAATGAATGATTTAGGGGGGTTTGAATGCACGGTAACTGCAGCATGGATGAGGGAGGGGAAACAACGCTGTTGACCATCGCATGGAATGAATGTAGGTTGGATGATTTGGGGGGGGGATGAATGCATGGTGACCAGTGCATGGATGCCGTCGGGGGGCAGAAGTGAATGTAGCAAGGATGATTGGAAGGTGAGAATGAACTCGCCATGACCAGTGCATGGAATTAGTGTAGGTTGGATAATTATGGGGGGCAATGAACAAGTCGTGGCCACAGCATGGATGATTTGGGGAGGGGGAGGGGGTGTGAGGTCATGCATGGTGACCACAACATGGGCGAATGCATGATGAATGAAAAGGAATGAGTGTGCAAGGAATACAGGCTGTATCAAGGTGTAATGCAAGATGAATGATTGGATGGTCAGTTTGGATCATTGTGTTTTGAATGAGTGCCCAGTGATTACAAGATGAATGAGTAATGACTACAGAATGAAGCGGTATATATTTACCATTAATTATGATGAATACTTGATTGGTTAAAGGAAAATGAGGGCACAGTGAATACAGGATGAATGAAGGGGAATGGAGTGTGCAGGGAATACAGGATAGATGAAGGTGAATGAGTGCACAGTGAAGGTGGGGCGAATGAAGGTGAATGAGGGCATAGTGAAGGTGGGGTGAATGAGTGCACAGTGAAGGTGGGGTGAATGAAGGGGAATGGAGTGTGCAGGGAATACAGGATAGATGAAGGTGAATGAGTGCACAGTGAAGGTGGGGCAAATGAAGGTGAATGAGGGCATAGTGAAGGTGGGGTGAATGAAGGGGAATGGAGTGTGCAGGGAATACAGGATAGATGAAGGTGAATGAGGGCACAGTGAAGGTGGGGTGAATGAGGGCACAGTGAAGGTGGGGTGAATAAAGGGGAATGGAGTGTGCAGGGGAATACAGGATAGATGAAGGTGAATGAGTGCACAGTGAAGGTGGGGTGAATGAGGGCACAGTGAAGGTGGGGTGAATGAAGGGGAATGGAGTGTGCAGGGAATACAGGATAGATGAAGGTGAATGAGTGCACAGTGAAGCTGGGGCGAATGAAGGTGAATGAGGGCATAGTGAAGGTGGGGTGAATGAGTGCACAGTGAAGGTGGGGTGAATGAAGGGGAATGGAGTGTGCAGGGAATACAGGATAGATGAAGGTGAATGAGTGCACAGTGAAGGTGGGGTGAATGAGGGCACAGTGAAGGTGGGGTGAATGAAGGGGAATGGAGTGTGCAGGGAATACAGGATAGATGAAGGTGAATGAGTGCACAGTGAAGGTGGGGTGAATGAAGGTGAATGAGGGCACAGTGAAGGTGGGGTGAATGAAGGGGAATGGAGTGTGCAGGGAATACAGGATAGATGAAGGTGAATGAGGGCACAGTGAAGGTGGGGTGAATGAAGGTGAATGAGGGCACAGTGAAGGTGGGGTGAATGAAGGGGAATGGAGTGTGCAGGGAATACAGGATAGATGAAGGTGAATGAGGGCACAGTGAAGGTGGGGTGAATGAAGAATCGGGACAGTTTAGATGAATGCGTTGGGGTCTCTTAGTTAAGAATTTCCTCGCTGTTTTCCTTCTACAACGGTTTCTTCCATGTGTCTATTTAGGTGGATATTGGGCGGCTGGCGGAGCGGAGTGCGGGCGGGGGTGACGCCCCCATCGTGGGTAAGTGGGGGAAGACAAATTAAAGCGAACATTACCTTCCTTTTCATTCTGAGCATTATTGCCTCCAACCTGCAGCTCTGTCTGGACTCTGGAGCGTGGCACGCTGCAGACCCTTAGGCCTCATGTCCACGGGGAAAATAAGAATTAAAATCCACAGCGTTTTCCCGCACGCGGATCCGCGCCCCATAGGAATGCATTGACCACCCGCGGGTAGATAAATACCCGCGGATGGTAATTAAAAAATTCCTGGAGCATGAAAAAAAATGGACATGCTCCATTTTAGTGGAGATCACACGTGCAGGAGCTCATCGAGCACATAGTTCAATTGATCTCCTGCATGAAAAATAAAAGACAATTACAGTGCATCCGCACTGCATCTGCAGCCCAAATCCGCGTTACAAATCCGCAGCGGATCTGATTTTCCCAATGGACATGAGGCCTTAGGCCTCATGTCCACTGGATAAATGGAATTGCGGAATCCGCAGCGGATTTTGCCCATAGGGAATCATTGCCATCCGCGGGTCCATTAAATTGATTTTTGCACCCGCGGATGGCATTTTAAGTGATTTGCGTTTTTCATGCGCGGGAGAAAAAACGTGGCATGCTCCATTTGCCGCGGATCGGCAACATTGCTATCACATTGAAAGCAATGTGTGCGGATATCGGCATGTAAAAACAATGTCATTTAAAGCGAATCCACGCGGAATCCGCGGCAGATTCTGTGCGGATTGTATTTTTTGAGTGGACCTGAGGCCACTCTCAGGACCCCCTCAGCCCCATGCTAATCGCTGTACAGCGCTCCCATTGTTTTCATGGAGACCGCTCACACAGGCCTACACAACCGCTCCATCGCGGTGCTTTTTAGACCATCTCTTGCTAGTAACAGGGTTGAAAATTCCACCTCCAGCAAGAGATTGCTCTGATTGGCCGTGCAGGTGCTTGAGGGCCAATCAGAGCAATCTCTTGCTGGAGGCGGGGTTTTCAACCCTGTTACCAGCAAGAGATGGTCTGTCGGCACTGAGAACTACACCAAAGGCGGCCGCTTCCTTGGCTGAGCTCTCAGCTGCTGAGCCCGCAGTAAACGCGCTGCTGAGCCCGCAGTAAACGCGCTGCTGAGCCCGCAGTAAACGCGGCATTGAAAAATGCAGCGTTTTTGCAAACTAGCTCTGTTGCTTTTTTTTTTTCCTGCGTTTTCAGCACAACGCTAAACGCTGTCAATCACCGGCATTACCTTCAGGGGGGCTTCTCAAACACGCGTTTTTAACGCTGTCCTATTTTCGTGCGTTTCTGCTTTTTAGAATGCAATGTTTTGCCATTTGAAGTGAATGGGGTGCGGTGTCAGCGCTGCTGAAATCGTGGTAGGATGGGGTTACTGTGTTTTCGATCATGGTTTCAGCTGTGTTTTTTCAGTTCTGGTATTATCAGCGTGCTTGGCTGCTTAAATAACTGCTGAAGACGCAGTCAAACGCCATCTAAAACGCATGTCGATGCAGCTGTAAACGCAGTGTCAAAAAGCAGCGGTTTTACAAGCGCATGTGTGGGATTGGCCTTAGGCACATGACCAGTTACATGGCATAACCATTATTACGCATTCGCTGTATGTGGGGTATCTACCTCTGCAGAGTGGTGGTGCGCGGCCGTAGCCTAGTGGTGGTGCGCGGCCGTAGCCTAGTGGTGTGCTTTGTTTTCACAGGTCACATGACTGATCCCTTTCTGTATGGGCCAGGCCCTCAGACCCCACATGAGGACTGTTCTGGAGAAGAGGATGACATGCAGAGCGACATCTCAGAAGCTTCCTCTGAAGCCTGGGTGGTGTGCAGAAGCTTTCCCTGGAGAGATGACCTTGCCGACATAAATGACTCCACCTCATTGGCCAGCTATGAGCCAGAGAATTGGGATGCAGAGTTGGAGACTAATGAGAATCCCTATGGTAAATGCCCTAATGATGGAGAGTGAATGCTGCACCCCTATATCCAAATAGTCGGGGGGGGGGGGGGGGTTGGCATGTTGTCATAGGAATCCCTCAGTAGTGCAGCCTCAGGCTTCTGGCCTGTAACTCTTAGAGACCAAGTATGCAAGGTAGTGTCCGCCTAGATGTCTGTAGGTGACAGGGGAGGGCATGGGATGACCACCATCACTGCTGCGTTTTCTCACTTTCTGTAGATGAGGATGACGTCGCAACTGAGTGTGAGGAGCAGATTAGTGCCTGCGAATACCACTGGGGAAGCGACGATTCCTATGAGCCCAGTTTACATCACGCCCCATCCATACACTGGAGCCGGGGGGATATTTCCAGTGCAGCTCACATTGAGGTCGGCCAGTTTGAAGATGCTGAGCAGTAACCGTATGCGCTGGAAGCCATCATCCTTGGCACACCGCTGTCCCTGGAGGAGGCTGCTTTCCACCCACTGATGCCCGGTACAGAGTCTAATGTACGTTCTGATATTCCGCCTGTGTAAGCTGCCAGCTGCGACATCACATAGTTTATTTTCTCAAGTTTAACTTTTTCTCCACATATGGCACTAAGCTGTGGGTGAATAAGAACCCACAGCAGCCATTTTAATAAACTTTGTGTTGATGTTTTTGTTCAATTTTTGGTAGTTCTTTGGTTTTGTCTTCATACTGTGACTTTAACAGGTTGTGGGAGGATGTTTACTTAAGACAAGTACTAAGGGTGCACTGTGTAGCCAAGTCAGGGTCCCCTATATTAAGACAAGTACTAAGGGTGCCCTGTGTAGTCATGTCTGGTCTCCCTATACATTACGACAAGTACTATGGGTGCACTGGGTAGCCATGTCTGGTCTCCCTATATATTACGACAAGTACTATGGGTGCACTGGGTAGCCATGTCTGGTCCCCCAATATATTAGGACAAGTACTATGGGTGCACTGGGTAGCCATGTCTGGTCCCCCAATATATTAGGACAAGTACTAAGGGTGCACTGTGTAGTCATGTCTGGGTCCCTATATATTAGGACAAGTACTAAGGGTGCATTGTGTAGTCATGTCTGGGTCCCTATATATTAGGACAAGTACTAAGGGTGCACTGTGCAGTCATGTCTGGTCCCCTGTATATTAGGACAAGTACTAAGGGCGCACTGTGTAGTCATGTCTGCGTCCCCCAATATATTAGGACAAGTACTAAGGGTGCACTGTGTAGCCATGGCTGGGTCCCCGATATATTAGGACAAGTACTAAGGGTGCACTGTGTAGTCATGTCTGGGTCTCCTATATGTTAGGACAAGTACTAAGGGTGCCCTGTGTAGTCATGTCTGGGTCTCCTATATATTAGGACAGGTACTAAGGGCGCACTGTGTAGTCATGTCTGCGTCCCCTATATATTAGGACAAGTACTAAGGGTGCACTGGGTAGCCATGTCTGGTCCCCCAATATATTAGGACAAGTACTAAGGGTGCCCTGTGTAGTCATGTCTGGGTCTCCTATATATTAGGACAGGTACTAAGGGTGCCCTGTGTAGTCATGTCTGGGTCTCCTATATATTAGGACAGGTACTAAGGGTGCCCTGTGTAGTCATGTCTGGGTCCCTATATATTAGAACAGGTACTATGGGGGTACTGTGTAGCCATGTCTGGTCCCCTATATATTAGGACAAGTACTACGGATGCGCTGTTTAGCTGTGTCTGGGTCTTTTATGGCTTAGGATAAGTACTAGTAGTAATTATTACGAAATTATAGCAGCAGTGTTTCTGGTGGTGCATGCACGTCACGGGGCCCAAAATGAAAGGAGTAGTCGGTGGCTTTCAGTACAGAAATTTTTCTTGAAGGTATTTCAGGCCCCATTGCCCACTTGTAGAGCCCTTGAGCGGCCAAAACAACAGAGAACCCCCACAAATGACCCCATTTTAAAAACTAGACCCCTTCATGAATTCATCTACTGTGTATTTTGACCCCACAGTTTTTGAATGAATCTAAGCAAAGCAGAAGGAAAAAAAATTATGATTTTCATTTTTTGGCTATTGTGTCATTTTAAAAACGTTTTTTTTTTGTACAGCACACATAGGGATAAAGACTTTCACCACAAAATGGATGCCTATGTTTGTTCTGTGTTCAGAAACCTACCCATTGTGGCCCTAATCTTATGCACGTGTGCACAACGGGTCCCAAACCGAAAGAAGCATTAAACTTCAACAGTTTTTTTTAACTTTTGGTTGATTGGCGACGGGCGCGTGTGCTGACGCTAGGGAGAGGTTCGCAGATAAGTATCCTGTCGGGGAACATCGCATGAGGCCTTAAGTGATTTTACCTCCCCTTACAGATCCGATCCGTAACGGGAGGTGAAACTTTAACTTTTACATGATTACCCATTGGATAACGGAGATCATGTGACCAAGGACAGTGTACAGCGGCCCCAGGTGAAATTTCCAGGCTCTCCACTATGTAGCCAGGTGCAGGGAGATTTTAAATTACCCCGACATTCTGCGGCTTTTGTGCATGCATAAGCCATGTTGGCTAATGGGCGTGTGCGCAGAAGCCGGGGTAAGGTCCGCGGATACATCCGATTGCCTTAGGTACGTAATTTCATCTCTCCATCCGAATATTCTCCATGAGGGGAGATGAAACTTAAACGTTTTGAACTTTTTTCTTTTACTTTACATGATCGCCATTATCCATTAGATAACGGGGATCATGTGACCAGGAACCGCATACTGCAGCCCTCGGTGCCATCTCCCTGCTCTCCTTACACTAGCCGGGAGCAAGCAGATTTTCACGGGTTCCCAGCCCTTCTGTGCATGTGCCTGACATTTTTCGTCTGGCACACATGCGTAATAGAAGGCGTCAGGTCCTGAAAGGACCAGAATGCTGTGGGATATCGCGGTGAATGGAGGTGAGTACATTCAGCTCCCCTCGTGGATCTGATCTGTGAAGAGAGCTGAAACTTTAACTTTATTTAATTTTTTGTTTACTTTCATATGATCGCTATTGTTGCTCACCGCTGCCCCCATGACAGCTCCATGCTATCAGCTACCTTCAGCAGCCAACAGCAAGGAGCTGTCAAACCCACAGCCCCCCGTTGCTTTAATCCCCAGAGGTGGCGTGCTTTTACGGCCCTGGGGATTAAAGCCAGGATGTAAGAAGACTATAGGCCAGTTGCTAAGGTGTTAATACTGATTGGAGACATACATGCATTATTACTGAGTGAGGGCACTTTTACTGTGTGGGAGTTATTCTAAGTAGCCCCTACTATGGTGCCTCTACAGAGAGCACAAAAAAAAAGGGATACTATTACTGTTTGAGTCATCACAGGTGTTATAACTATCTGGGGCACTGCATATGGAGAGATTGTGTAGCCAGAAATTTCTGTGTGTCATTGTGAAGACAGGTTGCAATTGGGAGATGTCACCATGGTGGTCTGGCCTGGTATGTGAAGAAAGAGGAAATTGAACGACTCCAATCAGACAGGAAGTCACCTATAATCAAAGAGGGTGAGGAATCATATGCAAAGTCTGGAAAGCTAAAAGGTGCTAATGTAAATGATAAAAAATGGGGGTAAAATTACTTTTAAGGGATATTTATTGAGAATCAAAGAGCACAAAAGAAATACATGGCCTCAAGGAATCGCCACAATGAAACAGTAGAAGGAAAGCAAAAGGCACTTTAGAGTGTATTCAGCCACAAAGAACTGTATTAATTACACTAATAAATCGTGTATTCTTATTAATCATAACCTTTTCCGTTATTTAAACTTTTTTTTTTGCAAACCTATGAAACCAGGCGGAAAATATAGAGAATTCACTGAGCATGGCTAAGGCATGGCTAAGAAGGTTAGAAAGAAGAATCTACCAAGTGGAATCTTAAACAAGCTAGGTCAGACCGACCAACTAAGCAGGTCTATCCTCGGCTGTTGCTGGACAATTTGTCCAACGTCCCCATGCTTTAGCAAACTTATCAGGGTAACTTCCAGCTAAGTAAGTGAGCTCATAAAGGAATGCCACACTGTTTACCACCGGGATGCAGGCAGCTGTAGTGAGCCATTTGAGGGGTTTACAATTTAGCAAGACCACTTTTTTGTCATTAAAAAAACCCCAAAAGGTTAGATAAGGTTTGGGTATTCACATCCACCGGGATATTACTCACTATTCACATCCACCGGGATATTACTAATCCAATAATAATTCGTGCAGCCCCCAAATAAGACTCCATGAATTCAAGTAGGTCTCTCAAATAATCCTGCAAGGCACCACACTCCCAAAACTGTACCTACAGTGGACAAACAATGAGGGCAGCTCGCTGTGGGGGATAGACCCATTGCATGTAGACGAGAAGGAGTAGAATCAATTCTATGGACAAGTTTGACTTGGATTAATTAATCTCGAGCACTGACCAAAGGAGGGCCAGAGGCAGCGAATATATATCCCCACTATCCTCAGAGTCCAGATCTGGTACATCAAGCATCCATTTGCGGAGGGCTTGCTCCCACAACTGGCAAAACTTTGTGTTAATTGGCTGTAAAAACTAGATGGCGCCTTCACTAAGTGAGACATTTGCGGGGGGCGGAGCCTGGCCGGAGATGTAGATAGTCGCATCTCAGAGTAGCTCCTGCAAGATCCGACATTCCCATCCTGTTAACGGGACCCAGAGACGCCGAAAGGCAATCAAAAAGCAGCGGAGGCACAGTAGCAAGCTCCGGAGACAGAACAGACAGCAGCAGAGTTAATGGTGCGAGGCAAGGAGCGGGGGAAGGCAGATGAAGCCGGCGGCAGGCAGAAACAACATGGCGCCGGAGGGAGGGAGCCGAGAACGCTCATACCGCGGCCCAGCACAAACAGTGCAGACACAGCACGTAAACTGGCAAGGTATGCCAGGGAGGAGGGGGGCAGAAAACAGGACTCCATAAGCCCTAAACAACAGAGGGGAGAGCGGGAGAGCCCACAGAGAAGCACACAAACGGAGGGAGCAGGAGGGGAGGAAGAAACTGCAGACACAGTACATGCAGAAAGTGAAAGTCAAAAGGAAAGAGCAGACAAAGCAAACACAACAACGGACCCTGCTAAACACAGCAAGGACAAGGAAAAACAAAATAGTCTACATGCTGTACAAGATCATGCTGGAAATAAGCAGGAAGTCACAAGTCAGGCAGACAACCCCAACTACAAAAATAAAGGTGCAAACAGTGTCAATCCAGACGAACACTACACAGAAGACAGCATGAATAATGCAAGCAGCCCAGGCATATGCACGCACAGCGCAAATCACGCAGACACCTCAGAAAGCACTATACGAGACACCTCCCAAAGTGCAGAAGATGCCGCCAAAAAAGATCAAAGGCAGGAGGACGAAAGGTGCGCCAGGGAGCCTACGTTGAAAGAAATATTCAGCGAAATCACTAAAGGCAACGCATCACTGAACAACCTTAATATGCAGATGGGGGCGATGCAAAGTAATGTAAACCTGCTACGGCAAGATATGAGGAAAATATCAGAGCGTCTGACAGAAACTGAACAACGTATAAGCGACGTAGAAGACGCAATACAGCCGATGCAGCGAGACGTGGAAAAAAATCTGCATGACATACAATATCTACAGAACAAGGTAGACGACCTAGAAAATAGGTCAAGAAGGAACAACGTGCGGATTGTGGGCCTCCCAGAAAAGACGGAAGGAAGAAACCCTGCAGAATTTTTTGAAACATGGCTGCCCGAACTGTTCGGAAGAAACACTCTAACTGCAATGTTTGCAGTCGAAAGAGCCCACCGTGTACCGACACGACCCCTCCCCCCGGGGGCTCCAGCCAGACCGATACTCATCAAAGTACTGCATTACAGAGACCGTGATACCATACTCCA
Source organism: Eleutherodactylus coqui (assembly GCA_035609135.1). NCBI lineage: Eukaryota > Metazoa > Chordata > Amphibia > Anura > Eleutherodactylidae > Eleutherodactylus > Eleutherodactylus coqui. The sequence goes on along the minus strand of CM069417.1, from coordinate 103,514,366 downwards.
AAAGGCCCGCGAAAAGGGTGAAATCCAATATAATGGCGTGAAAGTCTCCTATCCAGATTTCTCCACGGAAATACCAAAGAAGCGAGCAACATTTGTAGAAATAAAAAGACGACTGCGAAACCTACAAGTGCCCTACGGGATGCTGTACCCGGCTAAACTGAGAGTGGCGGCGCTGGGCACGACACAATTCTTTGAAAACCCAAAAGATGCAGGTGCCTGGATAGATCAAAATGAAGAACAGATTCGGAGGGGAAGATCGCCGCGCAAGACACCATGAAGAGGCTGCACCTAAAGAAACGTTCATGCAAAGGGAACCGAAAATTTCTGAAAGGAGCTCCTGGGACGACAGGATGCATCGCGTAGGAGAATGGAGGACTGGTACCCCGATCCGATGAGACAACGGATCAGTGAGTTACATGTTGGGGGTGTCTGTTGTTTGGTCTCTCTCTCGCATATTAGGGGAATATTAGATAAGATACAGTTAAAAGGGATAAGGTTAAATGATAGAAAAATGTTTCAGGGTGGGATAAGGGGAAGAAATGTCAACGTAAATGTACAAATGATAAATGTGTTGCAAATAACGAAAATATGTATAGTAAATGTGGATAAATGTCTGTACTGGGGGATGTGGGGGACCAAACCAAAATGTTACTGGAGAAGCCCTATGCGGAGAACAAACAGTAATACACATATACGGGACGACACGGGCGAGACACAAATACAGAGATGGGGACCCTCCCAGTGCGTCTCACTCATAAAAACAAAAAGGGGTGGAGGCGCCCAGAAAATAATAACCCTGCGGAAAACAAAAAACAAGGAAAATGGGTAGTAGGATAAGGGTCGTATCGTGGAACGTGAGAGGTATGAGTGACCAGACAAAACGATCAGCAGTACTGCAAGTCATCAAGGAACAAGGCCCGGCTATTATATGCTTGCAGGAAACACATTTATCAAAAGAAAATACGGACACGTTCAAAATAGGGGGGATGGGTCAGAGCTTCCACTCCACACACACGAGGTATTCCAGGGGGGTCAGCATAGTGATACACAGAAATATACCGTTTAAATGTCTCTCACGAAAAATTGACCCAGAAGGCCGCTTTATATGCCTACACTGCAGAATCTACAACTACACATGCATTATAGCTTCAGTATATATCCCGCCACCATATAATAACATGATAATGAGGCAAGTTATAGGTTTCATAACAGATAAACCGGACATTCCAGTCCTTATCATAGGCGACTTTAATTCGGTCATTAACCCTGCACAGGACAGACTAAGGGCAGGAAACGCAAACGAAGAAAGGAACCTGACACCACTAGGTAAACTAATAAACGAGATATCATTGATAGACATATGGAGAACACAGCACCCCACAAACAAACAATACTCCTGCTACTCATCCACATACCAATGCTTATCTAGAATAGACCTAGCGGTAGGGAATATTCAGATATATAGAGATATAACCTCGATAGAATATCTACCAAGAGTTGTTTCTGACCACTCCATCCTACGTCTGGACATACAGCACAGTAACACTGTGAGTCATTCCCAAAAAAGATGGAATCTGAACTCGCACTGGCTAAATATATTAAACAAGGAAATAGTGAAAAAAACACTAGAGGAATACTTCATATTAAATAAGGATACCACAAGTATGACGATTTGCTGGGAGGCCATGAAGGCATATATGAGGGGGGTATACATACAGCAAATCACACAGGCAAAAAAAGGACATAGAGAAAGAGGGCAAAAAATACGAGACAAACTAAAAGAATCAGAAGAAAATTACATAAAAGAGAAAACTATAACAACACTCAACCTATGGAAACAGGCCCAAGAGGCCCTTAATAAATACGTCCTAGAAACGGCAGCCACTAAAAATGGGTTCAGGAAACAGACATATTATGAGGAGGGAGAAAAAACGGGACATATGCTGGCAGTTATAGCCCGAGCACAAACTAGCCCCACATACATCATTGAACTAAAAGACGCACAAGGCGAGATAGTCAGGGACGCAACATCCATAAGAGAGATTGCACGGGAATTTTACTCCTCTCTGTATTCCTCGAAACTGTACGGTAGAACAAATCGAGGAATACTTGGCGGATATAAGAACACATAAATTGACGGAGGAACAGAGAGAGTTTCTAGATGCACCAATAGACTTGGAGGAGATGCAAGAGGCAGTAAAAGATATGCAAAATAACAAGGCCCCAGGGGAGGATGGTTTCCCAATAGAATTTTACAAACAACATGCAGACACTTTATTACCACAACTCCTGGAGACATGGGCGGGGGCGGAAAAGGAAGGGGAACTACCACAAACAATGCGAAAAGCAAAAATAATAATTCTGTTAAAACCAGAAAAGGACCCCCTGTTGATGGACTCGTATAGGCCGATATCGCTGTTAAACGCGGATGTCAAAATTATAGCAAAAGTTTTAGCCAAGCGGCTATCACAAGTGGCATCCACCTTGGTGCATCCAGACCAGAGTGGGTTTATACCAGCAAGATCAACGGCAACGAACATCCGTAGAGTATTTCTAAACCTACAAATACCCGTAGATAATACCGGAGACAGAATCATATGCTCACTGGACGCGGCCAAGGCGTTTGATAGCGTTGAGTGGCAATACCTGTGGAAGGTACTAGAAAAAATGGGCTGTGGCCCAATATTTGTGAGACGAGTAAAACTCCTATATGCTAGAGCGGAGGCGGATGTGTCCATCAACGGGGGGTCATCAGAAACATTCCCACTACATAGAGGGACAAGGCAGGGATGCCCACTATCGCCACTCCTGTTTGCACTTGCAATAGAGCCCCTAGCATGCAAAATTCGGTCACACCAGGAAATAGTGGGATTCATAAGAGGAAACATGGAGGAGAAAATCGCTTTGTATGCAGACAACATGTTATTATTTTTAGGGGACAGGGAAAAATCTTTAGAAACCACGATGCAAACAATAAAAGAATTTGGAGCCTTCTCAGGACTCGCTATCAATTGGACCAAATCCGAAATACTATCAATAGACACCCCAGACATGCAAGTTGCCAACAGAGAATTAACCCTGAAATGCACCCCAACAATTAAATATCTGGGAGTTAAAATTACGAAAGAGGTCAGTGAGTACGGGAAAATAAACCTGGAACCACTTATGGAAAAATGGAAACAAAAACTTCACATATGGAAAAAACTACCCATGACAATCATAGGAAGAGTGAATCTTATAAAAATGATATGGATGCCCCAATTACTGTATCTAATACACAACTCCCCACACTGGATAACACAAAAATTTTTCCACAAGGCCAAGGGACTGTTTAGAGAACTCATATGGGGAGGGAAGACACCTAGGATAAAATTAGAACTGCTATACAATTCAAAAGAAAAGGGAGGATTAGCCTTGCCCAATCCGTTCTCGTACTTCATGGCCTCCCAGCTGCAACATCTCAGGGGATGGGAGACAGAAGAAACACACGACGCTAGTTTCAGAATCCTTAAAAATCTCTTTAACGGATCACATTTGTTTGAAACCCTGGAACGTGGAGCGTTTAAAAAAAACGGTCAAAGTGCCCCCACGCTATTATTGATACATAAAATATGGTGGAAGACCAGAAACATGCTTGATATAAAAAACTGCACACAACATACCCCCATATGGAATAACCCGCACCTGCCAGAAATCAACAAGCTAAAAGGATTCCAAGGGTGGAAAGACAGGGGAGTTAGGAGAATGGACCAGATACTGGAGGGGGGGGAACTAAAAACCTTCGAGCAGTTAAGGCAAAACCACGACATCCCCAATAGTGACTTTTACAAATATCTGCAACTTAGACACGCTATACAAACGGAAAAAAACACGGCGGAAATAACAATGGTAATAAATATAGTAGCGGACATAATAGGAAAAGCCACCACCACAGCGGGGAAAATATCTGTACTATATTCCCATATACAGGACACGGTCAATGCACACAACCCGTTATCAACAAGAGCAAAATGGGAGGCAGACATAGGGCCCATTGAGGAGTCGCACTGGGAGGAAATCCTACAAATGACACCCAAGCTATCTCTGAGCGAATCACACAGAGTCTCACAAATATTTCTAATACACAGAGTGTACCGCACCCCGGCCTTCTTACACAATATAGGAATGAGAACCTCCCCGATATGTGTAAGGTGCAAAACCCACACGGCGGACCTAATCCACATGCTATGGCGATGTCCGAAATTGCACAGATATTGGATGGGAATAAGAAATGCAATTAACGCGGCATTTGGCATACGTATGGACTTTACTCCATACGTGTGCATTCTGGGATACATACAGGATCTAACATTAGATGATCATGAAAAACTAGCGGTAGCCAGACTATTGTATATAGCCAGAAAAACAATAGCCCAGCGCTGGTTGGACGAAGAACCACCCACGCTGGGAGAATTCAAAAATAAGGTCAACCAAATTTTACCGTGGGAAAGGAGTATTTACACTAAGCGTAAGACCAGTCAAAAATATCAGGACATATGGCTGAGATGGATACACGCCCAGAGCAGTAATGTTGGATCAAATACATAGGGAGTGGTGAGCCGTGTGGGGAGGCACCAGTAAACCGGGGATTTACTAAGACATAACAACGTATGTAATGGATATATATAAAGTTTATTGGGAAATGTAGAACAAATTACAGACTCGATATACAATAAAATAAAGTGGTAAGGAGTAATAGGGAAAAGTTAAGAAAGGAGGGATTGGAGAGAGAGAGACCGGGCAACGGGCAAAAGAAATATGACCCCCCCCCCCTCGAATGCAACAAAAAATCTAACCCTGAATCAATAAAAGAAAACAGCAAGAAGATAAGCAACACGAAGACCAAAGAAGAAAACAAATATACGTTACAAGAACTGTTATTATTGTTTACAACACAGCACGGTGTTCATTCAGAGACAGTTTACCCAAAGAACAGAACGTTGAGAGAGAGATCTTAGGGGGGATGGGGGAGGGAGGGGGGTGAGGGGAAGGGGGTGGGTGAGAGGGGGAGGGGGAGGGAGGGGAAACCAAAGATTTGTTAAAAAAAATGTTTTAAAAAATGCAAAAGGTGAAAAAGTTTAATAAAAAATACTTTAATTAAAAAAAGTGAGACATTTGCGCCAAGCCCTCCAAGAGACTCAAAATGAGAGGGATGGTCATACCACGGAACTGGGCCCTGACAGCATGGTGCAGCTGATAGTATCTAAAATACGAATTTGCTGGTATATTAACCACTTCATAACGCGGCCCTTTGTTTTTTTTTCAATTTTCGTTTTTTTTTTTACCCCCCCCCCCCTTTAAAAAAAATCGTAACTTTCTTTATTTATCCATCAACGTCGCTGTATGAGGGCTTGTTTTTTGCGGGATAAGTTGTAGTTTTCAATGGTGCTATTTAAAGTACCAGATAATGTACTAAAAAACTGTTAACAAATTCTAAGTGGAGTAAAATTTTAAAAAATGACATTCCGCCATCCTTTAGTGCGTCTTGTTTCTATGGCGCACAAACTGCAACAAAAGCGACATGATAACTTTATTCTATGGGTCAGTGTGATTACTGCGATACCAAACTTGTATAGTTTTATTTTTACTGTACTACTCTTTTTTTTTTTTTTTCAGACATGTAATTTGTTTCGATTATTTTCTGTGGTTATCTTGTGAGTGCGATAACTTTTTTATTTTTCCATCAACGTAGTTGAGCGAGGGCTCATTTTTTGCGGGATGTTCTGTAGTTTACGTTAGTACCAATTCGGAATACATACGACATTTTGATCGCTTTTTATTGCATTTTTTCTTTAGGTTGACTAAAGAAGTGCATTCCTGGCGTTCTTTTTTTTTTTTTTTTTTTTTTCGGACGAAGTTCACCGTGTGGGGTAAATAATGTGCTACTTTGATAGAGCAGACTTTTACGGATGTGGCGATACCAAATATGTATTTTTATTTTATTTAGATTTTTTAATTACAGATTTGGCAAAAGGGGGGTTATTTAAACTTTTATAACTTTTTTTTTTTTTACAACTAAAAAAACGTTATTGATCTTTTTTTTTTTTTAACTTTACATTCAAGTTCCCCCCCCCCCATACTGGGGGACTACAACCAGCGATGCTTTGATCACTCCTGCAGTATGATGTAATGCTACAGCATTACGTCATACTGCAATTTGACAGGCAGCCTATCAAGCCACCCCACGGGGATGGCTTGATAGGCAGTCTCTCAAGGCAGCCCTGGGGCCTTTCAGAAGGCACCTGCACGGCTCCGCCAATCTCACCGTGGGGGGCTGTGCAGGCCCCCTGAACATCGTTCGGGGGATTTAAATGCTATCAGAACTGGCAGCGGCATTTAAAGGATTAATAGCTGCGAATGGCTGATCGTGGCTATTGCCCGCGGGTGTCGGCTGTAATAAACAGTTGACGCCAGCACTGTATGAAGAGAGGTCGCCCCGCGAACTCTCTTCATACATACCCCGACGCATTCTTTTTATACCATTCAATAGGGAACCCAACAGTTCCTGGGGACTTTCTGTTGGGAAAAGACGTAATTGCGTCTACTATTTCATCTTTCCTCAATGCTCTATCTTAATAGGCCACTGTACTCTGGGACAGCATCAGAAAAGGAATATCACTAAAGGTAGGCTTCCAATTGCCCATCTTAGTAAGCGAGCTTGGGGGTATACAAGTCAACTTAGTAAGTAGTGAACATCTGATAGATCAATAGCTACAGTAGGGGCTTATTTACCTCTTTATGCAGTGGTAGCTATCCTATCACAGCATTCCATCATCTCCCCTGGTGATGGTGCTATGTGCAGAGGATTGTGGGTAATGACAGGTGGCCACAGCACCACATTCACTTTGACACCAGATCATTGTATATTGCAAGAACAGTTATCATTTTTAGGGGCATTCTGACTGGTTTACTGGAGTTGAGGAGAGGTGCGAAATGGAAAGTCAAGAACAGTACCAAGAGTGCAATAGTAAAGAGCAGTGCTTAGCGGTAGAAGTGAAGAGGAGTAGAGAGGCCATAGTGGGCTCAATACCGTAGTATACTGTAGAGGAGGCAATAGTGGATACTGTATAGAGGTAATAGTAGTGCTCATCGGTACAGAGGAGGTAGTAATGAGCGGTGGTACAGAGATGAGAGTGGTGAGCAGATGTACACAGGGGGTAGTAGTTAGAATTACCGAAAGTAGTGGTGCACATTGTTAAAGAGCTGGTAGTAATGAACAACTGTGCAGAAAGGTAGAAGTGAGCTGCAGGACAAATATGCTGCAGATCCGTGTCAAAATCTATAGGTAACAAGAGGATTTTGATGTAGATTTACACCAAAATTCACAGTGACTTTTTTTTTTAAGAACTTCCAGAAGATGTTGTTGGAAAATCTATCCTAATAATATATGGGAAGACTAGATGGATCATGTGCTCTTTTTCTGCCATTAGTTTTCTTTGTATCTAAGAAGTGAGTCCTCAGAAATAATATATATATTATAGAAAAATAGATTCTGATAATATAAGCCTTTGAATACCAACACTAACTCTATATGGTCATGTTAGGGTATGCTGGCTGGGATTTATTGTACTATGGTTTCTAGCAGCACAAGCCCACAGGTTTGGATTAATTGAGCTGGTTGGGTGTGGTGATCTCCTGCTAGCCAATCCCCCAGGTCTTTGCTCATATATAAACCCAGCTCCTGTCAGTGTCTGTGTTCAGAGTGAGCAGTCATGTATCCTTGTCCTTTGCAGCTTGCTGTGAGTTTGTTGGTTCCTGTCCGTTTGACACAAAATTGACAAAAAATAAACGTACAGTTTGTTCTGCTGAGTTTGTTTGCTATTTCTGCGCTAAGGTGGCCCTTAGGGCCCTCTAGTAGATGTGTCTTGCTAGTGTAGGGACTGCAAGACACGAGGAGCCTTGCCGTGGCTTTGCAGCTTAAGTTCATTGGCAATGTACGTACCAATTCCTCACACTTTTATAGCTATAACATCTTCTTATGAGTACAAGTATGTAAGGTGAGTGTTTTGGACATTTGTCAGTCCCTATGTTATGTTATGTCTGTCCTTCAGTCCAGTCCGCAGTATGCAGTTCTCTGTCCAGTTGGTGTTTCCGTCAGCATGTCTAGTTTGAATTCCGGTTTAGGTTCCCTGTGTTTGTGATCTCCCCGTCTTCTCAGCATGTTCGTGTGCGCCTGGTGCTTATTTGCCCACATGAATGTAACAGGTGAACTGTTACATTCGGGAAAAATTGCGGGAAAATCGAGTTTTCCATAATGGCTGCTGCATGCAGCCAATTAGAAGTCAGGGTGCCTTGCTGATGTCCTCAAATGTGTCCTTCATCTTGCATATGAGCAGCAGTTTCATTGGACGCCTGCATCACATGACCTAGCTGTATATAACATAGGCACAGTGTAATTAGCAGCCTTTTACAGTTGAGCTCAGGACAGGGAAGCTCCACCCTGTTTGTATGCCTAAATAACACATGGTCTGTTGTTAATAGGGACAGATATTCTACAGAGGATATATTGCGCTGGGGTTTTAAGCTGTATACCAGGGTTATATTAAAAGGGAACAGAGAAAAAAGCTGCATCGCATTTATATGCCTATATAACATATGGCCTGTTAATAGGGACAGACATTTTACAGAGGATATATTGCTGTTGTGTGTGTATACCAGCAAAGAACTTAAGCAGAGTTCTATTGGAGGGAGCAGAGAAAGAAGCTGCATCACATTTATATGTCTATACGAAATGTGGTTTGTGCATGGGGAGAGGGTATATTTTTGCTGCTGTCAATGTATAGGGCAGCAAAGCAGGCCAACAAACTACGCTTTGGTGTGGGGAATACTGCAGTTCTCCATTTGTTGGTTGTGGCCTCAAATGTCATTCAAAGTTGCCATTCCGGCCACTACGAATTATTGGCAGACAATAGGCAGCTAGCAGTGGGGTTTGGGGAGTTAAATTTATGCTGCACCAAACAGGGATAGTGCACAGGTATACAAGCTGTACTCTGTGGCGTCACAGCGATCCCTCGTCTATCGCGGGGGGTTCGTTCCAGAGACCCCCGCGATACGTGAAAATCTGCAAAGTAGCAGCGTTATATTTACACAAATCAATCTGTCGGGTGAACTGGCAAACAATCGCAAAAGTGAATGAATCGCGTGCTGTTCAGCGACGGCAGTTTACACGCAACGAACAGCATGCTATGATCAGTGAGCCAATCAGCACCTAGGATACAGAACACATTGCATCAGCCAATAGTGTGCCGTGTACAATCTCGCATTGGTAAGCGCTAGTGGCGTATTGTAATTCCTGTATGCACCGCAAAAGTTAGCGAAATCGCAAAACAGAATTATGTATGGTCTATCTAAAATCTGCAATGCACTGAAGCCCCAATTGTTAAACTGCGATATAGCGAGGGATCACTGTACACGCAGTGCGTTCAGCAGCCTCAGACGTTGTTCAGTCACAAGTCTGGCTACTAAATATAAACATTTCTGTTTTTTTCCATTGATTTCAATAGGTTGCCAAAATAAGTAAAAATATTTTCATTTGCTTCTTTTCTGCGCTAATTGTTACGTTAAAAAAACGGACAGAATAGAAGCAAGCGCAAAACTTTTCGGGTTTTTTTGACAGCCTAATGAAACCAATGAGAAAAAAATTTGAAACATTTCCGTTTCTCTGCTCCAAAAACTGAACCGAGAGATGGAAAGCCCCAACGTTAGTGTAAATAGAGCCTAAGGCCTCATGTCCATGGGGAAAAGCAGGCCCGCCGCGGATTCTTCATGCAGAATCCCGCAGCGGGTCCCTCCTTTCCCACGGACATGATGCTAAAAAGTAAGCATTACTTACCTGTCCGGACGCTGCAGATCTGCCCTCCGTCATGGGTGGATCTTCTTTCCTTGGCCCGGCGGATGTGCTCGGCACGCCGGCGCCGTGCACTCCATGCGGATGTGCCGCGGATCCGGACGGCTGCAATAGAAGCCTGCAGCAGCCGTCCCCGCAGGAGATCCGCACTAAAATGGAGCATGCTGCGGGTGTTTTCCCGCACACGCAATCCGCGCCTCAAGGGAAAATGACATCCGCAGGTATTTAATTACCTGCGGGTGTCCAATGCATCCCTATGGGGCGCGGATCACGCGTGCGGGTGACTCGCTGCGGATCTCTCCCCTTGGACATGAGGCCTAAGGCTGTTAACATCTTTGCTGAGGATTCTGCTTTCCAGCTCTCATAACAAAGAATCCGCTGGCTCAGCAGTTCTGTTTAAAGACTGATCTGAATGGCGCCAAATGGGATCCACTGACTATAATGGGAGCCATTCAGTTCCTGTCCAGCAGTTTACCAGATGAAAAAGTCCTGCACATAGGAAGTTTTTGACCCTCAGTTAATGACAAAACTGCCAGAGGCTCGGCATGGGGACTTTAAGCCCCTTTTACACGGGAAGACTGTTGGGTAAAAGATGCCCGACACGTGTCCCTGCATGTACTCGCTCCCGTGCTGTTGCTCAGGAGCAAGTATCGTTTGCTTGCAGTGGGGCAGCTAAAGGAGATTTCACTCGTCGCTCTCCCCCGACCATCTCCATTCACTAACACAGCGGCTGTTCAGTACTGAACCTCCACTGTATTAGTAAATGAAGAGGGGCGGGGGAGAGTGAGGAGTGAAATCTCCTCTGATTCTCTGCTGGCTGCTGATACTCTTGTGCAGCAGCACGGGAGTGAGAACACACCGGGATAAGTGTTGGGCATTGTTTGCCAGACATTCGTTCTATGTAAATGGGGCTTTAAAACATAAAAGCTCAGATCACTATAATGATGCATTGTAGTACTGCTGTGAGCCTCGTGTGGTGCAGAGTGTAAGCTCTCGCCTACGACCTGAAGGTTGCAAGTTCGATCCCCGCATGAATCAGGTAGTCAACTCAAGGTTGACTCAGCCGAGGTCGGTAAAATGAGAACCCAGCTTGGTGGGGGGTAATAAGTAATAATTACCTGAAAGCGCTGCGGAATAAGTTGGCGCTATACAAATACCATGATTTGATTTACTGCAATGCATTATCACTCACAACAGCGATGTGTCAGCGTCGACCGTTCACTGCCACGGCTCCCCTGCCGATATTCACTAAGCAGCTGATCCCGGAATCCTTCTCCTGCCTCCTGCGACGTATCCTACTACTTGAATCCGCGAGGAGGCGTCTGGCAGCACACTGACGTCACAGTGTGCGCCGGAGATCATTGCTGCTAGCAGCGCGGAGGGAAGTAGAAGAGTGGAGCTTCACGAGCTGAAGGGGGTAAGTATATGGGTCTCAGGGGGCCACTGTCGGGGGGCTGCTGTGGGGGGCCCTGTCACTGTAGGGGGGCTGCTGTGGGGGGCCCTGTCACTGTAGGGGGCTGCTGTGGGGGGCACTGTCACTGCTGGAGGCCACTGTCACTGCTGGAGGGCTCATCCTTACTAAGTGAGGGTGAGGCTGCGAGAGGCGAGGGCCTGTGCTATGAGTATTTTGGGTTTATTAAATACAGTTATATATTACAATTATACATTTTTGTTATTTAAACTATAAATATCGCGAATTTATGTTTTTTTCTAAAAGCGACATAACACCCGAGTTATGCTCTGTTTTTTGGCGAATTTTGACACAATGAGCTCAAACGGTTGCCCATCACTGGACTAGTCATTCAAATGAATGACCATTCTGTTATAATGAAAGGCAGAAGGTCCGCCAGAAGGGGTGTCACTCCTGATAAGCAGTTCTCCTTTCTGGGATATAGAGAGGGTCCACATTCTATAAAATTCATATGTCCTAACAGGGGATGCCATCTTGGCACAACACCTTTAATGCAGAGAGCTAAGAGCACTTTGAGGAGAAGCACAGCTTTTGGGACACTTATCAGAGCATCACCAGGGTTACCAACAGAAATTTTTCTTTTCCCTGGACAACCTATTCAAAAATCGTGGACAACCAATATATTTAATGAACAACTTGAAAAACCATAAAGAATATAAGTGATAGAAGTTTATTGGTCAATATTGATATGAGGTCATTACTAGCATTTACTGTGAGCTGTAAAATTAGGGTAATTGCAGCCATAATAACCTGCTAAATTGGCAGCAGCCTCCAAAAATCATGGACACACCTATATTTTATCCATGGACACTGGAAAAAAGTACTCAATTTACAGACTGTTCAGGAATTTTTGGACTGTTGGCAACCCTGAGCAGCACTGGTTAACCCCTTAGTGACGAAGCCTGTTTGTGCCTTGGAATTTTGAAAATCTGGCATGTGTCACTTTAACATAGAATAACTCTGTAAAGGTTTTGTATATCCCAGTGATTCTGACATTGTTTTTTTTTGGCACATATTGTACCTCATTGGTTAAAAAAGACTGATAAAATTTGTAAATATTTTTATTAAAAGTGCCAAAATTGGGAATGTTTTGGAAAACATTTTATTTTTCCACATTTTCAACTGTAATACCGTATCTGAACTGTACACATACTGTACACATTTTTTCTAAGATTAGTTTACTTTATTCTGGATGCACATTTGAAAAACTTTGGGTTTTTTTTAACCATTTAGGAGACGTACAAATTTAACATTACTTATCAACATGTATTCACTGAGGGGGGTCAGGAGTATTTTGACCCCCACAGTTTTTTTTTCAGGAATTAACGCAATTTTGGGGAGAAAAAATAAAATGTGACACTTTTGCAAAAATATGTCATTTCAAAGACATATTTTTTTCTATAGTGCACAAAAAAAATGAGGATTTACACCCCAAAATGGATACCCCTGTTTGTCCTGTGTTCAGAAACATGCCCATTGTGGCCCTAATCTTATGTCTGTATGCACAACGGGGCCCAAACCGAAAAGAGCATCCGGTGGCTTTCAGAACAGACATTTTGCTTGCCCCATTGCTCTTTCGTAGACCCATTGAGCGGCCAAAATGACAGAGAACCCCCACAAATGACCCCATTTTGAAAACTAGACCCCTTAACTAATTCATCTCGGGGTGTATGGCGTATTTTGACGCCCAAGATTTTTAATCTTAGCAAAGCAGAAGGAAAAAATTACAATTTTCATTTTTTTGGCAATTGTGTCATTTTATAAACAGTTTTTTTTTGTATAGCACAAATATGAATGAAGACTTGCACCTTAACACGAATCTCCCCGTTTGTCCTGTGTTCAGAACCATGCTTGTTGTGTCCCTAAAAATATGTCTATATGCCCAAACCGAAAGGAGCAGCTGGTAGCTTTTAGAACAGAGAAATTTAGCTTGAAGGTGATTTAGGCCCCATAGCACACTTGTAGAGCCCTTGAGAGGCCAAAACGATGAAGAACCCTCACAAGTGACCCCATTTTTAAAACTAGACTCCTTAATGAATTCCTCTATGGGTGTATTGTGAATTTTGACCCCACAGTTTTTGAATTAATCAAAAAAGCAGAAAAAAAATTATGATTTTCATTTTTTGGTAATTGTGTCATTTTATAAACTTTTTTTTTTTTTGTTCAGCACTCATATGAATGAAGACTTTCACCCCACAATGGATACCCCTGTGTTCAGAAACATACCTATTGTGACCCTAATCTTCTGTCTGGCTGCATAACGGGGCCTAAACCGAAAGGAGCATTGAAGTTTAAGTTTTTTTTAACTTTTACGTGGTCATCGTTATCGATTGGATAACGGCGATCACGTGATCGGAGACCGCTCACCACGGCCCTCAGTCACTGCTCCAGGGTCCTGACTACCTTTAGTAGCAGGAGCAAGGAGATTTTTAATTTCCTGGACCGTCCCCAGCTTCTGCGCTTGCATTTGCCATTTTGCCGATGTGTGCATGCGTCAAAGTTGGGTAAAAGGTAAACGGATAAAGATCCCGTTGGGGGACATCGCCGGAGGCCTTAAGCTTCCCGCAAACAGGTGGGCCGGACCCTGCATGCAGGATTCCTGCAGCGGAGTTCGACCCGGTGCCCCCAGAGTACTTGTCCAACGGCTTCTGCACATGCTGTGGATCTTCCGTCTGGCACTCAGTAGCGCATGCGCAGTAGCCATCAGCGCTGATGGGGAGGATTGACATGTATCCTGCGATACTTCTGCAGTGCTCACTGAGGAAGTGCCGTGGGACGGACGGCTTCCATTGACTTCAATGGAAGACGGACATGTGTAACCCGCACAAAATCGGCTGCAATTTATGTTCCGCGAGTGGAAAATCGCAATTGATTTCCGTTTGTGGAGATGAAATGGCGTTTTGCCATTGAATACTATGGGCTGTATGTGCTGCAGAGACGGACGCCTGCCACGGACTCTGCAGTGCAAATTCACCCGTGTGTAGGAGGCCTTAGGCAAGTAATTTCACCTCCCCTCATGGATCGGATCCATGACGACAGGTGAAATTTTAACTTCTTTTTACTTCTACGTGATTGCTGTGATCCATTGGATAGCAGCGATCACGTGACTAGGGAACACGTACCGTAGCACCCTGTGAAATATCCAGGCTCTTGGCTACATTTGGTAGCCAGGAGCAGGTAAATTTTTAATTACCCTGGCAATCTGAGGCTTTTTCGCATGCGTCTGCCACATTTGCGACGCGCGTGTGCGCAGAAGCCGGGATAAGGTCCGCGGATAAATCCGGGGGCCTTAGATACGTAACTTCATCCTGCCTCGCGGATATGATCCGAGAGGGGAGATGAAATGTAAGCATTTTAAACTTTTTTTTTTTTACACTTTTTTAAACTTTTATTTTACGTTAAATGATCACCGTTATCCATTGGATAACAGTGATCATGTGACTGGGAATCGCATACAGCGGTCCCCGGTAACATCCCTATGCTCCTGGCTACACATTAAAAAAAAACGACATTCCGCCATCTTTCAGTGCGTCTTGTTTCTACGGCGCACAAACTGCAACAAAAAAAATTTTCTGCGGTCATCTTGTGCGCGCAATAACTTTTTATTTTTCCGTCAACATAGTTCAGCGATGGCTCATTTTTTGCGGGATGTCCTGTTTTTTCAATTAGTACTAATTCGGAATACATACGACTTTTTAATCACTTTTTATTGCGTTTTTTCTGGGAGACAGGGTGACTGAAAAAGTGCATTTCTGGCGTTCTTTATTTATTTTTTCGGACGAAGTTCACCGTGCGGGGTAAATAATGTGCTACTTTGATAGATTAGACTTTTATGGACGCGGCGATACCAAATATGTATTTTTATTTTATTATTTAGACTTTTTAATTATAGATATGGCAAAAGAGGGTGATTTAAACTTTTATAACTTTTTTTTTACAATTAAAGAAACTTTATTGCTCTTTTTTTTTACTTTACTCTTAAGCCCCCCTGGGGGACTACAACATGCGATGCTTTGATCACTCCTGCAGTATGACGTAATGCTATAGCATTACGTCATACTGCATTCTGACAGGCAGCCTATCAAGCCACCCCACGGGGATGGCTTGATAGGCAGTCTCTCAAGGCAGCTCTGGGGCCTTTCACGGCCCCCTCAATCTCACCTCGGGGGGCCGTACTGGACCCCTGAACAGCGTTTGGGGGCTTTAAATGCCGCTGTCAGAATTGACAGAGGCATTTAAAGGGTTAATAGCCGCGAATGGCCGATCGCGGCTATTGCCTGCTGGTGTCAGCTGTAGTAAACAGCTGACGCCCGCACTGTATGCAGAGAGGTCGCCCGGCGACCTTTCTGCATACATACCCTGATGCTCCAGGACGTAAATGTACGTCCTGGAGCAGGAAGGGATTAATCACGGTAAAAAAAAAAATGCTGTGCAATTAACCCTTTCCAGTCCACTGTCTGACGTCTAAAGACGTTCTGATTGAAGGCTGTATAGCTCTGATGTCGGAAGACATCCGGCAGGGTAATCTTACTGTATATTACTGGCCGCTCTGTTGTCAGGGACCTCTCCGGCGTGTCACATATCGCAGTACTGGCTCTAGCCAGCAGACGGTGCCAGTGTCTAATGGCAGAAAGAGAAAGCTCCCTAGGAAACCCTGAATCCAAAATTGGATTGCAAATGGTTAAAGCTCCTGCAATGGAGAAGGTCAGGTCATCGGCTTTAAGTCACAGCTGAGGACCAGGAGGAGAAGGCAGAAGTGGTATTTAACTGCTTCTGCCTTCTCTCTTGCAGACCCAGATCAGCTCTGTTAGTGACTACTGTTACTACAGGGGAATGTTTCTCCTCGTAACGGGCTCCTATGGATGTTGCTACTGTGGATGCCCCAGCTACAATGCAAAAGTGTAGAATTTAAAAGAAAAAAAAAGACGATGTGAATGACCCACATAAGTCTTATATGACATTATGAGGGACATAGATGTTAAAAAAAAAGTTACAAAACAAAGTAAAAAAGACTTGCAAAATACCATTTAAAAAAAAAATCTATATAATATTAAAAAGGATATACCCGCTGCCGATGCCAAACTTACCTGTCACCATATGCCCCCTCCAATCAAAAACTACACCAGTTATATATATCAAAACATCTGAAACAAATGAGGAACCCAGATCTATACTTGACTTTTTAAATTAGCATAGATTCGCTAAAATAAACAACTATAAATAATTTTGGTAACTGAAGAATAAAAAATAGGGCTGTAAAACCACCACATGGATCAAATCCCTGGTCCTTAAATTGAGCTATTCAACTGGCAAACCTCAGCCACTAGCCGACCGCAGCCCTGCTCTCCAAAACAGGAGGAGATCAGCAAACTACTGGATAGTCCATTATTTTCTTTAGCTGACCTGTTATAGAGCCAGACACAGAGCGCTCTATGCTGAGCACCTGACTTCTTCCCAGTGTGTGCGAGGGATGAGGAAGGAGTCGGGTGCTCAGCATAGAGCGCGCTGCATTGAGCTATACACCGAGTGTGTTGAAGATGAATGTAATGTAATATCTGAAAGTTTAGGTATACTATTGCAAGAGGGGGCCACAGAGCAGGGGTCACTTGTACCAACTTGGGTCACAAAGCAAGGGATACTGATACCAAGTGGGGCCAAAGAGCAGGGAGCACTGGTACCAAGTGGGGCCACAGAGCAGGGATCACTATTTCAAGAGGGGGCCACAGCAGGGCTCACTGGTACCAACTTGGGTCACAAAGCAAGGGTTACTGATACCAAGTGGGGCCAAAGAGCAGGGGGCACTGGTACCAAGTGGGGCCAAAGAGCAGGGGGCACTGGTACCAAGTGGGGCCAAAGAGCAGGGGGCACTGGTACCAAGTGGGGCCAAAGAGCAGGGGGCACTGGTACCAAGTAGGGCCACGTAAATGGTTCCAATAAACACATTAACTTAATTCCACAGAAAAACAAAAACTTTCCCATAACTTCGTTGTTAGAAAAATAATAAAGTTATGGGTCTCAGAATATGGCAAAAATAAATGATTTTTTTAGTGTTGTATGGTGTTCTAAACTGCCACAATCATACCGTTCCATAAAACAGTTAGCATGTTATTTATGTAGTAGGTAAACAGCCATTGTTTTTGCATTTGTTGTTTGTTCCCATTCTTCCTGAGAAAGGGTTAATAAAAGTTAAGAAAACCACATCTTTACTTTATTGTACCGCTTGAACTTTTGGCTGATGGCAGACCACGGTAAGTGGACTGTTACTAAAAGTAGTTGAGAACCCCTGTGCTAGACAGTTGGATGATACAGCGAGTTACACACTTGGCAGTGATGGTTAAAGGGGTTGTTCGTACTGTAGCTTCTCAGTAAAACCCCTTCTGCAGTCGCTAACATAACAAATCGACATATACTCACCTCTCACCATTGTGTTCCGGGCAGCTGCTTCGGGTCTCCCATCTGACATCATGTTTACAGGCTATCTACGGTAAGCGATCGATCGCTGAGCTCTGTTATTGGCTGCATTGCCGGTGACGCCCCATAAACTGGATGGGACTGCAGCCTTTAACAAACACAGGTGTGGAGGACTGAGCAGTGTGGTGCATGTAGAGTGAGATATGCATATAGTAAGATGTGCACTGGACATTGGTTACATAATATGCGCTGGGTGGTGCGTATATAGTGAGATATGCACTGGGCGGTGAGGGTATACGTATAGTGAGATATGTGCTTGGACGGTCAGGGGGGGGTATATAGTGAGATATGCACTGGGTGGTTTAGTGAGATATGCGCAGAACGATATAGTGAGGTGGGCGCTGGGCAAGGGCGTGGTAATGTGAGAAATTCACTGGGCGGTGGTGCGTATATAATGAGATATGCGCTGGGTGCTGAAGGTATACATATAGTGAGATATGCACTGGGTGGTAGGGTGGTATATTGAGAAATCCACTGGGTAGTGAGGGGTATATAGTGAGATATGTGCTGGGTAGTGGGGTGGTATAACGAGATATGTGCTTGACAGTGCAGTTCATAATGTGTTATGTGTTGGGCATTGGGGGGTTGTAGTGTGATCTGTGCTGTGCAGCAGGGCGGTATAGTGAGTTATGCGGTCGGTGTGCGGGGGGGGGGGTTATAAAGTGAGATATGCGGTGAGCAGTGGGGTGGTATAATGAGATATGCGCTGGGTGGTGGGATGGTAAAGTGAGAAATGCACTAGTTGGTGGGGGATATATAATGAGATTGAGATATATGCTGAGCAGTGGGGTGCAATAGTGAGATATGTACTGGGTGGTGAGGAGTATATAGTGAGATATGTGCTGAGCAGTGGGATGATACAGTGAGATATGCAGTGAGGTGGTATAGTGAGATATGTGCTTGGAGGTGGGATGGTATACTGAGAAATGCACTTGGCCGTGGGTGGTATATAGTGAGATATGTGCTTGGCGGTGAGTATATAGTGAGATATGCGCTGGAAAGTGCATATATATATTGAAATATGTGCTGGGCGGTGGGGGGTATTTAGTGAGATAAGTGCTGGTTAGTGGCGTGGTATAGTGAGAAATGCACTGGGCGGTGGCGTGGTATATAGTGAAATATGCGCTGGGTGGTGAGGGTATACGTATAGTGAGATATGGGCTTGGGCAGTGGTGTGTGTATATACTCAGAAAAGCGCAGAGCGATATAGTGAGATATGTGCTGGACGGTAGGGTATATAATGAGATCGGCACTGAGCAATGGCGTGGTACTGTGAGAAATGCACTGGGTGATGGCGTGGTATATAGTGAGATATGTGCTGGGTGGTGCGTATATAGTGAGATATGCGCTGGGCGGCGAGGGTGTGCGTATAGTGAGATATGTGCTTGGGCAGTCGTGGGGGGGGGGGTATATAGTGAGATATGCACTTGGTGGTATAGAGATATGCGCTGGACGGTATACAGTCATATATATATATGCTGGGTGGTTGGGAGTACATAGTGAGATATGCACTGGGTGGTGGGGTGGTATATTGAGAAATCAACGGGGCGGTGGGGAGTATATAGTGAGATATGCGATGGGCAAAAGGGGATATAAAATGAAATATGCGGTGGGGGGTATATAGTGAGACATGTACTGGGCAGTGGCTATATAGTGAGATATGCACTGGGTGGTATAGTGATATATGCAGTGGGGGTATACATATAGTGAGATATGTGCTTGGATGGTGAAGGGTATATAGTGAGATATACACTGGGCAGTGAGGGGTACTGTGGGAAATGCACTGGGCGATGGCGTGATATATAGTGAGGTATTCGCTGGGTGGTGCGTATACAGTGAGATATGCGCTGGGCGGTGCGGGTATACTCATACAGAGATGTGCATGGGCGGAAGTGGGTATATAGTGAGATATGCGCTAGGTGGTATTTAATGATATATGTACTTGGCGGTGGGTGGTATATTGAGAGATGGTGAGATAGGCGCTGAGCAGTGGGGTGGTATAGTAAGATATATGCGCTGGGCAGTGGGATGGTAAAGTGAGAAATGCACTGGGCGGTGGGGTGGAATAGTGAGATATGCGCTGGACTGTGTGTATACAATGAGATATGTGCTGGGCCGTGGCTATATAGTAAGATATGCATTGGGTAGTGCCTATATAGGGAGATATGCGCTGGACGGTGGGGCATATATAGTGAGATATGTACTGGGTATTAGGGGGGTATATAGTGAGATATGTGCTGAGCGGTAGAGGAGTATAGCGAGATGTTCAGTGGAGGGTATATAGTGAGATATGCGCTGGGAGATATGCTGAACACTGCATATCTGTAGTGATGTAGGGGATGTCAAGTTGGACATCTGTGGTATCCCCCACTGTTTATTGTTCAGTAGTAAAATAAACAGTGGGGATACCACGTTGCGGGTGGAGGGGGCTGGCGGTGATATCACACGGGGTGTGATCGGTCGCTGATTTGTCCGGTTTCCCTTAGGCGACTACCATATAAAATGTCACCCTATTGCTTAGGCACGGACGGGGTTCGAACCCGCGATCTTCGGTTTACGAGACCGACGCCTTACCACTTGGCCACCGCGCCTCCTTGTGCGACGTTGTGGGCGGGCTCTTGGTGGGAGATACAATGTACAGCAGGGGGCTGTGATGTGCAGGATCGGTCTGCAGCGGATGTTGGGGAAGGGGACTATAATGTACAGAAGCGTCCTGCAGACTGGGGGTTATAATCCTGCACGGAGGAGCTACAGAGTGCTGTCCACAGCGGGCATTAAAAGCTGAGCCGCCGGAAGCATCGAACCCGCGGTCGGGAGGTGAAGGAACGGACGCCTTGCCGCTGAGCCATGGAGCTAAATATCAGCGCAGTCCGCAGGCGCGTGTGACCTCAGTGGACACCCCGGAGGAGAAACGGGAGGGAGGCGCTTCCTGTGAGGGGCGGGGCATAACCCGATATGGATGTGGTGGGTGATGTGTGCATGTAATATATATTCTGTGTCATGGTGGCAGAAACACATGCATGAGTGCATCATGTAAATGAGTCTATATATACACTCACTGCCAAAACCCATCGCTCCCCTAGAAGTTGTCAGATGGATGGAAGCTTTCTGTGTGATTGTAACCTTATATAAGGAGGTGATTATAATATCAGTGCAAAAGAATAGTTTATTGCTGAGAACTGACCCCTTGTAGGGAGGCTCTAGTACCCTGTTGTATCACCTCTAGCTTGGATACAAGATGTGATACAGGCGGGCATGAAGGCTCTAGTACCCTGTTGTACCACCTCTAGCTTAGATACAAGATGTGATACAGGCGGACATGAAGGCTCTAGTACCCTGTTGTACCACTTGTAGCTTAGATACAAGATGTGATACAGGCGGACATGGAGGCTCTAGTACCCTGTTGTACCACTTGTAGCTTAGATACAAGATGTGATACAGGCGGACATGGAGGCTCTAGTAGCCTGTTGTACCACCTCTAGCTTAGATACAAGATGTGATACAGGTGGACATGGAGGCTCTAGTATGCTCTTGTACCACCTCTAGCTTGGATACAAGATGTGATACAGGGGGCATGGAGGCTCTAATACCCTGTTGTACCACCTCGAACTTGGATACAAGATGTGATACAGGCAGGCATGGAGTCATACAAGTTCTGTATGGTATTCTGTGGCATATCTCTCCACATTTGCTGTAACTCAGCCTCCATGCAAGCCTGTAGGATGTGGAAGTTGGTGTCCCAGATGGTCCCATACATGTTCTATTGGTGATAAATCTGGCGACTGGGCAGCCATAGAAGTGTGACAATGTTGTGGGGGCTTCCTGTGACCCCCTTGTGTGTGGCTGAGTATTATCTTGCTGCCTCTTGGAAGCTGGCATGAGAGGAACACATGTGCCTGCGGGATGTCCTGAACATATCGCTGAGCTGTCATTGTCCGTCGTACCACTACTAGGGGTGACCGACTGTAGTATGTGATGGCCCCCAGACCATCACACCAGCAGGGGGCAGTATGCCGCTCCACAGCAAAGGCAGGATTGAGCCGCTCACCCCGAGGTCTACAGACACAAACATGGCCGTTGTCAGCACCCAAACTAAACCTGGATTCGCTGCTGAAGACCACCCGGTTCCCCTCCATAGCATCCATTTTCATCGTTCACGACGCCACTATACAGTATATGGAGGCAACGGTGTGTGTCAGAGGCGGTACACGTAATGGGCGCTGTGAGACCAAATGTTCTACAGCCAAGTGCCTGGATATGCTTCTGACAGACACAGGGGTGTAACGATGGCGCCCCCTGTCTCTGGATGGCGGACAATAAAACAGTTGGAGCTGCTGGTTGTTGTTGGACGATCAGACGCTCCTCTCTACTGGTGGTCTGTAGGGGGCGTCCTGAGCCCAGTCACCTAGTGTGCCCTCACACATCCACTGGTCCCAACACCCCCTAACAGTCTGGTCAGACGCTCCTCTCCACTGGTGGTCTGTTGGGGGGTCCTGACCCGGTCACCTTGTGTGGTCCTCACACATCCGCCGGCCCCAACATCCCCCAACAGTCTGGTCAGACGCTCCTCTCTACTGGTGGTCTGTCGGGAGTCCTGAGCCCGGTCACCTTGTGTGCCCTCACACATCTACTGGCCCCAACACCTCCTAACAGTCTGGTCAGACGCTCCTGTCTACTGGTGGTCTGTCAGGGGCGCTCTGAGCCTGGTCACCTTGTGTGCCCTCACACATCCACTGGGCCCAACACCTCCTAACAGTCTGGTCAGACGCTCCTCACTACTGGTGGTATGGGTATTAGTTTTTCTTGATGCCACCAGGAAGCTAAGGGTTTGACAGGGGGAACGCCCCTCGCACACCCCTAGCTCCCCATTGGCTGACATGCCAAAAGTCCCAACAGCACACTGTATATAGTTTGTTGGCTGCCGTGGACGGTTAGGGTTAGGGATCATGTTTCTTTTAGCCTTAGATTAAAAATTGTAAATAATTCCATGTTACAACATGGAACTCATAACGTTACGGTAAATTGAACATATACCCTAACGCCAACCGTCCACGGCAGGCAACAAGCAATATACAAAGACAGCAGCTGTCATGTAGCACTGCCCTGGTTATGATTCCGCCGTGCATGACACAAGGGAGACGCGGGGAGACGCAAACAGGAGCTGGGACGGCAGATGTTACGTGCCCTGTGAGCGGAGAGGAGGAAAATCAGTGTCCAACGGCCGAGGAGCAGCTGCAGCGAGGAGCCCAGGCACGGCCATGTAACAGCACCAGCGGGTCCACAGCGCCGGACAGCACTCGTGTAGCAGCGGCGATTACAGGGCCGCCTAGGGAACTGCATGCGAGGGGATCACGTTTAGCAGCTGGAGAGGCGGTAGGGGAGATGCTTGCCCGGTGAGCAGTATGAGCAGACCTAGGAGACGGCCGCGGGGAGCACTATTAACAATGAGATGGGAGGGCAGACGATGAGCGGGGATTAGCAGGAGCCGAAACGTGTATTCACTGTGGAAGGCATCATTATACTTAGCTGGCAGGACCTGCAGCCAAGCTTTCTCTGCAGCCAATCAGCTTCTCGGGGGCGTCACCAGGCAGTCTGTCTTGTCTCCACCACTATTTCCTGGTTGCGTCAAGATACACTAATATCGATGGTATGTAGGGGGTCCTGAGCCCAGTCACCTTGTGTGCCCCCATCCACTGGTCTCAACACCTCCTAACAGTTTGGTCAGACGCTCCTCTCTACTGGTGGTCTGTAGGGGGCCTCCTAAGCCCGGTCACCTTGTGTGCCCTCACACATCCACTGGTCCCAACACCTCCTAACAGTCTGGTCAGATGCTCCTCTCTACTGGTGGTCTGTAGGGCGCGTCCTGAGCCCGGTCACCTTGTGTGCCCCCATCCACTGGTCCCAACACCTCCTAACAGTTTGGCCAGACGCTGCTCTCTACTGGTGGTCTGTAGGGGGCCTCCTAAGCCCGGTCACCTTGTGTGCCTTCACACATCCACTGGTCCCAACACCTCCTAACAGTCTGATCATAACGGCTGGTGGGGGTAATTAATTGATACGACCATCCAGCTTCTCACATCCCAATAATGTACCCCTCTCAGGATCTGGTAATGGGGTGAAATCTCTTCTCTGCATCGTAGAGGCGTCTAGTGGCCAACAAGCTGTACACGAAAGGAAGAAGAGGTCACTACACACAAGGAGCCTCCGAGAGCCTTTTATAGGCCAAGGGGGGGAACCACTTTTAGGGCCTCCGATGACAAGACCGTACATCTAATCACCACAACTCTCATCATTTACACATCTGAGATGGAACTGCAGGACAAGTTTTGCAAGAGAACAACAGCTTCTTCTAGGAGAGGGAGAGAGAGGGAGGGAGAGGGAGGGAGAGGGAGGGAGAGGGAGAGAGAGAGAGAGAGACTCTCTCTGTAGGGAGAACATATGGGGTGGGGATTCATAATCCACATCTGATATAGGGTACAAGGTTGACCAGCAGTATACTGTATGGGGTTTCATTTCCATCATATGTTCCACGGAGTAAATGATGAACCCTTCAGTGGTCATATTAGTCAGTCTAAAGACCATACGGCCCATTAAGAGCTCTTTATTGATCTTATCTTTGACTACAGATTGTAGAGTCCATAAGAAAAATGTTCACTGGTCATATCGATGAGAAAACAGACCACTCGGTCAGGTCCTTCTTCTCCAACAGTGGTGTATCCAAGCAGGCGCTGCCTGGAAGACCCATTTAAAGGAATTTTCACCTCGCCTGGAGCTCCGGTCTAGCGGCGCAGGGCAGAGTTTGTGATCGCTGACTGTGGTGTGGAGGTGAAAGGTCAGCGGTCACAGACTTAGCAGCAGGGGGGGGGGGGGGGTGAGTGTAAAGCCTGTATGGATGCTGCCCGGCCAGAAGCCAAGGGGGGAGGTGGGGGTACTTTTGGCCTCTCGCCGGGCAGCATCACCGGGACTACCATGGTGGTCCCTATTATGACTGGGACCATCTTGGGGCTCATTATCACTACTGGGACATTGTTACTACTGGGGCCACTATGGGGGTCATTACTAGTACTGGGGCTACAATGGTGGTCACTCTTATTACTGCGGCCACTATTGTGGTAGACATGATGATTAGTCAGCGTAAAATGTCTATTGGTCTGTAATGAACTGGAAGTATTACGCAGCTGTAGTGATTTGACTATAGAGGCTAATGACTGCATAATTTCATTATGGTAGTTGCTGGACAATGGCATGGTGAAAGATGTATGGTATAATGTTAGCTTAATACAGAGTTCCACAAGCAGCCTCTAAGAGATAAATTCACAATATTATGTATACCTGTATTCATTATTGTGTGTTACCCCAGTCCTACCTTCCCCCACACCGAAACTCCCCCCCCCCCCACATAGAAACTTCTTGAACAATCACTGCCACGTATACTGAAATTCCTTAAGGTTGACTGCATGCTGAGGGGACAAAGTCCATACTACACTGGACTTAAGAGAGGTGTGGGAAGGGGAGGCGGGGAATTCTATATAACCCAGCGAATAAGAATATATATATATATATATATATATATATATGTTACTAATGTAATCTGTTGCACGCCCATAAAGGGCAGGTATCATGTGTTTCAATAAAATTAGGGCTCTGAAGATCATAACTCAGAAAGCTGATTGAGATTCAAGGCTGATGACTTGTGTCTAACTGGATTCTTTCATTATGTGTGCACACTATACAATTAGGAAGCTACAGAATACCCTGAAACCTGCTGGAGGAAAATATGATCCAGAACACTATTAGGGTTTGTTCACATGGGCATAAGTGCATTTTGGTTGTAAAACTACACAGTGTATTTGCGCGACCTAAAAATCGCTTATGCCCGTGCTTTTTGGACACTTTGGCATATTTTGATGTGTGTAGATATCCTACATCTTTGTGCACACAAAAAATAATTTAGATGGGTTCATGGAACTGGTGCACATATGCGCAAGTTTCTTGTGTATTTGTGCGCACTCATTCACTTCAATGGGCAATTGCGGTGAATATTACACACCAGAATAGGTCATGCCATTTTTTTTCATGCAATTATACATTGCGTGAAAAACTATGCTCATGTGAACAAACCGATTGAAATCATTGGATTCAATTTACTGCGTATTAACGCCCACAAAAATTGCGCATGTAATATGCTGCACAAGTACGCTCATGTGAATGAGCCCTCACTATAAGTTACAATTAGCCCTTTGAAGGCAACCAAAAGGCTGATGTGGCCCTCCTTAAAAAAATGCCTCGCATCCATAAAATCCGATCCTCTCGCGCAATAGAGGATCAGAAGTGATTTCAATAGGAAACCTCGTATTACATAGCATGCGAGACATTCAAGGTCCCATTAAAATCAATGGGCGATGCGTTTCGAGGAGCACGAGGATATTGAAGAGTTATACACACAAGCAATATTCTAAAGAATGGGGTTCATTCGCGCGAGATTTGTTCTCTTAACGTACAAATCTTGCTCGATTTTCTCAGGCATTTGAAGTACAGATCGGGGGGGGGGGGGGGGGCACGAAGGGCCCGTAACTTGTCAAACCTCAGAGTACAGACCTTAAGATCCATGACGAGCTTTTCTCTTATCACATCCCTCGATATAAGGGCTCATGTCAACAGGAGTCCAGAGGATGAAGAACAGCGACGACCGGGAAGAAGATGCCACGGAGCCGGACAGCGCTTCTACGGTACTGTTCTTTTTAAATTTTTTTCCTGCAGCTAAGGGCTTCGTTTAGGACTTTTACAGCAGGATGTCCTGTCCAAGTTGCATTGCATCACACGAAAACCACGTTTTCATGCGATGCAACAAACTGGAAGGCTCCATAGGGAAAGATGGGCTACAAAATCTCGCGAGTCGCGTGCATATTGTGAAACCTGTAAGGTTTTTGATTCGCAAAGTTGCATGCTACAGAACGTCACAAATGTGAAGGAACCCATAGGAAAGCATGGGCTTCACATACATGCAATTTGTAGCATTGTGAGAAAATCACTCGATTTTGTCACTCGTGTGAAAGAGGCCTTAGAGCCATGTAGAGCTTTTCACTGGTCATATTCTCACAGTAAAGACCATAGCACCCATGAAGAGCTCCTCAGAATACAGACCAGAAGGTCAATGAACAGCTATTGGCTGGTCATATCCGTAAAAATACCGACCATAGGGTCCACAGAGGGCGCAAAATTAGAAAATGGGGTTATAGAAGGGGACCATTAGTAAGCAGGGCTACAGAGGGGGCACTATTAGTAAGTGGGGCCACCAAGGAAACACTAGTACTATGGGGTGGGGGACTGAGAGGTTCCTCAGGGGTAGCAGCAGGTTGGGGATATAGTCTGTAGACAGTCATGGCTAGGAGAGCTCCTCATTTACCTTATGCCTTCGAAATACAGACCAGAACTCTTCAGGACAGTCTGGGCCAGGTAGAGAAGAAAGATGAAAATGGACGACTTCAAATCAGAGAAGTCACCTGTGATCACTTGAGGTACCTGCACTGTAATCACAGTGTAGAGCTAGTATCCATTATATGGTGACTGCATTAGAGGTATAATAGAGCTGTTGTATCCAAGCCCACAAGTCAAATAGTATAGTAGATATTTTTGGGGGTCCCTCTGCACTCCAGGTCCACAAACCCTGTCTTATAACGAGGATAGGGTCAACAGAGAGATCTTTACTGGTCATATATTAAGAATGTAGTCCATAGGGTCCATGAAGAGCTCTTCACTGGTCATATTCCATACAGTGCCCATGAAAGGCCAGTCATATACCCCACAGTCCAACCATAGAGTCCATGATCATATCCATCAGAACAACTGTACTGTCCATGAGATACCCTATGAGTACAGAGCATCTGGTTCATGAAGAGCTGGAACATCCTTTAGGCCATGTTCAGAGAATGGGAAAGATTTTCCATACAGACAATCCGTACCTTTGCAGTAACAATGTAGATGGGATTTTCAAAACCTCATCCGTATGCTGTAGAAAAATTCACACTAAATTAGTGTGACAATTGACCTGCAGTGAGACGATGCTGACCATAAGAGGAGCACAAAGTGCAATAAAAGAGCTGTACTCCCATTGCTTCCAATGGGAGTGAAACCGGCGCCTTCACCTTCTCTAGTGTTCACCAATGACGACGTCCAGCGCTAGTGCATGGCAGCAGGCTGGACGATCAGCTAATGGACGGGAATCCCAAGCAGTGGATCCCCAACAATCAACTACTGATGGCGTATCCAGAGGTTAGGTTGATAAAACTTGAAATCCCCCATGAAGACAGTTCTCTGAGAAGCCTTACAAGTGTATGACCAGAGATATGGGGGGGGGGGAGGGGGATATGCAGGATTATTGGCCTCCACTATAGAAGGGCTGAACCCTCCATCCTCCATTCTTCATAATCAGACCACACGTTTCATTGTTCTACACTGCTGTTGCCTTTTTCAGCAATTGCCACATCTAGGAATTCCCTAAATGCTGCTGTTCAGACAGAAACCTTCAAGTATCCTTTATGTGACAGACCACCAATCTTAGACCATACATATCTGCATGTTTATCTGGAGATGGACGCCTCTTCATCTTCAAGGGGCTATCTATCCAGTTCTAAGCTATTGCTGGCCTATCTGCAGGGGTCCACTGCCTAGGATCTGCTCTCAACAGCTGTTTGTTGCGTCAGTGTACTTGTGCACTGAGCTGATTTCTGCAAGAAGCAAAACAGCTCCATTCCCACTGTAGTGGCCAGGTTTAGTATTGCAGGCACTGCTCTCTTAAAAGTGAATGGGGACTTTATCTGCAATGCCTATCCTGGCCACGGAACGGAGCTTTCTGCAGAAACAAGCTCATTTGTAAAGCGCACCGCTCTGGCGAACAGCTGATCAGAGGGGGGCCGGGGTAGTGGACCCTCACTGATTTACTATTGTATACAACTGGATCAACTCCTTTAAAAGGGTACCATTACACTTGAGCTCTACTATGTGCCTTATTTTGTGCTAGAGAAACCAACCTCCAATAGTCAGTGTCACGCAGTCTCCATCCAAGCTCTGTCCATTATATTGCTGCTGTTAGGGATGGCCGTCCCCTACATGTAAGGGATAATCTCACTGCATGGTCCATACTAACCAAAATCTATTTCTCCCAATTTAGAAATATACAGTGTGAACTGTAGAGCTGCATTGGATGTGCAGTAAATAGACCTGGAGGAGTCGTTCTTTGCTGGGTAACAACTAGAGCTGGGCACAGAGGGCATATTGCACATAGGCAATGTATCACTGCAGAACTGGGCACATTTAACATTCGGAAGCATGGGAGAGCTGGGTGACAAGAAATGTGAAAGCTATAGGGACTGCCATATTGTTGGAGCAGAAGCCACTGCTCCGACCCCGGCGCTCGTAGTTTCAGGCACAGCTCTCTAAAATCAATGGGACCTCAGGTCTGCAATTACAAGCACCGGCCACTACACAGAGGTCGGAGCAGTTGCTTTCACTCCGAACCCAGTGTATCCTGGCACTTAAAACCCGTGCTGCTGGGGAAACCCCTTTAATGACTTTTTTTTAAAGGGTCCCTCCACTCAGCCACTCATTTGGGGAAGAGCAGTCATGGCTTCTCAATGAGCACCAAAATAGAAGGGATGTATTCGGTAGATTCCGGCAGCAAGTATCAGCTTTCAAGCTGCCCATTAAGATTTTAAACAAGACTTATTTCCTAATTGACACTCAAGAAGAGGAGTTGGGGTGGTGATAATGTTATTTATTCATAGTCATGGCTCTTACACATCATGGCGGCCATATCATATGAGCGCCGCGATTGTTTTTTTTCTTTTAAGATTCCCATTTTCTTTTCACAATTTTCTTCAGATCATGAATTAAAAAAATAAATAAGTTACTGTCCACATCCAAGTACTGGAAACAAACATCTGTACAAAGCAGTAACAAAATAAGTGGGGAAATCCGTGTGCGCCCCAACATCATACAACATAGAAGCTCATCATATGTGATATCAAACTGGACCGCTAAAAAGAATGCAGTGACGCTGCTCCGAAGTTATTCACATGGCACAAAGTGTACAAATCGTGTATTTACACCTATTTACAGTGAATCAGAGATGGCACCGAGTCGCCAGAGTAGGCTTAAAAGGCACGATGCCATCAGAAAAGCAACATCGCTCAAGTAAAATCCACTTTACATTCCGTATCTGAAGCATACTGCCCCCTATTGGTTACCTATGTACATGAGAATCCAGTGTGGTGTGAGTCCCCTTTAGTAGCGACGGTGGACAGTGCATCTAGTGGGATTAGTGCGTGTTAGAAGTAGCGATACGGGCGACCCACATATCTCGTACCAAGAATATAGTCTATGACGTCAGTGTTTAGTGATACAGGACAGAGACTTCTGGGAAGTCTGTGGTAGAGCGCAGCACCCCCATATTCTATATAATAACCTCACAGGGGGGGGGGGGGGTTAGGCAATTAGACGATACTTAAAAGGAGCCTATACGTCTAATAAATATTTAGGATAAGACTACCGTGAACGCATAATGGTATGTGCAGGTTACGGACTATGGCTCCAAGAACAAGTCTGGTCATTGCTGAGTGCGTGATACAATCACTTTTTGTATGAGGAGCAGCAAAGGATTGAATGAGATTTGCAACTTCAAGCGCAATTTTCCACAGGAGAATCATTCTGAGCGTTGCGGATGTCTTGCAGTGCCTACCCCTTTAATGAGCAGCGACATGACCGTAATCTCAGAACGCTGGTCATGTAAGGGCAGACGGACTTGTGTAGGGTCTTGGTTCAAGGAGCCACTTAGCTGAAGGTGCAAGACGTCTTCTAAAGAATCCTTTTGGATCTGCATTAAATACACAATTCCTTCAGTATTTGCAGTGTGGTTTAGCGCAGACTACTGGTTGCTGCGGTCATGTGTACTTTCAGGAAGTCCATCGGAAGTTTTGACCCTGCAAAACGGAGGACAATGCTGATAAGACACCTGGAAAGCCGTCTAGAACATACCATTGTGGGTGATCCTAGCAGTACGACTGAGAAAATGAAGCTTTAATCTGGTGTATGCTGCAATAAGAAGTGCCCTCATCCATCTGCTCGAAGGACAGCTATACTGGATGGTTTGGGAGAGGTTGAGGAGTGCTTACTGCAGAGACCCAAGTCACTTCAGTTTTAGGGAACGCCTAGAGGGCACTTGTGGTGGCAAATTAAAACTTCATTTTATCAGTCATACATTGACTAAGACCAAACACAGAAAGAAAGTTTAAAGGAGTTTGAGGCAGCACCGGCTGTCACTGTTGGGATGCACGGGGTCGGAGTGGAAGCTACTTCTCTGACCCCTGTGTAGTGGCCAGTGCCTGTAATTGCAAGAGCAGCCCTTACTGAAATCAATGGGAGCTTTGCTTGTAATTATCGGCTGGGTCCCACTGATTTCAATGGGAGCTGCACCTGCAATTAGGAGCGTCGGCCACTACACAGGGGGGCGGAGCAGCGGCTTCCACTCTAACCCCGGTGTAGCCCGGCACTTAAAGCCAGCGCTGCCTGAAAAACTGCTGTTTAAGAAAAAAAAAAAACACCTTTCCAGATTTCCTTTCTGCAGCTGCCAGCATTTTTCCAAAGTCCGAAGTGCCGACAGACTCCCTGTAACAATAGTTGTCTTGTATTATTTCAGCACTTCGTCAGAAACTGCAGACCTGGACATCAGTCATGACCTATCATCACCCATGTGGAAGGACCAGAGCAGCAGTGAGGGTAATGTCCAGCAAGCCCTGATCCTGTAACACTCTCCAATCCCGCTGGGCAACGCTCATGTTTTCCAGTTTAATCCAGTTGTGCCATAGCAGTGTCAAGTCTTAAGGAGTCTTCAAGATAAAAACGTAGCAGGAGGAAGATCCAGAGGACGCAAAGTCCCAACTACAAGGAGGTCAACTATAGAAAATAATCAGTCTCTAGTGAGGGGCCAAAAAAGCGGTCAGTGTTTGATCTCCAGGATGGACGGGTTGTGGTCCAAGATGGCCAGGATAATCTTATCCATGTACTGGCGGAGGCGAAGATTAATCTCCTCCTGCTCCTTTAAGGCTTCCATCAACTAAAAGAGAAAAAAAGAAGAGTGCTTAAAGCCCCAAAATAGGTACAAAATGAATAAACGACTATTCCCACCATCAATGTGACTGAAGAGAGCTAAAAACATTACATTAAGGAAAAAATTGCCAGCATTCAAAATAAGCGCTACTTATTGGCACAAATACAAAAAAAGACACAGTGTATCGGCACATACTTCGTGTGGGTAAATATGTGTTGGTGCGAAAAAAACTACTTATCTTGAATGCTTAGGGGGAGTTTTTCCTCTTCATTAAGAGTACCCTATATCCAGAGGGAAATCTACTGATTGACCTGCGCATTCAGCAGAAGACCGATAAGCTGTCCAACACGTTACTTGCTAGATTGCCGATTGCCCTCGAGACACTATTGTGCAGTCTACATCAGCGATTCCCAACAGGAGTGCCACAGCACCCAGATATGCCATGAGAACCTGTCAGGGGTGCCACAGCACTTGGGTTAGGGAAAATAAGAACCAGTCACTCTTCCCTTTCCGTGTGCTGGACAGGAGAATGCGAAAAGTGGAAGAAGAGTGCAAGTACCATGCAGAAACTCATCCTCCAATAGGGGCCGACGCAGAGGAAGGTGCCAGGGAGAAGTATAGTAGTGCCCATAACGCAGTGGCGATAGGTGGGGGAAGAGTGTAAATGAGGCCCAGACATAGCAGCCGCTTTGGTAAAGGGGTAAGGGAGGGGGCGATCTGAGGCTCAGATATTGCCAATAGGGAAGTGAATCTGAAACCTGCGTATTGTTGGAAGAGTCCTACACATGGCTACTGCTGGGAAAACACAAGGTCCATCTTTATGTTGTTCTTCTTGCAGGTTGAACTGTGGACCCGTCTCTGTCTGTCATCTACCCAGCTCGCTGGATGGCAAGCTCAAGTGTCACACTATAAAAAGTAGGCTTCCTTTTTTCCATTTTAGGGTGCTTTCACATTGGACAACTGTCCAACAGCCGCTCCAATGACTATTGCTCGTGTGCTTTTAAACAGGAGCCATAAGACGTTCAACGAATGGAGGCGGAGCGCGACAGAGATCTCTTCCAGCCATCCGCCTCCATTCACTGTGAACAGGCCGTCGTGCAAAGATGAAGGACTGCCTTTTACACTAAGTGAGAAGTTGCTCTTTAGTCGCTTTGTGACAGTGAGTGAAAACGAAGCGACAAATGAGCGATTTTTGGTAGAGTCCCGAGGTGAAAAAAAAAAATTTTAAATTTCCCCAGGGATGTCCTAAGGCTGAAAAATTTGGGAAACCCTAGTCTACATCATGAGTGGGGCTCCTACCTCATCCTTGGAGGCTGTATCGATCTCTGCGGCCAAAGACTGAGCCTTGGTTTGGGTGGAGAAGAGGTTCTTGGCTTCGTACAAGCTGAGGCTCAGGATCTGCCCGTTGAGGTCGTCGTTCTGGTCCCTTAGTTTCTGGTTATCCTGGAGAATAGGAGAACACAAGTAGTGGAAAAGGAATAGAAAGAAAGCTGTCTGTGGAGCTGCAGCCTCATCCTTCAACTTTATCATAACAGCTGTGTGCAGGAACTTTTCTTACCTGTTTGAGGCGTCTAATTTCCTGTTCCAGCTCCGATTCCCGGGTTTTGGCATTAAACTCGTAGAGTCCGGATGACGAGCTTCGCCCTCGGCCAGAGCGCTCGTTGTCTAAGCGATAGATCTGCAGATGCTCCAGTTCCCTGCGCAAGTCCTCAATGAGCTGGAAGAGAAGTGAAGGGATTAGGGCATGGAGGACCTGTACCATATAAGATCATGTAGTGCCCCAAATCACAAGGTGGAAGCATCGCCTCTTATGGTGACATGACACACCTCCTGTGTGGCCTCCCGCTCCTGCTGGAACTTTTGGCGATTTTGTCGAAGTTTGTCCATCATTTTCTTGTACAGATCTATTTCATCTTTAAGCCGCAGACTGGTGTCTTCTAGCTTATCAGACATCCTCTGCCGCTCCTGACGATAATACAGAAGAAAGGGGATTATATTCACTTGGACTGCAGGCTAACTACACATCATACACACCTAAAACTTCTAGACATCATACATGCCACAGACATATAGTGCACATAATATACATGTATACCATACATCTACACAGCTCTGGCGTAATATACTACATATCACATGCAGGACATCCCTTATGCATACATTATGAATGTACGCACATATACGATACATACAATATGCATGTGCAAGGCCGTATTTATAATAAGGCACTCGCGGAACGACAGGAAGGAGGGGAGCAGCCTGTTATCTAAAGATGATGATGTATAATAATTGTTTTAAGTGTTCGTTTTATTAACAAATGGTTTTGTTTTTTTTAAAGCCAGGTTTCCAATAATCTTTTAACAAAAAAGATTTCTCAATGGTTAACCGTGTAATGCAGAAAGTCTTTTTTTTCCCTCTTCCCTTCTTTGATTTTTTTGTAATTTTTTTTTTTTTAAGTCAGAGTGTGAGATGTTACATTAACAGTCACAGCAGCCATGGTGGTCTGAAGATTGCATGAAATTATTTTTTTCTTTATAAAATTATATATATTAAGAAAAAATAATACATTTCATGCCATCTTCAGACCACCATGGCTGCTGTGACTGTTAATGTAACATCTCACACTCTGACTTAAAAAATAAAAGGGTAAACAAAAAAAAAAAACCCAACAAAAAAAACACACTTTTCTGCATTGAACGGTTAACCATTGATAACTGCTTTAGCGTGCATTCACACAAGCGTGTGCACGAACATGTGAATGCAGGTCCGTGCAGCATTGCTTTCAATGGGGCCGAGGCTGCTGCTGGCGGCACCATTGAACGCAAAAGGATGCCGGCAACCCCTGCAGTGACCAATCACAGGCTACACTCAATGAATGGCTAAGTGCTACCTGTGATTGGCTGAGCCCTCAGCCAAATCAGATACAGCACTTTCAGCAGGTGGGGATTTTAAATCCCTGCCTTCTGAAACAGAGTCAGAACAGTGCAGGGAGAAGACAGGCTGGATGTGCCTGAGTTCCGGCAGCTGAGGAGAGGTAGTGTATGTGTATATATAATTTTATTTATTTTTTTCTTTTTTTAAAACACATTCTAGGGATGATTTTAAGGGAAGGGCTTATATTTAAAGCCCTTCCCTGGAAATCTCTGCAGGGCTTTGCCAGCAGCCCATTGCTTTCAATGGGACTGCAGAAGTGCCGGTCTCATTGAAAGCAATTGGAGGACATCGCGATTCTCTGTCACAGCTGTGGCAGGGGATTCTTTACTCCCCGTGGGGAGTCCCCAAGGCTGTCACAGTGTTCAGTGACAAAGGGACTCCCTGCGGGGAATACTTACATGCTCCACAGACCTATGGTGCACGCATGTCCTATCTTTTACAAGAATGTGCTTTTGCACGCCTGTAAAACACAGACATGTGAACACCCCATTGGGAACCAATGGTTCTAATAGATGCATGGTTTTGTGCACACATAAACACACTCTTCTGAATCCACCCTTATTAAGGGTTATTGGAAACCGTATTAACAAATTTTTTTTTTACGGACTTTAACGGACGCGGCGATACCAAATATGTATTTTTATTTCATGATTTAGATGTTTTTAATAAAAATCGATATGGCAAAAGGGGGGGGGATTCAAATTTTAATAATTTTTTTATTTTTCTTTAAAACAATTAATAAAACTATAGATTTTTTTTAACTTTACTTTAATGTCACCCTGGGGGACCACAACCAGCGATGCTTTGATCGCTCCTACAGTATGACGTAATGCTATAGCATACTGCCATTTGACAGGCAGTCAATCAAGCCACCCCATGGGCTGCCATGACACCTGCACGGCTCCCCCGATCTCACTGCGCGGGGGGGGGGGGGTGGCAGGACCCCTGCACATTGTTCGGGGGATTTAAATGCCGCTGTCAGGATTGACACCGGCATTTAAAGGGTTAATAGCTGCGATCCCGGCTATTGCCCGCAGGTGTCAGCTGTAATAAACAGCTGACGCCCATAACCTCTCTGCATACATACCTCGATGCTCCAGGACGTAAATGTATGTCCTGGAGCGGGAAGGGGTTAAACAATTATTATGTGTCATCCCCCCCCCCCCATCCCCACACCTCCTTTCTGTCGTTCCACGAGTGCCTTATTATAAATACGGCCTTGCACATGCATGTTGTATGTATCTTATATGTGTGCTCAATGTGATGCGTACATTTATAGTGTATGCATAGGGGATGTCTTGCATGTGATATGTAGTATATATATGATACGCCAGAGCTGTGTAGATGTACTATGTAATACACGCATACACTCGTCATGCAAAAAAAAACAAAAAAAAAAACACACAGGCCTTCAAACCACCGCAGAGTACTATAGGGTATTAAGGAATAGGACGACTGGTTCGGCACCTGAATGAATCTTTAAACAAAACCAGAGAACAGTATGAACACTGTGAGAAATGTCCATGTTGCAGATCAACCAGACTACGGTTCAACAGGACCCAAGTCATGGCTTCTTCACATCACTAGGGGTGTTCCCATCTTAGACTCGAAAAACCCCGTCAGAAATCCAAGACTAAGATGCAAATTTCTGACTTGTATTGTGCTATGATACAGCCCGGTCAATGGACAAAGTCTGCGTATGGAATTTCGTCCACAATTCTGTGTGGATCCACATTAAGGAGTGAAACAATGACTTCTAAGATGTATGAGGACATTTTACAGGAGAATGTCAGGGCAGCCGTCCATGACCCCTAGCTGAAGAGAAGGTGGGTGAAGCAACCAGACTGACGCAAAGCACACAAGTAAATCAACTAAACAACAGTTTTAAAAACGTTGTGCATTCTCTTGTTACGTTTATGGTTTTTTTAAATGTAATTTATAAATTGTTATTAGCTACATTATCTTTTGATGAGGCTTTGCATCATTATTTACCATTGTGACATTGAAACAATCCTTTCTTGCGCAATAAAATTTAGAATTAAAAAAAAAAGGTATGTTTTGGAATGGTCAAGTCAGAGTCCTGACCTTAACCCCATTGAGACGCTATGCACACAAGGCATCCCAGAAATATTATTAATCAACCAAAACACATATGCAGGGAAGAATGATCCAAAATGTTGTGCAAGTCTTATTTGCAGCTACAGGAGACATTTGGTGGAGGAGAGTGCTACCAAACAAGGATGTAAAAGGATATTCCATCCAAGGGTTAATAAAAAAAGATATTAAATCAATACAGAAAGACAGGCATTTCCAAAGGGTTTACTTACCTTTTCTTGCGACTGTACATGTCATAGACATGCAGGGCACCTAAAAACACACAGTATGCATGCCACATACTACAATATACATGTCACGTGTACTGCACATCTGCATGTCACAGACAAAGTACACATATAGTATACATCCTAAGCTGTATATTACACATCACATATAGTCACTTGATATTAATAAGGGGGGGGGGGGGTCAGGTATGTGCAGCCCTCACCTCATCCATCCTCTCGGTGTGCGACTTCAGCCTGGTGATTGTGGTTAGTAAGTCATCATTCTCCTCCTCCAGCTCTTGAACCCTGAAAAATCAGACACAAGATCCTATATCGCCTGTTGTTGCTGCCGCACGGGGCAGCGGATGAGAACTGAAGAACTGCAGTCATCCCCGAATCCAACTTCTCTGCAGTGTAAAGTCTCTATATCGCATTTAGTCTCCGCTACCGTCTGAAGCCTTCTACATTGCAGCAATTATTTTCTCACTGTCGAGCAGGTGTCTGGCTATTCCTTCTCTTCTTTAGGCCAGCTTCACATGGGCGTATTCGCGCAAACTACGCAGTGAATAAAATCCATTGATCTCAATGGGTTAGTTTACATTTTGCACCTTGCGAACGCCTTTCGTTCACGCAAATGAAAAAAAAAAATAAAAAAATAAAAATCCAGCATGCTCTATTTTTCTGCAGATTTGCACACCAGAAGGTCCCAAAGAAGTCAATGGGGAGTGTGGTGGGGGTTTGGATACTGAAATTCGCACGCAATACGGAAGGCGCTGCATGAAACACTGCACAATTCCGCTTAAAATGAGCATCGGAAGAGTCAGAGGTAGAGATGGAAAAGCCTGGGCGGGGGAAGAGAAGACTCGACAACAACAACGAAAAAAAAAGAAAAAGTTTAACTTTTTTTCCAAAGCCAATTTTTCCTGGAAAAATTGGAAAAAATTAAAAAAGCAAACCCCTCTGTTCTTACTGCAGTGGCCAGGCTTGGTACTGCAGGCCAAGATCCCATTCGTTTCAATGCCTCCCATACTAAGCCCGACCACTGCAGTGGAAATGGAGCTGTCTGCTCCCTGCCAAAATAAGCTCAGTGTACGGGCCTCAGTTCAGTGGCGGCCCATTATCCAGGACCAGCCTGGTTATTCAGTGCCACCTAGAGTTGGCAAGAACTGTTCCATCACAGTGCCCAATCAGGGATTGCCCACTGCTGCACAGAAGTGTACCTCGCATTCAGTAGCTCCATCTCTACGCCCTTTTCCTTCTCCAGGCGGGTGTAGGTCTCTCTGTGACGCTTTAACTCGTCATCCAGGATCTGCTCCGACCGAGTCTCCTGGTCCTTCAGCATCTCCTCCAGCTCATGCACTCTGCACACAGAACCATAGTCAAGGCTTAGCACTTACTCTACCCGCCTCCAAGCATGTACAAGGCATAAGATACCTACAGAGGGTGTGTATGGGCAATATACATACAGGCATGATATATATCTACTGGGGAGATATGTCTACAAGGTGAGTGTATGGGTGAAAGGTCTTCAGAGGATGTATCTACAGTGGTTATACGGTTGTGATATATGGACCGGTTTCTGCATCCGGCTTATTACCGCAGTACGAGCTGCGTGTTCTCCACTTTCAGTCTACTCTTGACATCTCCATTTGTCTGGTTGTCGTTCTCCAATTCTGTCACCTTCTTTTCAAGGAAACTGACCTGTGAAGAGAAGAAGAAAAGTAATGCAAGTAGTTAGGAGTCCATGGCAGAATTAACCAGAAGGGGGCAGCTGCTCTGTCGCCACTAATGACACGTTAGGGTGCTTTTAGGCGGAATGATTAATTGTTCAAACGAGCGAAAGTGAACGATCAGAGTCACGTTTTAGACCGAACGATTAACAATGAATGAGATTTGTTAATTATATGCAGCATAAATATCATCGTTGCCCTGTTTGCTTATTGTTCGGTTTAAACGGCGCTTGTTCAGAGTTTCACATTCGCTGTATAAGTGAATTAGAGGTACAGAACGATTCTCGTTGAATGAGGCAACGATGTATCTGCCTGTCTAAACCAGCTGTCTGAGAGCGAATGAGCTGGCGGTGAGGTCATTCGCTCGTTCAAACAATCCGCTTGTCTCCAAGGACCCTTGCCCTGCTCCTACACATACCCTCATACACTCACCTTCTCCGTTATGTCATTGTCACAGGAGTCAATGCTGTCTCGGAACAAGTCCTCCGTGCTGCCATTGCTGCTGCTCAGGTTGCTGGTGTTCATTAGTTGCCTGCAGAAGATCACAGCCTTGTTATGTAGTGACTCATGGTAGCCCAATATTCCTAATATCTACTACCCTGCCCCATCCATCCCTACACATTTCGCTCTACATTATTCCCATTAGTCCTGCACCTCGAACTGCCACAATATTAGCCATCATTCCCCAACATTTACCATTGCAGTATGAGCAACACCCCTTTGTATCTGACACTATATTGCCCAGCAATCTCCTGCTCACATTCCCCATATTACATGTCCACCACCGTAGCGTTCCTCCATTACCGCACTCCTATATGCCATGTGCCCGCTCGGAGGGCCAGCCAACTGATCACACATTATCCGCTTCTGCCTTCTCATTTACAGGCTACATAGTGCAAAGTGAGTGTTTCATAGAGACGGCAGGAAGCAGCAATGCTGTTTCCTGCATGGGACCCGGCGATCATGTGATCACTGGAAACGCCCAACATGTCAGAGCCGTGGGGTCTTAGCAGACCCTAAAACTCCAACATTGACTAATATCTATAGAGGGATGTTTCCCCTGTAACTGGGGCTCCTATGGAAGCTGATCCTATCAATGCCCCAGTTACAGGGGAAAAGTGTAATCTGTAATTGGAGATTGTACAAATTATAGATCAAAATGTCCGTCACTAAAAACTGTCTGGCCCTTTAACCCCTTAGCGACTGAGCTTCCCCCCCCCCCCCCATTTTTGTTTTTTCCGCCCCCCTTTTAAAAAAATCATAACTCCTTTATGTATCCATCACCCTCGCTGTATGAAGGCTTTGTTTTTGCGGGACAAGTTGTATTTTTGAATGGTACTAATTAATGTACCATATAATGTACTGAAAAACCTTTAAAAAAAAGTGGAGAGAAATTGAAAAAAAAAAAAAAAGACATTCCGCCATCTTTCAGTGCGTCCTGTTTCTACGGCGCACAAACTGCAACAAAAGTGAAATGATAACTTTATTCTATGGGTCAATACGATAACTATGATATCAAAGTTGTATAGTTTTTTTGAAAGATATTTAATTTTTTAAAATTATTTTTTGTCTCTATTTTCTGCACACAATAATTTAAATTTTTTGGGCGACATAGTTGTGTGATTGTTCATTTAGTGCGGCACGTCCTGACGTTTCCGTTGGTACCATTTTTGTATACAAATGACTTTTTGATCGCTTTTTATTACATTTTTTCTTGCAACAGGGTGACCAAAAAAAGCGCATTTCTGGCGTGTTTTTTTTTTTTTTTTTCAGACGACGTTCACCGTGCGGGGTAAATAATGCATTACTTTGCTAGATCGGACTTTTACGGACGCAGCGATACCAAATACATATTTTTGCATTATTTAGATTCTTTTATTGCAAATATGGCAAAAGGTTTTTTTTTTACTTTTCTTTTTTTGTAATAATTAGTAAAACTTTGTTTATTGTTTTTTTCACACTTTCTTTCAGTCCCCCCCAGGGGGGACCACAAAAAGCAATACTTTGATCACTCCTGCAGTATGACATAGCATTACGTCATACTGCTTTTTGACAGTCTATGCTTGATAGGCAGTCTCCTAAGGCAGCCCTAGGGACTTTCAGAAGGCCCCCGGCTGCCATGACATCTGCACGGCTCCCCCGATCTCACCGCCAGAAAGGGGGGGGCCTACGGGACCCCGGAACATTGCTCGGGGGATTTAAATGCCGCTGTCAGAATTGGGGGTTCTTTACTGTAAGAGCAGTTAGACTGTGAAACTGTCTGCCGGAGAAAGTGGTGATGGCAAAATCCATAGCAGAGTTTAAAAGGGGACTGGATGTCTTTCTGGAGAGGAAGGATATTATAGGCTATAAATCTTAGGTCAATTGTTAATCCGGGTTACAGGTAGGTAGGAAATATTAGGGGTTGATCCAGGGAACAGTCTGATTGCCATTGGGGAGTCGGGAAGGAGTTTTTCCCCCGGCGTCATCCTGACGGCATACCTGGAAGTTGCACCTTGACCTTGTAGGGACAGGAAGCAAGAGACTTCAAAAGGCTCCTCCCACCTCCCATTCTCCAGTGCTTCCTGTCCCTACAGGGACATGCAAGAGGAGCTCCTTCCAGGGAGCCGCAAGGCTGACAGCGGGGTTGGCGGTCCACAGGATTGCCTCCCCTCTCACCTCCCTCCTGGAAGTCTCTTGCTTCCTGTCCCTACAAGGTCAAGGTACAACCTCCATGTCTGCCGTCAGGATGACTCGGAAAAAAGGAATTTGCGGTAAGAAATTCACTCCTTTTTCCGCAAGGGGGCTATTTGGCTTCTTCTCTTGTTTTTTTTTTGGCCTTCCTCTGGATCAACACAGGAGGATAGACAGGCTGGACTAGATGGACATTGTTTTCATTCAGCCTAACGAACTATGTTACTATGTATGTATGTATGTATGTATGTATGTATGTATGTATGTATGTATGTATGTATGTATGTATGTATTTAGAGAGTTAATAGCTGCGATCGGCTGCGTGGCCGATTGCAGCTATTGCCCGCGGGTGTCAGCTGTAATAAACAGCTGACCCCCGCGCTGTATGGAGGGAGATAGCGTCGCTATCTCCCTCCATACACGTCCTACAATGGCAGGACGTAAAAACACTATTGGACCGTCACTAAGGGGTTAAAACCGAAACACTCTGGTCTTTAAGGGGTTAATAAGGCTCACTAAACTTTAAATTACAATAGCAATAATAAAAACCACTCCGTATCTAGAAATCACATTTACCTTCCAAAAGCTGTACTGGAGATCTTCCTGTTCGGGCTGCAGAAAAAGAACAAAAAAAAAGTAAAACTATAGAATCTACAAATTTACGTATCTCACTAAATTCTGCAGTACATAAAGCAGCACCCCATGATGGAATACCCCTGACCGCACCTTGTACTCATCTCATATTATATTATACTGGACACCAGACAACAACCCATCATAAGCCCCAGATCACACAGGTCTTCTAAATGATAAGTGGCATGTGCCATTGAGGCAGCCCATGTGGTGTGGGTGGCACTGGCCTATGTAGGCTCTATGCCCATTCCCATGGGCAATATAAACCTACCAACTTCCACAACATTTTCAAATGAAAGTGGAACAACTCCATCATTACACCGCTCTTCTCTCCTACATGAAACAGGTGGACACGGACAAGAGCTGGGCGCTGTTCTGAGATGAGATGTCTATGGTGGTTTGATCAGCACCTATAAGTGACCTCTTCTCATACATTACATTCTGGCTCACAGATTGGTTCTAGCCCAAAATAAGCATCACACAAGTCACCTGTTGCATCTGAGGTTCTTGAGACGGGCCTCCAAGTCATTGAGGAGCGTGATCTTCTTGGAGCACTGGGTGCAGTACATGTCTAGTAACTCGCTGTTGTACATGTGCCTCATCTTAAGCGGTGTCTGTCCAGCACTATATAGAAATATAGGGTCATAGGGTTATTTTCGAAAGGAGACTGGGCAACTAGTACATGCATGATGTAGGTCTACCTGGAGGAGACAGAGGAGCCTAGGTCAGAGAAGGCATTGGTTCTGCTCTCATCATCAGGGCAAGGGCTCCCTGGGGTGTAATCGATGTCATCACCTTCACCATAGTCCTCAAACTGCTCCTCATTGCTGATCAGGGAGGCTGTGGAGTGACTGGAAAAGTCTGATGAGGCAGAGGGATTGAGGAGATTCCTGTAGAGAGAGAAAATCAATTGTCACGGAGCCAAAATACAGACTGGATCCATCTCAGAGACAGTCCCTTTAAATTACCCAACACTATGGGAAGCCTTGCATACAACCTCTAACCACAGATCTGAATGAGGAGGAGATGTCCATGCCCTCAGACTCTACAACCAAAGACTGAGATAGTAGAACCCCAACTACAGTCATACCCACCCTCCAAGTACCCCTTGACTTCTGCACTGGACACCACTGTTCCAGAGCATTTGCTTACTGTTCTCCAGGGAGGTAGAGCACCGCCAGATCCTTGCCACCCCCATGACATTCATCAGATGCCTCCGAGCTCTGGGTACTCTCAATTGCACTGTCCAGGTCAGATTCATGGCGGATGTCTTGCTGCCCGAGAGTTATACTGTCCTCATCCGGGAACAGCTCGCAGTCACTGTAGGCTTCTTCTGTGTCCACATACATCCCATTTGTAATATCAGAGCTCTGCAATAACAAAGAGGACATAACGCCTAATAACGGCTACTTACATGAAGTACAGGGGCACACATACCACTCTAACCCACTCACTACTAATCAAGGTCATAAACATGGGCTTAACCTCTTCAGTGGCAGGTTTATTAATACCGTGTCAGTCCAGCAAGCTCGGGAAATTTTCCTAAGGTAATTCAAAGTGACAAACGTGTACAGTGGCACAATAACTGTGTGTCTTGGCCAGCATTTCAGCACTAGAGCTATCCACGGAAATCTTCCGGGGTTTAACTGCATGGTCAGTGCAGCAAGCCCCAGAGATTTTCCAGGCATGCCATTAAAGGGGTTAAAAGGAATCTTTTATCCCTATGAGCTAAGCTTATGGGTTGAAAGTAGGTGACCTACTGAGTCTGGGGATGTAAGTGTTAGGCCAGTATCACATCTGCGTGAGAACCTTCGGGCGGAGGTTCCATTGCAGATCCGTCTGAAAATACTGCAGGCAGCGCTTTTTGTTCGGTCCAAAAGGCAGCAGCTGTGCGGAAAGTGGGCAAACCACATTATAGTCAATAAGATCTGCCCCCGGCGCTGTTGAGTTCTGTCCAGAGATTGAACCATTCGGCTATAGGGTTTCTCTGCGACTAATTTTTTTCTATAGCCTAAGCAGACAGCTTCACACATTATAGGCTCAGCAGATAGCATCACACATCTCTAGAGGAGATCCGCGCACAGAAAGCGTCAAGCTGCCGCCACGTGCAAACTTTGTGGAGACATAGAGCTGGAGAGGGGCGCCTAGTGAGTGGGAAACCGCTCCATGGACTCAATAGGGGCTGCGCTTGTAATTGAAGGCTTGGGGTCCCATTGATTACGAGAGCCAGCCACGACAGTGGCTTCCGTTCCGACCCCGGTGTATCCCGGCACTGACAGCCGGCGCTGCCTGGAAAACACCTTCAAGATACAGAGCAGAATTCGCTCAATAGGGCTGTATTCAAATAGGTGAGTTTTCATACGCAATTTGCATCCATTTTAGATTTCCTATTTTTCTTTTGTCATCATGTGGTCCCCATAGTAACGTGTTAATGCACCACACATATGTTATTATGGGATTTGCATGGTATGTGATCTTTTTTTTTTTTAATCCTCCCATAGAAAATGGATGATTGTTGAACAAGATTTGCACAAAAAAAGGACATGTAGCATTTTTTTCAAGACTCAAACTAGAGGTCCGAGAGGGTAGAAGAAAAAAAAAAAATTGCTTGCATGAATTAACCCAATAAAATAATTGGGTTTTTTTCTCGTGCGAGTTTTATTCACCTCAAAATCGGACAAAACTTGCATAGGGGAAAAAAATAAACAAAAAATAAACA
The DNA here is from genome assembly GCA_035609135.1 of Eleutherodactylus coqui. Lineage (NCBI taxonomy): Eukaryota > Metazoa > Chordata > Amphibia > Anura > Eleutherodactylidae > Eleutherodactylus > Eleutherodactylus coqui. Next base: position 103,469,424 of record CM069417.1, on the reverse strand, counting down.
AAAAATACAGCCTAGAAAAGAACCCGAAGGGCGGCCATATCCGTGAGATTCTGGGAGCATCCTGCCTAGTGACAGTAGGGTCTTCCTGAGCCTAAGGGCCCTTTTACACGGGATGATCTGTTGGACGCAGATGCCCGGCTGGTAGTCCCAGCGATAATAGTGCCTCTGCTTTTACACAGCAACGCTCAGTGAACAGCGCCGGATCGGGCAGGGGATCGTTCCTGCCACCAGCCTCCATTCACAGTAAACAGGCATCGTTCATAAGTGAATGACTATCGCTGGCTTCTTGTTGGGTGTAAATGCTCCCTGCTTCACATAGAAGAGAAGCCAACGATGCCTTTCAATCTAAACCCTCTGCACGAAGGCTGGCGACCTTAGCGGTGATGTCCGCGCTCATGCAGTCGTTTACCCAACTGTCGGCCCCTGTAAAAGAATCATTATATAGCTCATAACCACGTCTCTATCCTATACCGATCGGATTGGAGCAAGTGAACGAAAAACCAAAGAAATGCCCACCCACACTGGAGGGCGCACGCGACCGACCCACGTTCAGGATTAGTCAGCGTCAGACATTGCCCACATGCACCAGTGACAGGCGTGTTCCCAACCATCGCCACGCCCCAACACATTTAAACATTCATTAAACTAAGGTAAAAGTGATGACATTGGTCCAAACAAACACGATGATAATCACGGTTACAAGCATAACAGTTGTATCCAAGGGCGCTTTTAGACAAACGATTCGTTAAAAAAAAAATAAAAATGTTCAAATGATCGAAGGGGAACAATAATCATTAGTCTAAATGTTAGCAAATGACAAACTATCATTCACTTTTCACTCATCATTCATTTTATGCAGCATAAAAGTCATTGTTGGTTCGTTCACTTACGGTTCGAGTTAAATACGGATGTTCTGTCCCTCTCAGTCACTGATACAGTGAAAGTGATCGATTTCTCGTATGAACGCGCCAATGATGTACCTGCTGCATAAACAGGCTGCTGGGAGACTCTGACGTCATTCGCACGTTCAAACGATAATCGTTTGCTGTAAGAGAACCTTCAGCCGCCTACAGTCGTTAAATCTGATCGCAACATCAGCATGTAACGTACAGCAACACATGCTGATACCGAGTATCATACCGCATCAATATGGGAAAAACACCCAAAACAACCCATCGCCACCAATTACACTGATGATGCAAGTATAAATCAAGCCCAATATGCCTGCGGTGACAAACCACGTCCTCATAGCCACTAGGCAAAGGAATGGCCCTACGACGTCTGTAAAAACGGATGCCAAATACTGACTAGATTACCACCAGCAGAGGATATACAGCGTTAAGATGAGAACAAAGGGTTAATCAATGGATCCATCAATATATCAAAACACCCCGAGTTTCGCCTGCACCCTTTACTATTCTTTTTAGTCTTAACACAACTAGAAGTAGGTCGCCTGCACACAGGCGAACTGCGGACTGTGTACCTGTCCGCAGTAATATTATCAGAATTGTGCGCAGTACAGATAATGCGGATCCCGTGACCTTTCCACAATGATGACTGCAGAAGGGCCACAGGTCAGATGGCTTCCATTGACTTTAATAGAAGCAGTCTGCGCAGAATCCGCTTAGGAATAGAGCATGCTGCGATTGGGGTGTGGGGGGATTTATTTATTTAGTATATACACACACATATATATATATATATATATATATATATATATATATATATATATATATATATATATATATATATATATAAATAAATAAAAATAAGGTTCCTTTGGTATTCCGACCATATGATGGCCATAGTAATTTCCCCGTAACGCTGGGGGTCGGTGGAGCTATAATGAACAGTATCCAATCATCTGTGTTCTGCGCCCCACGCACTTCACCGAGCAGTTGCAGTACGCGGTCCATAAGAGGTGGTGAATGCCGGCCATGCACATAATATTCTGTCTGCAGCTTACGCTCCGGGATTTCTGTCCCCGGCACTCATGTAATATTTACGCCGCCGCAGGATGTGCACTCCATATAGAACAGCGCCAATACTCAATGCAGCAGAGCTCAGCTCACTCAAACAAACCTAGGAGTAGCAGCAGCTGATGGGGGCTTCACACTAAGGGTCTCTCCAGTAGATGCTATGCAGGGGTCATCATCCGTATGGCGTAGACACATGACCATCCCGAGATGTCAAGCACTTGCGTCGCGTACTAATAACAGATGCAGGTGGCGCATCCAATATGTCACATCAGCAACAATTCCCACAGACAACCAAAGTCCACGGTGTCCCAGAGGACCCCCACGACCGCCCATACACTAAAGCACTCCATCTATGGGCAGGAGGTGGGGAACAGGTCCCCTCCACTCCTGTTAGGTATGAGAAATTAACCCTGGGCAACAACCTCCACCCCATATGGTTAACCCAATTGTGGGCCAAGTAGGATTTTGTATTAGTCACTTAGCAAGCTCAGGTTTATTGTACGCCCAGTTTGTATAGTTCATGTTTTATATGTGCCCCCCCCCCCACCCCTATATTTCATATATGAGGCATCCTGCGAATCAATGGCACTGGAATATAAATAATAATGGAGGACAAGGGTGTGCATAGTGTAGCAGAAATAGGGCCCTGTGTATGTGTGTGCACAGCAGTGTACTCTTGTGCTTGGGGCTGATGCTCCACCTAATTACTGTAGCATTCACTACATGTATGTCTGATGCATTCTAATTGCATCACGCCGTTGTATCATTTGCTGTAGCAGTCTGCTATGTGACTCCAGCCTATGAGGTCACCTGCAGAGATGTCATGTATTATCCATTGCAAGGAACTCAGACCTACAACCAGCATACCAAGATAAGAGAACATAAGTACGGTATATGAATATGCACCACCGCACAGAAGTGGTACTGTGTAGTGTCCGTGTATACAGAAAAGAATATACTGAGAATTACACCCAACATACAGGACAAGAGAAGTGGTACTGTGTAGTATCCATATATACAGAATAAGGGAATATACTGAGAATTACACCAACATACAGGACAAGAGAAGTGGTACTGTGTAATATCCATATATACAGAATAAGGGAATATAGTAAGAATTACACCAGCATACAGGACAAGAGAAGTGGTACTGCGTAGTGCACATATATACAGAATAAGGGAAAATACTGAGAATTACACCAGTATACAGGACAAGAGAAGTGGTACTGTGTAGTGTCCATTTATACAGAATAAGGGAATATACTAAGAATTACACCAGTATACAGGACTAGAGAAGTGGTACTGTGTAGTGTCCATATATACAGGATAAGGGAATATACTGAGAATTACACCCAGCATACAGGACAAGAGAAGTGGTACTGTGTAGTGTCCATATATATACAGAATAAGGGAATATACTGAGAATTACACCAGCATACAGGACAAGAGAAGTGGTACTGTGTAGTGTCCATATATATACAGAATAAGGGAATATACTGAGAATTACACCAGCATACAGGACAAGAGAAGTGGTACTATGTAGTGTCCATATATACAGGATAAGAGAATATACTGAGAATTACACCAGCATATAGGATAAGAGAAGTGGTACTGTGTAGTGTCCATATATACAGAATAGGAGAATATACTGAGAATTAAACCCAGCATATAGGACAGAAGTGGTACTGTGTAGTGTCAATATATACAGAATAAGAGAATATATAGAGAATTACACCAGCATACCAGGACAAGAAAAGTGTAGTGTCCATATATACATAATAGGAGAATATACTGAGAATTACACCCCACATACAGGACAAGAGAAGTGGTACTGTGTAGTGTCCATATATGCAGAAAAAGGGAATATACTGAGAATTACACCAGCATACAGGACAAGAGAAGTGGTGCTGTGTAGTGTCCATATATACAGAATAAGGGAATATACGAAGAATTACACCAGTATACAGGACTAAAGAAGTGGGACTGTGTAGTGTCCATATATACAGGATAAGGGAATATACTGAGAATTACACCCAGCATATAGGACAAGAAGAGTGGGACTGTGTAGTGTCCATATATACAGAATAAGGGAATATATAGAGAATTAAACCAGCATACAGGACAAGAGAAGTGGTACTGTGTAGTGTCCATATATACAGAATAAGGGAATATATAGAGAATTACACCCCACATACAGGGCAAGAAAAGTGGTACTGTGTAGTGTCCATATATACAGAATAATGGAATATACTGAGAATTACACCAGCATACAGGACAAGAGAAGTGGTACTGTGTAGTGTCCATATATGCAGAATAAGGGAATATACTGAGAATTACACCCAACATACAGGACAAGAGAAGTGGTACTGTGTAGTGTCCATATATACAGAATAAGGGAATATACTGATAATTGCACCCACCATACAGGACAAGAGAAGTGGTACTGTGTAGTGTCCATATATACAGAATAAGAGAATATATAGAGAATTAAACCAGCATACAGGACAGGAGAAGTGGTACTGTGTAGTGTCCATATATACAGAATAATGGAATATACTGAGAATTACACCAGCATACAGGACAAGAGAAGTGGTACTGTGTAGTGTCCATATATACAGAATAAGGGAATATACTGAGAATTACACCAGTATACAGGACAAGAGAAGTGGTACTGTGTAGTGTCCATATATACAGAATAAGGGAATATACTGAGAATTACACCCAGCATACAGGACAAGAGATGTGGTACTGTGTAGTGTCCATATATACAGAATAAGGGAATATACTAAGAATTACACCCAGCATACAGGACAAGAGAAGTGGTACTATGTAGTGTCCATATATACAGAATAAGGGAATATACTAAGAATTACACCCAGCATACAGGACAAGAGAAGTGGTACTGTGTAGTGTCCATTTATACAGGAGAAGAGAATATACTGAGCATTACACCAGCATACAGGACAAGAGATGTGGTACTGTGTATTCGTGTGGCATGACATATTGCAGGAGGGTGGTGCTGTTCCTCAGGCCAGCTCCTTGGTGTGTGACACACATTCCTGGGCACATTAATGACAATTCAGTAGGTTCCACAGACAGGAATGTGAAGCTGTTGAGGGCTGGAGAAGGAAAAAACAGCTCTTTATACTGCATTAACCAGTCAATAGCTACAGAGCGAGCGTCCTCGGTAGTTGATGCTTAGTAATTATTAACTAGCAAGATGAGGCCAGGACTATTCAGGTCTTCCCATTGGAATCGGTTTAAATAAACCTGAAAAAGCCTGATGACGAAACTCTTGCAAGCTTACTACCATAATCGGTCAACTTTTCAGTTAACCCTGTCAATGGCTATGGCAAAAATGACTTTTAGCACCCATCTACAGGACAGGTGATAAAGGTCCGATCGAGGGGGGGGGGGGGGGGGTGTCTCACTGCTGAGACCCCCACTGATCCCAAGAATGGGTGTTACATGTCCCCCTCGCAGTAAGGAGGAGATTGAATAGAGTAGCGGTTAAGCATGCTCAGTGCTGTTCCATTACCTTCAAGGGGAACGATGTAGGTAACTGTAGAAGCGCTCCCATTGAAGACAACCGTTGCTCCATACAATCCCCCTCACCACGGATGGTGCCGTCAGTCTGCGGTGATGAGGAGAGGTGGACACGGGACTCTTGTTCCGAGGTTGTTGGGGGTCTTATGAGGCCACAGGAGATAGTCGAGCGCTTATTCTCAGCTATTTCCATAAGCCCTACTAAAATGAATGGAGCTGTGCCACGTATGTGTGACCGCCGCTCCATTCAATCTCCACATCCCTGTGGGTGTTGCAGCATGAGGGCAACACAGGACCCCTCTTCTCAGTGATAAGATGCCCATAAATCAGACTTAACCCCCAAACTGTGAATGGGACATAAGTCAATTTTGGAAAAACGCATTAACAGCTAAAATGTAGAAATTGTGCAATGTCCCATTCATCAACAGGAAGCAATGATTCTGGCCAGAAATAGCTGATAACAGAGAGCAATAAACTGTATTCACTTGTGCTACAGTTATCTCCTTAGCAGTTTCAATTGGCTGATAACAAGGAGTGATACTTGACAGATTGTATTCACCTGCCCCACACTCAGCTGGAGACAGCTCCTACCCTAAGGACTGCTCAACACCGGCGCAACATGCAGTGAATAGAACCCATTGATTTTGTATCTTGTGTGCGCATTTTTGATTGCGCAAAAATCAAAAGAAAAATAAAACTTGCTCTTTCTTCGCATTTCCGCACCAAAGTTCTCCAAAGAAGTTAACGAGGAGCGCGCAAAAACACATGGAATATGCAAGATGTGTAATGCACTAAGTAGCGTGTGAGAAAAGAACACGTATGCAATTAGTTAACCATTTTAATTGGTATGTTGGCTTGCCGAGCGCAAAAAAACCCCATGCCTGACGAGCAGAAAGAGCGCAATAAAGCCTCGTTCATAGCTCAAAATAGTTATGCTAAGGCATGCGCAGTTGTGCTATCGCCCATGAGAAGCCGATATAAGACCAGCTTCACATGCGCGTATTCACACTTGCCTGGGTGCTGCATATTTGCGCAATTAACAATTTTTGGCTTACGCCCGTGTCACGATAGCCTTATAATACGGCCTCAGCCGCAGTACGCGGCGGCAACACAACAGCAATGCAGGTTTGTGCCACTTGCGACTAGATAATCAAATCTGCGCTGGAACCTTCATTTAGAGGTCGCAGATCTGGCACAGAATACCAAAAGAATGCGAATGACCCCCATTATAGTCAGTGAGGTCCGTTCGGCGCTGTTTGATTCCGTCATAAGATGGAACCATCTGGCCACGGGATTCCCCTTTCTTGTTCCCTGAACGGAGCAGGAAAACAGAACCCTGTCGCAGATGAGAAAGCACTTTAACCGTTCGTTAGCCATAGGTTGTCCACGGCTTCATAGCTCGCCTAACACCACTCAGCTATTAACGGCTAGCAAACACTTAATTCATTAGCAAGCCACACGGACCCGAATCGCCGGTGGGGTTCTCAGCCGCAACAATGCTGTGAGATGATCGTTACACGGACCGTTAGGACACGCGGAGACTTTATGTAGCGCTGCTGATTGATCCTACTGCCAGCTGCAGTCCACAGTATTGCAGACAAGCCCGGGTATTTCGGTGTACAATGTAACAAGTATCCTGTGATTACTAACAATGTATCAGCCAGCAGTCCAGTGTGTATAGGAGCCCACCTGCTGAGTGCGGTTCATGGGGTGTAATATAACAGGTCGGGGGCCGGGCATCGCTTACCTTGGGGCGCAGGTGACTCGCAGCATACAGGTGTCTGTGGGATATATGGGCCGACATTCGCTGCGGGCCTACGGGCGTTCTCAGACACCAGGCTCTTTGTACTGAAATCCTACAGCCAGACCACACTGAGCACACTGCACTGCACTGCCCTGCCCCCGTTACCTAGTGACAGGCGTGCAAGGACCGCCCAGCGAGCATGATGTCAGCACCAGGGAGGGGGCGAGGAGTTTCGGTTAAACCTCCCCCTTACAGCAGTCTCCCTCACCCACTCACTCAGTCTTAAAGGAACCCTCAACCATCCCGGAAACTGATCCCCAGAGCAGACAATCTAAGGCTGGGGTCACACAGGGCGGATTTGCTGCGGTTTTGCCGCGTATTGCCGTTGCATATCCGCACTGCGGCAAAACCGCTGCGTTTGCAGTGCAATGCAGCACAAATGAGATTTGCCAAAAAGCTGTTCTCACAGGACGTATTTTTTCCGCACAGCCGCAGTGCGGAAATGCAACTGCGTCGCGGTTTTAAAAGATGCAGCATGTTCATTCTTTGGTCGTTTCCGCAGCGCTTTTTTGTCCATAGACCTCTATGGACGCAGCCAAAACCGCACCAAATACGCGACAAAAGTAAAAAAGCGCACGAAAATCCGCAAGCCCAAATTAACCTTTGAAGCGGTTTTGCCGCAGAAGCAGTTCTTCTGCGTCAAAACCGCAACGGAAAAACCGCAGCAAAACCGCAACAAATCCGCCCTGTGTGACCCTAGCCTAAAGGTGCTAAATCGTCCACATTGATTGTATAAGCGAATGAGAACAATTGTGAATTAAACCGAATGATTAGCGAATAAACGGACGACGATTATTATGCTGCGTGAAATGAAGCGAATGAATTATCATTCATCGTTCAATCGCTGGCCGTGTTCGCACTGCACGATTATCGTTCAAATTCGAATGATCCGGTCTTTAAGGTCTAAACGCATCTTAAAGGCTTATTCTCGCGAATGCATTTGCGCTGCATATTAGGCAAGCAAAATTTGCACGTACAATACACAGTGAATAGGACCCATTGATTTTAATGGGTCGGTCACACGAGCATATTTGACGCACGCATTTCGTTTGTTTAAAAAAATCCGCAGTATGTTGTATTTCTGTGCATATTGCACACGAACATAGAACATATTAGGCCGGATTCATACAAATCTGCGTGTATTTGCCTGCGCACGTGCGTTGTGTTTTTGCACATCGTATTTGTGTGCGCAATTGCTTTCAAAAACAGCTGCCCCGGGGTCCCACAAATTGAAGTGGCTAATTCGTTTAATATGTTCTCTTTCCCGGAACAAATGCGTAGGAAGATAGAACGTGCTGCAAAATAGGCACTTGTGCTGCGAATCCGGTCGTGTGATTCTGGCCTTAAACTAATCTAACCACCATGAGGGAAGACAACATGGACCTTTTCCTCAAGACGTGGGAGCCATGGGCAGAGCACCTAGCTATTTCGGGCCTAAGCAGGTCACTCCATGCTTGAAACCCCAAACGGAGAAGAAATTCTAGTAAAACACACTAGTCAAGAAAAAATAGGACATAAACAGCAACGTAAGAATAAGTACAAAACAAACAATAGCTAAGAAAATAAAATTACAAACAACCACAAGATGAGGAGGAGACTTAGACAGAAAAGACCTCATAAACACAGGCTCACAAGTAGAAACTAGAATGCGTGTGGAACATTACTTTCACTGTTTACAACACCGTATGTCTAATATGTTAACTGTTCATTAAATAAGCATTGTATATGTATACCCCCTGCGCGGGGAACTATTTTGCGTAACACTTCAAAAAATGTTAAAAACTCAATAAAACTCTTTTGAAACAAACTAATCTAACCTAATTGCCCATTAAAATCAATAGGAGCGTGCCTGGGTGTCTTATCACATGTGCAAATATGCACGACATGCCTGCCCAAAAAGTACAGGAAATTCGCGCAGGTGCACACAAAAAAGAAACACACATTGCGTATGTAACTGCACTTACACCTGTGTAAAACCGGCCTAAGTGTGCCTGAAACCAGCTGTGTCTCCCGCAGAGCTGACATTCTAATCACATGTATCATATGCCCTGTATACCTGGTGCTGTATACATGATCTGTACCACAGAGCGGACACTCTAATCACATGTAGCATATGCCCTGTGTACCTGGTGCTCTATACATGATCTACACCACAGAGCGGACACTCTTATCCCATGTATCATATGTCCTGTATATCTGGTGCTGTATACATGATCTGTACCACAGAGCTGACACTCTAATCACATGTAGCATATGCCCTGTATACCTGGTGCTCTATACATGATCTACACCACAGAGCTGACACTCTAATCACATGTAGCATATGTCCTGTATACCTGGTGCTGTATACATGATCTGTACCACAGAGCTGACACTCTAATCACATGTATTATATGCCCTGTATACCTGGTGCTGTATACATGATCTGTACCACAGAGCTGACACTCTAATCACATGTATTATATGCCCTGTATACCTGGTGCTGTATACATGATCTGTACCACAGAGCTGACACTCTAATCACATGTAGCATATGCCCTGTGTACCTGGTGCTCTATACATGATCTACACCACAGAGCTGACACTCTAATCATATGTATTATATGTCCTGTGTAACTGGTACTGTATACATGTGTGCTGTGAATCCACTGTCCCTCTAGTTGCAGTTATTTTTGGCTGGGACATTATATAACTTGTTCTTTAGGGCTTTCACAGATAAGCGTGTGCGGAAAAAGGCTCGCTGCAATGCAGCATATCCGCGCATGAACAAGATGCCACTAAACAGGCTGAAATGCTCATGCTAGCGCAATGTAATTTTTGGGCTCAAAATACCAGTTCACACGCGTGATTCCCTTTCCGTGGAATAGAATGGCTATTTAAAGCCAAATTAGGGCCAGCTGCCATTTTTTTCCTCCGCTGCCCGCACCGTCACACCCTCCCTTTGACTTTTTTTACCTGCCATAGACTTCTATGGCAGCTTTCTGCGTAGAAAAATAGGGCAAGGCAAATCTTGCACATGAGACACACGTTCGTGACTCAGGAAACAGTAAGTGTGGAGTCAAACATGAGAGAGTGACTCTAAGGAAATTACTATATCATGTATGGCCACTGTACAGTACTACATCTCCTGTATGTATGGCCACTACACAGTACTACATCTCCTGTATGTATAGCAACTGCACAGTACTACATCTCCTGTATGTATGGCCACTGCATAGTACTACTTCTTCTGTATGTATGGCCACTGCACAGTACTACTTCTCTCTTTTGTATGGCCACTGCACAGTACTACTTCTCCTGTATTGTGGCCACTGCACAGTACTACTTCTTCTGTATGTGTGGCCACTGCCCAATACTACATCTCCTGTATGTATGGCCACTGCACAGTACTACTTCTTCTGTATGTATGGCCACTGCGTAGTACTACTTATTCTGTATGTATGGCCACTGCACAGTACTACTTCTTCTGTATGTATGGCCACTGCACAGTTCTACATCTCCTGTATGTATAGCCACTGCACAGTACTACTTCTTCTGTATGTATGGCCACCGCACAGTACTACTTCTGCGGTATGTATGGCCACTGCACAGTACTACTTCTCCCGTATCTATAGCGACTGCACAGTACTACATCTCCTGTATGTACAGCCACTGCACAGTACTACTTCTGCGATTATGTATGGCCACTGCACAGTACTATTTCTTCTGTACGTGTGGCCACTGCACAGTACTAATTCTTCTGTATGCATGACCACTGCATAGTACTACTTCTCTGGTATATATGGCCACTGCACAGTACGACATAGTACTACTTCTGTATGTATGTCCACTGCACAGTACTACTTCTCCCATATGTATGGCCACTGCACAGTACTACTTCTCAGGTATGTATGGCCACTACACAGTACTATTACTCAGGTATATATGGCCACTGCACAGTACTATATCTCCTGTATGTATGGCCACTGCACCTTACTATATCTTCGGTATGTATGGCCACTGCACCGTACTATATCTTCTGTATGTATGGCCACTGCACAGTACTATTACTCAGGTATATATGGCCACTGCACAGTACTATATCTCCTGTATGTATGGCCACTGCACCTTACTATATCTTCTGTATGTATGGCCACTGCACCGTACTATATCTTCTGTATGTATGGCCACTGCACAGTACTATATCTCCTGTATGTATGGCCACTGCACAGTACTACTACTCAGGTATATATGGCCACTGCACAGTACTACTTCTCCTGTATGTATGGCCACTGCACCTTACTATATCTTCTGTATGTATGGCCACTGCACCGTACTATATCTCCTGTATGTATGGCCACTGCACAGTACTACTTCTCTCTTTTGTATGGCCACTGCACAGTACTACTTCTCCTATATGTATTGCCTCTGCACAGCACTACTTCTCCTATATTGTGGCCACTGCACAGCACTACTTCTCCTGTACGTATGGCCACTCCACAGTACTACTTCTCCTGTATGTATAGCCACTGCACAGTACTACTTCTCCTGTATCTGTATCCACTGCACAGTACTATTTCTCTCGTATGTATGGCAACTGCACAGTACTATTTCTCCCGTATGTATGGCCACTGCACAGTACTACTTCTCTCTTATGTATGGCCACTGCACAGTACTACTTCTCCTATATTGTGGCCACTGCACAGTACTACTTCTCCTGTATGTATGGCCACTGCACAGTACTACTTCTCCGGTATGTATGGCCACTGCACAGTACTACTTCTCCGGTATGTATAGCCAATGCACAGTACTACTTCTCAGGTATATGTGGCCACTGCACAGTACTACTTCTGCGGTATGTATGGCCACTGCACAGTACTTCTTCTTCTGTATATATGGCCACTGCACAGTACTACTTCTCCCGTATCTATAGCGACTGCACAGTACTACATCTCCTGTATGTACAGCCACAGCACAGTACTATTTCTGCAGTATGTATGGCCACTGCACAGTACTACTTCTCAGGTATGTATGGCCACTGCACAGTACTACTACTCAGGTATATATGGCCACTGCACAGTACTATATCTCCTGTATGTATGGCCACTGCACCTTACTATATCTTCTGTATGTATGGCCACTGCACCGTACTATATCTTCTGTATGTATGGCCACTGCACAGTACTATATCTCCTGTATGTATGGCCACTGCACAGTACTACTACTCAGGTATATATGGCCACTGCACAGTACTACTTCTCCTGTATGTATGGCCACTGCACCTTACTATATCTTCTGTATGTATGGCCACTGCACAGTACTATATCTCCGTATGTATGGCCACTGCCCAGTACTACTTCTCTCTTATGTATGGCCACTGCACAGTACTACTTCTCCTATATGTATTGCCTCTGCACAGTACTACTTCTCCTATATTGTGGCCACTGCACAGCACTACTTCTCCTGTACGTATGGCCACTCCACAGTACTACTTCTCCTGTATGTATAGCCACTGCACAGTACTACTTCTTCCGTATCTGTATCCACTGCACAGTACTATTTCTCCCGTATATATGGCAACTGCACAGTACTATTTCTCCTGTATGTATGGCCACTGCACAGTACTACTTCTCTCTTTTGTATGGCCACTGCACAGTACTACTTCTCCTATATTGTGGCCACTGCGCAGTACTACTTCTCCCGTATGTATGGCCACTGCACAGTACTACTTCTCTGGTATGTATGGCCACTGCACAGTACTACTTCTCAGGTATATATGGCCACTACACAGTACTACTTCTCCTGTATATATGGCTACTCCACAGTACTACTTCTTCTGTATGTGTGGCCACTGCACAGTACCACTTCTCCTGTATGTGTGGCCACTGCACATTACCACTTCTCCTGTATGTATGGCCACTGCACAGTACTACTTCTGCAGTATGTATGGCCACTGCACAGTACTTCTTCTCCTGTATATATGGGCACTGCACAGTACTACTTCTCCCGTATCTATAGCGACTGCACAGTACTACATCTCCTGTATGTACAGCCACTGCACAGTACTATTTCTGCAGTATGTATGGCCACTGCACAGTACTAATTCTTCTGTATGTATGGCCACTGCAGAGTACTACATCTCTTGTATGTATGGGCACTGCACAGTACTACTTCTCCTGTACGTATGGGCACTGCACAGTACTACTTCTCCTGTACGTATGGCCACTGCACAGTACTACTTCTCCCATATGTATGACCACTGCATAGTACTACTTCTCTGGGATATATGCCCACTGCACAGTACTACTTCTCCCGTATGCATGGCCACTGCACAGTACTACTTCTCCCATATGTATGGTCACTGCACAGTAATACTTCTCAGGTATGTATGGCCACTACACAGTACTACTTCTCAGGTATATATGGCCACTGCACAGTACTATATCTCCTGTATGTATAGCCACTGCACAGTACTACTTCTCTCTTTTGTATGGCCAGTGCACAGTACTACTTCTCCTATATGTATTGCCTCTGCACAGCACTACTTCTCCTATATTGTGGCCACTGCACAGCACTACTTCTCCTGTACGTATGGCCACTCCACAGTACTACTTCTCCCGTATCTGTATCCACTGCACAGTACTATTTCTCCCGTATGTATGGCAACTGCACAGTACTATTTCTCCCGTATGTATGGCCACTGCACAGTACTACTTCTCTCTTATGTATGGCCACTGCACAGTACTACTTCTCCTATATTGTGGCCACTGCACAGTACTACTTCTCCCGTATGTATGGCCACTGCACAGTACTACTTCTCCGGTATGTATGGCCACTGCACAGTACTACTTCTCCGGTATGTATAGCCACTGCACAGTACTACTTCTCAGGTATATGTGGCCACTGCACAGTACTACTTCTGCGGTATGTATGGCCACTGCACAGTACTTCTTCTTCTGTATATATGGCCACTGCACAGTACTACTTCTCCCGTATCTATAGCGACTGCACAGTACTACATCTCCTGTATGTACAGCCACTGCACAGTACTATTTCTGCAGTATGTATGGCCACTGCACAGTACTACTTCTCAGGTATGTATGGCCACCGCACAGTACTACTACTCAGGTATATATGGCCACTGCACAGTACTATATCTCCTGTATGTATGGCCACTGCACCTTACTATATCTTCTGTATGTATGGCCACTGCACAGTACTATATCTCCTGTATGTATAGCCACTGCACAGTACTACTTCTCTCTTATGTATGGCCACTGCACAGTACTACTTCTCCTATATGTATTGCCTCTGCACAGTACTACTTCTCCTATATTGTGGCCACTGCACAGCACTACTTCTCCTGTACGTATGGCCACTGCACAGTACTACTACTCAGGTATATATGGCCACTGCACAGTACTATATCTCCTGTATGTATGGCCACTGCACCTTACTATATCTTCTGTATGTATGGCCACTGCACAGTACTATATCTCCTGTATGTATAGCCACTGCACAGTACTACTTCTCTCTTATGTATGGCCACTGCACAGTACTACTTCTCCTATATGTATTGCCTCTGCACAGTACTACTTCTCCTATATTGTGGCCACTGCACAGCACTACTTCTCCTGTACGTATGGCCACTGCACAGTACTACTTCTCCTGTATGTATAGCCACTGCACAGTACTACTTCTCCCGTATCTGTATCCACTGCACAGTACTATTTCTCCCGTATATATGGCAACTGCACAGTACTAATTCTCCCGTATGTATGGCCACTGCACAGTACTACTTCTCTCTTATGTATGGCCACTGCACAGTACTACTTCTCCTATATTGTGGCCACTGCACAGTACTACTTCTCCCGTATGTATGGCCACTGCACAGTACTACTTCTCCCGTATGTATGGCCACTGCACAGTACAACTTCTCCGGTATGTATAGCCACTGCACAGTACTACTTCTCAGGTATATGTGGCCACTGCACAGTACTACATCTCCTGTATGTATGGCCACTGCACAGTACTACTTCTCAGGTATATATGGCCACTACACAGTACTACTTCTCCTGTATATATGGCTACTCCACAGTACTACTTCTTCTGTATGTGTGGCCACTGCACAGTACCACTTCTCCTGTATGTGTGGCCACTGCACATTACCACTTCTCCTGTATGTATGGCCACTGCACATTACCACTTCTCCTGTATGTATGGCCACTGCACAGTACTACTTCTGCAGTATGTATGGCCACTGCACAGTACTTCTTCTCCTGTGTATATGGGCACTGCACAGTACTACTTCTCCCGTATCTAAAGCGACTGCACAGTACTACATCTCCTGTATGTACAGCCACTGCACAGTACTATTTCTGCAGTATGTATGGCCACTGCACAGTACTAATTCTTCTGTATGTATGGCCACTGCAGAGTACTACATCTCTTGTATGTATGGGCACTGCACAGTACTACTTCTCCTGTACGTATGGCCACTGCACAGTACTACTTCTCCCATATGTATGACCACTGCATAGTACTACTTCTCTGGGATATATGCCCACTGCACAATACTACTTCTCCCGTATGTATGGCCACTGCACAGTACTACTTCTCCCATATGTATGGCCACTGCACAGTAATACTTCTCAGGTATGTATGGCCACTACACAGTACTACTTCTCAGGTATATATGGCCACTACACAGTACTATATCTCCTGTATGTATGGCCACTGCACAGTACTACTTCCCTGTTATGTATGGCTACTGCACAGTACTACTTCTCCTCTATGTATTGCCTCTGCACAGCACTACTTCTATATTGTGGCCACTGCACAGCACTACTTCTCCTGTACGTATGGCCACTCCACAGTGCTACTTCTCCTGTATGTATAGCCACTGCACAGTACTACTTCTCCCGTATCTGTAGCCACTCCACAGTACTATTTCTCCCGTATGTATTGCCACTGCACAGTACTACTTCTCCCATATGTATGGCCACTGCACAGTAATACTTCTCAGGTATGTATGGCCACTACACAGTACTACTTCTCAGGTATATATGGCCACTGCACAGTACTATATCTCCTGTATGTATGGCCACTGCACAGTACTACTTCTCTGTTATGTATGGCTACTGCACAGTACTACTTCTCCTCTATGTATTGCCTCTGCACAGCACTACTTCTATATTGTGGCCACTGCACAGCACTACTTCTCCTGTATGTATGGCCACTGCACAGTACTACTTCTCCTGTATGTATGGCCACTGCACAGTACTATTTCTCATGTATGTATGGCCACTGCACAGTACTATTTCTCCTGTATGTATGGCCACTGCACAGTACTATTCCTCCTGTATGTATGGCCACTGCACAGTACTACTTCTCCCGTATCTATAGCCACTGCTCAGTACTATTTCTCCCGTATGTATTGCCACTGCACAGTACTACTTCTCCTGTATGTATGGCCACTGCACAGCACTACTTCTCCCGTATCTATGCCACTGCACAGTACTACTTTTTCTGTATGTATGGCCACTGCACAGTACTACTTCTCCTGTATGTATGGCCACTGCACAGCACTATTCCTCCTGTATGTATGGCCACTGCACAGTACTACTTCTGCGGTATATATGGCCATTGCACAGTACTACTCAGGTATATAGGACCACTGCACAGTACTATTTCTCCTGTATGTATGGCCACTGCACAGTACTACCTTTCCGGTATGTATGGCCACTGCACAGTACTACTAATCCGGTATGTATGGCCACTGCATAGTACTACTACTCCGGTATGTATGGCCACTGCACAGTACTACTACTTCAGTATGTATGGCCACTGCAGAGTACTACTACTCCGGTATGTATGGCCACTGCACACTATTACTTCTCCTATATGTATGGTCACTGCACAGTACTACTTCTGAACCCTTCCCTGCTCTTTCTCATGAATTACCTGATAGTAGTAGCCAACATAGTGGGGCGAGTACTGTGGGGACTTCCTGTTAACCCGGAGGATGCCCTTCAGCAGCTCGTTACACCCTGAAATGAGAAGAGCCAGTAGAGATCATCATTATTAGGACCATAGCAAATCTAACATCATTATCACCCATATCTTAATCGTCATTATTATCACCCATATCATTGTTACCCATATCATTATCACGCATATAATCATCCTTGCCATTATTATCACCCATGTCATCATTACCCATATTATAATCACCCATATCATCATTGTCATCATTAACACCTACATCATTGTTGCCCATATAATTATCACCTATATCATCATCATCATTAACACCTATATCATTGTTACCTATATCATTATCACGCATATAATCATCCTTGCCATTATTATCACCCATGTCATCATTACCCATATTATAATCACCCATATCATCATTGTCATCATTAACACCTACATCATTGTTGCCCATATAATTATCACCTATATCATCATCATCATTAACACCTATATCATTGTTACCTATATCATTATCACGCATATAATCATCCTTGCCATTATTATCACCCATGTCATCATTACCCATATTATAATCACCCATATCATCATCATCATCATTATCACCAATATCATTGTTACCCATATCATTATCACGCATATAATCATCCTTGCCATTATTATCACCCATGTCATCATTACCCATATTATAATCACCCATATCATCATTGTCATCATTAACACCTACATCATTGTTGCCCATATAATTATCACCTATATCATCATCATCATTAACACCTATATCATTGTTACCTATATCATTATCACGCATATAATCATCCTTGCCATTATTATCACCCATGTCATCATTACCCATATTATAATCACCCATATCATCATCATCATTATCACCAATATCATTGTTACCCATATCATTATCACGCATATAATCATCCTTGCCATTATTATCACCCATGTCATCATTACCCATATTATAATCACCCATATCATCATTGTCATCATTAACACCTACATCATTGTTGCCCATATAATTATCACCTATATCATCATCATCATTAACACCTATATCATTGTTACCTATATCATTATCACGCATATAATCATCCTTGCCATTATTATCACCCATGTCATCATTACCCATATTATAATCACCCATATCATCATCATCATCATCACCAATATCATTGTTACCCATATCATTATCACGCATATAATCATCCTTGCCATTATTATCACCCATGTCATCATTACCCATATTATAATCACCCATATCATCATTGTCATCATTAACACCTACATCATTGTTGCCCATATAATTATCACCTATATCATCATCATCATTAACACCTATATCATTGTTACCTATATCATTATCACGCATATAATCATCCTTGCCATTATTATCACCCATGTCATCATTACCCATATTATAATCACCCATATCATCATCATCATCATTATCACCAATATCATTGTTACCCATATCATTATCACGCATATAATCATCCTTGCCATTATTATCACCCATGTCATCATTACCCATATTATAATCACCCATATCATCATTGTCATCATTAACACCTACATCATTGTTGCCCATATAATTATCACCTATATCATCATCATCATTAACACCTATATCATTGTTACCTATATCATTATCACGCATATAATCATCCTTGCCATTATTATCACCCATGTCATCATTACCCATATTATAATCACCCATATCATTATCATCATCATTATCACCAATATCATTGTTACCCACATCATTATCACGCATATAATCATCCTTGCCATTATTATCACCCATGTCATCATTACCCATATTATAATAATCACCCATATCCTCATTGTCATCATTAACACCTACATCATTGTTGCCCATATAATTATCACCTATATCATCATCATCATTAACACCTATATCATTGTTACCTATATCATTATCACGCATATAATCATCCTTGCCATTATTATCACCCATGTCATCATTACCCATATTATAATCACCCATATCATCATCGTCATCATTATCACCAATATCATTGTTACCCATATAATTATCACGCATATAATCATCCTTGCCATTATTATCACCCATGTCATCATTACCCATATTATAATCACCCATATCATCATTGTCATCATTAACACCTACATCATTGTTGCCCATATAATTATCACCTATATCATCATCATCATCATTAACACCTATATCATTGTTACCTATATCATTATCACCCATAATCATGTTTTTATGAGCGTGTCATTGTGCATAACATGCATGCACAGAAAATACAGTAGAAAACACTGTTGTGCACACAAATATGCAACACCTGATGTGCAAAAACATGGCCCAAATGCGTGTGCAAATGCACATACGCTTGTGTGAATCAGACCTTAGGCTATACAAATATTCTATAATATACTGGTATCTTTCACTTCGCTACAGTCCTTCTTCCTTCCGATTAGCCGAATCATGTGCTGCACTGTATGTGACCGCTGCACGAATCTCTGGCCTCAGTGTCTGATGCCAGGGATATAATAGTAATAATCTATATTTTTATAGCGCCAACATATTCTGCTGCGCTTTACAAGTCAGAGGGAACGGAGCCACAATCAGACGTTACATACAGTATAAAACTGATAGACTATGTGAACAACAGGGGTGAGGGTCCTGTTCACAAGAGTTTACAATCTGTGAGGAAATAGGAGTGACACAAGAGATTGCAGAGCTTGTTCTCTACAATGGTCAGCCATCTTTATACAAATAGAGTAGTATATGTAGATCTGTATGAGACGGTCACCAGCAAATATCTGCGTATATACAAATAAGAAGTGCATTAGGGTGTATGTGGTGTGGGGGACTCAGTGGGGTTGAAGGGTGTCAGGTTTCCAAAAGGGAATATAGAATCAATGTACAATAAATGGAGTAGAGTTAGATTAGGGAATATGATGCGGAGGAATCCTCCTGTTCATGACGCCACAAGCTCCGTCCTGCAGCATCCAAAGAGCGGGCCCACAGCCGAGGAGTTAGTGGGGTAGATTGAGGCCCTGCCACGGGGCTCTACCCTTTCCTCCCCTGGGGATAGCTAAGTTACTACTGGGGGAGTTTCACAGGGAAGCCTAGTATTTTGTGGTTTTCCTTAAGTCCGCGTCACTCGTGACGCCACCGTTCCATCCTCTGCGGTGAATCCAATAGTTGGAAATAAGTAGTCCGCACACAGGGATAACTTTGAGTAAAACCGGGAATGGTCATTAGAGCTCGTTTACTCCAAATAAAGATTACAGTCCAAAACTTTACATACGCCAGCAGGACACAGTTGTACACACAATAGTGGTGTGACAGGGAGGATTCACAGGATGACAGACGAGTTCACAGTCCCAGTTATCTGTGGGGTTCTGTTTCAGGCCACTCTCTTTCTCTCTCCAGCTCTCTACCAGTCAACACTCACATTTTGGATGTAGCACTCAGCACTGCATGGCAGCTCTTCTCACTCTTTCAGTCCTCCACATTAATAGCAAGAAGGCCTGGGTGAATAGGGTCCAGGGCACACATCCAGCCATCGCTCAGCCTCTTCCATCCTGAGGAACCTCGTAGGATGAGGCACAGTTTCTCCTACTCACTACAATGCTCTCACTTTCCCAGGCTCCAACCAACTTGCAGACTCTTCTCTAGACTGCCTCTGGTTAACTCCCTCTGCACTCTCCCTTAGACTCCCTTGCATTACACCTTGCAAACACATATATCAAACATGATCACGTGATACACAACAAGATACATTTTCCAGACCTAACCCAAACATTAACCTATTCAGTGCTGCAGGGGTGCAATACACATCAAAAATGCGAACACATTGAAGACACTGCCAATACCATTGCACAAGACAAACATATTCATACTTATGGAGGGGCTCGGTTAACTCTGGGCCACTGTAGTAGGCCTTCCTAAAAAGATGTATTTTTAGGGCACGATTTAAACTATGGACATCGGGTATTAAATTGATTGCCTAGTGTAGCGCAACCCAGAGAACTGGTGCAACCCAGAAAAAGTCTTAAAGACGGGAGTAGTCTAAGGGCCCTTTTGCACAAGACAACGTGTTGGGCACAGATGCCCGACAGGTTGTCTCAGCAATCGTTCCAGTGCTTTTACATAGGAAATAGCATCAATAGGGAATAGATGCAAAGTAGGCCGAGAAATGTTCCAGCCCACCCGCCTCCATTCACAATAACCAGGCAGTAGTTCAAAAGTCTGTTTATACCGGCCAATCTGTTGTTCAGTTTTCTGCATGCAGAAACCGAACGACGAACAAGAAGCGAACAAGAGAACATCAGTGTAGTGACTGGTACCTGGTGATGGCATCAGTGTAGTGTCTGGTACAGGTTGGAGGCATCAGTATAGTGACTGGCTCAGGGTGAAGGCATCAGTGTAGTGAATGGTACATGGTGAAGGCATCAGTGTAGTGCATTATATGGTTCATTGCATAATACCACTGAAAAATACAACTTTTCCCACCAAAAAACAAGCCCTCAGACAGCTACATCAATGGATAAATAAAAGAGTTATGATTTTTTAAATGTTGGAAGGAAAAATGGAAAATGGGTAAAAAAGGGCCGTGTCCTTAAGGGGTTAATAATTGTCTGGATCCCTATAGTAACATAGTATGTAAGGCTGAATGAAGACAATGTCCATCTAGTCCAGCCTGTCTATCCTCCTTTGTTGATCCAGAGGAAGGCAAAAAACCCCAAGAGCAGAAGCCAATTAGCCCTTTTAGGGAAAAAATTCCTTCCCGACTCCCTAATGGCAATCAGACTGTTCCCTGGATCAACCCCTAATAGTTCCTACCTGCCTGTATACCCGGATTAATAATTAACCTAAGATTTATATCCTATAATGTCCTTCCTCTCCAGAAAGACATCAAGTCCCCTTTTAAACTCCTCTATGGATTTTGCCATCACCACTTCCTCCGGCAGAGAGTTCCACAGTCTAACTGCTCTTACAGTAAAGAATCCCCTTCTATGTTGGTGATGAAACCTGCTTTCCTCTAAGCGTAGCGGATGCCCTATTATTACCGTTGCGGTCCTGGGTGTAAACAGATCTTGGGAGAGATCCTTGTATTGTCCCCTCATGTACTTATACATAGTTATTTGATCACCCCTTAGCCGTCTTTTTTCTAGAGTAAATAGTCCCAATTTTGATAGCCTTTCTGGGTATTCCAGTCCCGTCTTTCCATGTATTAGTTTAGTTGCCCTTCTTTGAATCCCCTCAAGCACTGTGACATCTTTCCTGAGCACCGGTGACCAGAATTGTACGCAGTATTCCATGTGAGGCCTGACAAGTGCCTTATATACTGGGAGGATAATGTTCTCGTCCCTCGCCCTAATACCTCTTTTAATGCACCCCAAGACTTTATTTGCCTTTGCAGCAGCTGACTGGCATTGGTTTATTCCAGTTTAGTCTACTATCCACTAATACCCCCAGATCCTTTTCCATATCACTTTTTCCTAGCGGTACTCCATTAATTGAATATTGGTGACATCCGTTTCTCCTGCCCATGTGCAGAACCTTACATTTTTCAACATTGAACTTCATTTGCCATTTTTCTGCCCAAGCCCCCAGCTTATCCAGGTCCGTTTGTAGCCGCACATTGTCCTCCGTTGCATTAATTATATTGTATAATTTTGTGTCATCTGCAAATATTGATATTTTGCTGTGCAGCCCCTCTATCAGGTCATTGATAAATGTTGAACAGAGTGGGGCCTAATACTAAACCCTGTGGCACCCCGCTAGCGACTGTGGTCCAATCAGAGTACGAACCATTTATTACCATCCTCTGCTTTCTATCTCTGAGCCAATTCTTTACCCACTTACACACGTTTTCGCCCAGTCCGAGCTGCCTCGTTTTATATATTAGCCTATTATGCGGCACGGTGTCAAAGGCTTTAGAGAAGTTCAGATATACAAGATCAATAGATTCTCCCTGGTCCAGCTTAGTGGCTGCTCCTTCTCCAACTACATTTATTAATAGAATTAGGTTCATGTGATCTGTGCAGTTTGAGAGATCCAGAAGCTTCAGAATACTCTTGTTATTCTAGTTCACATAATGTGCAACTTCTGTTGCAGCATTGAGAAGGATAATTCATTGATTCTAAAAGAGGATGACGTTTTGGACACTATTTTTTTTCTCTATTTTAACCCTTTCAAATTCAACTAGTATCTGGTTTTCCTAGGGGGCTTACTCTTTTTCTGCCATTATACAACGGCGCTAATACTGCATGAGATGACACGTTGGATAGGCTCCGACAGCAGAGTGGCTGGCAATATAAAGTAAGAGAACCCCGACGAATGTCTTTCAACATTGGAGCTGTACAGCCTTAAATTGTAATGTCTTCAGACGTCAGACAGTGGATTGGAAAGGGTTAAGTGTGGCCTGTGAAGATCTTTCTGAATATTTGGTTCGGGTGCATTTGCAAACTTTGTCTGATGATCAGAGGGTGATATTAGAGGCTCCTTTGACACTGAATGAGTTAAGGGGTGCAACAGCAGCACTTCCTAATAAAAAGTCGCCCGGGTTGGATGGTCTTCTAGATTAAATGTTTAAGTGCTACCAGGATAAGCTTCTGCCACATTTATTGACGGTGTTTAATGCGTCATTTCATTAAGGTATACTTCCACCATCAATAACAGATGCTAGGATTGTTTTAATTCCTAAACCAGGAAAATATTCTTTCTCTTCCCGATATCTTTGTTGACCGCTGATGTTAAAATCTTGGCGAAGGTACTTGCGAATAAAATTTTTAGTGATGACTCATTTTATACATGAGGATCGGTCTGTCTTCGTGCCAAACAAACCAACTGCTATTAATTTAAGGAGGTTATATCTAAATCTTAAGGCTTTTTCAGTTTGAGGGAGCAGGGTTGTTTTTTACTCGACACTGCCAAAGCTTTTGACAATGTCAAGTGGAATTATTTGTGGGCTGTTCTTCATAGGATGGGTTTCGGTGAGAAATTTGTGGCATAGGTTTGTCACGTTGTGTTCCTGGGACCTCGGGTTCTGTGGGTTTCCAGGAGCACAATGCTTCAGCTGTGGTTGGTTTGGCTGGCTGATGGTGTGGAGTTCTCCCACCAGCCAATCACCATTGGTCTTGTGCACATAAATACCAACCCCTCTCACTAGAGGGTGCTGGTTATTTTGCCAATTATCCATTCATTTCTCAGAACCCTGGTGCTTGGACTCATGCATGTTCCGTTTCGGTGTAAATTGCATGCATGAGGTTCCTGGTGGGATTCCCTTGTGGCTATTTGCTGATTGGAGCAGTGACTTGTTCAGTCTCTGCTTACAGGTGTTTAGACGTTAGGTGTGAACAATGCCTTGTTCTGTGTTTGTAGGTGTGCAGACACCTGGTGAGTTTTATGTTCTATGTTGTATTCTCCTGTGTCTGTAGGTTAGCAGATAGAGTAGGGACTCACTTGTTAGAGTGGGCTTATGAGCTTATTTCTTTTTGGGTTGCGTTCATGTAGGTTGTTGTTATCAGGGAGTCTCAAGTGCAACAACTGAAAGGGTGGAGAAAAATATGTGGGGTGGGGTTAAATGACAAATTGGTTTCTAAAATGACTGGTTGAAGCCCCCCTATAACTGTGAGAGAGGGATGAAAGGAACAAAAAAGGGATTCTATCTAACTATTACATTAATAAATTCTGGAATAAATTTAAGCAGATTTTGCAACTAGATGGATTTACCCCCCTCTAGAGGAACCCTAAATTGTCTGTTTTTTAAGTTGAAGGGTTTTTCATCATGGGAGTAGAGAGGGGTAATCTTTTTGGAACATTCTAGAAGACTTTTTAATAGTTTTGAACAGTTTAGAGAGCTTTCTGATGGTCCTCATAGTTATTTTTACAGTTCCTTCAGTTACGACACACGTTTGCTGCTCAGGCCCGATCAGTATCTGTGTAAGGTTGCTCTCACACAACCGGATTTGAATAGTGGATTCCGCGGTAATACGCGGTTCAATCAAATGCATTTGATCATGCAGTTCCGCTCACATTAGCATGTCTAAATTGTGTAATCCGCTCGCAGAAAATAGAACGCAGCATGTTCTATTTTACTGCGGATATCCGCGAAATAGAATCCATTGTTCTCTATGGTTGTGGATATACCGCAGCCCATACAATTACATTGCATATGGGCTGCGAGAACCCACGTCATGTGCAGTACAATTTCGCCGCCATACGTGGCTGTATGCAGGATCACGGCCGGGCTCACAGCTGGAATCCGCTGCGGGCCTAGCCTTACAGTAAAACACCCTTGGTGTATTTTCTTGGGTGTTCTGGAACTACAAAGGTGTAATTATCTTATTTATATAGACAGACGCTTTCCTACTATTTACAGAAATTGCCAATAAAGGAAACAGAAAAATGGAAAAAATGCTTAGGCCTCATTAGCGAAGATAGACGGGCCGCAGTGCTGTGTATGGTTCCAATGTCTCTATTAGAGATGAACGAGCCTACTCGGTCACGCCCCTTTTTCGCCCGAATACAGCGATTTTCGAGTACTTCCGTACTCGGGCGAAAAGATTCGGGGGGCGCCATGGGTGAGTGAGGGGGAGAGGGAGAGAGAGAGGGCTCCCCCCTGTTCCCCGCTGCTACCCCCCTGCGCCGCCACGCCTCCCCCCGCCCCCCGGTAACCCCCGAATCTTTTCACCCGAGTACTGAAGTACTCGAAAATCGCGGTGCTCGATCGAGTAATTACTCGAAACGAGTAGGTTCGCTCATCTCTAATCTCTATGTATCTCAACAAGTGTCAGAATTGTATTTAGTGCATAGAGTTTTTCAGACTCCATTAAAGCTGTTTAACATGGATATTAGGTTAAACTCAGACTGTCCATAATGTTACATGGATGGTGTAGATTTAATGCATTCAAATGAATTTTGGGATAGGGTACTAGAGAGAAGTCCAATATGGACAAGATATATATTTTTCATTAATTCTAGAACGTGTATACTGGGTATTGTAGATGGGCAAGCTCTTCTGGGAATTCAGAGAGCATTGTATCAGGCACGGAAGCTGATTACTGCCCGTTGGACACAGCCTGCGCCCCCTCACCGACAGAAGGAGGAAAAAAGGTTGTATTCTTGGAAAGGGAGATACATAAGAAAAGAGGCTGTTTGACTTAATTAAAGGGAAATTTGGGGAAGATAGATATAAATATATAATAGATAGTTTATTTCATAGTGCAGGTTGCATTGAGGTATTGTAGAAAAGCTGACAGGATTTGGAGGGGGTGAAGGAGAGCGGTGAGAAGGTGGAGAAGAGTAGGTTTTTTTTATTTTGTTCTTTTTTTACTTTTTTTGTATGTGACTAAATATTTTTTTAGTTGGGAATGGGTATAATTATGATTGATTGTACTGTTTGGGTGGAGTTAGATGCTCTATGTATATTATACTTATGCATGTGTAAATGTCATGAAATTAAGGGGTAATTGTATTCAAAAATATAATTTCAATAAAAATGATCTGATAGAAAAAAAACCAAAAGCCGACATTCTTAGGCCTCATGTCCACGGGGAAAATCAGGCCCGCTACGGATTCTCCATGGAGAATCTGTAGCGGGTCCCTCCTGCCCCATGGACATGAGGCATAAAAATAAGAATTAACTCACCTCTCGCCCGCTCCGGATCTTCCCTTCCCCGCGGCGTCATCTTCTCTGCGTCGCGGCCGGATCTTCTTTCTTCGGCCCGGCGGATGCGCAGGGCACGTCTGTTGCGTGCCCCGCGCATGCGCCGGCCCGAAGAAAAAAGAACCGTCCGCGACGGAGAGAAGATGAAGCCGCGGCGAAGGGAAGATCCGGAGCGGGTGAGTAAATTCCGATTTTGGTCTCCCGCGGATCCGGACGGCTTCCATAGGCTTCAATAGAAGCCTGCGGGAGCCGGCCCCACGGGAGACCCGCACGAAAATGGAGCATGGTCCAGATTTTTTCATGCTCCATTTTTAAAAAAATCATTTTTATTGACCATCCGCGGGTATTTATCTACCCGCGGGTGGTCAATGCATCCCTATGGGATGCGGATCCGCGGGCACGAGAAGAGTTAAAATCCGCTGCGGATTTTAATTCTTCTTTTGCCCGTGGACATGAGGCCTTAGAGGTGCAACTGTTAAAACAGGGCCTTACTCCCCACCTAAATGGTGCTCAGCCTGAACTGTAAGCTCATTCTCTCCTAGCCTGGGCATCATTGAAGCAAAGCTGTTAGGTGGTTAAAGGAGAATTCAGGGCAGGGAATTTGTGTTCCTATAACAGATAAGGATGTGCTGGAAAAACAAAAAAGTCACGGATGTCTGTGTGAAAAACTCAGCAGAGGTGAATTGTAACTGGAAGAAGACGCCATGGTGGTCTGTGCCAGATGGAGAATACATAGAAAAGTGTAAAACTACAACTAAAGATTACATCACCTCTAAGTCACTGAATTTAATTGTAGTTTAAGTGACATTTGACTAAGTCTGATCAGCTGTGAACTTTCACTGCGTCCGATAAGTGATGTATTTGTCCACTCCTCAATGTGTTGTCACTTTGCAGACCAACTCTATGGTAGTGTTGTTTTTTCTATACTTTTCTTCTTAAATCACAACAGTAAGGTAGTATTTGGCAATATATGGCGGTATTATTCAATTATGGTATAGTGGTCTTATTTACTTTATCGTGATGTTATTTAGCTATTAAAGAGGATCGCTTCATGTCCTTTGAGACGTGAAACTGTCCGTATAGCTTCACAGTCTGCTCCTTAACTGACTCCTGCACTGTTTGTTTTTCTCCTCCATTCACCTACATCTGTTCCCATTAGTTTTTGAGTCCACTACGAGTCAATCTTTATCATGGAGGCAGTCTCTACTGCCAATCTAACCTCAGCCATTGACACTAGGTGGTGGAGATCACTCACATGAAAACTGACCAGTATTGACCAAAGAGGACTGGATGTAGAACAGAACCGTTAATGAAAGGCAGGACTACAACCAGTGCCAGCGCATAGTCCAAGGGATTAGATTAGACAAGAAGCAAAGCCCAGTAACACCTGAGGTCCGAACTGGGAGGACAGAGGGGGCAGGCCGGCCCAGAATGAAGGAACAAGAACACATTGAAGAACATAACTAAGTGAAATAGATACAAGTGTACGTGAGCGTTCAGATCCAGGAGGATGAAGGCCAACTTCACACAGGCATATTTGCATGGGCAACATTTGCGCACGCAATGTGCAGAGAATCAACCCATTGATATCAATGGGTTTGTTCACAATTCTATATTTTGTGCGTACATTCCGGTCATGCAAAAGAAAATAGAACATGATGTCATTCAATGAATGGCTGTGACTGGCTGTGACGAGGAAGCGCTCATGAACCAATCAGAGCACTCGCTTGCTGGAGGCGGGGTACCAGCAAAAGACGCTCCTTCAGTGTTGAGGGCTGCATGTAAGCCTGCCACAGCACCAGAGACCAGCGGGGGGGACCTGGATGCTGCCTGCAAGGTGAGTATAAGACCCCACCCCCCAAAAATAGGATCCTGTACCTCTTTGGGGGCAAAAATTAATACGCGACAGGGTCTTATTTTTGGGGAAATAAAACTATTGCAGTAGTATACATGTGCTATGTAAGTAATAATCAGCAGTTCCATCCAGGCAAAACACGAACAGCCAAGCAAGCAAGAACCATAGAGACAAGAGGATACTTAGTATGTATGCAGGGATTAATGAGACTGATAGGTAAAAGTTGTAGAATGTACAGTAGATATCCAGGAAAGACCATAATTTATCAGAGATCTTGTTATGGTATATTACCCTTGATACGCCAGCCCGGGTGCCCTAGATCTCACCCACAACACCTGTCCCTGCCTGCTTGCCTCCACTCTTGGCTAACCCCAGGCGGGCAACTGGGCAGCGGTCCCTACTCTCACTAGGGACCGAAAAAGGGACGCTGGCGTACCTGGATGGAAAGGGTAGAATACCGACAGAAAAGGCAGATGTAAATAACCAACATGAACAATACTAAGCAGAACTGAGGCAGATAGAAAAACTTGGCGGATAATAGCAAAGTATAGCAGACAAGCTGACAGAAGCAGGAGACCAACAGAGGCAGACTAGCTTGCACACTGAGGAAAACCAATAACTGGCAGTGATTGCAAGTCTCTGCCCGACCTTTAAACAAAAGCCTCCGCCCACGGGCAGAGAGAGGGAGACAGCCAACCCCCAACAGAACGCAACAAAAGGGAGCTTGTGCACGGCGGCTGCACTCACAGGAGATGCGCCACGACCGTGGGACCCCGCACACCGCCGCCCTGGGAGGACCAGCAACAGTCGCATGGTAACAGATCTCAGGTATCCGTTATAATGGCTGGTGATCGTTAAGGGTGAAATTAAAGTCTCCACACTATATTAGTCGCTGGAATTGAAGAGACTCTAAAAATTTAGTCATATAATGAAACAATGATATAGGGTTTGTTATTTGGGAAGTAGGAATTGACAATGCATACAGGTCAGTCATATAAGGAACCTAGAAGAACAAGATATCGGCCATGTGGGTCCCGGATCACCTCAGCAATCTGAAGCGTAAGAAATTTTTAAGCAATATAGTGACTTCTTAGATTAAAAAGTGGGATGTAAACTGCGGAGCACTAGCTGCGAAAATATGGAGGACGGGACCTCTCTGTAAAATGGGATTACTGAGTGCAAATAATGTCAGGCTTAAGTCTAAAGTATTAAGTATACGTTTTTTTCCACTTCGTTGGGAAGTTAAACCCCCTGACGCTGTGAGATAACACCTTACGTGTAGTTCTCGTGTATCAGAGACGCTGACAAGGCAAGGACCCACAAAGCCATGTACATGCTGGGAAGGAACACAAG
The DNA here is from genome assembly GCA_035609135.1 of Eleutherodactylus coqui. Taxonomy (NCBI): domain Eukaryota; kingdom Metazoa; phylum Chordata; class Amphibia; order Anura; family Eleutherodactylidae; genus Eleutherodactylus; species Eleutherodactylus coqui. The sequence continues at coordinate 103,439,229 of CM069417.1, read as the reverse complement.
AAGCATAATCATAGCGCTAGGGATCAAAAAACAGGAAAAGCAAACTGTGTAACCAGCTGGGGGTAAAAACCAGACAAAGTAACTAATAAAACTGGGAAGATTGGCATATATAGAGTAAACCACTCCAAAACCCAGAAAAGTTGGCAACGTTGAGACAACATGGTAGTCTGACTGCGATCTGGCCGTAAGTGGATGACGATCAGAGGACTTCACCTAAATAATAGGAGAATTAGCCCTGAAGGATCAAGAACTCAGGTAATAAGTAACTGAACAATTATTGCTTATGGTAAGTAACGGTCCTGCGCTCTTGGAAAACGCATCGGGAATGATTGTCATGGGTTATTAACCAGGAACAGATGGAGCTGGGTCAGTTGGGTTAGCAGGATGAGCTGCTGCCGATCTTCTGCATCACACTGTGGTCCAAACGAGACGGAGGGCTCTGGGATGGGGCATCTATTTGGATCCCCTCCCTTCTAAGCATGTTGTACCCTCCAGATAGTGACCTGATAGTGTAGATTTTATTATTTAGCTGACAGGATAGGTAGAAGAGATATTCTCATCGGTACCGAACAGCAACAATGTGATGGGCTCCTATGACTTATCAGAGTGACCAAGGCAAGGTGAGCAAATAATTGAACTGCATTGGTCATGCCTGGAATAGAGGCTGAAATCCACGCGCCGGTCTCTGGCCTCAGGGTAATGCAACTTGAGTATGATGTAATGTAAAATATGTGGGCTTCGGGTTTTACCCAGGGCTCAGTGTATGCAATCAATATGAAACAGTGTATGGTCAGCCTGTGGTAGAAGTGCTTGGAAAATATTATGTGCTGTTTGCTGTTTTTGTAGTGGTTTCAGGCACTGGGTTGGAGCCTCAGGTGTAATAGTCACAAGTTTGAAGAGTAGTCGAGGACAAGCCAGGAGTCAGCAACGGTAGGTCACGGTTTGCAGTACAGATAGATGAGGCGGGCAACGTAGTCAGGTGGGAAGCCAGGGGTCAGCAACGGGTGGTCTTGGTTTGCAGTACAGATGGATGAGGCGGCTAACGTAGTCAGGTGGGAAGCCAGCGGTCAGCAATGGGAGGTCTCGGTTTGCAGTACAGATTGATGACACAAGTAACGTAGTCAGATGGAAAGCCAGAAGACGGTATCAGGAGGTCTTGTCGAAACAGCAGAGGAGCAGGCAGAAGTAGAGCTTGGTCAATTAATGCTGGGGAGCAGAATAATCATGCACTGAGGGAGTGGCAGGGCCAGGCTTTTATAGGAGGTGCAATCATGGAACAGGGAGGGGCCAATAAGGCACTAGGAGCAGGAGATAGGCAAGGTTATGCAGGGAAGCCTGTCCAGCAAGCTAGATAGCTTACTGGGGAGAGACACTGACTGGAGTACAGGAGGCCTCTGGACATCCCAAGTGCTGGTTTCTCCGAATATCTTTTGTGGAACTCTCTTGTGAGTTTTGGGGCATGCACATTTTGGTCTGGTTCCCAGGAGTTTTCCTCTGGCCTGTATCCCTGCCACTATACGAGGTATTGTAATCTTCCTCGATGTCGTCTGCAGTCAAGGATCTACTCCACCAGAAATTCATCTTAGCCTTGAACCTTAACAGGAGGGGGAGGCAGTTGATGTCTTCCGATGAAGGTGTTTTCCTGAAATTGTTTTAATAAGGACACATGGAAAATGGGGTGAATCCTGGGGAGAACCTCCGACTGGAGTACAGGAGGTCGTGAGTTCAAGCCCAGACAGTTTCCTTCAAAGCTGTGAAAGTTTCAGGAAGGCCACATATGCAGAGATGAGCTCTACCGGACTGGTTATCAGCCTACTGCAATAGGAGTTCAAGTTGTTCTATTCATTTATCAGTGTCCTTAAGGCGTGAATTACTTTTTTCTAGGGCATCAATTACCTTGTCTAGCATAACTTCCACGTCACAAAATCTGGTGTCCAAATCACTAATTTATTGTTCAATTTCTGCGACTGCTTTCGATAGGTCCGTATGGAATAATGATTTACTACTCTCAAGCAGGGTTGTCTGGTCAAAATTCACTGGAAGTGCTGAAGAAGGAAAGTGAATCATGTTGAGAAAGGGTCGGAGAGGAAAAGCTGCCAAGAGAGAGAGGCTGAGTGGGGGTCTTGAAGAGAGCTAGCAAGGTATGGCTGGATGGGTTACAGGGCTCGCCACTCAATTTATAGAAACAACTGGGCATAGCTATAATGGAGCATTCTTAGTTAGACTAGATCAAAGTTCAAAACACTGCTAAGATAAAGCCATGGTAGTTCGCGGACAAGTGAGACAAACTAAATGCACATTATTGGAGTTCAGGGGCACCTATGTGCCAGGTCTTGGGTAAGCCCAATTTGGGTATGTTTACATTGTAGACTACAAATGCAGTCCAGAAAAATTAGAGCTAAGCTCTTCAAATTTTTGCTTGATCAAGAACACAGTTACAGGAATTCAGGGACTTTAAAGGATTGAATTCTGTACTAAAGGAACTGCAATACTAAAGTTGGCCATGAGATGTCAACAGAATACAGGCAATGTTATCAATAGAACAGTTCAGAGCAGGGGTGCACAACTTTTTCTGGTTTGAGGGCCACATTGCTATACTAAAACTCTTCCAAGGGCCGCAAGCATATTCCCATCTGAAACATTTATGGTATATAATAAGTATAAGCAATAATAAATCGAAGTTCCACTTCCAGGACTCCCACCTATTGGAAGAATGAGGGTAACTCATATATAAAGGGACCCAGACATGACTACACAGTGCTCCATTAGTACTTGTCCTAATATATCGGGGACCCAGACATGGCTACTCAGTGCACCCTTAGTACTTGTCCTAATATATAGGGCACCCAAACATGACCACACAGTGCACCCTTAGTACTTGTCCTAACATATAGGAGACCCAGACATGACTACACAGGGCACCCTTAGCACTTGTCCTAATATATCGGGGACCCAGACATGGGGGTACTAGTGGATTGTAGATTAAACTGGAGTAACCAATGCCAATCAGCTGCTGCCAAGGCAAATAAAGTTTTGGGATGCATTAAAAGAGGTATAGGGGCGAAGGACGCCCAGTATATAAGGCACTTGTCAGGCCTCACATGGAATACTGTGTACAGTTCTGGTCACCGGTGCTCAGGAAAGATGTTACGGTATTGGAGGGGGTTCAAAGAAGGGCAACTAAACTAATACATGGAATGACGGGACTGGAATACCCAGAGAGGCTATCCAAATTGGGACTATTTACTCTAGAAAAAAGAAGGTTAAGAGGCGACCAAATAACTATGTATAAGTACATGAGGGGACAATACAAGGATCTCTCCCAGGATCTGCTTATACCCAGGACTGCGACTGTAACAAGAGGACATCCGCTACGTTTAGAGGAAAGCAGGTTTCATCACCAACATAGTAGGGGATTCTTTACTGTAAGAGCAGATAGACTGTGGAACTCTCTGCCGGAGGAAGTGGTGATGGCAAAATCCTTAGAGGAGATTAAAAGGGGACTTGATGTGTTTCTGGAGCGGAAGGATATTATAGGCTATAAATCTAAGGTTATTTGTTAATCCGGGTATACAGGCAGGTAGGAACTATTAGGGGTTGATCCAGGGAACAGTCTGATTGCCATTGTGATAGACATGATGATTATTTATAAAATGTCTATCGTTTAATATAACCCAAATGTATTTTGCTATTGTAATGACTTTTAGCTCAGGAGTTTAAAGGACACACACACAATCTAATCATAGTATTTGCTAGACAATGGATGTCTGATCTAATGTTAGTTAAGTACATAGAAGTTACACAAGTTGCACAACCAGCTTCTAAGAGTTAAGGGCCATAGTCTCTGTGTATATCCTTATATCCTGTGTTTAATACTGAGTGTTTGTCTAGCCCCCTTCCACTCCTCATCCTGAAGCTAGGTAAACAATGAGTCATCACTACACGGAGATGACTTCAGCTAGAGGACGAAGTCCATACCACCTCAACACTTGGAGGGGGTGGGCAGAGAGGTGGGGGATTCTGTATGATCCGACAAATGAGAATCTTATATGTTACTGATGTAATCTGTTGCACGCCCATTGAAGGGCGGTTGTCATGTGTTATAATAAAAAGCCTGAGCCTCTACACATGGTAGAGACTCTCTCCCGGTTTTAGACCAGCATTTGTGTCTGATTCTGGTTCGATGATGTGTGCACACGACACTCAATTCGGAAAGCGACAAAATACCCCAAAGCCTGCTGGAGAAATCATAATCCAGCACAATTGGCGTCTCCTGGGTGGACCGAGTTAAGAGATTTTGATTTCTTTCATTCTGGAAAAATACAGAGATCGGCAGACGGCACGCAGAACTCAGGGGCCCGAAAATCTACAGAACACGGTAAGATTGCTTTATGTAAATCTACCGATGTGATCTGGGTTCTGACTGCTTTTCTGCCTGTTCCTGATCCAGAGTGATAAATCAATGAAAGGCAGGTAATATAGTTCTTTCTTACTCGGAAAAAAGACCACCGTTTTAACCTGCTCAAGGGGTATTTTGTATGCTGTGTATATTATGTCTGAGACGGTTAAAAATTGTGTATACAAGACCAAGAGATAAATTCTGTGAGGGTTAATGTGTCGGGAGGGCGGACTCGGCTGTTTAAGTCTGAGGGAACACGCCAGTGACACGTGCTCCTAGGTAAAACTAGTGTGAGGTTAGGAAGATTTATGATACGTATACTTAACTTTATGATTGAGCGTGTTATGTTCTCATATGTGGAAAGGTATATACTGTGAAGTATAGCCGTGCTTTGTGACGGCTGATTTCTCCAGAATATTATTGAGGTTTTGGTCATTGAAAATAATCGTCAGTCTCTGTGTATAGCTAAATGTCCTGTCTAGGACGTGTACAGGAAGTGCTCTTCGGGATTGCTAGTAGACCTTGGGTTGATATAAAGGTGGATGAGATATATATATACCTTGAGCCGTTGTGGGTATTCTCCAGTAATCCCGTCTGTCTGGTATTATAGAAAGAATGTGCAGTGTTTATTGTTGGGGGGAGGGCTGCTGATAAGAGTGAGCTGAAAGCTTTTTCCAATTAACCCTTTCTGTTTACTTTGTCGTTCCCTGTGTTTTGTAGAATTAATGTGCATTATAATTCTGAGTGGGAAAGAGGTTATATGGAAAGGATTTGAAGAAAGCAGATTTTACAAGAGAAACACTATTGTGTCCAGAAACTTTGAATAGAATAGAATAAGCAGGTAGCATAAAGTTGAGCAGATTGAGAAGGTTCAGGCATAGACGCAGGTTGTTTAGAGAATGGGGAGCAAAGTGAGCAAGGACAAAGGTCATAGAGCTTGTGATTTGGTTACTGAACAATGGGAAAGGATCAGGAAAAGTTGCAGAAAGAAATGCCAGGTTATAGACAGATAAGATAGATTGTAGAAAGTTTTCAGAAGATGAGCAGGAAGCCTAGCAGAAAGAAATGTGTTTTTAGATTGCTAGAAGGAGGTATAACATAGTTGAGAGATTGAAGAGGGGAAAGCATGTAGGGGGGTATGTGTATTGCTTATGAACAATGTAATGTCTTTGTGTTGACTGCGGCCCCTCCCTGTAATGGCGGCCGTGCTTGCAATGTTTACAATCCAACATAGTGTGACTCTGCAGTAAATGTAGTGAGGCCTGCCCCCACCCTGAAGTTACTTCCCCCATGTGCTCACTTTCAGGGTGTGTGATGTTACTTCCGGTCCCTCCCCATCCGGGACAGGACCTGGCCCCGCCCCTTCCTCCTCCAGCAGCCATCTTGCCTCACCTGGAAGTGCTGCTGCCCCTGGCCCCGCCCGTTCCTCCGGCAGCCATTTTGCCTCACTTGGGAGATTTGTAGCCCCGCCCCTTTCTGCCTCTGGCGGCCATTTTGCTGCATTTGGGAAGCCTATATTTCCCAATGCCACTGTATCCAGTGCTAACATCATGATTGTCTGAACAAAGGTTTTGTTTGACCAGACTTTGTTACGCTCCAAGATGTGGCCACTTTGGATGTGTGATAAGTTCAGGGAAACAAACCTTTGTGGAGATGCAGCTTGGGACATAGTAGACGACTAAGCTGGTTTATAGTGCATGGAAGATTGGAGTTGATGCATGGGGGGCAGAGGCCGGGAATACATGACAGGGGACGCTCTCTCATGTTCCCAGGGGCTCTGTTTTCCACTGCCCGCTTCTCCAATGGATGCTCAGACAGATGATGTTATGGAAGGCTCCTACAGATGGAATAATTTCACTATAGTCACCCAGCAAACTTTTTCATGCAATTTGGTGAAGTAATTTTACTTTTTATGTGAAGAAAGAGGGACTGAATTGCCCAGAGTAGGATGTTAATTCATCCGTATTCTTTAGTTTTTCTTTAAGTCTTTTGTATATTCTAGTGTCAGTTTACACTGAAGCTATAATTATATTCCGACAGGAGAGTAAAAGCTAAACGCTGGCCATACCCTGAAATACTATTACACTGGGTGACGTAAAATTTTACTTGTGTTGCGCCCCCTTGTGTTAAAAAATGCTAACTGCGACCTGAAATTAAAAAAAAAATTTTTTTTAAGGAGATTTTCGCTCAGACTTCGCTGCATACAATGTCACCTTGACCTACAAAGTGCTTGTTTTTGTGCCTCTTGGTTTACTAGTTTGAACGCAATGACTCTTTTTCCATTGAGTATTGCGGTTCAAAAGGGGGGAGGCATAGGTGATCTGGGTCATAGATGATCTAGGTGTTGTAGATCAGCTATTGGGTTTGAAAAAAAATAAATAAATGATTTTGTGCTACAAGATTCCGAGCCATGTGAAATAGAACATCAGAACGATTATTTAGTACTAATTCAGTAAGAAACTGCAGATATGCAAACAGTTATCAGAACCTCTGTTGATAATGCATATGTTGAGCTTTTTGCAGATGGTACCAGGGTGAGGACTGATGACTCCACATCGGATATGCAGTGGTCACACAACAAGATGTCCTAGAAGCAGAAGCTCTGCCTCCGCATGTCACAGTACAATAAGCGGAATGGAAGGCCCTCACTGAGGCGTGTAGAGTGGCGAGAGGTAAGACCGGCAATCCTTTACACTGACTCCTGGTATGCATTTGGCATAGCTCATGATTACGGCCCAATATGGAAGGCCAGACAGTTTTTTACCTTAGCAGGACAACCAATTGAGAATGGTGCAATGGTACAGAGTCGCATGGAGGCCCTACTTCTACCTGACAAAGTTGAGAGTTCGCACCGATTCCTACACTGGAGAGGCGAGAGACGACACACTCGCTGACAGCGCAGCAAAGGCAGCGGCCCTCAAGCCGTGGAAGAAAGAAGAAAGATACTGACAGCATGAGTCAGTGGTAAAAAAAACTTTGGACATTGACAAAACTTTGGACTTTGATATGCTAAAGACTTTTACAGTTACCAGCCAGCAAGGAAGGAAAGAATAAATGGACTAATATGGGAGCAGCAGAAACAGGACAGCGTGTGGTGAACAGTCAACAGCACTTGCCCACCACAGTTCCTGTATCCCATGATGGCCCAGCTGATGGACGCAAAGACCCACCTAGTAAAGCAGTAATGACGACGACGCTTGAAAGAGGTTGGGCGACTTCTAGGTTCTCTGTAGCTGCTGCATCATTTGTCCGGTTTAGCATGATCTATGCCATGGGTAAGTCAGGGCAGAAGTAAATTTGCCACATCACACTTGCCGGGACCACTCTACCCATTTCAGGGATTGCAAATTGACTACGTTCAGCTCCCACTTGTTGGGAAGTATGACTACGTGCTTGTTGTTGTTGATGTCTTTGCAGGTTGGAGGCCGACCCTGTTACCAAGGTAAACAAGTAGGTAACCGCAAAGAAGCTCATGAACGAGGTAAACTGTGAATATGGGGTACCAGAGGTGATTCAGAGTCAGACAGAGGTATAAACTTCGCAGGTGAATGTAACATGTCATGTCTGCTCTGGGTGTATCCCAGGCCTTTTACATACTCTACCATCTTTAGAGTAGTGGAAAGGTGGAGAGACGTAGTGGCACGCTAAAAAGTAAGATACTTAAAAAATGACGCCACTTTGGAAAGACTGTCCTCCAATAGCCTTATACAGTGTTAGATATGAACCCAGGGGGGATTATACATTGTCTCCCTACGAGATTGTTTGGGCTAGCCCCAAGGCTAGGTCGTTACTATCCTCAGTGGTTACAATTACAATCTGATGTGTTGACTGAGTATGTGATTTCCATTGTTAAAGAACTAACCAAAGCCTATGCACAGGTGTTCTCTTCCAGACTCAGAGGCAGACACTGGGACACATATCTTGCAGCCTGGGGATTGGGTGTGCGTCAAGAAGTTCCCCAGGAAGCACCCTCCTGAGCCCCGATTTGATGGCCCCTACCAGGTGCTTCTGACTACTGCCACAGCTGTGAAACTAGCCGAAAGACTTACATGGATCCATGCTTCATACTGTAAGAAAGCTTCAGATCCGGGAGACCAGTCTTAGTTGTGCCAAAGACGTTACTCTGGTTAGGGCTAGTGAGAGAGGAAGGTAGCAACTGGAATCCTTAGTCGGAAGAATATGGGGGTATGGTTACCTTCTAGTATAACTCGTCCAATGCTCAAGTAGCTGCATATTCCTTCGACTATTGTACTGTGGTCCCGTGTCTAGGCGCAAGATCCCACCGCAGGCCAGATTTAGCTCAGTCCAGCTGGTTATATGACTTATATACCCGGGGAATACAATATGTTTGCGCCACTGATAACGTCTGGGGAGAAGACTGCCGTTATTGGGGATTAGTGGGATGGAACGCAGGAACAGACTAGTCCTATAAACCGCGAAGTGCCTTAAATAAGAAAAATAAGAGCGGGGAAATCCCTAATTAGTCGTATAACCCTCCTTGAGAATAATAAGGACAGCAGGTATTGGAAGGCTGAACTTAGTATGCTGCTTGGTTTTAATGCGGTTGTTACACTAACCATGGAAGATCCAAGCCCGGGGGACGGGGAGACTTATAGTCTGGGGACATACCGGTACGGGAGGATAGATCCCTTAGGGAAGTTTAAAATAAGGGATATGGTAGATGCAGCCGAATGGAAGCCTTCACTTAGTCCCGTGCCCATAATTAACCCCCTCCGCCGTAAGATAAAGACCTTGACGAACATGATGATCATAGCCGACCCTACCTTTTGAGGACACCTTGACAGTAGCGACTGGCTACTCTGACCAGAATCTCTGGTTGGAGTTGATGAGGTACAATGCTAACAGGAGCAACAAGTCTAACTGTTGCGTGTGCGGTAGTGCCCGACCACACTCGGGGATGGTCCCCCTAAATCTCCCTGTAGATGCTGAAGAGTGGTTTATTAGTCTCTTCACGAACATTTCCGCTAATTACACTGTCCGTGAGAAATGGAAGAAGGAATACTCTATAACTACTTAAGTGTTTTGCACCGGAGAGAGTATTACTGACTACCCTGGAAACTACACCTGCCAGGCAAATAGGCAGGGTGGAGGGAGATTTTTGGGGAACTCGCCAACGGGTATTGCTCCTCCTACAGTATGATAGGAGGGGAATAGATGCAGAATCAGGTCCAGTCCTTAGGAGACGTTTACTGGCTTTGTGGAGACATGAGGTAGAGGACCCACCTGGAGGGTAATTGGACAGGGGAGTGTGCCTTAGTAAAGCCCTTATGCTCCTCCACATCCTGTCAGACACCAACGTTTCCCTTGTTTGAAAAAGATGAAGAGCCAGTTCCGATAATGCCAAACACATACGCTACCAAAGAAAAAGGAGAAATGTACTAGTACTGTGCCTGCCCCGATCTCCTAAGATGGATTGTCAGTGGAATTCCCATTTGCCTAGGGATAGTGCAGAAGACCTTAGGTTCCGGCGAGGGCACACCCTGTGGGGTGTTAACTTGTACAGATAGAGGGTATGGATGCCCGGAAATGAGCCCAGGGAATCCATGGCCTCCCTCTGAGGTAAGGTAGGGATCCCCCCCCTCCTAGGAGTAGGGACTTACGGGCAGTGGGAAAGCCCTGGCGCAAGGGTGAGGCGACTTGGACGTGTTCACCATTAGGACTATCTCCAGGAGGGACACTGGTGTGGGTGAAGATTAGGGAGTCCCACGCCGTGCGTACCTGTGTACGCTACTAGTATTGTAACATTATGCTAGAGCGAGAAGAGAGACCCCTGGTGGTAGTTTTGATCTACACGTATACATTGACATCATAGGATAGCCAAGGGGGGTACCTGACGAGTTTTAAAAATTAGAGACCAAGTTAAAACTAGATTCGAGTCCATTTTCCTGATCATTAGGGTAAATAAACGTTGACTGGATTAATTATGTTTATTATAATTAGCAGTGGTTTATAAATTATACTAGAGACGCCTTATAGGGACTATTCGACCAATAGGACCTACCTCGACTATGACTTTTTAAAAAATAGAATGGCCTTAGAGACGACTTTAGCTAAAAAGGGGAGTGTCTGAAAGATGATAGGGGAGACTTGTCATACCTACATCCTAGACGACACGTGACCCGCGGGTAAAGACGCAGTTGCTATTAAGAAGCTGACCACACTAACTAAAAAGAGCTAACTTTTGGGACCAGCACTCGCCATGGATGAGCGGGTGGTAAAGGATCCTGGCACAGACGGGCGTCGCTGTTGTATGTGAACTGATGGTTACCTTTTCTGTTCTAGTCTGCTGTGTTATCCCCTGTGTCAGAGACACCTGTGAAACTGATGCTGGAAAAGCCGCTCCCACCATGAGTTTGCTGAATGCATCCCCAGAAGGAGTGGACAAGTCCTACACCCCCTTGAAGACCCTAAAACGAACCTTCAACGCGCTCCGGTTATAGGCTCATGCGCAGAAGACTGTGAAAATTAGATAAAGAATTAGAGGATAGACATTTTAAGGGGGGATTGTGATAGACATGATGATTATTTATAAAATGTCTATCGTTTAATATAACCCAAATGTATTTTGCTATTGTAATGACTTTTAGCTCAGGAGTTTAAAGGACACACACACAATCTAATCATAGTATTTGCTAGACAATGGATGTCTGATCTAATGTTAGTTAAGTACATAGAAGTTACACAAGTTGCACAACCAGCTTCTAAGAGTTAAGGGCCATAGTCTCTGTGTATATCCTTATATCCTGTGTTTAATACTGAGTGTTTGTCTAGCCCCCTTCCACTCCTCATCCTGAAGCTAGGTAAACAATGAGTCATCACTACACGGAGATGACTTCAGCTAGAGGACGAAGTCCATACCACCTCAACACTTGGAGGGGGTGGGCAGAGAGGTGGGGGATTCTGTATGATCCGACAAATGAGAATCTTATATGTTACTGATGTAATCTGTTGCACGCCCATTGAAGGGCGGTTGTCATGTGTTATAATAAAAAGCCTGAGCCTCTACACATGGTAGAGACTCTCTCCCGGTTTTAGACCAGCATTTGTGTCTGATTCTGGTTCGATGATGTGTGCACACGACACTCAATTCGGAAAGCGACAAAATACCCCAAAGCCTGCTGGAGAAATCATAATCCAGCACAGCCATTAGGGAGTCGGGAAGGAATTTTTTCCCCAAAAGGGCTATTGGCTTCTGCTCTTGGGGTTTTTTGCCTTCCTCTGGATCAACAAAACAGGAGGCTAGACAGGCTGGACTAGATGGACATTGTCTTCATTCAGCCTTACGAACTATGTTACTATGACTACACAGTGCACCCTTAGTACTTGTCCTAATATATCGAGGACCCAGAAATGGATACATAGTGCACCCTTAGTACTTGTCCTAATATATAGGGGACCCAGACACAGGTACACAGTGCACCATTAGTACTTGTCCTAATATATAGGAGATCAGACACGGCTACACAGGGCACCCTTAGCACTTGTCCTAATATATCGGGGACCCAGACATGACTACACAGTGCACCCTTAGTACTTGTCCTAATATATAGGGGACTCAGACATGACTACACAGGGCACCCTTAGTACTTGTCCTAATATATAGGGGACCCAGACATGGCTACATAGTGCACCCTTAGAACTTGTCCTAATATATCGGGGACCCAGACATGACTACACAGGGCACCCTTAGCACTTGTCCTAATATATCGGGAACCCAGACATGGCTACATAGTGCACCCTTAGTACTTGTCCTAATATATAGGGGACCCAGACATGACCTCAGACGTGGAAGTGACATCAGACGCCAGGAGCAGCGCGCCGAGGCAGAGGCACGAGCGGGGGTCTAAAGGGCAGAAGGGGACTCGGACCAGCGGAGGAGCCGATACCGGCGCCCGGAGGTGACAGGAGTCCGGGGAAGAGCCGGCAGGAGGAGTGCAGAAGCGGAGCAGGTCCCGGAGCAGCAGCAGGAGGGCAGAGTGAGCGGCCGCCGGGAGAGCAGGTGACGTCACTGTGGAGGAGCTGCAACAGGAGCCGATAAGTATCTTCTGTGTGTGTGTGTGTGTGAATCTAAGTGTTTGTCTTCTGTGTATCTAGTGTGTCCTGGTTGTGTTTTCTGTGTACCTAGTGTAAGTGTGTGTGTCTGTGGGTCTAAGTGTTTGTGAGGAGGGGAAAAAAAAAAATTTTTGTGTGAGCGGTTGAGCTGAGGGTAAGCGTCAGTGTATGAGCGGTTGCGTGCAGGCGTCAGTGTGTGAGCGGTTGCGTGCAGGGGTCAGCATGTGAGCGGTTGCGTGCAGGCGTCAGCGTGTGAGCGGTTGCGTGCAGGGGTCAGCGTGTGAGCGGTTGCGTGCAGGGGTCAGCGTGTGAGCGGTTGCGTGCAGGCATCAGCGTGTGAGCGGTTGCGTGCAGGTGTCAGCGTGTGAGCGGTTGCGTGCAGGTGTCAGCGTGTGAGCGGTTGCGTGCAGGCGTCAGCGTGTGAGCGGTTGCGTGCAGGCGTCAGCGTGTGAGCGGTTGCGTGCAGGCGTCAGCGTGTGAGCGGTTGCGTGCAGGTGTCAGCGTGTGAGCGGTTGCGTGCAGGTGTCAGCGTGTGAGCGGTTGCGTGCAGGTGTCAGCGTGTGAGCGGTTGCGTGCAGGTGTCAGTGTGTGAGCGGTTGCGTGCAGGTGTCAGCGTGTGAGCGGTTGCGTGCAGGTGTCAGTGTGTGAGCGGTTGCGTGCAGGTGTCAGCGTGTGAGCGGTTGCGTGCAGGTGTCAGCGTGTGAGCGGTTGCGTGCAGGTGTCAGTGTGTGAGCGGTTGCGTGCAGGTGTCAGTGTGTGAGCGGTTGCGTGCAGGTGTCAGTGTGTGAGCGGTTGCGTGCAGGTGTCAGCGTGTGAGCGGTTGCGTGCAGGCGTCAGCATGTGAGCGGTTGCGTGCAGGTGTCAGTGTGTGAGCGGTTGCAATGCCATCCAGTGTGCTACTTGTGCAATGTATGCGGTCCTTGATCAGCCAATCGAGGGTGCATACTATTGCGCAAGATGCATGCACGTTGCACATTTAGAAGCCAAAATCCTGGATCTAAATGGGCAGCTGGCAACACTGAGAGCCATTGACATCATGGAAAGGAGTTTGGTGCTCACTGAGCAGGCACTCGCTGGGGTAGATGGTAGTACGGAAGAGCAGGGGGAGCAGGCAAGAAGTTGGGTGACAGAAAGAAGAAGGGATAGAGGGAAGAGAACCAGGGAGGCTAGTCCTGAACTGGCACAACCCAACAAGTTTGCAAGATTGGCAGATGAGGGGGATGCCATTACAGAGCCAGCACCGCTGCAGCACGACACGCCCTCTGAACGCCAGGGGGATGACTGCTCCAGTGAGAAGGGGATGGGGAGCGTAGGGCAGGCTAGACAGGTCCTAGTGGTGGGGGACTCAATTATAAGGGGGACAGAGAGGGCAATCTGCCATAAAGACCGGGATCGTCAAACGGTGCGTTGTCTTCCTGGCGCTCGAGTTCGACACATCGCGGATCGGATTGACAGATTACTGGGAGAGGCTGGTGAGGATCCAGCGGTCATGGTGCACGTTGGCACCAATGAACAAATTAGAGGTCAATGGAGGGCCCTCAAAAATGATTTCAGGGACTTAGGATCCAAGCTTAGGGCGCGGACCTCCAGGGTAGTATTCTCGGAAATACTACCTGCACCTAAAGCCACACTAGAAAGGCAGCAGGATCTTAGGGAGGTAAACAAGTGGCTCCAGAGTTGGTGTAAGAAGGAGGGATTTGGGTTCCTGGAGAACTGGGCTGACTTTGCTGTCGGCTACAGGCTTTACCGTAGGGACGGGCTGCATCTTAATGGGGAGGGTGTAGCTGTGCTGGGGGAGAAGATGGCTAGAAGGCTGGAGGAGTGTTTAAACTAGGGACTGGGGGGAGGGCAAAATAAGAAATAGTGGGGTAGCCAGTGTAGATAGCGACCTGGGTCAAAGAAATGGGAATGGTGGTCGAGCAGGAGGGGGGGGGGGGTGTTAGTACAGTTAGAAATGTGAGGTCAGCCATTAGTACGAATAGTGACACAACGAATTTAAAAAATAACAATATCAATTGTATGACCACAAATGCACGAAGTCTGATTGGTAAAATGGGTGAGCTTGAAGCAAGAATGACTGATGAGAGTTATGATATAGTTGGAATAACGGAAACATGGCTTGATGATAAGTTTGATTGGGTGGCAAATTTACAGGGGTACAATCTCTTCAGAAGAGACCGAAGGAACCAGAAAGGGGGAGGGGTATGTCTGTACGTCAAATTGAACTTAAATCCGAGACTACGGGAGGACATAGGGGTAGGAGAAGAACAGGTGGAATCTCTGTGGGTAGAAATACAGGGAAGAAAAAATAACAAAATCCTAATAGGGGTCTTCTATAGACCACCAAAAGGAACAGAAGAAACTGAAAATTTACTATTAAGGCAGATAGAAGAGGTGTCAAAGCGCAACAAAGTAATTATAATGGGGGACTTTAATTATCCAGATATAATATGGGAAAATGAGACCTGCAAATCTCACAGGGGTGATAAGTTCTTGAGAGTAATTAAAGATAATTATCTGAACCAACTGGTGCAGGAACCAACAAGAGGGAGGACCATTCTGGACCTAGTACTAACTAACAAACCGGACCGAATAAAGGGGGTACAGGTTGAGGGGCACTTGGGGAACAGTGACCACAATATAATCAACTTCCAGCTGTCATTCAATAAGAAGCCTTATCAGGGAGCGACAAACAAACTAAACTTTAGTAAAGCAAAATTTGATGAGCTTAGAACTACTATCGGTAACATTAATTGGGACAACATCCTCAAAAATGCCAGTACGGAGGACAAATGGGAAAAGTTCAAAAGGATCCTAATCACTTCATGTGAACAGTTCATTCCCTTTAAAAATAAAAGAATCTCAACTAAAAGGAAACCAATGTGGCTCGACAAGACGGTAAGAGGGGCAATAAACGAAAAAAGAAAGCATTCAAACTACTAAAGCAACAAGGCAGCGAAGAAGCCCTAAAATCGTACAGGCAAAAAAACAAAATATGCAAAGATACGATCAAAATTGCCAAGGAGGAGGTGGAAAGACGGATCGCCAAAGAGAGCAAAAACAACCCAAAACTAGTTTTCAACTATATTAACAGCAAAAGGATTTGCAGGGAGAGCACTGGCCCTTTAACAAATAATGCAGGGGAAATCATTGAAGATGATGGAGGGAAGGCAAATCTATTAAATAGTTTTTTTTCAAGCGTATTCACAAACGAAAAGGAAATGCCACACGAGATACAGGGGAATAAAATAAACCCCCGCAAAATATGTCATACCTAACGCAGGAGGAGGTGCGGAACAGGTTAAAGAAGATTAAAATCGATAAATCGCCAGGCCCAGATGGAATACACCCAAGGGTACTAAGGGAACTAAGTGATGAGTTAGCTAGGCCACTATACCTAATATTTCTAGATACTATCAAGACCGGTGTTGTACCATTGGATTGGTGCATTGCCAACGTGGTTCCAATTTATAAAAAGGGGACCAAAAGTGAGCCTGGCAACTACAGGCCGGTAAGTCTCACTTCAGTAACAGGAAAAATTTTCGAGGGGATTCTGAGAGACGCCATCGATGAGCACCTCAAGGAGAACAAGGGAGTAACTCCTCACCAGCATGGATTCATGAAGGGTCGCTCATGTCAGACAAATCTGATCAGTTTCTACGATGAAGTAAGCTCTAAGCTGGACCTGGGAGAGTCTATTGATCTTTGTATTGATCTGAACTTCTCTAAAGCGTTTGACACCGTGCCACATAATAGGCTAATATACAAAATGAGACAGCTTGGATTAGATGAAAACGTGTGTAATTGGGTTCAAAATTGGCTCAATGATAGAAAGCAGAGGGTGGTAATAAATGGCTCATACTCCGATTGGGCCACAGTCACTAGTAGGGTGCCACAAGGTTCAGTATTGGGCCCCATTCTGTTCAATATATTTATCAATGACCTGATAGAGGGGCTGCATAGCAAAATTTCAATATTTCCAGATGACACAAAATTATACAATATAATTAATGCAATGGAGGACAATGTGCGGCTACAAACGGACCGAGATAAGCTGGGGGCTTGGGCAGAAAAATGGCAAATGAAATTCAATGTTGATAAATGTAAGGTTATGCACATGGGCAGCAAGAATGGATGTTACCAATATTCACTTAATGGGGTACCGCTAGGGAAAAGTGATATGGAAAAAGACCTGGGGGTATTAGTGGATTGTAGATTAAACTCGAGTAACCAATGCCAATCAGCTGTGCCAAGGCAAATAAAGTTTTGGGGTGCATTAAAAGAGGTATTAGGGCGAGGGACGAGAACATTATCCTCCCAGTATATAAGGCACTTGTCAGGCCTCACATGGAATACTGCGTACAGTTCTGGTCACCGGTGCTCAGGAAAGATGTCACAGTGCTTGAGGGGATTCAAAGAAGGGCAACTAAACTAATACATGGAATGACGGGACTGGAATACCCTGAGAGGCT
Organism: Eleutherodactylus coqui; assembly: GCA_035609135.1. NCBI lineage: Eukaryota > Metazoa > Chordata > Amphibia > Anura > Eleutherodactylidae > Eleutherodactylus > Eleutherodactylus coqui. The sequence goes on along the minus strand of CM069417.1, from coordinate 103,422,285 downwards.
ATCCAAATTGGGACTATTTACTCTAGAAAAAAGAAGGTTAAGAGGCGACCAAATAACTATGTATAAGTACATGAGGGGACAACACAAGGATCTCTCCCAGGATCTGCTTATACCCAGGACTGCGACTGTAACAAGAGGGCATCCGCTACGCTTAGAGGAAAGCAGGTTTCATCACCAATATAGATAAGGTTTCTTTACTGTAAGAGCAGTTAGACTGTGGAACTCTCTGCCTGAGGACGTAGTGATGGCAAAATCCATAGAGGAGTTTAAAAGGGGACTTGATATCTTTCTGGAGAGGAAGGATATTATAGGCTATAAATCTAAGGTTATTTGTTAATCCGGGTATACAGGCAGGTAGGAACTATTAGGGGTTGATCCAGGGAACAGTCTGATTGCCATTAGGGAGTCGGGAAGGAATTTTTTTCCCAAAAAGGGCTATTGGCTTCTGCTCTTGGGGTTTTTTGCCTTCCTCTGGATCAACCACACAGGAGGATAGACAGGCTGGACTAGATGGACAATGTCTTCATTCAGCCTTACGAACTATGTTACTATGACTACACAGTGCACCCTTAGTACTTGTCCTAATATATCGAGGACCCAGAAATGGCTACATAGTGCACCCTTAGTACTTGTCCTAATATATAGGGGACTCAGACATGGCTACATAGTGCACCCTTAGTACTTGTCCTAATATATAGGAGATCAGACACGGCTACACAGGGCACCCTTAGTACTTGTCCTAATATATCGGGGACCCAGACATGACTACACAGGGCACCATTAGTCCTTGTCCTAATATATAGGGACCTAGACATGACTACACAGTGCACCCTTAGTACTTGTCCTAACATATAGGAGACCCAGACATGACTACACAGTGCACCCTTAGAACTTGTCCTAATATATCGGGGACCCAGACATGGCTACATAGTGCACCCTTAGTACTTGTCCTAATATATAGGGGACGCAGACATGGCTACATAGTGTACCCTTAGTACTTGTCCTAATATATAGAGGACCCAGACATGACTACACAGTGCACACTTAGTACTTGTCCTAATATATAGGGGACCCAGACATGACTACACAGTGCACCTTTAGTACTTCTAATATATTGGGGGACCAGACATGACTACACAGTGCACCTTTAGTACTTCTAATATATTGGCGGACCAGACATGACTACACAGTGCACCCTTAGTACTTGTCCTAATATATCGGTGACCCAGACATGGCTACATAGTGCACCCTTAGTACTTGTCCTAATATATAGGGGACCCAGACACAGGTACACGGTGCACCCTTAGTACTTGTCCTAATATATAGGAGACCAGACACGGCTACACAGGGCACCCTTAGTACTTGTCCTAATATATCGGGGACCCAGACATGACTACACAGTGCAACCTTACTACTTGTCCTAATATATAGGAGACCCAGACATGGCTACACAGGGCACCATTAGTCCTTGTCTTAATATATAGGGACCCAGACATGACTACACAGGGCACCCTTAGTACTTGACCTAACATATAGGAGACCCAGACATGACTACACAGGGCACCCTTAGTACTTGTCCTAATATTTTGGGGGACTCGCATATGTGCCACTCCTCTTCAACCTCACATGGAAACTACATGTGAGCAGCCACGTATAAATATTTCTGTATTCAGATGATTGGAGTCACACAGAATGGCATTGTGGATCGCATATGGCCCCTGGGCTAAATGTTGTGTACCCTTGTGAAGTTCAGAGTAACAAACTGAGGATTAATCCTTGTTATTATGCTCCCACAAAAATTGGAGATTGGTGTATAAAAACTAAAAGTTTAAGGTAGAGTAGACCTCCAGTTTAAAGGCCCTGAAAAATTAGAACTTAGCCCTTATTGCTATGTCCGAGGTCTGCACAACAAACTGAGTTATGGGTAGAACCAAAATGCTTCATTTGCAGCCCACTTAAGTCCCTTACTTTGAAGGGACTGCTCCAAGATCAATGATAACAGCAGCTGGCTTGTTCTCACTACGGATACATGGGGCTATCTCACTGCGGCAGTGCCTTCACACTGCTGCAGCTACGAGCCTCTCATACAGCGCCTCTGGTGTGGATGATGTCTGCTGTCATTACAAGACCAGCATGCTGTATCTCAAGTGTGATGCCGCCTGCTCTCCGATGGGTCAGATTTAATGTGAGACCCTTCAAAGTGTTCCAGAGCGAGAGAGAAGCTTGAAAATATGGGGGAGATGGGCTTCACTATTGGGTAAATGTAGGTGGGTATCGGGTATTTTGATAGATGGTGGAGGAGTTCTGTATCCCAGCGTCTTCACTCTTCCACCTAGCAGTTATTTAGTGGTATTTAGTTATTTACTAACTATTTTGAGGTGTTATCCAGCTATACTGTAGTGGGGATATCAGTTACTTTGTTGCGGTGCTATTTAGTAGTTATTTAGTATGGTATGGTAGATGATTCGGGTTTTGTATGGGGGTGTTCTTCAGTTACGGTATGGTGGTATTTAGTTCTTGAATAGTATTATATTGACACCAATAATATTTTTACGGCAGCGCAATGATCAATGGTAAACAAAAATTGATGATTTCCTCCTTCATTAAAGGGAAACTGTCATGTCCCCGCAGCGCTATCACCCAGAGAAGCTGCCGGCAAGGGGAGGGGGAGGGAGCTTAGCAGAGCTAGTGCGCTAAACTCTCTCCCCTCCCTCCCCAGCCTATGGGAGCTGCCAGCAAGGGGAAGGGGAGGGACTTTAGCAACGCGAGCCGCTGCTAAACTCCCTTCCTCTTCCCTTTTCTAATGGTTCTCATAGGCTCCCATAGGAGTCTATGGGCACAGCCAACGTACGCACCAGAAAATCGCCCATCTGAACAAATGCATTGGAATCCAATCCTTCAGATGGTCGCGGGTTTTTCAGCTGGCGTTTTATCTCGGCAAAATGGCCGTGATAAAACGCTTGTGTGAAACTAGCCTCAACCTCTCCCTGCAGCTACTATGTGTGGCATGCTAGGTTACCGGCTGCAGTCCCCAGAATGGTCACCAGTAGTAGCAGAGTATGAGTTAAGGCAGGCTTGTGCTTTTGGCGTGTCACGTGCGTGTCTCTCGTGAACGTAATGCCAATGCATACTTGCTGCATGCGCCAATCTCCATACACTGCATGCCGCTATATTTTTGTGTACATATTTCACACAACTTGTGTGAGCGGAACAATGAAAGTGGATGGGAGACTGCTACTGCGTATTACGTGCGCAAAAACTGCGCTGGTCATATGGAATGAGCATACGGCCGTGTTAGCCAGGCCCTAGGATTAGAGAACTAAGATCCAGGGCAATGAACACAATGACTAGTAGGGTTCAGTCACACAGCATTTATGAGCTGCTTACCTTTTATGGCCAGCACCCCCTGACAGAAATCCTTGAAGTTGATCCGTCCCAAGTCATGGGGGTCCAAATATTTAACAAGTTTCACCACCTGAGGACAAAAAAAACAACATGTAACATTATAAGGAAGAATACAGACTACTAGCATAATAATGTCATGTAACTACAGTAACATTATAAGGAGATTACAGGTCACATCATACAGAACCCCCCGACACTGTAAGATAATAAGATTATAGGTCACATTATACAGGAAACCCCCTACTGTAACATTATAAGGAAGAATACAGACTGTAGGATTTCTTCTACAATAGTGCAACAGTCATGACATCTTAGCATATAATTATGATTGAACTGAGTTTATGTTTCTTTCACTATTATCTCTATTGTAGTCCTGGTAACTGTAAAAGTTTATAACTGGGATTCAACAGTCTCTCAGTAGTCTCTGGATCAATGGTAGCTTACACCAGGTGCCCTTGTCCTTATCACAGATAAGATACTTTCCAGTTAGTCTCTGCCCTGATCTTGGTCACTGATGAGGCCTTCAGCATCAGGCCAACTCCATGTCTTTGCACTGCTCTGAGCTCCAGCAGCCTTCTCCAGCATATATCCCAACCTTCCCGGACCCAGTGATGGGATAGTCCTGTTATTCAACCGCTGTCCCACCATCATGAGCCGGAGCTGAGGCAGGGATTTATTTTAGGTGGAGTGGAAAGATTTAAAAGCCTTTTACTTGACTGATAATTGGGAACAAATGTTCATTCGCAGCATCTTTGCCCCATGTGAAGGTGCTGGTGATCAGCCAACAGATGAGCAAACTCTCGTTTATTGGGTGATCACATCTCTTATGGGGCACCAAAAATCATCTGATTCTCTGCGGGTTCCTGTATGGTATAAAAGACTGACAAGGGCAGAGATTATGTGAGACAGAGACCAAAGAAATCCCTATCTCACATGTACCCAGATGGCACATCCAGCCTCCATCCTGGCTTCTGCCCCCATGCAGTTTTCTGCGAGGAGGATGGAACCCAGGAAGGACCAGCACTAGTGGGATTGCTGGTGTGGTGACAGCTGCAGCATTTTATCGCATCGCATAGCACGAACTCGTAATTTTCTTTTAACATTAGAGTGCCTTAGAGATACGATCAAAACTGCCAAGGAGGAAGCAGAAAGACGGATCGCCAAAGAGAGCAAAAACAACCCGAAGCTATTTTTCAACTACATTAACAGCAAAAGGATTTGCAGGCAGAGCGATGGCCCATTAAAAAACAATGCAGGAGAAATCATTGATGATGACGAAGGGAAAGCAAATCTACTAAACAGTTTCTTCTCAAGTGTATTCACAAAAGAAAAGGAAATGCCACACGAGATACAGGGGAATAAAACGAACCCCTCACAAAACATCTCATACCTAACACAGGAGGAGGTGCGGAAGCGTCTAAAGAAAAGTAAAATTGATAAATCGCCGGGCCCAGATGGATTACACCCAAGGATACTAAGGGAACTAAGTGACGAGATAGCTAGGCCGCTATACCTAATATTTCTAGACACTATCAAGACCGGTGTAGTACCATTGGACTGGCTCATTGCCAACGTGGTTCCAATTTACAAAAAAGGGAGCAAAAGTGAGCCTGGAAACTACAGGCCAGTAAGTCTCACTTCAGTAACGGGAAAAATTTTCGAGGGGATTCTGAGAGACGCCATCGATGAGCACCTCAAGGAAAACAAGGGAATAACTCCTCACCAGCATGGATTCATGAATGGTCGCTCATGTCAGACAAATCTGATCAGTTTCTACGATGAAGTAAACTCTAAGCTGGACCAGGGAGAATCTATTGATCTTGTATATCTGGACTTCTCTAAAGCCTTTGACACCGTGCCACATAATAGGCTAATATACAAAATGAGGCAGCTCAGACTGGGCGAAAACGTGTGTAAGTGGGTAGAAAATTGGCTCAATGATAGAAAGCAGAGGGTGGTAATAAATGGTGCGTACTCTGATTGGACCATAGTCGCTAGTGGGGTGCCACAGGGTTCAGTTTTGGGCCCCACTCTGTTCAACATATTTATCAATGACCTGGTAGAGGGGCTGCACAGCAAAATATCAATATTTGCAGATGACACAAAATTATACAATATAATTAATACAACGGAGGACAATGTGCTGCTGCAAACGGACCTGGACAAGCTGGGGGCTTGGGCAGAAAAATGGCAAATGAAATTCAATGTTGAAAAATGTAAGACTATGCACATGGGCAGGAGAAACGGATGTCACCAATATTCACTTATTGGGGTACCACTAGGGAAAAGTGATATGGAAAAGGATCTGGGGGTATTAGTGGATAATAGACTAAACTGGAGTAACCAATGCCAGTCAGCTGCTGCAAAGGCAAATAAAGTCTTGGGGTGCATTAAAAGAGGTATAGGGGCGAAGGACGAGAACATCATCCTTCCATTATATAAGGCACTTGTCAGGCCTCACATGGAATACTGCGTACAATTCTGGACACCGGTGCTCAGGAGGGATGTTGCGGTACTGGAGGGGGTTCAAAGAAGGGCAACTCAACTAATACATGGAATGACGGGACTGGAATACCCAGAGAGGCTATCCAAATTGGGTCTATTTACTCTAGAAAAAAGAAGGTTAAGAGGGGACCAAATAACTATGTATAAGTACATGAGGGGACAACACATGGATCTCTCCCGCGATCTGTTTACACCCAGGACCACGACGGTAACAAGAGGACATCCGCTACGTTTAGAGGAAAGTAGGTTTCATCACCAACATAGAAGGGGATTCTTTACTGTAAGAGCAGTGAGACTATGGAACTCTCTACCGGAGGAAGTGGTGATGGCAAAATCCACAGAGGCGTTTAAAAGGGGACTTGATGTCTTTCTGGAGAAGAAGGATATTACAGGATATAAATCTTAGGTTAATTGTTAATCCGGGTATATAGGCAGGTAGGAACTATTAGGGTTGATCCAGGGAACAGTCTGATTGCCATTAGGGAGTCGGGAAGGAATTTTTTCCCCGAAAGGGCTAATTGGCTTCTGGCCTTGGGGTTTTTTGCCTTCCTCTGGATCAACAAAGTAGGATAGACAGGCTGGACTAGATGGACAATGTCTTCATTCAGCCTTACATACTATGTTACTATGTTACTATGTTCACACTGGCGATCGCGATATTGCTGCATTTTTTAAAACATGAATGTCAATAAGACTTTCTAATGTTAAAAACGCATCTCACAAAAATTTGTGCTTTGCAATTTTTTCGTGATGCGCTTTTAACATTAGAAAGTCTTATTGACATTTGCGTTAAAAAAAAAAAAACAGCGATATCGCGATTGCAAGTGTGAAGGCACCATTTGAAAGTCCTATTAACTTTCTCGCTACAAAATCGTGTGACTTTATCGCTCGAGAAAATCCCATGTAGTGGCGATATGATGTTACATTTTTCCCAAGAAAAAAGAATCACTGACGCTACAAAATTGCGTTTACATAGCAGCGATATCGCTGTCGCTGGTGTGGAAGCGGCCCTAAACTCATCTTGAATAGTATTGCACTATTTATGTAATAGAAAAAATCCCCGCGCCCCGGATCCCAAGGGGTTAATAGACTCTTCAGACTAAAGAGTCTATTAACCCCTTGGGATCCGGAGCGCGGGTTTTTTTCTATTACACAAAGCCCGATACATCCGACCTACAGCCCGGTGTGGACTGCATCTTGTGGACGTCTGTCCAATTTACTGGATCAGGATCCTAGGGTGGATTCAAAGTTGTCGTGGATATTAGGTGCCAGTGGATTTTCGATCGGAGAATTCCACTGAGCATCAGGTGAGTACAATCTAATACTCACTGTATTTATCCCATCTTTGGTAAAGAGGCGCTGACTTCCTTTTTTCTATTGCACTATTTATGATTTTTTTTGCACATTATATGGTACATTGAAGAATACAACTCGTCCCACAAAAAACAAGTCCTCAGACAGGTACTTCAACAGAAGAATAAAAAAGCTCTGTTTTTTTTAAAGTGGAGAGGAGAAAAAAATTAAAAACAAAAAATGGCCGCATCCACAAGGAGTAACTTCACGTTACAAACTTTTGACATGTTAGAGCGATATGTTATAGCAATAATATATGTATTCTATTGTATATATCTTTTCATGTTTCTCACATCAGCCTATGCAAACACACATTATATATATGTGTGTGTGTGTGTGTGTATATATAGGTATATATAAATATATAGATATATCTTTCTTCTTAGTAAATAGCAGCAGCTAAATGGTTAACTTGTCCATATTATACACTAGAATGCATTAGGTTCTTGTATTTACCTCCCACAAGCCTTCCTCACCAGCAATTCTACATTTTGATGAGAAAAGCTCCTCATTACCCCTCCATTTGCATTCCTTAAGCCAAAGCAGTGATGTTAAAAAGTTTATTCTCCATTAAGTTTCATATATCTCTGTTTCTTGGAAATCATGTGTTTTAGTAGTAACACACACCTTGAGGTGTAAATCATTAGAAAGTAAAGCCTGTCATGAGTTCTTCTGACTTTAGGGGTATGTATTTCTAATGCTACGTCATTTGGAGTATATATGTACTATGATGCTATTAATAAATCAGAAGTGTACTGGTTTTGATACAAGCATTGTGTCAGTCTCAGTAACTCTGCATACATTCACTTCTCAATAAGCAATTTGGCCCACACAATGAAATGAGGGGAATCCATTTGGTTCTAATAACAGATTTATCAAAAGCTTTGATCAATGGAGGTCCAGCTGCTGAGATTCCCACTGATCATTGAAACAAGCAGGCTGCAGCGCCCACCCAAGGGTTGTACCCCTTCGACTGTTTTTGTTGCTTGCAGGCTCCTCTCGGCTGCTGAAGATAGACCCACAGAAGTCTATACAGATCTTCTACACAGGCCAAAAGATACTGGACTGTGATCCAAGATAGCCCTGGCCTTATATTTGACTTTAATAATGCAGCATAGTGCCAGATTGTTAACTATTATTAAGTCTATCCAAGAAAATTAGTTTTGTGTTTTAGAGTAAGGCCTAGTGCCCACGGCCGTGACGGGCTCCGCAAGCGGAACTACGCAGTGGAGTCTGTCATGGCATCCCCTCAAAGACCCTCTACTTACATCCGCATCCGCCGCCTGATGTCCCGCATGACGCTTCGGCGCGCATGCGCAGAAGAACGCATGACGCGTCGGCAGTGTCATGTGATGCGCCGGCAGCGTCATATGACGCCCACAGCGTCACATGATGCACCAGCTGCGTCATATGACGTGGACGGTGGTGGGCAGGGAAGCGTTTTCGCGCTATCTTCTGCCGTGCTACAGCAGAAGATAGCGTGATGGATGGCTTCCATTGACCACAATGGAAGCCGTCCACGCGTATGCCCGCAGGTGATTACGGATGCTTTTACGGTGTGGAATCCGCACCGTGAGCATTGCGCTATTAGGTTCAATAGAACCTAATAGCTGTGGGGCAACGCCGCGAATTTACACCGTATGATACGCGGCGGAAATCCGCCCGTGTGAATTAGGCCTAACATGAAAATATCTGTGTTATTGTATTTATAGATCGCCAAGGATAAAGCTGTCCAAATGTAACAAGTATTTCTGCTATCCTATCATTACTAGGACTCTGATCCACTTTACCAACAGTAATTCTATCCAGTCAGATGCTATAGGTGGCGCTCTGGAGGATTCCCTGTACCTCCTGCTAGGAGAACTTACTTGGTGCTATTGGTCTTTATGGGGAACATGCGCCCCGTTTATTTTTTGACCATCTGATCATCTCCTGCAGTACTGACCTGCTGAACTACAAATGCAAACATAACTATATCCATAGACTGACAGCTATCTGAATATGGGACAACTTTGATAATGTGTTTAGTAGGAAACCGCAATATAATTTATTTATATATATCTATATATATATATATATATATATCTGCAGCATTTCAAGATAAATAAAAATTTACCCATATTAGTTATTTATAATTAAAAAACATTCTCTGATTTCCTAAAATTGATTTTTTTAATATTAAATTCAGCTCCAGTAATACAGGTGTTGTAGACCTTTACTGCCTGCATTAGAAGGCTCTTGTTCAGGTAAATTGGTAGTGTTGAGAGGGGGTCCAAAGAAGTGTAAGCCAAAGATGAGTTGGATAGACTAGAGAGGCAATATGTGGATGATTTTATTTTGAAAACGAGCAAAATCGTCAAAAAGCACATTACCTATGATATCTCCTGTTAGAAGATCAATAAGAGATCGGCACTCCTAGCAATTTGCCATCAAATTTAGTTAAAGGGGTTGTCCCGCGGCAGCAAGTGGGTCTATACACTTCTGTATGGCCATATTAATGCACTTTGTAATGTACATTGTGCATTAATTATGAGCCATACAGAAGTTATTAGAAGTTTTTCACTTACCCGCTCCGTTGCTGGCGTCCTCGTTTCCATGGAGCCGTCTAATTTTCAGCGTCTAATTGCCGGATTAGACGCGCTTGCGTAGTCCGGTCTTCTTCTTTTCTCAATGGGGCCGCTCGTGCCGGAGAGTGGCTCCTTGTAGCTCCGCCCCGTCACGTGCCGATTCCAGCCAATCAGGAGGCTGGAATCGGCAATGGACCGCACAGAAGCCCTGCGGTCCACCGAGGGAGAAGATCCCGGCGGCCATCTTCAGCAGGTAAGTAATAAGTCACCGGAGCGCGGGGATTCAGGTAAGCACTGTGCGGTCTTTTTTTTTTAACCCCTGCATCGGGGTTGTCTCGCGCCGAACGGGGGGGGGGGTTGAAAAAAAAACAAAAAACGTTTCGGCGCGGGACAACCCCTTTAAGACTCGATGTGGGTCTTAAATGTATGACTGTGAATATCCCTGCAGGGAGTATTAGTCCTCTTCCCGTTGCTCCTTAAGGTTGCACCAGATACCTTTCCTAAAAAGGGGTCTGAAAAATCCCCACCACTCAGACCTGGTGATAGCGTGCTCGATGTCATTCCTAATAGAGAACTATATTAAAACAGACCATGTAGTCCTTCGGGCTTGAGAGACAAACATTAGGAGAAAATGTATTGGATAGTTCAGAGAAGGGTCATATTAGTCCGTCTAGTACTCTTGTTCTGGCAGATTTCACTTCTTTGATGAAGAAGGAACCAGCTGTGCCTGTTTTAGCAGATGGAGTGGGAGGTCGGGGGGGGGGGGGGGGGTCAGGGCTCTTTACTGCTTTGCCTCATCTAAAATTTCACAGTAAGGAAGCTCAACATCTTGCTCCTAATGCTCTTTCAAATGGAAAATTGTTCATTCAGTCTAGATCTCTGTGAAGATGCCCTACCAAGAATTTATTTTCTGTGTGAGATGGTAATTTATGCAAATAAGGAAGATGGGACAATACCTCTGCAGCGCCACCTATTGGATGGCAGTATTCCTTCAAATTAATGTGCGACTTTTTAATAGGAATAGGAAACCAAGCCAGAATACCATACACAGACAGCTGTTTCGGTGTGTTTGCTCTTCATTAGTGTGCAGTAGGTTTCTGGCTTGGCTGGTGAGAGGCCTGTAATGTGGGTCAAGAGGGGTGTCGTCTCTCCTTAACGAGAGCACCCAAAAAGTGTTTGGAGACACCTAAGAGGTTAGTAGGTCAGGGGATTTCATCGTCTCTCCTCAAGGAGAGCACCTAGAATTTATTTCACAGACTTAAAAACTCATACATTGATTCGAAAGAATGCTGCCATCCAATCGGTGGCGCTGCAGAGGTATTGTCCCATCTTCCTTATTTGCATTAATTACCCAGCAGAGCTTGCATGGCCATATAAGTCTCCTCACTCACTTTTCAGGTGTTTTTTCACACCCCTTCTGGGTGCTGTCACAGTACCTCAGGCTCTGGCATGGGTTGGCGTGACCATGTGATGGGCCTGGGAAAGCGGGTGCAGAGTCATTAGCTTTGTAATGATGTAGAAGAAACCTCTCCTCAGCTGTGAAGTTGTTTGATACGTTGGCTGAACTGCCTATTATTCCAGCCAGCCTATTAGTTGTTTTAGTTAGGTTTTACAACCAGCCCTGTACTCCTTGGATTCTGTTCACTGTTCTGTGCTCATTGTTCTTTGTATTTACTTTTGTTTTTTTCCTGTTTTGGTCTTGTCGTGTGATGTCTGTTCCCTTCCCTCCACCCCCCACCTCTATGTCAGGGTATCTAGTGAGGTTCTGGATGCGGGGTAGCCCTTGTCAGGGCAGTAGCCCTGCTTTAGAAAGGATCTATGTGGGACATAATAGGGTTCTTTCTGCCACATCTAGGTAGTGTAGCCAAGGCTTCTTTAACTGAGAATTTACAAACTAAGCTTCCAACTGTCTCTATAGGAACATTCAGACACTTTGCTATCATTTTGTATCCTTTTCCTTGTTTGTGCAAGGCAATGATCTCTTCTCTTAAAGCCGGTTTCACACAACCAAATTTAAATTGCGGAATACACGATCGTCACCCGAACTGACGATCCGCGGCATTCCACACACATTCAAACAAATAGAACATTTGCATGTCCGCTCACCTGAATGGACAGCGATCATGAGTTCCGCTTGTGGAAAAAAAATCACAGCATGTTCTTACACTGAAGTCAATAAAAGCCGTCCGACCCATGGCGGGGAAAAAAAAATCCGTACTGCGCATGTCCGACGGCCAGCTGTCCAGACCATGTGCAATACAGATAAAGCAAGGTGAGCGCGGGACGCTGGCCGGGGACAGGGTCGAATTCCACTGCGGACTCCCGCATTCGGAATCCGACCCATTTGTGTGAGACTGGCCTAACTTTTTGGATCACTCTTCTTGACTTAGTCGTATTTCAAATGTTAGTCAAAAAATCCCAAGTGAGTCCAGTATCTGATATATTTTATCTCAAGCACACTTAATATAACTAATGAAGCCCTTGATTAGTTGTATCAGGTGTCCTTCATAAATTTGCAAAAGTTATAAGTGTGCTTTTATGAGGAATTATCTGCAGGAGTTGAATAATTTTGAATCTGCAGCACTCATTAAAAGTGGGATTCTGTGTTGAATTTGGAGAAACCACTTGTTATATTACTTATGTTAAACTATTTACATTATTCTTGTTTGATTGTTTTTGCAAACAGACGAAAATTTGTAAATTTGATAAATAAACCTAATTTGTAATGGGGGTTGAATAATTTTGATTGCAACTGTATCCACAAAGACACACAATCATGATACCACAATCAGGGGAAGTAAACAGTTAGGCCGCCTGCAGACGAGCAGGTCGGATCCGGCGGCGAGAATTCTCGCCGCGGGACCCGACCCGAGAGCCTGCAGGGACGAGCGCGTACTCACCTGCGCCTGGCGGCCCCGACTCTTTCATGTTGCCGGCGCATGCGCAGACCGGAGCCGGCGGCCGGGTGAGTGACGTTTCTGTGCGAGGCTCTGCGAGCCCCGCACAGAAATAGGACATGCCGCGGTTTGTTTGCCGCGCGAGATTTCGCGCGGCCAAACCGCGGCCGTCTGCATAGGAGTGCGTATTGTAATGCACTCCTATGCAGGCTTTCAGTGGCGGAAATCCCGCGGAAAATACCGCCGCGGGATTTCGGCCCGTGTGCAGCTGGCCTTAGATTTGAGCTGCTTAGACAAAGCCAACCTGTGATGGCTAGATGACTAGGTCCAAGCTTCTCCACATGCCAGGTCCTACGAGGTGGTCCTGCTATGGAGGGGTTAGTACTAGAAATAAGTGAGCGTACTCGGTAAGGATAGATACTCGAGCGAGTCTCGTCCTTTTTGAGTACCTGCCTGCTCGACCGCTCTCTCCTGCTCACTCCTGCAACACAGCGCTCACCCCCGCCGGCGCCCGAATCTTTGCAGGCGAGCAGGCAGGTACTCAGTAAGGACGATACTCGCTGGAGTATCTGTCTTTACCGAGTACGCTCACTCATCTCTAGTTAGTACTTATCAAAAGTGATTAAGGGATTGGGGGTGGATAGATCCCACAAAAATACTTCAGCACAAATTGCTGAAAAAGTTCCTGCAGGCTTTGAGAGAAATGTGTCCGAACAAACGGTTTATGGCAGCTCGTTGCATAGGGGGCTGCATAACTGTAGTCTGGTTAGAGAGCCCATGCAGACCCCTGTCCAAAGCCAAAATCTCCTACAATGGGCATGTTAGCATCAGAAGAGGACCTCTGAACAAGGTGGTCTGAAGGATAACAGTTTTTTTTACGTCACGCTGGGAGAGATGGCACCAGGATGCACTATAGCAAAGAGGACAAGCTGGCAGGGGCACTGTAATCATCTGGGCAATGTTCTGCTGGGAAACCTCAGATCCTGGCATACATGTAGATTTTACTTTCGGGTTAACCCCTTTATGGCAGCATTCAGCAACAGCAGTGGCCTCTTTAAGCAGGATAATGCACTGAGCCACACTGCAATAATTGTGTAGCAACAGCTTGAGGAGCATGATGACATAGCCTCCAAAATCCCCAATCCAATAGAGTATCTGAAGGATGTGCTAAAAACACAAGTCTGATCGATGGAGGGCCCAGCTTACAGCTAACATGACATAATGGATTCACAGACACATTCACAGGACTTGTGGAGCTCATGCCTTAAAGGGGCAGAGATAGCTTGGTGGCATGAGAAAGACCTACAGCTAGACAGGTAGCTTCAATGTCATAGCTGATCCGTGTAGATGGATATAAGGATAAGGGCGGTAACCTAAATTTCTTAATATGCCCCCCCAATCACTTGTATTACATCCCATAGGTTGCCTTATTAATACTCCCAGCCTTTGACCAGCCGACCCTGCCGTGTAGTTCTACTACAGGTGGATGTAACATGGATCTGTTACCCATTTCTGAGACATTCCCCACTAGTCAGGGACAAGGATAGCGGATGGGGATATACAGAACTTGTGACGGTGTGTGATAGAGGATGTAAGGGGTTAAGAAACGATAACACATTCATCTCGTCAATCATTCTCTCACCTCATCTCCTTGAGCAAATTGCTGCCCCAGATCCATAAAATCCTCAACTCTGATGAAGCCATCAGCATCCTCATCACAGACATCAAAGACCTCACGCAGCTTGTGGAGCAAGTGCTGGACGTGGCCTTGCGTCTCCAGCCCGACGCTGTCCATGAGGAAGACTACAGCGAGCAGAGGCTGCCAGTGGCTTTGGCCATTTTCATCCCCTCAATAACACAATGCCAGTGGAGGAGAGAAGGAGAGAGAACAGGTGGGAGGGGAGCGCCAAGAGGGAAGGATGGAGAAGGACCACAGCGAAAGAAAACAGAGGGAGGGGGAGCACAGAGAGAGAGAGAGAAAAGGAGGGAGGGAGTGCAAAGACAGAAAAGGAGGGAGTGGGAGCGCACACAGAGAAAAAGAGAGAAACGGAGGGAGGGAGTGCAAAAAGAGAAAAGGAGGGAGGAAGTGCAAAGACAGAAAAGGAGGGAGGGGGAGTATCCAGAAAGAGACAGGCAGGAAGGAGGGAGAGGGAGCACAGAGAAAAGGAGAGAGAAGACAGAGCAAAGAGAAAAAAGGAGGGAGTGCACAGAGAAAGAGAAAAAGGAGAGAGCACAGAGAGAAAAAGGAGGGAGCACAGAGAGAAAAAGAAGGGGAGGGGGAACACAGAAAGAGAAAAGGAAGGAGAGCAAAGAGAAAACGTTGGTAGGGGAAGCACAGAGAAAAAGAGAAAAAGAGAGAAAAGGAGGGAGAGCACAGAAAAAAAAGGAGAAAAGGAGGGTGGGGAGCACAAGAGGGGGGGGCACAGAGTGAGAAAAGGAACACAAAAAGAGAGAAAAGGAGGAAAGGGGAAGCACAGAGAAAGAGAAAAGGAGGGGGGAGCAAAGAGAGAGAAAGGGAGGGATAGTACAGGAAAAGAGAAATGGAGGGAGGGAAAGTAGAGAGAACGAAGGAGGGATATCACAAAGAAAGAGAAGAGGAGGGAGGTGGGTAGAGAAAGAAAAGAAGGGAGGAGCAAAAAGAAGAAAAGGAGGACAGAAAAAGGAGAACAGAAATGCCCCTTGGTTTCTGGGTCCATCCTGGTCTTTGGTTTGGTGAGGAACTCCTGCTGCTTCTTGGGAGAAGCGCGAACTTGGCAGGGGTGGATGGCCCGTAGATTGGCACCCTGGATGGGTATGAGTTTATACACTTTGATGCTGTGTGTTAGGGCATTAGGCCTGTGTGGTAAAACAGGACTACAAAGCCTATGGTATTTAGTGGCCAAACAGCCAAGTTGTTTGTAATATGTGACAAATAACAGTGTGAAGACTGGGTTATTGATTTACTAAAATAAAAGGACGGATTTACCAAGTTTTACTAAAACTTCTGGCCTGGATGTGGTTTTCTGGTGTGCGACCATCCATCTGGTGGAGGAACGATGACGATCCGCTTAGCTCAATACCCTCAGAACTATCACTAATTTTATTATATATCTCCATATCCATCTATCCTTACATTTTCTCCTGGGGCAAACACAGAAATGTCACAGGAATTTACTGGGTGGCGTGCAGACATACAAGAACCAGACTAGTTTAGAAAAAGGGAAGAGTATGCCGCTTTTGAATGGAATTAATCATTGTGTAAAGCGTATACTATGTTCCAACTTCAAGGCGTTTGAGGGTCACCTAGCAGTTGTCGGATTGACATGAAGTTTTGCACAGACCGTTTTTTTGTTGATTGGAACAGGATTAGGAGGTGAGAGCAGGAAAAATTTAACTTTTGGAAAATTACCTATAGCTAAGGGCCACCCTAATACACATTGATATAGAACTTTATATCAAGTGATTATTAATTATTAAGAAATTATAGTCCCAGTGTTTCTGGTGGCACATCACACACACAGTAGCTGGATTACCACACAAGACAAACACAGCTTGGCTCCTCCCACAGCATTGACATCACCACAGGTCCTTCAGCCCACCGGATCTCTGTGATGGCGGTAGGTCAGTGTGTTCTGTCAGGACTGCTCAGTTGTGTATAATATAATAGCGGTTTAGTTGTATTCTCATTTTGTTATTTTTGTTTTCCTCTTTTCAAGAGCCCTAACTGTGTTATTCTTCTGTCAGTCTCTGTGTTTTATACATGTTGTAGGACCTTCAATGAGGTCACCAGGAGTGGAGCGATGACATCACCAGGGATGGAGCATAAGAATCACATACACACATACATACTCAGAGACAAGTGGTTGTTAGTAGTTTGATAGCATTTGCATTGGATGGAGGGATACAGCGTACATGAGAGGAGAAGAGGGGAGAAGAGAGAAAGGGGGTACACAAAATAGAAGAGAAGAGAGGGGGAGCGAGTAGAGAAGAGTAGGGGGGAGAGGGAGCGAGTAGAGAAGAGTAGGGGGGAGAGGGAGCGAGTAGAGAAGAGTAGGGGGGAGAGGGAGCGAGTAGAGAAGAGTAGGGGGGAGAGGGAGCGAGTAGAGAAGAGTAGGGGGGAGAGGGAGCGAGTAGAGTAGAGTAGGGGGGAGAGGGAGCGAGTAGAGTAGAGTAGGGGGGAGAGGGAGCGAGAAGAGTAGAGTAGGGGGGAGAGGGAGCGAGAAGAGTAGAGTAGGGGGGAGAGGGAGCGAGAAGAGTAGAGTAGGGGGGAGAGGGAGCGAGAAGAGTAGAGTAGGGGGGAGAGGGAGCGAGAAGAGTAGAGTAGGGGGGAGAGGGAGCGAGAAGAGTAGAGTAGGGGGGAGAGGGAGCGAGAAGAGTAGAGTAGGGGGGAGAGGGAGCGAGAAGAGTAGAGTAGGGGGGAGAGGGAGCGAGAAGAGTAGAGTAGGGGGGAGAGGGAGCGAGAAGAGTAGAGTAGGGGGGAGAGGGAGCGAGAAGAGTAGAGTAGGGGGGAGAGGGAGCGAGAAGAGTAGAGTAGGGGGGAGAGGGAGCGAGAAGAGTAGAGTAGGGGGGAGAGGGAGCGAGAAGAGTAGAGTAGGGGGGAGAGGGAGCGAGAAGAGTAGAGTAGGGGGGAGAGGGAGCGAGAAGAGTAGAGTAGGGGGGAGAGGGAGCGAGAAGAGTAGAGTAGGGGGGAGAGGGAGCGAGAAGAGTAGAGTAGGGGGGAGAGGGAGCGAGAAGAGAAGAGTTGGGGGAGAGGAAGGGAGAAGAGAAGAGTAGGGGGAGAGGAAGGGAGAAGAGAAGAGTAGGGGGAGAGGGAGGGAGAAGAGAAGAGTAGGGGGAGAGGGAGGGAGAAGAGAAGAGTAGGGGGAGAGGGAGGGAGAAGAGAAGAGTAGGGGGAGAGGAAGGGAGAAGAGAAGAGTAGGGGGAGAGGAAGGGAGAAGAGAAGAGTAGGGGGAGAGGAAGGGAGAAGAGAAGAGTAGGGGGAGAGGAAGGGAGAAGAGAAGAGTAGGGGGAGAGGAAGGGAGAAGAGAAGAGTAGGGGGAGAGGAAGGGAGAAGAGAAGAGTAGGGGGAGAGGAAGGGAGAAGAGAAGAGTAGGGGGAGAGGAAGGGAGAAGAGAAGAGTAGGGGGAGAGGAAGGGAGAAGAGAAGAGTAGGGGGAGAGGGAGGGAGAAGAGTAGGGGGAGAGGGAGGGAGAAGAGTAGGGGGAGAGGGAGGGAGAAGAGTAGGGGGAGAGGGAGGGAGAAGAGTAGGGGGAGAGGGAGGGAGAAGAGTAGGGGGAGAGGGAGGGAGAAGAGAAGAGTAGGGGGAGAGGGAGGGAGAAGAGTAGGGGGAGAGGGAGGGAGAAGAGTAGGGGGAGAGGGAGGGAGAAGAGTAGGGGGAGAGGGAGGGAGAAGAGAAGAGTAGGGGGAGAGGGAGGGAGAAGAGAAGAGTAGGGGGAGAGGGAGGGAGAAGAGAAGCGTAGGGGGAGAGGGAGGGAGAAGAGAAGAGTAGGGGGAGAGGGAGGGAGAAGAGAAGAGTAGGGGGAGAGGGAGGGAGAAGAGAAGAGTAGGGGGAGGGAGAAGAGAAGAGTAGGGGGAGGGAGAAGAGAAGAGTAGGGGGAGGGAGAAGAGTAGGGGGAGGGGGAGTGAGAAGGGGAAACAAGGTGGGTGGAAGAGAGAGAGAAGAGGTGGATAAGGAAAGGGGGAAAAAGAGCAAAGGAGCAGAATGAGGTGGGGTAGGGGAGTAGCAATAAATAATTTGCTGAAGATCTGACATGTATGAAGGATGTGTACAGGCTCACAATCAGGTTAGGTTTCACAATGTTCATCCTATGTTCTGCTAGGAGGGAAGAGTCTACCACGTATGGGGGAATCACACGTTTGGTTGTGACTTGTCACCCTCTACCTTATGTTATCCTGGGAGTATGGACATAGAGGGCCTGGGGAAGGCAAGGAGACAGGCATTTGGCAGAGGCTGGTCTCCCTCTGTTTTATGTGACAAAGGGAGTGGAACTATAAATGCAGCTCTGGATGGGACTGGAGTATTAAAGGACACACATTCCAGGCTCCGCCCACAGTTGGGTGATTGGAGCCTCTTACCTCTGATCTGCTGGACACTCTCAGATATAAAACATTTACACAAATCAACTCTTTATTTCCTGTTACATATAAAATTATTTGCATTCATCATCTGTATTACACAACACATACGAGGTAGCAGAGCCAACCAGCAGCTGCATACATGGCAATCCAAAGCAAAGCATTGTAGAACCCGTACGATGGTGGCAGGAGACTTGCGAGTACCTGTAATCACACCTGATTCATGATCATCTTCAACATTAGCAGCGATGTCCATGGCTGGTCAGACGGAACCTGAAGGACAAGAAGAGAGCACCTTCCTTGTCATCCACTGCTGTCTATGGAGAAGGACACTGCCCCCCTGCTGGTCACATACTGTAACTGCAGTCCAGGGAGGATGCTAACTGCACATTCGGTGGTTGCACCATATTACTGGTGGTCTAAGCAGGACCGGTACTCACCATATGTCCTGCCTTCAGGATCCAGTAGAAGCTGAAGTTCTCCAAGCCCTTATAGAAGGCTGCGGTCTCCTCCGCCTCGAGGTGCAGCGGCTTCCAGCGCAGGCTCCTAAACTGCTCAAGTCTTTTCCATTTTAATTGTTTCACCCAAGATTCCTGACCTAAAAGAGAGGCAGAGGATGCAGCAAACCTCTTACAGTGATGTCCGTCAGCCATAATGGTGGCCACTCACCCACAGTATCCACAATAAGGTCCAGCTGGCCATTATACACCGTCACGTTGATCCCAGCACACAAAAGCTCATCCACAATATCGACCACGGGCTTCATGAAGTCACCAGCCATGTTCTCAAACACCAGTGCGGCCTGACCTAGAGGAGAGAACACCAGAAGTCTGGCCATCCATCCCCTACATCACCTAGCGGCGGACACTTACCTCCCCACTGGACAGAGTCGGGGATGATCTTCAGCTTGGTTCGAATTGGTCCGTTCATCAGCTCATTCAGACTGTCAGTGTGCAGAAGCTGAACATAGCGCTGGAAGAGGCGGCCTGCATACAGAAGACCAAAAAATATCACATTAGATGAGAGGTCACATAATGAGCTACACTTCATACAAGCGAAAGCAAACAAGACAACAATTCCTCAAACTCCAACACAATTTAATCACAGCACAAAAGCACTACGCCCAATTGCCATCTCAACAAAACAAATCTGTCTACAACCAGACAAAACAAATCTTAGAAACCTATGTCCAGAGGCAGGCCCTATGGCTCACTAAGATAGATCAGAATTAGAGATGAGCGAACGTACTCGTTTCGAGTAATTACTCGATCGAGCACCGCGATTTTCGAGTACTTCCGTACTCGGGTGAAAAGATTCGGGGGGCGGCGTGGCGGAGCGGAGGGTAGCAGCGGGGAACAGGGGGGAGCCCTCTCTCTCTCCCCCCCCCTCCCCGCTGCAACCCCCCACTCACCCACGGCGCCCCCTGAATCTTTTTGCCTGAGTACGGAAGTACTCGAAAATCACAGCGCTCGGGCGAGAAAGGGGCGTGGCCGAGTATGCTCGCTCATCTCTAATCAGAATAGATAGTACCGAAATGCCAATAAGCCTGGCCATTTGTTAGCCCGCATAATTAGTGTACAACCCACGCATAAGCCTATACTATCCCTGACCGACCCTAATACGAATGCAAAAATCTCAAAACAGGAGGAAATAGAAAACATTTTGTCCAACTATTTCGAAGATCTATATAGAGCAACCCCCACAGACAAAAATGAGATTCAAAGATGGCAAGATACCCTCGCCCTACCAAAACTCACTGCCGAACAGAGAATCCTCCTGGAGGAACCGATCTCAGAGACAGAGGTGAAAGAGGCGATTGGGACATCACCAAACAACAAAACTCCAGGCCCCGATGGATATGGGAATGAATATTATAAACTAGAAATAATCCCAACCTTGACAAGACTGTATAATGAAATCTATACACAAAACATACAAGTAGACACATTATTAGACTCAAGAACCGTCTTAATACTGAAACCAAACAAAAACCCAACGTTAGTCCAATCATATCGCCCAATATCCCTATTAAATAGTGACTACAAGTTCTTGACAAAAATACTAGCCAATCGTTTACAAATGCTCTGCCCAACAATTATACATCCCTCTCAAAGGGGCTTTCTAAGCAATAGGCACGCTACTAAAAACATACGAACAGCAATAGCAGCGACAATTGAGGCCAGCTGCCCACACACCCCACAAACATTACTACTAAGTCTAGACGCAGAAAAAGCATTTGACAAGGTGTCCTGGCCCTTTCTGCAGGCCACCCTGCGAGACAGACAATTTGGCCCAAACTTTCTCAACTTTATTGGGTATATCAACCACCCTGACAGTTAACGGACACAGCACTCAGCCCATAGACATATTTCGGGGTGCAAGACAGGGATGCCCGCTCTCACCCCTACTTTTTAATTTATCCCTGGACCCCCTATTGACCCCTCCTAAAACCAACCTCACCAATGACACCCCCCCCGCCCATATCATCCCAATATCTCCATAAATGCTTTTGCAGAGGATGTTCTCTTGACCATTAAGGATCCGGTTCATACACTCCCAGAAATACTCCAAGACCTTCAGACGCTAGGCTCTCTATCAGGCTACACTCTTAATCTGGAGAAAACCGAAGCACTCTTAATAAAAGGTTCGCAAACACCACATTGGACTCACCAATACCCCTTTCAATGGAGAACCCGATTTATTACCTACTCGGGAGTCCGTGTTCCAAAGAGATATCAAGATATATACAACATCAACATGAAGCCATACATAACAACCCTAGAACAAACCCTAACAAAAAGGTGCAAACTCCCGCTGTCATACATAGGTAGATGTCACCTATTTAAAATGGTAGAATTCCCTCGCCTTTTATACTTACTACATGTTCTCCCAATATATATTACCCCTGAGGATGAAAAAAAAGATAAACTATCTAATAAGAACATTTATCTGGAAGGGTGGCAGAAGCAGAATCCCCTTCAATATCCTCAGACAACCAAAACAAAATGGAGGAATAAAGCTCCCTAACATAAGAACTTACAATATTGCAACACTAACCAAAATAATCATTGACTGGATACAGCAGACATCCGTTTTCGTAGACACGGAAATAGAGCAGACCCTTATCCCTCAAATAGCCCTCCCCAACTTCTTACATCTAACATATCAAATGATCCCAATAGAATACAGAGAGAACCCTCTCCTAATGTCGACCTGGAAAGCATGGCAAAAACTCCACAAAGCCACCTCTTTACACCCACACTTTTCACCGTACTTAACGCTCTTACACAACCCATATTTCCAGGCCAACTCATCTCATGGTGAATTCCGATCCTGGCATGTGGGAGGAATAATCAATATCCAATCCCTACTACATAAAAGCACTCATAAAATGCTGTCATTGGGAGACCTGCAATCAAAATATCCACATATGCAGTTTACCTTCTTTCCGTATCTGCAGGCCAAAAGTTTTGTAGACAAAATATTATTGAAAATACCTATGAATGAATGGCTTGAATTAAACCAAACTCAGCTGAAGCAACCTACTAACACACGTGGTCATACGACTAGAACTTACCAATTCCTAAACAGCCCACTAGATCACAACACTTCCAGAACAGCACTCTCAAAAAGGACAGCAGATATCCCGGGACTCACAGTACCACAACTCTTAAAAATGCTAACATATAGTCTGACTAAATTACCCTCAAGTAGATATGTTGAAATGACCTTACAGATATACCATAGAGCATATATTACCCCTCAGCGAGGACAAAAAAATGGGATTATACAATAATGACAGATGTTTCAGGTGCCAAATGGCCGGGGCGGGACTTCGTCACTGTCTGCGGGACTGTGGGATAGTCCAGAATTTTTGGATTACAGTACACCGCTATACAACAAGACATTTGACCTCCGCAGCCCCATTCGACCCCCTGTGGGCAATCTTTGGCTTTATAGACCTGGATAAATATAGATGCACCCCGGGCAGCCATAGGCTTCTGCACATGGTCGCCATGGCAGGGATGAAAACCGTTCTGCAGACATGGGTAGATACGACCCCTCCCCCCTTTAAGCTCTTTCTGGAAAAGCTTTCCTTTCTCATGCAAATGGACTGGACTGAAGCCTCATTCCAAAAGGAGGTGCAGGTGGAGGGATTCTTTGAGGTGTGGGAGAGTTTCATTGATGTCCTACCGCAACGAGTGAAAAGGGCAATCGAGGAATCCTTCAAAACAACCATATGGTATATGGAGAGATCTATATCTGGAGACCCACCAGTTAGTGGGACTTGACCTGATGTGGGAAACACCTTGAGGGCCTACTCGCTGGGACATAAAATAGACATGTTTCTATAAAGAAGATACGACTGGACCGGATATTCGCAGAGGAGAGATGTAAGAAACCGATTTCGTAATGTATCAGGTGTCAAAATTGTTTATTTTCAAGGAGGTTACTGTAGTGGGTTAAGTAATGTGACCCCTACACATGTGCCCCCCCACCCCTCCCTACAACCCCCCACTACTTTGATTCTTCGATCCCCCACCCCTCGCTGTGTACGCTAAGGGAAAAGGAGAAAAATAGAAATCTGGAGAGAAGCGGTAGCTGTCTTGACAAAAGATATACTATGCAACCCTATGATGTAATAATGTGTACAGCTCCGTATGGAAATGTATCCCTTAGTGCATATCCTGGGTGTAAGCAGAAACCCTGCTCAATGGAAAGATGCCCGATAAAACCCTGTCGAAATAAAACAGATTTTCCACAAGACAAGGCTCCTAACCTTACACCCACCCCCTCTCTTCTACCCTCCCTTTACTCTCCCCCCGTCCCCCTTCTCCGCACATACTGGGGCAGAAACTCAAAGGAAAGTAATTTTAAAAGCCATAATGGACTTACTGATGGAAGGATATCCTAATACGTTTGTACTATGCAATCTGACAGACAGACTAATAGAAATGCATGATTATTACTGCAAACCCTGTATGTGAACGGAGATCCTGTTTAATTAGAAAATGTTTAATAAAAACATTAAATAAAAAACATCACATTATATATGCTGTGAACAGTGACATTTTTGGGTCATGAATATCATGATCTCAGTGAAGAATTAAGAAACAGGATATATCACTGTAGGATAATTACTTCTTCCCCCATGGCACAGGATTGTCCCATACAGACAGGTTATAGCAATGACCCCCAGCCGGTGACCCCGTACTGCGTGGCTCTCCATGCGAGTCCTGGCTTATAACTATATATGTTTTTAATGTACATTATTACAGATATGTCCTAGCCACTCAACAACGCCAGTTTGCAAATTCACAATTTCTTGTCTCTCCACATTTGCCCCATTAGGGCATATGAATGCCACAAGCAGACTTCCCCACTCAGGGAATCCCCTCTGAGTCGGAGCAGAGAACCACCGTGTAAGAGTGGCTCCCAAGCTGGCAGCCTTCAGGCCGACATTGTATTACGAAGACCGCCATTCATCTGATTGGCTGTTTTGTAATACTGCATAGCCGCGGAGCACCTACTGCAGGGGAAAGGTTTGGCTGGCCTTGTCTGCCCCTGGCAAAATTGGCTGTTTGATAGGAGGAAGACCAGGAGCAGTCAGCAGTTCACCCTAATGCCACATTTTGAAAGGGGTAAAAGGCTATAGGCCCATTTACACGCAAAGATAATCTTTGAAATGATTAAAAGATTGACAGTTTTAGCAATCGTTTTGCATAAAGTGTTAATGGACACTAATGTCCATGAACACATTATCAGCTTCAGTTGCGCGCAACACGGCCTCAGGAAGCTGTTTGCAGAGCCCAGCATGTGGTCCGAGCTCTGCACACAGCTCGATTGTTCTCGCATGGGCTGTCGGGTATCTGTTATCTCTCCGGCTGAATGATGGATTGTAAGCTTACCTTAAAATCATCGTTCAGCAGCAGAGTAAATGATGGAAGCGTTTACACGCAATGATTATAGTTCATATGCCATCGCTTGAATGAATTTTGATTGATAATCGTTGCATGTAAAGGGGCCTTAAGTGACTCTTCCCTCTAGTCAAGTAATCCAGTGACTGGATGTGCTTGGCAACAGGCGTAGACTGACTGAGCTCTGGTGTAGTGGGGCTATATACTGATCATTGCTGATTACTGTAGCACTGCAGTGATGCTTTACTAGCTCTCAGTGATGGGCAAGCAGAGAGATGGGGACGCCGCAGAGTTTCACAGAGTACTTTAAGGGATTATTTTTGTGACATTCTATGCAAACCGCTGTGGCTTTCACTGGCTGCTGGGGTCTCCGAGGAGTCATTAGCAGCATGTGCTCTCTTCAAGAAGTGGAGCGGGTGCTGAAGCTTTTTAGGTGGACCAGCTGTGAATGCTACCATTCCCCATACTGAGGAAGGTATCAGCCATATGTTGACCTCCCTACATATCTCTACAAGCAGTAGTAATTGTAAGGACATAAAGGCTCTGCAAGAACGTACCAACAACGTGGAGACCACAGTGGCCAGTTTTGTGTGATCACATAATGCATTGGAAGGATAATGTAATGGATAGATGTGAATTACGGCTTATGGACAAAGAGGACTTTGGCTTATTGCCAAAGAGAGCAAAAACAACCCAAAACTATTTTTCAACTATATTAACAGCAAAAGGATTTGCAGGGAGAGCACTGGTCCTTTAAAGAATAATGCAAGGGAAATCATTGAAGATGATGGAGAGAAGGCAAATCTATTAAATAGTTTCTTTTCAAGCGTATTCACAAACGAAAAGGAAATGCCACACGAGATGCAGGGGAATAAAATGAACCCCTCGCAAAATATGTCATACCTAACGCAGGAGGAAGTGCGGAACAGGTTAAAAAGGATTAAAATCGATAAATCGCCAGGCCCAGATGGAATACACCCAAGGATACTAAGGGAACTAAGTGATGAGTTAGCTAGGCCGCTATATCTAATATTTGTGGATACTATCAAGACCGGGGTTGTACCATTGGATTGGTGCATTACCAACGTGGTTCCAATTTACAAAAAGGGGACCAAAAGTGAGCCTGGTAACTACAGGCCGGTAAGTCTCACTTCAGTAACGGGAAAAATTTTCGAGGGGATTCTGAGAGACGCCATTGATGTGCACCTCAAGGAGAACAAAGGAATAATATCTCACCAGCATAGATTCATGAAGGGTCGCTCATGTCAGACAAATCTGATCAGTTTCTACAACGAATTAAGCTCTAAGCTGGACCTGGGAGAGTCTATTGATCTCGTATATCTGGACTTCTCTAAAGCGTTTGACACCGTGCCGTATAATAGGCTAATATACAAAACGAGGCAGCTCGGACTGGGCGAAAACGTGTGTAAGTGGGTAAAAAATTGGCTCAATGATAGAAAGCAGAGGGTGGTAATAAATGGTTCGTACTCTGATTGGGCCACCGTCGCTAGCGGGGTGCCACAGGGTTCAGTATTCTGTTCAATATATTTATTAACGACCTGATAGAGGGGCTGCACAGCAAAATTTCAATATTTGCAGATGACACAAAATTATACAATATAATTAATGCAATGGAGGACAAGGTACAGCTACAAACGGACCTAGATAAGCTGGGGCTTGGGCAGAAAATGGCAAATGAAGTTCAATGTTGATAAATGTAAGGTTATGCACATGGGCAGCAAAAATGGATGTTACCAATATACACTTCATGGGGCACTGCTAGGGAAAAGTGATATGGAAAAAGACCTGGGGGTACTAGTGGATTGTAGATTAAACTGGAGTAACCAATGCCAGTCAGCTGCTGCAAAGGCAAATAAAGTTTTGGGATGCATTAAAAGAGGTATAGGGGCGAAGGACGAGAACATTATCCTCCCAGTATATAAGGCACTTGTCAGGCCTCACATGGAATACTGTGTACAGTTCTGGTCATCAGTGCTCAGGAAAGATGTTACGGTATTGGAGGGGGCTCAAAGAAGAGCGACTAAGCTAGTACATGGAATGACGGGACTGGAATACCCAGAGAAGCTATCAAAATTGGGACTATTTACTCTAGAAAAAAGAAGGTTAAGGGGCGACCAAATAACCATGTATAAGTACATGAGGGGACGATACAAGGATCTCTCCCAGGATCTGCTTATACCCAGGACTGCGACTGTAACAAGAGGGCATCCGCTACGATTAGAGGAAAGTAGGTTTCATCACCAACATAGAAAAGGTTTCTTTACTGTTAGAGCAGTTAGACTGTGGAACTCTCTGCCTGAGGACGTAGTGATGGCAAAATCCATAGAGGAGTTTAAAAGGGGACTTGATGTCTTTCTGGAGAGGAAGGACATTATAGGCTATAAATCTTAGGTTAAGTGTCAATCCGGGTATACAGGCAGGTAGGAACTATTAGGGGTTGATCCAGGGATTAGTCTGATTGCCATTAGGGAGGCGGGAAGGAATTTTTTCCCCAAAGAAGCTAATTGGCTTCTGCTCTTGGGGTTTTTTGCCTTCCTCTGGATCAACAAAAAAGGAGGCTAGACAGGCTGGACTAGATGGACATTGTCTTCATTCAGCCTTACGAACTATGTTACCATGATTCCAGA
This sequence comes from Eleutherodactylus coqui, assembly GCA_035609135.1. NCBI lineage: Eukaryota > Metazoa > Chordata > Amphibia > Anura > Eleutherodactylidae > Eleutherodactylus > Eleutherodactylus coqui. The sequence continues at coordinate 103,394,939 of CM069417.1, read as the reverse complement.
GACTCCATCAATGACCAATTGTATGCCTTGGCCACAAAACTAGCAAGTTCTATATCGCCACAAACACGAGATCTAGAGCAAGTACTCAATAGGGTCCATTGGTTGCAACAAGGACCGTACTAACTAGATTCCAACTTTGTGACTCTGCTTTGATCACTCATTCGAAGGGGCATCAGTCGCGTGTTCTTCCAAGTGCATGTGATCACTCAGCCAATCACGGGCTTCAGCAATGATTCTTCCATGGGTTCTGAAGCCTGTGATTGGCTGACTGCAGCTGGCTCTTTATGGGTTGTCAGCCGCGGCACCAGAGCTACAGGGCTGGATAGGGGGCCACTGATGTACAGCAGTATGTATATATTTTTTTCTTTATTTTACAAAGTTCTAAACCTGCAGAAAATTTTTTTTTTCCAAAAACCCAATTTATTCCCCCCCACCCTGCATTGTATACTGATGGTGCAGCAGGAACACAGTCATCACAATGCGCAGGACAAGTGCAGCATGATCTTCAATGGAAGCTGCACTGCCTGGGATTACAGCTAGCTCCAATCCTCTTTAGCTGCTGTGGCCAGTGCTAAGAGATTTACAGGGGAAGGGGTCTTGTATTATCACCCCCGAAACCCCCTGCGACACAATGAGTGCAAATAGTTGCTAAGGCAACTAAATGCCTAAGAGTGGCCTACATGCCTGCCATGTATGATGGCCTATTAAGGCTTGCCAGAGACATGGTCTAATAAGCTACCTTTCAGTTAAAATGAAGGCAGTTACAATAAACCCAAAAGTAATTATGGTATTACTCAAGGCTTCCCGACAAGCCATGCATACATACTAATCAAGCACTGCCTGTGGCAGAGTTTCATTGACAACATTAAAAATAGCTATATACTGCAATACTGAGGTATAGCAGAATATAGTACAAACGATCAAAGATGGCTTATCACATTCCCTACTTTAAAGACCTTTTTAAATGACTGAAAGATTTAGCTATTTGCATAAAGTGTTGATGGTCATTAACACTTTATCCTTTTCATTTGCATGTTAAAGGAGCTGCAGGAGTTGTTTGTAGAACCCAGTGTGTGTTTAAACTGTGCAAACAGCTGCCACCACATTCCATTGTTCTCCTCTTGGTTAGTATAAACATGCCTCAGGAAGAACAGGAGCAAAATACATTCAAATGGAATGTTTTTGCTCAGTCTTTCAGGGGCTTAGTTAAGTTTAACTAAAATCCATTGTTCAAAACAAAAACTGCACGACTGCCCGCATTTACATGTAAAGGATTATTGCTAATTTTTGTTTAGACAAATTTTGAGCGATAATCGTTGCGTGTAAAAGGGCCTTAACCGTTTTGTCTAACCCTCTGCTGCTTCCTCTGAACTTCCAACAGTATCTCCCACCCTCCACGCACCCTAATGTACTTCATATCTACACATACAGATACCGGCTGTATATGTAGCTGTATGTATATCTCACCCGAAGTAGAAAAACATGGCTGGACTATTGTATAGAACAGACACTTTTACCTTGTGTCACCCTCATTTTTTCATAAGCTCTTTGGAACAGGACCCCCCCTCCTGATTTTCCTCTCAGCGCTGCGGTAGGCACGCCTCTGTTTTTGATTGGCATGCATACTGATTTCTCTTCTTGGCTACAATCCAGCGCAGGCGCCGTAGCAAACCCTGTCCACGCCTGCACACCTCCACTCTCCTTTACTGGCTGTAACGCCTGGAGGATCATTATTCCCAGTCATCTGACGCAGTGGGAGTTAAGATCCTTAGGGAGCATGTGCAGTACAGACAAGAAGTTACAGCTTTAGGGGCGTACTGAAGCATCTGTATGCATGCCAAACAAGAACAGGGGTGTGCCCGGCGCGGAAGGAGAAATTTGACTCTCATCAACTCCTTTTAATACAGTGCAAGAACTTCAAAAGCAGATTGCACATATGGCAATACTAATTAGCGATTAGGAAAGGTCATTAGCAGAACTGTTAAAGGTTTATTGTATATTGCACTGTAAAACCCTGATGACGGCCCCTTTAATGCCGTATGTAATGTCTGGTTTGGTCGGTCCATGTTCCCTCTGATTTGTAAAGGGCAGCAGAATTGGTCGGGGCTCATAGAGGTTATTACATTTTGACACTTCACTTAAATTTACGACCAAAGTATAACATGTCATAAACAAAATAATCCCAGACGCCCTCGGATAAGAAGAAGCCTTCAAAAGGGATTCCTACATCAAGTGATACATTGGATTTGAGAGTGCAGAAGAGGCCTTGTCCTTGCAATCTTTAATGGAGGTCTATAGGATCACGCTGCTCGGATGTATCAGCTGCAGTGCTGGCCAAATGACAATGCTGGCCGCAGACACAGTTATCAGCAGAATATTGGCGAGTTCAGCTAAGGCTGGGATCACACTGCGTTTTCCCACTATGTTTAGCATGTACATTGAGAAAACATCCAAAGCACGTGTGTTCATAGGGGGGTCATTATCAGACAGGGGCTAAAGACAATCAATTAAAAAAAAAAAAAAAAAGTAAAAAAAAAGAGTTCTGGAATACCCCTTAAATTATATATTTATTTACATTTGGTGATTACATTTCTCAGGTTGGGAACCATTGGCTCCCAGGTAATGATCTTTATCTGGAGCACTGGTGGTCCATAGTCCAGCCATCTTTTATGAACATAAGGCAGTACACATGCAGATGCATGAGCCAGCCATCAGTATGGCATCCGTGTTTCTAAGTGTCTGTCTTGTATAGATCAACGTCCTCACTAGAAAACAGCTAATCGGCATTACTGGTCTGCAATGCTCTCTTTTCTCCTTAGGGAGAGCACCTGGAAGGTGAGTGAGTAAGAAGACTTATAAGGCCATCCATGCTCCTCTGGGTAATATGCAAATAAGGGAGATAGAAGAGATGGAACAATACCTCTGCAGCGCCACCTATTGGAAGGCAGCATTCCTGCAAGTCAATGTTAGACTCTTTATATAAGGCTTGTAACAATGACTGGGAATTGAAAGCCAGAGCCCATACACAGACAGCTATTTCGGGGATGAGGGGGCCAAAACTGTAACACTGATGCAATACATACCAAAGTAATTTAATCTGTGGTACATTAGAATTTTTCATCTGTATTATGGACATTTACAATACAGTCATGTGAAATAAGACTTTGACGCAGGTATCAGTCCTATGGTGTTCAGGGGCGTTGTGCTTTATGTCTTCACTGCAGCCTAGGCATTGAAACTTATACTGACTTCAAATTGGATGTAGGTCCAAATCTTGGTACAATTCTAATATGAATTGGAATCTCAGTGCTCCAGACTAAAGAAAACATTACTTAGGAGCTGCTGCAATTCTCAAGAAGATGCTTGTGCTGAAGCAGCTGATAGCGCATGTGTAATAACACCCTTACATTTGGTCTCCACTATCCCTGCAGGATAATTGCATCCTGTTGTCTCCCCCCTCCACCCAAGAGTAGCCCCCCCTTAAGTTCCATTTAACATAATACAATTATCTTCACCCCATGGACAAAACAGTATAATCATATCCCGCAACGCCCTCCATAATTATATCCGGTACACCGCCACCACACACGCAGTATACCTATATCTAGTGTCCCCCCCCCCCCTGCAGTAGAATCTCATTCAAAAGCTCCATAATAATGATTAGTTTTGCCTCTGACAAGTTTATAAAGATAGGCAGAAACGCAGCGCGGCGGCAGGGCTACTCGCAATTGGTGATCAGACGGAAAAATCTTGCAACAAGTAATTCAAAAATTGCCCGGGTCACACCAGGCTATTAAACTAATAGACTAAAGCCTGTTGGTTATGACGCCCACCAAAATAAAACATAACCTTTATTATATAAGTGAAATAAAACACCTATGAAAATATTAAAAATTCCAAGACTCTTGCAGCTCCTATAGGTTAAAGTATTCATGCGTCGTACCATAATGGTATAGAGATTGGGAGGTCACCAAGCTGACACCCATCATGCTAGAATATCGAGGGATTGAACGCCGGCCACAATGCCCCACATGTATGTATATACAGAGCAGCAGTAAAGTCGTGTAACCACTAGCCCCCACAATATTCTACTAGGCGTCCTCAGGGGAAAGAATGTGGCTAGAATGATCCATGAATACTTTAGTCTATAGGAGCTGCAAGTCTTATAATTTATTATTTTCATGTGTGTTTTATTACACACACACACACACAATGAAGTTGTGCTTTATTTTGGTGGGGGCATAACAGGCTTTTGATTGCCCTGTGGCAACTTTGTTTCAGATTGAAAAATTTTTGTCGCCATTTGCAAAATCTTAGGCGTATTGGCAATCAATTTATGCAAAAATGGCAATACCGAATAGATTTACCCAAGATTCACTACAAACGCATTATATGCAGGTTATAGTGATAGAACAGTTAATATAGAAGGTGCCATGCCAATACCACTCATCATTATTATGGTCTAGATGTAACAAATATTGATATTGCTAATCTGTTGTGCGCGTCAGCACAAGATAGGCCTCATGCCCATGGCAGAGTCGGATTCCACTGCAAAATATCGCAGCGGAATCAGACCCGGCGCCCCCCAGAGACCCCAATACTCACCTCTCTGGATCCGCAGCGAGTGTCTCGGCCAGGCCAGGCAAGTCAGCGCGCATGCGCAGCACAGTGCATGACGCTGGTCCGTGATGTGATTTTCTGCAGTGCTCACTGCGGAAGCATCGCGGGACGGACGGCTTCCATTGACTGCAATGAAAGCTGTTCGTGCGATTTTCTACACAGATTAGAACATTCTGCGATGCTCCCCCGCGATCGGAAAAAAATCGCAGCCGATTTGCACTTGTGGGCATGGGAGAATCTTTTATCATAGCATGTCTATGGACGGACATTGCTGCGGAATTTGCAGCGGGCGTCTGGCCTTGAATTCCACAGCGATAATCTGTCCGTGGGCATTGAGTCATACGCATGCAGAAGCGGTTTCTGGATCTTGGAGGAAAAAAAAAAAACCCTCTCAACCATCATACAGGTCAAGTTACTTCATTCCTCCAACATCACATGATCTCCCATACAAATGGATTTTAGGCCATCTGACTCAAGGTCATGTGATCTCGCCTACAGACAGGCTATAGGCCAAGTGTCTCCTTCCGCTGGTCATGTGGCCTCACCTATATATGGGTTGCTGAATCTTGCCACGTTCCCGTCAGTACTTCTGGACATCAGCGAGTCCTTGTTCAGAATATTGTAGAAGTTCACGCCATCCGTGTTCTGAAATAAGAGCGAAACATTGTCTGTGGTTATAATCACAAAAAGGACGGATGGAAAGAGCGACATGACTATATGCTTGGCATCTTCAATGTTACAGGGGGCTTTCAAGTTCTAAACACACGAGTGGCAATGGGGAGGTGGGGGAGGGGGAGAAATAAAACTATTAAAAAATTAAAGTCAGACAACGCCTTACTGACAAAGCCTCTTTGCGCCTTAAATAACCAACTAATTTTTCAGTTTCCTTCCTAGAAACATAACTTTTCAATTTTTCCGTTGAAATAGCCACATGAGAGCTTGTTTTCGCGGAACAAGTTGCGTTTTTCAATTATTCTTTTTTTTTTTTTTTTTTTTTAGGGGGATTGGGGTAAAAAAATTCAGCAATTTGCTTTTTGTCTTCTATTTTTACATCGCTCAGTGTGAAAAATAAACTTGATAACACCATTCTCCGGGTCAGTACAGTTCCAGCGCTGCCAAGTTTATACAGCCGTCTTAGGCTTTGCTATTTTTTTGTATACAAAAACGCTTTTTTTAGGTTTTGCTTTTGCAAATAATAATACTGGGAAGCCACTTGTCACAGGGGCATCTGGTCAGCGGCAAACCCAGCTGTGTGGCAGCATACTGGGGGTTCAGTGGCCCCGAGAGTACGGACAGGAATAAGGGAACGTTCCCACAGTGTCCATCTGGGGATTCCATTACAGCTCCCGAACACAACATTGTGAGGAATCCCCAAAGAAAACTAAGGGAACCAATCACTGTCATTAGGGGGACAAAGTTTCCATTATACTTGGTGTATCGAACTACATAGCTGATTACATCATTCTATATTCCAAATATACAGAAACAAACAGTACCCCTTGCCCAACGAACACCAGAGTGCTGTCAGTCCCACTAAAGGGTTCCTCGCAGCGCCGCTTTCAGCAGCTGTGATGGAACCCCCAGATGCCATCCTGCAGCGTGGCGAGATACAGCATGGGGCGCTCCGTTAGTGTGCAAGCATGTATGTAACAGAGAGGGTGACAGTAATAGTCATATGAAGGAGGGTGTCCTACCCCCCAATAATCAAAAATAAACCCACAGATTATCCACCCCTCAGGTCATTACAGCCCCCTGGAAGTGTTTTCCTCCACAGCCCCCCTGAAGTAGTAATGTCCACTACAGCCCCTCCTTTAGTACCATCCTCCGCAGCCGCCCCCCCACCTCCCCCTGTATCCTCCACTGCAGCCCTACCCTGCAGTTGCACGCATGTCACATGTGATTCCCGCAAACTACTGCCACACTCAGTGCAGAGGAGCCCAATATGACTGCTGCACAACACCAGGTAACAAAGCCGAGACAGCCACACAATGTACACTGCAGTGTGACATACATGGAGGGGGTTGTAGAGGTATATTTCTCCCAGATTCCTCTCCTATGTGGAACTGCTGGTTGATAGCAGACCAGCAGTTCTCTAACTGGGGACACAGAAAGCTGGTCTGTGCAAGTCTCTCATATGAACTGTGAGTACGGTTGTTAAGCTTAAGTTTTGAGTAAGTTGTCAGGGAGTATCTCTAACTGGTATTAGTGCCTTAACCCCTTAGTGACCAAGCCTGTTTGCGCCTTAATGACCAGGCCAAATTTTGCAAATCTGACATGTGTCACTTTAACATGGAAAAACACCAGAAAGGTTTTGCATATCCAAGTGATTCTGACATTGTTTTTTCGCCACATGTTGTACTTCATTTAGGCGGAAAAAAGACCGATAGAATTTGTGTTTATTTATTAAAAGCGCCAAAATTGGGAACATTTTTTTTTTTTTTTTTAAATCGTCATTTTTTACACATTTCCAACTGCAATATCTCAAATATGTGCAAACATAATATAGAAATTTTTGCTAAGATATATATTTCCATCCGTTTATTTTATTTTGGGTGCACATTGGAAAAACTTTCGTTTTTTTTAACCCTTTAGGAGACGTACAAATTTAACATTACTTTTCAGCATTTTGAGGAACACTTTGTTTTCCTGCACCAAGCCAAGATTGAAAAGGCTCATAGGAGTCAAAATAATAGATACCCCCCCAAGTGACCCCATTTTAAAAACTACACCCCGTAACGTATTCACTGAGGGGTGTTATGAGTGTTTTAACCCCACAGTTTTTTTTCAGGAGTCAATGCAATTTAGAAGCGAAAAACCAAAATTTCATATTTTTGCAAATATGTCATTTTAAAGACAGGACTTTTTTTCTATAGTACACATGAAAATGAGGATTTACACCCCAGAATGGATACCCCTATTTGTCCTGTGCTCAGAAACATACTCATTGTGGCCCTAGTATTACGTCTGTATGCACAATGGGGCCCAAAATGAAAGGAGCAACTGGTGGCTTTCGGAACAGAAATTTTGCTTGAAGGAGATTTAGTCCCCATTGCCCACTTGCCATTGAGTGACCAAAACGATGGAGAACGCCCACAAGTGACCCCATTTTGAAAAGTAGACCCCTTAACGAATTTATCTAGGGGTACGATGACTTTTTTGACTTCACGGTTTTTGAATGAATCTAAGCCAAGCAGAAGGAAAAATTATGATTTTCATTTTTTTGGCAATTGTCTCAATTTAAAAAACAGTTTTTTTTTGTACAACACATATATGAATGAAGACTTGCACCCCAAAATGGATACCCCCGTTTGTCCCGTGTTCAGAAACATACCCGTTGTGGCCCTAATCTACTTAAAGGAAACATAGCTAGGCCTATAATGGAAGGAGCACCCGTTGGATTTCAGGGTACAACGGAATAAATTCCAGGCCCCATTGCCCACTTGTAGAGACATTGAGTGGCCAAAACGATAGAGAACCCCCACAAATGACCCCATTTTGAAAACTAGACCCCTTAACGAATTCATTTAGGCGTGTACTGCATATTTTGACCCTACAGTATTTGAATGAATCTAAGCAAAGCAGAGGGAAAAAAATTACGATTTTCATTTTTTTGGCAATTTTGTCAATTTAAAAACAGTTTTTTTTGTACAGTGTACATAGGAATGAAGACGTTCACCCGAAAATGGATACCCGTTTGTCCCGTGTTCAGAAACATTCCCGTTGTGGCCCTAATCTACTTACAGGACACATGGCAAGTCCTATAATGGAAGGAGCACCCGTTGGATTTCAGGGTACAACTGAATAAATTCCAGGCCCCATTGCCCACTTATACGGAAAAAAAATTGACTTCCTAAAAATAATCCCCCCCCGCCCCCATCCCCATTTTTTTGGCATTCCCTAAATATTATATAAAAGTAATAATATAAATGTGTTTTATGTCCGAAGACAGGGGTAATTACGGAGGCTGGTTGGGATGGGCACATGGGGCAAGAAAATCGTGAATCCCCCCTCCTCTCTCGCTTTTTTGGGGGTATATCATGACCTCAGCCGCGGGTATGGGGTGTAAAAAGTGGCGCTCTGTGAGGCATTGTAATCTTGCCGCGGTCTCACACAGAAGCTGCTCCTGGAACTGCAGGAAGGCGAGCGTTCCCGGGGCTTCTTGTAAATTACGTATTACAGGTAGCGGTCTGAATAGCACCGGGCTCACACGGCCGTATGGAGAATCCGCTTACGGAGGCCCGCAACGGATCCCAGCTGTGAGCCCGGCTGTGACCCTGCGTACGGTCGCGTAATGTACTGCGCATAACTGCCTACTATTACATCATGTATTTTTGTTAGCCATTAAAAGGTATCATATCTACAAGATTACGTCGTTTCTCTTGCTGAGAACAATCACATTTTGCTCTACTGGCTAACACGGTACCAGATCTTTGTTTTCATTATAACTGCCTACTCACACAGGCGGTCATGCGCAGTACACTGTTTTTTGTTTATATTTCCCGTGCCGTCGCTTAGAGATGACCCGGGTACCCGCAGCCCATACACAATGTGTTTGCATATGGGCTGCGGGTATATCTGCGGTCATAGAGCACAATGGGCTCTAGGTTGCGGATATCCGCGGTAAAATATAGCATGCCATGTTCTGTTTCGGCGAGTGGATTACGTAATTCCGACCCGCTAATTGGGGGGAATTGTGTAATCCAATGCATGCGATTGATCCGTGGATTACCGCTGATCAAGCACATGCAGAACCCGCAATTCCTCTTCGGTCATGTGTGACCGGCCTAATGTTAGATCGCTACTTTATCACGTGCCCGGGGACCGCTCAACGAGGCCGCCGGTCACTGCTCCAAGCACTCAGCAACCGTTGCGAATGTGTCCGGCATTTTGCCGGCGGGCACATACCCAGTAGCCGGCAGGATCCATGGAGGATAATCGCATCTGGATTCAAATGCGGAAGCCTCCGAGAAGATGTTTCATCTCCTCTCACCAATCGCATCGGTGAGGGGAGATGAAACTTCCATATTTTTAAGAACTTTTACGCGATCGCTATTATGCATTGGATAACGGCGATCACGTGACCAGTAACCGCATACCGCGGCTCCCCGTGACATCTCCAGGCTCTTGGCGACCTTTGGTAGCCAGGAGCAGGGAGATTTTAAATTTCTTGGGCAATCTTTCACTTTTGCGCATGCGTCCGCAATCATGCTGACGGGCGTATGCGCCGAAGCTGGGGTAAGGTCCACGGATGAACATCCCACCAGGGAGCAAATCCGGGACCTTGGGTACGTAATTTCATCCCCCCTTACGGATATGATCCGTAAGGGGAGATGAAACTGACTTTTAAAACTTTTTTTTTTTTTTACTTTTTAACTTTATATGATCACCGTTATCCGATGGATAACGGTGATCATGTGACTGGGAACCGCATACAGCGGTCCCCAGTCATATCTCCCTGCACTCGGCTATCTGTGCAGGGAGATTTTGAATTTGCCGGGCTCGCCGGCCTTCTGCGCATGCGCGCCACATCGGCGCATGAGCAGAAGCCAGCGGTGGGTTCCGAGACCGGCCGGAGGACATGGAGGAAGGGGGGGGGGGTGAGTATTTTCACCTTCCCTCATGGATCCGATCCATGAGGGGGAGGTGAAACTTTTCTTTTTTTACACTTTTCTTCACTTTTCCGCGACCACAGTTATCCATTGGGCACTGACAGCATGGAGCTGTCACGTCCAGAGCCCACGTGGCTTTATTCTCTGCAGGACACATGCTTTTACGTCCTCAGAGAACAAAGCCCACTTGGGCAGGACATAAAAAGGCAATGGGCTGGTCACTAAGGGGTTAATGACAGGGGCTTTATTTTGTTCACTTGCAACCATGCTATTAAAACTGGTCAAGGGTCAATTTGAAACCACCTCCTGGCTGCTGACTTTGTGTTTGGTGAAAGAGATATGTGCCCTTTGATCTCAACAAAGGTCACCCCAAGCTAATACCCTCACATGCAGTAACTACTCTTCGATTTATGACTGCTGACAACCAGCCTCTACAGCTTGTCAGAGAGGTTGTCATCTCCCCCCCCCCCTCGTTACTGAACAGTAATACAAGTACACTATGATTAAGCATCAGATCCACACTGCTCCAACTACATTTATTACTTCTGACAACCAGACCCAAAATGCTGTCAGAGATGGTGTCATAGCTCCGCCCTCCTTTATAAGAAATGATCGGCACTGAGCACACATGACCTTTAGGGGACACAACGAGTACTGCATACATCTTACCAGCTCAATTAGGTCCTCAGTTTTGGACCATAACTCGGTGGCCAGTTCAAACTGGCTTTTATCGAGGGCATCCTGGACCGCACTGGCTGCAGCCTGAACCTCCTTCAACCCACTATCATCCAGAAGAGACTAGAGAACATTAAAGATAACGACTGATTAGTAATTAGGGACAGAAAAGAAGACATTAGTACAGTATGCGAAGGAAGACCAAGGCCACAGAATCCTAGTCGCCTGCCTTGAGGTAGACAGACAAGCTCTACTTACAATACTGTACAGATAGGGCCCCCAGGACAGAACGGAATCTGTAAAAGAAAACAGACGTTACTAGCGCCCCCTACAGGAGACATATGACAGTATAGACTACGAGTTTCATTAGTGTGTGTGTGATACATAGGTCACCAACAGCTATACTAAGCCATTCCCTCATCACCCACACATTGAAGGACCACAGATCAAACTAAATCACTAACCAGACCTGCCAAAGGTAAAGGTTCCTTTTCTGATCATCATGAATCACAGCTAAGAAACTAACATATTAACATTGCATGTAAGGCCGAAAAAAGACATATGTCCATCCAGCGACACGTGTTCTTCTATGACCCACCAATTGGAGAGATCCACGAATCGCCAAGAGCTACTCCTCCAAGGGTGCATTTAATACTTCCAGCAGCAATAGCCTGGGGGGGGGGGGTAAAGAGACAAGGAGGTCAAAGTCCGGAGGTGGTAAAGAAAGGAGGGAGGACAATGTCATCATCAGATACAGGAGGAGGAAAGACATCAGATACAAGAGGAGGAGGAGAGACAAGGGGGCAGGGGTCTGCCTAGGCCATTTTTCGGCTCACCATGGAGCAATTTTCTTTACCTCCCGCTGAAGGCTTTGCATGCAGCCAAATAAAGGTGCTTTTACACGGAACGATTATCATCCGGATTCCTGCGATCCAGTGAGTATCTGAACGATTATCGTCCAGTGTAAAGGCACGCTCCGACTGAATGACGAATGAAACTACATTCACTTCTCATTCGTTGTTTGGTTTTTGCATGCAGCTCCGCTACTCATGGCCTTATCCCAGGGCCTTCAGTCCTAGCATACAGCTTAGCCTCCACTGGCGAGTTCTGCCCCCCCAAGACACGTCCTGAATCGCTGATCCTCACGGAAGGTCCTTAACCTTTTCAGTCTGCCACCCCGCTGCCCCCACCTTCAGGCTAGGTTGTGCTGCCTGAGGCAGGAAGTTCTTCTTACCTCATGGTGGGGCACCTCTGCAAGGGGACCTTCAGATACAGGGAGAGGAGAGAAAACTACATTATCACACACATCCTACCTTCTGTAGAGCCAGGGCTATAGCAGCAGCCATTTTGCCTCCATACGACTCTGAGAAGATGTAGAATGTGGTTTTCTGTAGAAAGAGAAAGGCAAAAAAACTCAGTAGTTGCTGACCACAGAGCCATCGCAGCGCAGCCAGTGCCACCGGCCACAGGGCCACCGCAGCGCGGTCAGTGCCACCGGATACATGACATAGTGTTGCTGACACTTGCCTGGAATTCCGGTTTAGACTTAAAGAACACGTCCAGAAGGATCAGCATGTCACTGGACACGGTGTCTATGTCCTTGGCAAACGCTCCACTGTCCGTGGTGTAGCTGTATCCGGTCCCCACAGGATTGTCCACGAAGAGCAGATTTGCTACCTGCGTCTGCCGGATAGAATGGGGGGAAAACAAAGTTACCCAACTTGTGATGTGAGCGCATCAGCCTCGGAGGACACAGAACAGTCACACAGCATCTTGGACTCTTCTGTGGGATTCTACTGGGGAAGGGGGGGGGGGGGGGGGTGTTGTGTCACAGATACCAAAAACAGCGTTGTGATGAAACCCCTGAATGGCAAGGAATGGAACCATTCACGGTCATGTGTGAAGTGGGGACCACTTTGTCTGTCTGACAAGGGTTCTATTGTAATGCCATTTACGGCCTGTAACAAAACTCCCAGAATCCCACAGTGTGGTGAAAACGGCTGTGGAAGGGCGTAGGGCTACAGATGGGAGCATCAGTGTAGCATGTCTCCACGCAACGTGTATACCCAACAGTATTATCAAAACTGTCACAGTAAGACCGCCCTAGTCGTCTGCATCCACCACTTAGAGAGGAGCTTTCATTCTGTAAGCGGAGCTGTGATTGGTTGTCATGGGCAACAAGGACAGTCTTACTGTTAGCTAGTTTTGATAAATGAGGCCTAAAGTATGTTTGCTACAACTAATACAAGTGAAGAGGGGTAAGGGGGTGGGGACTACGTCAGACATGGGGGAAGGGAACGGTGTGTCGCAGACTACGTCAGACATGGGGGAAGGGAACGGTGTGTCGCAGACTACGTCAGACATGGGGGAAGGGAACGGTGTGTCGCAGACTACGTCAGACATGGGGGAAGGGAACGGTGTGTCGCAGACTACGTCAGACATGGGGGAAGGGAACGGTGTGTCGCAGACTACGTCAGACATGGGGGAAGGGAGGGTGTGTCGCAGACTACGTCAGACGGGGAAGGGAGGGTGTGTCGCAGGCTACGTCAGACGGGGAAGGGAGGGTGTGTCGCAGGCTACGTCAGACGGGGAAGGGAGGGTGTGTCGCAGGCTACGTCAGACGGGGAAGGGAGGGTGTGTCGCAGGCTACGTCAGACGGGGAAGGGAGGGTGTGTCGCAGGCTACGTCAGACGGGGAAGGGAGGGTGTGTCGCAGGCTACGTCAGACGGGGAAGGGAGGGTGTGTCGCAGGCTACTTCAGACAGGGAAGGGAGGGTGTGTCGCAGACTACTTCAGGCCCGGAAATATAGCTGAACTATAGTAAGAGATCACAGTTCTGTCCTTATAGAGCTGAGCGAAAAAGCAGCCAAGGAGCAAGATCTAAGGAAATAAACAAGGAGCAGGTCAACATTCCCTCTAAGTAATGACTTGTGTATCAATGTTGAACTCTTGTCTGGGGGGGAGGGGGGTTACTTTAATACAAGTTACTCAATACATTATATGTACCCCAATTACCCTAAACTACAACTCTCCACCTGATGAACAAGCCTTTGTATGGCTATGATGAGGAAAAACACAAAAGTTATAATAGCTCCGGCCACTACACAGGGGTGGGGCAGCTGCTTCCACTCCGCCCCCGATGTATCCCAGCAGTGACAGCAGACGCTGCCTGGAAAACCCCTTTAAGTACCAAACCAGGCTGAGCCTCTATGGTAATAAGGTTACATGGTGTGATCTGAGCGCCCCCTGCAGTCATATTATTAGCATACGCACCCAGCTGCTGTTCCGAGGATTCAACTTTGTATCCCGGGGACCAATCTCTTCGAAGTTCCCAAACCCACAGCCGGAAGCTCCAGGACCGCCCTGAAATAACCAGAGGAGGAGGAATGAGAAGGGAACCTCTTTCACACGAACTACAAAACATCTCATGTGAAAGAACCCGCTGGAAACCACAGGCTTCACAGACATGTGATTTGTAGTGAGAGGCCTAATGGTGATGATATAACATGAGCACATCACACCCATACAACAGTACAGGCACCAGAGAGCGGGGGCACATGTTATGGGGTATTAGTGCAGCACAGTGAAATGGGGGGTGAAAGAAGGTGATCAGGAGCCCAGGTTATGGGAGATAAAATCACAGGTGACAGGGATGGGTTGAAGGACTGAGGGAGGAGCAGAGTGTCAGGGGGCAGGAGGTCAAAAGGGATGAGCAGAGTGTCACAGGGCAAGAGGTCAGGAGCAGAGTGTTAGGGGGCAGGAGGGAGGAGCAGAGTGTCAGGGGGCAGGAGGCAAGAGGTCAGGGAGATGAGCAGAGTGTCAGGGGGCAAGAGGTCAGAAGGGTGGAACAGAGTGTCAGGGGGCAAGAAGTCAGGGGCAGAGTATCAGGGGGCAGGAGGTCACAAGGCTGGAGCAGAGTTGTCAAGGTGCAAGAGGTCACGAGGGTGGAGCAGAGTGTCAGGGGGCAAGAGGTCACGAGGGTGGAGCAGAGTGTCAGGGGGCAAGAGGTCACGAGGGTGGAGCAGAGTGTCAGGGGGCAAGAGATCACGAGGGTGGAGCAGAGTTGGGGATAGGGAGACACTCCTAAAGAAACGGGAACTTAAATGGATT
Source organism: Eleutherodactylus coqui (assembly GCA_035609135.1). Taxonomy (NCBI): domain Eukaryota; kingdom Metazoa; phylum Chordata; class Amphibia; order Anura; family Eleutherodactylidae; genus Eleutherodactylus; species Eleutherodactylus coqui. Next base: position 103,379,926 of record CM069417.1, on the reverse strand, counting down.
TATGAGCTAGACACCATGTCCCCTAGAGGGCTCAACCATGAGTATGCCTTTCAGCCACATTTGTAGGTATTCTTTCAGTCACTTCAGAGTAGGTTAGTGTTTTTATGTTATCACTGTATATATTTCATCAATATATGTCCACTAATTTTTATTTTTTTGTCTTTTTTTATTATTGCAGGGTCACCGTGATCTTGGGTGCCTTGTCTTCAGTCACTTTACCTCATGGTTCTTTTTAGTATGATAATTCAATCATTTGCTAGATTTGTGTATTTTCCATCCCGATGCCAGTCTCGCAAGTTCTTCCAATTCCTGCGCATGAGCAGTAGATAGAGCGCTCTCTGAAGTACTGGCAAGTGAGCTCGGTGTGACGTCAGGTTCTCGCGGGCGCTGCGCTCTCGCGCATGCGCTGTGTGACAGTGAAGATTACCACCAGACGCCAGCAGTGAACATGATGGGAGTGACGTGAGGACAAGGTAATCAGCGTGGAACACCCAACATACGTGTGTGTTATATGTTTCACACTTGGGATTGGCCCAAGATAGTTACTATCATGTGTGTTTAATGTATCGAACAATACGATTGGCTAATGGTGGAGGGTATTGCCTCTATATATCTCATGTCCTGTGATTTATGTATCAGCTTGAAGAAGGCCAGCAAGGCTGAAACGTCGCATCTCTATGTAACGGGGTAATAAAGCGGTTTTTGTACTTTCTTACATCCGCCTATGCTGCCAGCTCATTGTTTATATGGACATTTATCTAGAACCTTTTTTGTTTTTTTGGTTCTATCTGGCTTATGCATTTTAGTGGCCAGACCCCGGAAAGTGCTTTTGGTGGGACCTGCTATTTTCTCGAGGGTGGAGCAGAGTGTCAGGGGGCAAGAGGTCACGAGGGTGGAGCAGAGTGTCAGGGGGCAAGAGGTCACAAGGGTGGAGCAGAGTGTCAGGGGGCAAGAGGTCACGAGGGTGGAGCAGAGTGTCAGGGGGCAGGAGGTCAAAAGGGATAAGCAGAGTGTCACAGGGTAAGAGGTTAGGAGCAGAGTGTTAGGAGGCAGGAGCAGAATGTCGGGGCAGGAGGGAGGAGCAGAGTGTCAGGAGGCAGGAGCAGAATGTCGGGGCAGGAGGGAGGAACAGAGTGTCAGGGGGCAGGGGCAGAGTGTCAGGGGGCAAGAGGTCACGAGGGTGGAGCAGAGTGTCAGGGGGCAAGAGGTCACGAGGGTGGAGCAGAGTGTCAGGGGGCAGGAGGGAGGAGCAGAGTGTCAGGAGGCAGGAGCAGAATGTCGGGGCAGGAGGGAGGAGCAGAGTGTCAGGGGCAGAGTGTCAGGGGGCAAGAGGTCACGAGGGTGGACCAGAGTGTCAGGGGGCAAGAGGTCACGAGGGTGGAACAGAGTGTCAGGGGGCAGGAGGTAAGGAGCAGAGTGTCAGGGGGCAAGAGGTCACGAGGGTGGAGCAGAGTGTCAGGGGGTAGAAGGTCAAAAGGGATGAGCAGAGTGTCACAGGGCAAGAGGTCAGGAGCAGAGTGTCAGGAGGCAGGAGCAGAAGGGAGGAGCAGAGTATCAGGGGACAAGAGGTCAGGAAGGTGGAGCAGAGTGTCAGGGGGGAGGCAGGTCAGAAGGATGGAGCTGAGTGTCAAGGGGCAGGCAATAAGGTGGGTGGAGCAGAGTGAACAGGGCTGGGTTGTCAGAAGGCGAGAGACGATTTTCGGGAAGGCGAAGCCGAGGGTCAGGAGGTCAGAGCCGAGGGTCAGGAGGGTGGAGTACAGTGGCAGGAGATCAGAAGGGTGGAACAAAGGGTTTGGAGGTCATGAGGGTGGAGCCAAGGGTCCAGAGGGTGGAGCAGAGTGTCAAGAGGTAGGAGCACAGTATCAGGAGGGTGAAGCGATAATGGAAGAGTTCCTACCTGCAGCCACATGACTAGCGGTACTTCGGTGTAGTTCTTGGTGGGGTGGTCGGTGTAGTAGAGCCACCAAAACATGTGGGCGTCTCTCCTTACCGTTACATAGTCCCAGTCCTCCTTGGCCTCCGGCGCCCGGCCTGCACACAGACAGCAGTGATGACATCAGTGTGTGTGGTGGAAAGCACCTGCCACCCCGGACTAGCGGTAGTGATCCTGCATCACCTCTAGGGGGGGGCTGCTGATACACTAACACATAGGAGGATTCACCAGGAGGTATCAGTGCTCACCCCGAGGAGGGGAGCTGAGAGAGTCAGGGAGTATTGGTACTCACCCCAGGCCGGGAGCAGGGCGATGAGGGCGGCAGCGATGATACTCAGTAGCGCCCCCTTCATACTCTTTCTCTCAGGGCGGCTGGGTAAAGTGATGGTCAATCACGAGGTCGGTGTTTCCTTCCTTGGATCACATGACGGCTCTGGCACCACGTGACCCGTGTCGCCCAGCAACGACGCAGACTGATGCCGTCATCAGCAGCCGCAGTAATGGCGGCACCGGGCGGTGAGCTCCGTGTGCGGTTGCTGTTCGACTACCCGCCGCCCGCCCTCCCGCTGAGCCGTCAGCTGTGGTTCATGCTGGACACGGAGCTGTGCCGGGCCGTCACCGATGTGAGCGCCATCATCCGGGAGCGCTTCTTCTACAGCCGCCAGGGGGCGCTGTCCCTCTACCTGGACGGGTGTCTGCTGCCCCCTGGGGAGAGCGTGCGCGTCATTCGCGACAACGAGGCGATCAGGTGAGACTGCTGGGCTCTGTGGTGCCCCCCGCAGCCGCTGCACCGTGTGACTGACCTGTGGCTTCTTCTCACCCCCCAGTGTAAGGTGGGAAGACACCTGCGGACATGGCGGCGGGAAGAGGCGGAGGTTGGAGGAGGGGAGCGGAGATCCCCGTGTCCACAGAGGAGCCTCCGAGGAGAGGGGAGAGGAGACCCCCGAGAAGGAGGAGGTCCACCAACGACGCAAGAAGAGGAAGAAGGTGGCGGTGACCCCAATAGAGGACAGCAAGCGGCCCAAGAAGAAGAATAAGGAAGCGGTGACCCCGGCGGAGGACAGTGGGCGACCCAAGGAGTACGACAATGGGGCGGTGACCCCAACCGAGGTCAGCGGGCGGCCCAAGAAGAGTAATGGGGCGGTGACCCCAACCGAGGTCAGTGGGCGGCCCAAGAAGAACAAGGTGGTGGTGACCCCAACCGAGGTCAGTGGGCGGCCCAAGAAGAGCAATGGGGCGGTGACCCCAATAGAGGCCAACAAGTGGCCCAAGAAGAAGCAGCAGCAGGTCATGACCCCAGAAGTGGCCAGCGAGCGGCCCAAGAAGTACAACAATGGGGTGGTGACCCCGACGGAAGTCAGCAGGGGGCCCAAGAAGCACAAGGAAGCGGTGACAGCAGAGGAGGCCAGCAGGCGACCCAGCAAGGAGAAGGCTAGGAGCCCGCAGCAAGACTCTGAGCTGGCTGCAGGAGCTTCAGAGAAGAAAGACAGAAGACCTGACGTCTCCAAGAAGCCTCCTCGTGTGGCCCCGTACCAGGCAGAGCCTAGCAGAGCTGTCCAGAAGGAGGCTCCACCCCCGGCCAACTCCTCCGCCGGGCAGGAGACATCTTCCTCCAGCTCTGACGAAGAGGACACCAGGACAGAGAAGCCCGGACCCTTCTTGAAGGCCCAGCAGGAGGAGGAGGACTCAAGCCTGGAAGGCTTCCTCATTAAGAAGCCACTGATGTGCGGCTTCGCTGTAAACCCTCCTGTGTATAATGGCCAGGTGGCCAGAGGGGGCGCTCAGCACAGGCCTTCACTGAAGACTGCAGGGCGTGGCATTGGTAGGGGGTGGGACGTAGAAAACCTTCCATGGAGGGGGCGAGGATTCCGGGGCCGGGGAAAGGTGCAGCTTCAGAATACCTTCTTCTATAGCTACAGCCCTGAGACGGTGAAGCAGCAGCATCTGGAGGAGGACGTGAGCCACGTGTCCGTGCTGATCCAGGTGAGGCCGGCAGGTGGTGAGCGCTGGACTCTGTAGACGCTTGTGACCAGGACAACCTACCTCTGCTCTGTAAAGTTTTTACTTAAAGGGTTGTTCCCATTTTGGCCAAACATGGCTGAGATAGGAGCTCTGCTGAATATGAGTTGGCCAGGCTGACGGAAACCGCTAAGCTCTGCCAAATCGCTCTGTTTGCTCAACTCCCAAGTTATGGAAATGGCACAGCGCACTGGGCTCAACTGTTTGTGCAACTCCCGTTGACTTCTATGGGAGTTACGGACACGGCTTAGCATAGGGCACTCTGCTGTTTTGTTTTTTCCAACTACCACATTCAGAATGACTGAGGGTGGCAATGGGGGCCAAACCAGGAGACAGTGTGTCCCTGAAAATAAGACCTACCATTATTATTGGCTATTTTCGGAAAGACTTGAAATACAAACCATACCCTGAAAATAAGCCCTACATGAATACATTTACCTAGCAGCCACGTTCACCCCCCCCATACCCCTCCTTGCAAAGTTCCGTAGCTCCGCCTCACGTCCTGCAGTCCTTGACAGAACATCACTTGCTGGTTGCCAGATTCATAAATCCCGCCTCCAGGAAGCGATGCCTCTGATTGGCTGAAAGCAGCGTTCCCTGAACCAATCACAGCTGTCGTCATGTTGGTTCAGCGAGTGCTGCATTGATTAGTTCAGGGAACACTGCTCTCAGCCAATCAGAGCTATTACTTCCTGGTCGCGGTATTTATGAATCCCGCGACCAGGAAGTGATGTTCTGTCGGCGGCCGAGGAGTGCAGGACGTGTGACGGAGCTACGGAACTTCGCAGACCAGCAGGAGGGACCCGAACCCGGCTGCTAGGTACGTAAGAGCTAATGCTTCTTTTGGATCAAAAATTAATATAAGCCAGAGTCTTATCTTTGCGGAAACACGGTAGGTGTGGCCCCCTTGTGGATACGCCATAATAGTCTAAGATGTGTTCAAAGGTGTCCATGGCCTTTGTCTGGTGGCACATCATCCCCCACTATGTAAGGGTGCTTTCTGCATCATCGCAGCCTGTATATTACCCCCCACTCTGTAAGGGTACCTTCCGCAGCCCCCTGTACTATAACCAGCTAGGTCCGTGCATTGTTAGTGATCTCATCACTTTTATCCTTCCTTTTGTTTCCCAGAATCCTCCAGAGTTACTGAAAAAAGACTACAGCGCTCTCCCGCTCCTCGCCGCTGCACCGCAACCCGGGAACATCATTGCGTTCAAAGTAAGATGTGAATATAATATAAGATTGCCCTAGGAATACTGCGAGTTATGTAAACATAACAGATCCCCTAAAATATAAATGCTTTATTGTGGAAAAATGGACAAAGACAACATCAAAAAATAATATAAAACAAAGGGGCAAACGGTGGCGGCGCTATAGTCATCAGTCAGTATCCTGTGTGTAATTGTGCATGTACACTAACACAAAGGCCTGGTTGTCGTTCCTCCTGAGGACGCCATCAGGGAAGGGGAGGGGCTATAGGTTAGATTTTAATAGGGTTCTGGTGGTGCTGACTTACTAATTCCTACATAGGTTTTTGGAAGTCTGCCATCCAGCCCTATGTTTAAGGCTGGCTGTCCACGGGCGAGATGTCATAGCGAGATCCACGGCAATAAATCGCATGTGGAGCTCGCATGACACTATGGAAGAACTATGGAAAGTGCAGCCCAACATCCATACAACATCAATCATAGCGATTCTCTGCTTGTGTGATTTAAAATCACGGCATACCAATATATCATTTAGATATGCTCATCGTGGAGACCTTGTAGTGCTCCTCCCTCCTCCCAGCGGTGGCGCTATTCCATCCCAGCTGTTGACAGGCGGCCTAAGCGTACAGATAGTATTCAGTTTTTGTTAAATAGATGACATAGTGTTAGAGACGGGGATAGACAATCGCTGGTGTTTTGTAGAAGCAAAGGCATAGTTGTCAGTTCTCCAGGCGTGGTGTAGACCAGCTGCTAGGGTATCTCATACACTACATACATTGGGGAGCAGGATCTCTACTCTCTCTGGTGGATCCTCAGAAGACGCAGCGCATGGAGGACACTATACAGCAGTACTGAGCAGTGTGAGTGGGAATCAAGTGCTCAGATGACAAAACAAACACTTAGGTTGTGCTCACACTTAGCTGGCTTGGTGCAGATCTACAGCAGACCTCACCCTTCCAGTTGTATTCGGCTTGAATCTGAGTTCAGATCTCCACTACAATCGCAGAAAATCCGCTACATGTGAACGCTCTTGGTGTGCTACACACTTAGTGGAATTGGTGCAGATAATAAAACCCACAGCAAAATCTGCACCATTGACTTGGACGTGGCTTTTATTGTAATTTTGGTGCGGTTTTTCCACCGTGGAAAATCTGCGCCATTTCCATTGCGTGTAAACGTACCCTCACTGCGATTTCGCACGCCACATACTAGCTGCAGAATTTTGCGGCACAAAAATTCCAGAACTGTGTACAGTACGATGGTGGGGGGTAGGGTAGGAACTATCCCGGTTCACTAGCGGTGGAAAAATACAGCTGCGGATTAATTTATTTCAATGCAAGGAGTGGGATTCGCTGCTTAATCCGCAAAACAATCGTGTAAATTACATTGTGGATTCTGGCGCATTCCGTTCCGTCTTCCCATGGCCTCTCCTCGTACAGGTTTAGACCGCGCTCACACGAGTGTAATTTAATTGTGTATTATGCAGTGAATTGAGTCAGTGAAAGTACATTGATCTGCATTGATCCCTTCACACTTATGTATATCCATTTGCGTAGAATGCGTGCGTAAATAAGAACACCGAATGTTGTATCTTACCACGTATTACGCACAATTGTTATCTATGGATGCAATTATTATGCGTATATATATAGTGTCTTTTTACGCATGTTGCTAGAAAAAAACCACAACCAGTAAGCCAGTGTGCATATCGGCGTGCGTGTGTCACGCTATAACGCGCAGGTGTAAGCTATCACAAACGCGGTGATGCGCTGCTCTACACACCGATAAAATACTGTGTTTTACCATAGGGTCATGTGGGTGCAGGTGAATGCCGGAGGAAAGGAGGCTGATATGTAGCGCAAGAGGCATTTAAATTAAACTTCGTGATATATTTCCTTACTTTGTGCTTGTACTATTGATTTCTGGGGGGGAAAAAAATCCTTTTTTTTTTTTTTTAAATGGGAGTGGTGTCTAATAAATTATAATAGCCGATAAGGACTGTAATATAGGAACCTCCTTCATTCTAATCAACCAATGGATATGTTGTTCCAGCTGCTGGAGCTGACGGAGAATTACACACCGGAGGTCTCCGACTACAAGGTAAGAAGGACTTTCCCATCTCTTGCCCCTGTGGGATGAGGCAGCACCGCCAGGCTATGGAGCCTTCTACTAGAATACTACGTAGTGTCTGCTCTACAGTAGAGGGTTCGTCCCCCCAGTGTGTGTGATAACATGTATGTAATGTCTCCACACAGGAAGGCCGAGTCCTCGCCTACGACCCCCTGAGTCAGCAGCTTGAGGTGGAGGTCCTGTCACAGCAGAAGAGTAAGTGCAGAGTTCTGTCCTTGTCACAGTCGTCTTTGTCCTTAAACATTCTATGTGGCCATTTCTTTGTCCCTCTCTTGCCCAGGGAAGCTGTGTAGGGACAGTAGTGGCAAGCGAGTTGTGGCCCAGCATTCGCACAAACCGCTATGAATTGGGAAGGGCCTCTGATTGTATATTCTGTCCCACCCTTCTCCCAGTCCCTGGCATAGGGGGTCCTCGGTGGTCACTATCTCTTAGTGCTGGGTTCTAACTGGATTTTCTCTCCACAGAGAAGGAACCTGGTAAGTTTGACCTGGTCTACGAGGGAGAAGACGGGGTGGACATCGTGGAGTATGCCGTGCCCCAGGAGTGTAAGGTGCGGAGGACCGGAGTGATCAGTCACTCTTTCAGTATGATAGGTGGGGGGTGGTAGCCATTTGTTGATCAAGTACAAAAAAAGTGTTCAACTACAAAACTTTTTTTCTACTTTACAAATTTGAAAACTCACATTATTGCGTGGGAACGTATAACTGTAGGTTTAACCTCCATGCAGTACAAGTACGCTTAAAGGGGTGTATTCAGCTAAACATGTCCTGATGACCTGTGTTCTGGACTGACTTTGGTTCTGCTTCTACCCCCTGGATAGGTCATCAGTAGTTGATGACAGGGACCCGCCGCTTAGAGAAGAAGTAAATAGTGACAGCATGCAAGGAGGTTTCATAAAAATGGAAAAACTTTATTAATCAAAAGAAAGAAGTTCAGCAGCACTCAATGCAAGCCCCAGCAGGGGAAGGTGAGCCAATGCGCTTGCCACTTGGGATCCCCGTCCATCAGATGATTGTCTGGCCCGCGGACAGTGCAGAAGGCCGAATATTGTCATATATGGTCAGGGCAGCAAGTGCGAGCACCAGCTTCCCTACCATTAATTTAAATGGGAGCTTTGTGCTTCTGTTACAATTCCTCCTTTATTTTATGGGCCACAGGATTAAAAACTCTGAAAACCCCTTTAAAATTGCATACATTTATATACCTTTTTAATGTACTTTTAGTATATACACTAAACTGGTATTAGAACAGCTCCTTCTAACCAAATACTGGATATAGACCGGTGCTGCTGTCTCATCGTATGTTATAGTGGGGTGCATTATGCTGCCTTCTGTCATATCCATATAAATGGATTAAAGTACATCTGTGCTTAAAAAAATATTATAAAAATAATCACTGACGATAAATCAGTTGCCCAGAATTATTTGTCAAGACGCACAACTGAACCATTGTTTACCAAGAATTTAGAGCCCCAACAGACAAGAGCTGATAATAAAGCTGGTGATTGTAGTTCCTTACCTATTAATTGCTTCTGTTTGTCCGATAGCGTAACTCTTCATTGTACTCCCACGATGTCATCAGTACAAGTAATGGTCCTTAAGTTCTGAGATCACTTTCCCTGTATAGATTCAGTCCTGGCCAGCAGCTCTTCTCGCAAGTGAAAGATTACTACACTTAAGCCTGGTTTAGACACAATGATTATTGTTCAAATGATATCTTTTGAGTGATAATCATTGTGTCCTTTAAGCGCAAGGTGATCACTTTGCGCTCCCAGCGGGGGATGCAGAAGACAAGTGGGGCCGCTTGTCTTCTGCATCCAGCTGTTCTCTGCTCGGAGCGCCCGGCTGTTATACAGCTGAGCACTCTTAGCAGGGTATGCAGAACACAGCTGGACTGCTGTGTTCTTCATACCCCGCCTGTGTTCAGGGAGCGGGATACAGCTAAAACAATAGTATCAACTGTATCCCGCTGTGAATACAGCAACTTGCAATGCTTCGGTCGTTCCTGCAGTATAATGTAATGCCATAGTATTACATCATACTGCTATCAGGCTGGCATACTATGGCATCCATGGGGATGGCGTGATAGGCATTCTGCCACGACAGCACTGTGGCCTTTCAGAAGGCCTCCGGCTGCCATGACACCTGCACAGCTCCCTGCGATCTCACTGCGGGGTGCTGTACGGATCACTCGAACATCTGCGGATTTAAATGCCGCTGTCAGAATTGATAGCATTTATAGGAGTTTACAGCTTGGATGAGCTGCGTGGCTTATCGGAGCTGTTGCGCTGGGTGTCTGCAGCTGCAGGACGAAAAAACATGAAAAGCTGGTCACTAAGGAGTTGAACATTGCTTAATCACGTGAATGCTAAAGCTAATTAACCCTTCAGCCAAATTCGGGTGCCGCTGAGGCTGACAGGTGAGTCGCAGCGGGGAGCAGGGGAGAGCGGGCGGGAGAGAGGGAGAGAAAGATCTTGCCTCCGTTCCTCCCCGCTCTCCCCTGCAGCTCCCCGCTCCGTGCCGGCACCCGAATCTTCAGGGACGAGCACAGCGATACTCGGATAAAGCAAATTACTCGAGCGAGTAGTGCTTTTCCGAGTACGCTCGCTCATCTCTAGTAACAACCAATTGACTCTACTAAACAGTCTCCAGAGTCTTGGTTGAGTTGTGTGTCTTTTGATAAACTATTGTTGGCAGTGACATAGAGGAGAGTGCAAGCACTTGATCTATCAGTCTTGTCTTACAGGGCCACATGTGCATGTTGTAGTACTGAGCAGCAGGGGGGGTGCAGCACTGATGTATTATAAGATCACATGCTGATTATAATACTTTCCATAGATCACACAGGCCTGGAGCTCGCTCATTGAACCAAGATTGGTGACCGAACATGGACCCCAGCAGCAGTTGTCAGCGGCGCCGCAGGGAGACTGAACTTTGGCGGCAGCGGTAGACATGTTTATGGACTTCTCCCAATGGGAGATCTTTGTATCATCCTCAATGCTCCTGGGGAATTATGGATTTTATAAGATGGAATATAATAAATTACTTTGTTATGTGCGGAGGTCATTTTTGCTGTCTCAGGGGTCACTGGGGGGAAGGCTTGTAACTGCTGCCATGATGGGAAGTAATCCTACAACTACAAACTAAGAGGAAAGGTCATTAAGCATATGAGCTGGTGTTGCCCATAGAACCCAATGTCCGGTGCTAGGCCTGCAACCCCAGGCTCTCTCTGCAAGGATATATATGTATATCCTGCAGCAAGAAGCAGTTTGGGACTCCATATGTTGTGTGGATTATACACCGATTAGCCATAAAATCATGACCGCCAATGAGTGAAGAGAATACAACGGATTAGCTAGTGCCTATGGCACCTGTGAAGGTGTGATATATAGTGGGCAAGAAGAGAACTGCCAGTTTACTTGTTAGGAGCAGGAAAAATGAGTGTGAGGATCTAAGTGACTGTGACAAGAGTCAAATGAGGACCGCTGCTCTGAACATCATGAGGTCTGGTGCGATGTTCCTAGTATGAAGTATCTTCTAAAGGACTACTACAGGCTTGTAGGGTCATGAGTAGAGATGAGCGAGCGTACTCGGATAAGCACTACTCGCTCGAGTAATTGGCTTTATCCGAGTATCGCTGTGCTCGGGGCTAAAGATTCGGGTGGCGGCACGGAGCGGGGAGCTGCAGGGGAGAGCGGGGAGGAACGGAGGTAAGATCTTTCTCTCCCGCCCGCTCTCCCCTGCTCTCCGCTGCGACTCACCTGTCAGCCGCAGCGGCACCCGAATCTTTAGCCCCGAGCACAGCGATACTCGGATAAAGCCAATTACTCGAGCGAGTAGTGCTTATCCGAGTACGCTCGCTCATCTCTAGTCATGAGCAACCAATGTGTGTGAGGAGTGAAGGTTAGGCCAGCTAGTCCAGTCTCACAGAGGAGTTAGTGTAGGACAAACTGATGAAAAAGGTACTGGCTTCGATAAAGATGTCAGAACACACTGTGGTGCGTATAGAGCCATGTAGCGGCAGACTGGTCAGAGTACCTATGCAGCCTGCTGTCCACTATCGAAAGCAGCTACAGGGGGCAGTAGAGCATCTGAAACATGGAGCTATCGAAGAAAGTGACCTGGTCTGATGAATCCCATCTTGTACATCATGTAGCGCATGCGTGTCACATACCTGTGGAAGAGACGGCACCAGAATGGGAGAAGACAGGCCGGCAGAGGTAGTGTGATGGTCCGGGAGACCTCGAGTGCTGGTATTGGTGTGGATATTACTTTGACACTAACCACCTACATGAACATTGCAGTACACTCCTTCATGGCAATGCTATTCCCTAATGGTTGCTGTTGCACTGCAAAATGTAGTCATAAGGTTTGAGATACATTACAGATCTTAAGATTCCCCATATTTAAATCTGATTGTGTCTGTGGGATGTGCTGGGAAAATCAAGTCGCATCCATGGAGGCTTCACCTTACAAGCCTTACAGCATCTGCTTGGCCGCCTTCTGTGGTGTCCTGGTCTTGAGAGACAGAGCTGGGTTGACAACATGAGGAGGGACTGCACTATATTAGGTAGGTCATGTTAAAGGGGTTTCTGGGACTTATCTAATGATGAACCATTCCCAGGTAGTTGATCGGTGAGGGTTTGCCGCTTGGGACCCCCAGTGATCAGCTGTCTCTTTTCTCCTATAATACTTTGTCAACAACACATTGCTGCAAAATCTGGAGCCACTGGTGATGTGTGCATGTACAGACCAGCTCTCCCTCTTGTGGGCAGCATAGCTAGGCTCCTCTGCGCATGAGAGACTTTGGAGTGATGCATTGATAACATATCGTAGGAGAAGAGAGGTGAATTTGTGGGAAAAAGCTGCAGACTAGAGAGCCCACTGGGCCGCTCTATGTAGTTCACATGCATCGCGGGAACTTTAAACAGCGATTTCGCAGGCATGTGTTTATAAAGAGCCATGACAATAAAGTTTTGTTAACAGTTGTAGGTAATAATTCTAGCGCTGTGCTGGGGTTATAATGGGGAAAATCAACAGGCTCCCATTACACCTACTAATATGCTTTAACATGGGACGATTGCCGGGCGCTTACCAATGATTATCGCCCTCGTTCTTTCACATACTAACGATAACCCTGTGCAACACAATTTCTATAATAGATGAGCAGATAGGCGGCCTACAGTAACTTTAGAGCGCTGAATTCAAATATGATCTGTTTTCTTCTGCCACGTAAGGTTTGCCAAATATGGGGAATAATGTAATCCAAGTGCCATTGTATTGTATTTTTTGGAAATCTGCCGATACAATTAATCCAGCTGGAAGGGAGGAGAGAGGCAGAGAGCCGGTGAGGGGGAGGTGAAGGGGGGGGGGGGGGGACTGCTCAGATAATGACATGGAGATATATTGGGGGGAGGTCAGCTGGTTGAGGGCAGAAAGACAAGGAGGTCAGTTTTTGAGAGGTTAAGTTTTAGGACTAGAGAGGACACAGTGTTAGAGACAGCAGACAGACAGTCGGCATTCTGCAGGAATGGCGCTGTGATGTTGAGGGAAGAGGTGTATAACTGGGTGTTGTCAGCATAGAGGTGGTATTGGAGTCCAAATCTGCGGATAGTTTGTCCGATTGGGACTCTGTAGATAGAAAAGAGAAGGAGGCCAAGGACCGATCCCGGGGGGACCTGAACAGCAAGGGGGAGCAGAGAGGAGATAGAGCCAGCAAAGGAGAAACTGAAAAATCAGAGGTCATGGTTGACAGTGTCAAATGCAGCGAAGACGCCAAGGAAGATTAGTAGGGAGTAGTTACCCACCGATTTGGCCATCATCAGGTCGTTTGATACTTATTTGTGAGGGTAGTTTCACTCGATTGTAGGGGGCAGAAGCTGGACTGGAGGGGGTCGAGGAGAGAGTAATCAGAGAGAAAGAATGTAAGTGGGAAATAAACCAGGCGTTCAAGTAGTTTGGAGATGAAGAGGAGCTTGTAGATGGCAGTAGTTGGCAGGGTCGGTCAGGTCAAGGTTTGGTTTCTTTAGCAGAGGGGATATGATCAAGTGTTTGAGGGGGGGGAAGATGGTGGTGAGGTGTGTAATGACTGCTGGAGACAGGGACCGGAGGAGGTGAGAGGGCCGTTGGCGCAGGTGGTGGGGCAAGCAGTGGAGAGCAGTCTGGAGACTTCTTCCTCTGTCGTTGGTTCCACTATAGTGAGTGATGGATGCAGCGCTGAAGAGACCAGGATCAGGGCGAGCAGTGTAATGTTCAGAGATTTCTTTGCAGATGTTTTAGATTTTTTTTTTCTTTGAAGTTGGCAGCTCGCTCTGTAGCACTGAAATCCATCACGGGGGCCTGTTTTTTGGGGCTGAGGAGGGAGTAGAAGATGTCAAAGAGTCGTTTGGGGTTGTGGGATAGTGAGGAGTCTAGGGAGGTGAAATAAACTTGGAGGCCGAGGTTGAGCTTAAATTTGAAATGGGTGAAATCTGCAGGCTGTGTGGATTTGTGCCACAGACGTTCAGCACACCTAGAGCATTACCGGATCAGGATCTCTCTATTGAGGAAGTTCTAGAATGCATCGGGGAGCTAAAAGTAGGCAAAAGCCCAGGCCCAGACGGGTTCTCGGCACGATTTTATAAACTTTTTAAAGAAGAGCTATCTCCACTCTTAACGCAATCCTTCAATGAAGTGTCCCGAAGAAGTCCCTTCCCACCCCAGGCTCTTCAAGCCCACATTGCAGTGATCCCAAAAGCAGGAAAAGACCCCTCCTACTGCGCAAACTTTAGACCGATCTCCCTGATCAATATAGATGTCAAAATGTTTGCCAAACTCTTGGCAAACAGACTCAGCAAGCTCATCCCCGGTTTAATCCACAAAGAACAGGTGGGCTTTGTCCCTGGAAGAGAAGCCAGGGACAACACCATCAAGTCCATCTCTTTGATAAGCAGATCTAGAGCAAAGGGTGATCCGCTTTGCCTGCTCGCTGTAGACGCAGAGAAGGCGTTCGACAGGGTCAGGTGGAGGTTCATCGAAGGGTCACTCCAACACCTGGGGCTGAGACGCAGGATGAGGGAGTGGATTATGGCATTGTACAGCTTCCCCTCGGCTAAAATTAGAGTAAATGGGGCCCTCTCGGACACCATAAGGATCTGCAATGGTACGCGCCAGGGCTGCCCGTTATCACCCATACTCTACATCCTATCAATGGAGTCTCTATCTAATGCCATTAGGGAAAATGCCTCAATTAGAGGCATAACAGTTGGCCCCTCTGAACACAAAATGGCGCTGTTTGCAGATGACCTCCTCCTATTCCTGTCGAACCCCAGAATAGGACTGCCAGTGGTGATGATAGAGTTCACTAGATATGGGCGGGTGAGCAATTTCAAGGTCAACCTACAGAAATCCGAAGTTCTAAATGTAACTCTCCCCCAGAACGAAGCGCAGGAACTTTCATAAGAGTTCCCATTTAAGTGGAGATCTGCATCCATCAAATATCTGGGGGTCCATCTACCCACAGATCCCGCCCAGATCTTTGAACGCAACTTCTGGCCCTTCCTATCTAATCTTAGGACAGACCTAGAAAAATGGAGCCCTCTCTATCTGTCATGGACGGGTAGAGTCACGACAGTAAAAATGGACTCTTTGCCAAAATTCCTGTATCTGTGCCAGACTCTACCCGTCCATCTTAACCGGCAATATCTGAATAGCATCCGATCCCTGATCATCAACTTTGTGTGGAAGGGCCGAAGACCTCGTCTTAGTTTCGCGCTCCTCACGTGCCCTAAGGAGGAGGGAGGATTGGATCTCCCGGATTTCGCCGCATATTACAGGGCGAGCCTGGCCAACGTCGTGCTGACACTTCTCCAGGGTAGAGGCTCCAAGTTATGGGTCGAAATGGAAATGAACAGGCCTCAACTACAGTACAGGGGGCCCCCTGGATTCCGAGGCAGTTACAGAAAGAGGTCCGCATCCTCTCGCCTCTACTGGTGGGAATACTTAATAAATGGGGGACATTCGCCCCAAAAGTAGGTCTGATATCGGTCCCAGGTCCATTGACTCTGTTAGTGGCCAATCCTCAGTTCCCGGCTTACAGGGACAGAGGTACTGTCCTTTCCCTACCTAGCGACACAATCCCACATGTAAGAGATGTAGTCACACAAACAGGGGTGAAGCCTTTGAGAGAGTTCTACACGGGCACTAGGCTCCCCCCGGGGGCGTGGCTGAACTATTTTCAGGTGAGGGGTTATGTGGGATCCCTGATGCCCGAAGGATGCTGCACCCTACCACTGACGCGCTTTGAAACCTTATGCATGATGTCATCCCCTGTTGATCACGGGATCTCAATAATTTACAAACTGTTGATAACTCGCGGGACAGAGGACAGCCGTCCCGACTTCACGGGACAGTGGGAGCGTGAGCTGGGGGTGGAGTGTACATGTCTTGAATGGAAGAAGGCCTTTAGCATGTGTCATAAGAGCACCAGGTTCGGTAGAATTCAGGAGCAGAATTTCAAAATCTTATCGCGCTGGTATAGGACACCGTCGAGACTGCATCAGATGGACGCCCAGAGCTCTCCAGTATGCTGGAGATGTCTGGTCAGTCCGGGGACAATGACTCACATATGGTGGGACTGCCCCCCAGTCAGAGAGCTGTGGAAAAACGTAGAACTTCTGTACAACAACATGACCAGATCGACGGTGTCCATAACAGCTAAGATGGCCCTCCTGTTCATGTTACCAGGGTCCTTGGCAAAGATCAAGTCAGAACTGCTTCGTCTGGTGATTCTGGCGGTCAGGATGTCTGTCCCTGGCCTGTGGCACTCCACGTCCCCTCCCACAAGAATTCTGTGGACGGAAAAACTCAATATGCTCATGAGATATGAAGTAGAAGGACAACGGGAGGAGGGCGAGAGGACTAACTCTTACGAACTCTGGAGACCATGGGTAGCCATGAGATCTTCAGACACCTTCGAGAACTGGCTAAACACGGGCGGTCTCGACCCATAGGAGCATGGAGATCCGAGAGAGCAGGGTCTCCCCCCCCCCCCCTCAGTTAGGCTTGTTTTTCCTTTCTATTGGTAATGGAAATTTAACATATTCTGCCACAGTTGGTTTAGCATTGCGCAGAGACGTGATGTAGTTATGTTGCGACCGAAAAATATGGGCGGATCAATGCTGTGAAACACCATACTGTCTTAATTGCAAATGTTTAATAAAAACTGATTGAAACTAGAGCATCACCGGATGAAGGGCGTGAGCCAAGGTTGTCATGGTCTGCGGTGGACAGCTCGTTATTATGGGTTGGGACTATTAGGAGCACGAAGCCTTAAGAATCCTAGAAGATGCGAAATATTATAAGAAATTAAATTGTAATCCTACAAGTGACGTTACTAATTCCCTCCGTAGTTTGGTTAATCATGCTTTTGTTAAACAATTATTTATCTAGGAAGAAAAGGAATTTTATCTACATTCCAAATCCAGAGTTTCCATATATTTGCTTCCTTCCTAAGGTACACAACAAGGCTCAAACCCCCAGGTCGGCTTACATCATCTGGGGTTGGTTCTGCAACCTCTGGTCTTTCAAAATATATAGACTGACATTTATAGAGATACTAGCCCGGGTCCCTGATACAGAACGCGTGCAATACAGAACAGGACATTTTAAGAAGAGTTGTTTTTTGAAAACATGAGTTGTACTTAGAGATGAGCGAGCACCAAAATGCTCGGGTGCTCGTTACTTGGGACGAAATTATCGCGATGCTCGAGGGTTCGTTTCGAGTAACGAACCCCATTGAAGTCAATGGGCGACTCGAGCATTTTTGTATATCGCCGATGCTCGCTAAGGTTTCCATTTGTGAAAATCGGGGCAATTCAAGAAAGTGATGGGAACGACACAGCAACGGATAGGGCAGGCGAGGGGCTATATGTTGGGCTGCATCTCAAGTTCCCAGGTCCCACTATTAAGCCACAATAGCGGCAAGAGTGCCCCCCCCAACAACTTTTACTTCTGAAAAGCCCTCATTAGCAATGCATACCTTAGCTAAGAACCACACTACCTCCAACAAAGCACAATCACTGCCTGCATGACACTCAGCTGCCACTTCTCCTGGGTTACATGCTGCCCAACCCCCCCCCCCCCGCACGATGCAGTGTCCACAGCGCACACCAAAGTGTTCCTGCGCAGCCTTCAGCTGCCCTCATGCCATGCCACACTCATGTCTATTTATAAGTGCGTCTGCCATGAGGAGGAACCGCAGGCACACACTGCAGAGGGTTGGCATGGCTAGGCAGCGACCCTCTTTAAAAGGGCCGGGGCGATAGCCCACAATGATGTACAGAAGCAATGAGAAATATAATCCTGTGCCACCGCCATCAGGAGCTGCACACGTGGGCATAGCAATGGGGAACCTATGTGCCACACACTATTCATTCTGTCAAGGTGTCTGTATGCCCCAGTCAGACCGCGTTTTTTTAATAAATAGTCACAGGCAGTTACAACTCCGCAATGGGAATTCCGTGTGCACCCACAGCATGGGTGGCTCCCTGGAACCCACCAGCTGTACATTAATGTATCCCATTGCAGTGCCCATCACAGCTGAGGTAATGTCGTGCTTAATGCAGACTGGGGCTCTTTAGAAGTGGACACATGTAGTTACAACTCCGTGTGGACCCACAGCATGGGTGGCTCCCTGGAACCCACCGGCGGTACATAAATATATCCCATTGCAGTGCCCAACACAGCTGATGTAACGTCAGCTGTAATGCAGGTGGGCAAAAAATTAATTGGATTACACTGTAGGCGAGGGCCCCAAAAAATTGGTGTACCAACAGTACTAATGTACCTCAGAAAAATTGCCCATGCCCAACCAAGAGGGCAGGTGAAACCCATTAATCGCTTTGGTTAATGTGTAGAGATGAGCGAACGTACTCGTAATGAGTACTTACGCACCCGAGTACCGCCATTTTCGAGTACTTCAGTACTCGCGCGTAAAGATTCGGGGGGCGCCGGGGGGCGGGGAGAGGCGCGGCGGTGCGGGGGGTAGCAGCGGGGAACAGGGGGGAGCCCTCTCTCTCTCCCTCTCCCCCCCACTCCCCGCCGCAACCCCCCGCGCCACCACGGCGCCCCCCGAATTTTTTCGCCCGAGTACGGAAGTACTCGAAAATCGCGGTACTCGGGCGAAAAAGGGGCGGGGCCGAGCACGTTCGCTCATCTCTATTAATGTGGCTTAATTGGTAACTAGGCCTGGAGGCAGCCCAGTTAAAATAAAAATTGGTTCAGGTGAAAGTTTCAACGCTTTAATGAGCATTGAAACGTATAAAAATTGTTTAGAAAAATTATATGACTGAGCCTTGTGGGCCTAAGAAAAATTGCCCGTTCGGCGTGATTATGTGAGGTTTCAGGAGGAGGAGCAGGAGGAGGAGGAGGAGGAATATTATACACAGATTGATGAAGCAAAAATGTCCCCGTTTTTGATGGTGATAGAGAACGATGCTTCCATCCGCGGGTGCAGCCTACGTATTGCTTAGGTATCGCTGCTGTCCGCTGGTGAAGAAGAGAAGTCTGGGGAAATCCAGGCTTTGTTCATCTTGATGAGTGTAAGCCTGTCGGCACTGTTGGTTGACAGGCGGGTACGCCTATCCGTGATGATTCCCCCAGCCGCACTAAACACCCTCTCTGACAAGACGCTAGCCGCAGGACAAGCAAGCACCTCCAGGGCATACAGCGCGAGTTCAGGCCACGTGTCCAGCTTCGACACCCAGTAGTTGTAGGGGGCAGAGGCGTCACCGAGGACGGTCGTGCGATCGGCTACGTACTCCCTCACCATCCTTTTGCAGTGCTCCCGCCAACTCAGCCTTGACTGGGGAGCGGTGACACAGTCTTGCTGGGGAGCCATAAAGTTGGCAAAGGCCTTGGAGAATGTTCCCCTGCCTGCGCTGTACATGCTGCCTGATCTCTGCGCCTCCCCTGCTACCTGGCCCTCGGAACTGCGCCTTCTGCCACTAGCGCTGTCGGATGGGAAGTTTACCATCAGTTTGTCCACCAGCGCCCTGTGGTATAGCATCATTCTCGAACCCCTTTCCTCTTCGGGAATGAGAGTGGAAAGGTTCTCCTTATACCGTGGGTCGAGCAGTGTGTACACCCAGTAATCCGTAGTGGCCAGAATGCGTGTAACGCGAGGGTCACGAGAAAGGCATCCTAACATGAAGTCAGCCATGTGTGCCAGGGTACCTGTACGCAACACATGGCTGTCCTCACTAGGAAGATCACTTTCAGGATCCTCCTCCGGCCATACACGCTGAAAGGATGACAGGCAAGCAGCATGTGTACCCTCAGCAGTGGGCCAAGCTGTCTCTTCCCCCTCCTCCTCCTCCTCAACGCGCTGAGATATAGACATGAGGGTGCTCTGACTATCCAGCGACATACTGTCTTCCCACGCCTCCGTTTCTGAGTGCAAAGCATCTGCCTTTATGCTTTGCAGGGAACTTCTCAAGAGGCATAGCAGAGGAATGGTGACGCTAATGATTGCAGCATCCCCGCTCACCATCTGGGTAGACTCCTCAAAGTTTCCAAGGACCTGGCAGATGTCTGCCAACCAGGCCCACTCTTCTGTAAAGAATTGAGGAGGCTGACTCCCACTACGCCGCCCATGTTGGAGTTGGTATTCCACTATAGCTCTACGCTGCTCATAGAGCCTGGCCAACATGTGGAGCGTAGAGTTCCACCGTGTGGGCACGTCGCAGAGCACTCGGTGCACTGGCAGATTAAACCGATGTTGCAGGGTCCGCAGGGTGGCAGCGTCCGTCTTGGAGTTGCGGAAATGTGCGCTGACCCGGCACACCTTTCCGAGCAGGTATGACAAGTGTGAGTAGCTTTTCAGAAAGCGCTGAACCACCAAATTAAAGACATGGGCCAGGCATGGCACGTGCGTGAGGCTGCCGAGCTGCAGAGCCGCCACCAGGTTACGGCCGTTGTCACACACAACCATGCCCGGTTGGAGGCTCAGCGGCGCAAGCCAGTGGTCGGTCTGCTCTGTCAGACCCTGCAGCAGTTCGTGGGCCGTGTGCCTCTTCTCTCCTAAGCTGAGTAGTTTCAGCACGGCCTGCTGACGCTTGCCCACCGCTGTGCTGCCACGCCGCGCGACACCGACTGCTGGCGACGTGCTGCTGCTGCTGACACATCTTGATTGTGAGACAGAGGTTGCGTTGGAGGAGGAGGAGGAGGAGGAGGGTGGTTTAGTGGAGGAAGCATACACCGCCGCAGATACCAGCACCGAGCTGGGGCCCGCAATTCTGGGGGTGGGTAGGACGTGAGCGGTCCCAGGCTCTGACTCTGTCCCAGCCTCCACTAAATTCACCCAATGTGCCGTCAGGGAGATATAGTGGCCCTGCCCGCCTGTGCTTGTCCACGTGTCCATTGTTAAGTGGACCTTGCCAGTAACCGCGTTGGTGAGGGCGCGTACAATGTTGCGGGAGATGTGGTCGTGCAGGGCTGGGACGGCACATCGGGAAAGTAGTGGCAACTGGGAACCGAGTAGCGCGGGGCCGCCGCCGCCATCATGCTTTTGAAAGCCTCCGTTTCCACAAGCCTATATGGCAACATCTCCAGGCTGATCAATTTTGCAATGTGCACGTTTAACGCTTGAGCGTGCGGGTGCGTGGCGGCGTACTTGCGCTTGCGCTCAAACAGTGGCGCTAGCGACGTCTGGACGCTGCGCTGAGAGACATTGCTGGATGGGGCCGACGACAGCGGAGGTGAGGGTGTGGGTACAGGCCAGGAGACGGTCGTGCCTGTGTCCTGAGAGGGGGGTTGGATCTCAGTGGCAGGTTGGGGCACAGGGGGAGAGGCAGTGGTGCAAACCGGAGGCGGTGAACGGCCTTCGTCCCACCTTGTGGGGTGCTTGGCCATCATATGCCTGCGCATGCTGGTGGTGGTGGCTCCCCAGCTGATCTTGGCGCGACAAAGGTTGCACACCACTGTTCGTCGGTCGTCAGGCGTCTCTGTGAAAAACTGCCACACCGTAGAGCACCTTGACCTCTGCAGGGTGGCATGGTGCGAGGGGGCGCTTTGGGAAACAGTTGGTGGATTATTCGGTCTGGCCCTGCCTCTACCCCTGGCCACCGCACTGGCTCGGCCTGTGCCCACACCCTGACTTGGGCCTCCGCGTCCTCGCTCGCGTCCACGTCCTCTAGGCCTACCCCTACCCCTCAGCATGCTGTATTACCAGTAGTGCAAAAACAGAACGCTGTAATTAAATGTGCCACTTATTGGCCTGTGGTTGGAGGCTGACTTCGCTTACGGAACGCACAGCAGAGCCAGGAAATAATTTTGCGCAAGCCTGCTGTAACACTTAGCTGGCTGCGTATGAATTAGGAGGACAACTACACCCAGCACAGACCCAGTACACTGAGGACAGTCACAGGCAGCCCAAATAGATTTTTTTTCCCAAATGTTTTTGGAAAGGCCCACTGCCTATATTCAATAAATATATGTCTTCTGTCCCTGCCTCACCACTACTGGCCCTGGAGTATGTAAAATAACTGCAGACTGTTGCACTGTGGACTGGAATACAGCGGTGATGTAACAGCCAACACAGAGCCAGGAAATAATTTTGCGCAAGCCTGCTGTAACACTTAGCTGGCTGTGTATGAATTAGGAGGACAACTACACCCAGCACAGACCCAGTAAACTGAGGACAGTCACAGGCAG
Organism: Eleutherodactylus coqui; assembly: GCA_035609135.1. Taxonomy (NCBI): domain Eukaryota; kingdom Metazoa; phylum Chordata; class Amphibia; order Anura; family Eleutherodactylidae; genus Eleutherodactylus; species Eleutherodactylus coqui. The sequence continues at coordinate 103,357,946 of CM069417.1, read as the reverse complement.
CCCAAATAGATTTTTTTCCCCAAATGTTTTTGGAAAGGCCCACTGCCTATATTCAATAAATATATGTCTTCTGTCCCTGCCTCACCACCACTACTGGCCCTGGAGTATGTATAATTACTGCAGGGCGCAATGCTCTGCACGGCCGATATCCAAAAAAAGAAAATGTGCAACACTGCAAAAAGCAGCCTCCACACTACTGCACACGGTTAGATGTGGCCCTAAGAAGGACCGTTGGGGTTCTTGAAGCCTAAAATAACTCCTAACACTCTCCCTATAGCAACTCCACCAAGACAGCACTTTCCCTGAACTATGTCAGAATGCATCTGTGGCGAGCCGCGGGAGGGGCCGATTTATATACTCGGGTGACACCTGATCTCGCCAGCCACTCACTGCAGGGGGGTGGTATAGGGCTTGAACGTCGCAGGGGGAAGTTGTAATGCCTTCCCTGTCTTTCTATTGGCCAGAAAAGCGCGCTAACGTCTCAGAGATGACAGTGAAAGTAACTCGAACATCGCGTGGTACTCGTTACGAGTAACGAGCATCTCGAACACGCTAATACTCGAACGAGTATCAAGCTCGGACGAGTACGTTCGCTCATCTCTAGTTGTACTTTCTCATATTTTCCAGGGAATGTTTAGATCCGGAAGATGACCCTGACGTAAGAGTCTCTAGTGGTTTCGGAGGAGTTTTAAGTGTTGATAGTAAAACCTTTCTGCCACAGCAACATAGTCCAGGGGCCTCCTGGGGTCACTTTATAGTCCAGGGGTTTCCTAGGGCCACTTTATAGTCCAGGGGTCTCCTGGGGCCACTTTAGAGCATTGCAATATGATCATGGTTTGTTCATGCGGCCAATATAAAGCTGGGGAGACACTCGGAGTTATTGTTTGTACTGTATCTATCAGATTCCCCCTCCAAGAATTTCCAAGCTGTTCTCAAAATTGAGTGTCTCTCTCGATATGAAGAATGTCGGATATGTTTCACTTCGTCAGTGTCTACAATTCGACCGGGCGCTTGTCGCTTGCGTTGATTCTCGAGTCAGCCTTTAGTTTGCTCCGGCGCTGCAGCTGCTCGAGTGGGTGCTTGCCGCTTGCGTTGATTCTGGAGTCGGCCTTTAGTTTGCTCTGGCGCTGCAGCTACTTGGTCGGCGGCTACTGTAAGTGCGGCTGTTGTCCTTCGCTGCTCATAATCTTATATCTAAAGCACAACATCTGTTTGTTTTGTGTCATATAGAAATCCCCAGTTCTGGTTCGATTTAAGTAAAATTTGGCATTTTTTTGTTGCCAATAGCAACCAATCATGGCTCAGCCTTCATTTGTCATTCTGCTTAGGTAAAATGAAGTGGTTGTTATATATTATATGGCTGAGGTAAAGTAAAAGCTGAGCTGTGATTGGTTGTTAAATATTATACTGCTGAGGTAAAATAAAAACTGCGCTGTGATTGGTTGCAATATATTATACTGCTGAGGTCAAATAAAAGCTGCTCTGTGATTGGTTGCTATAGGCAACAGCTTTTAATCCTCTTAGTGCTGAGGTAAAATAAAAGCTGCTCTTTGGTTGCTAGGGGTACCAAAAACTGTATTTTGCTGTTTGTTGATTTACTGTTAGCCAGTTTTAATAAATGAGGGCCGGTGTTCATAAATCTGTTCCATGTCTTCCTGTCTGGGATCATTATCCACACGGAAATCCAAGGCGGGATTAGAAAGGACAAGATGGGCCGATGATTGGTGGCTCCACCGGGGTTTGACTGTGACTAGAAAGCTCTGTCTGACTCTTCTAGTGGGAATTACTTTTTGGAAACAACCAGGAATACTAAATCCATTGGTGAAAGCAAATTTGGGGGTTGCTGCATTAGAATTCAAGCAAAGGCAAAAAAATGCAAATAAGGTTGCCAAGACAACAACATTTCTGAATTTGTTTTGGCCTATAACCTTCTCCGTGTCGAGATTACACTGTGTGCCAAATGTCCTGTCAGCCGGTCGTACTGTTTGTGTGCGATGGTAAAACAAACAGACATTGACAAATATATAGAAGATGTACTCCATCCTCCTGCTTATCTCAGAGACATGCGTCGTCTGCTCCAAGGAGTTACTTGAAATCCTATATTTGGCGTTCCCTTGATGTTAAGGCTCTGTATTCAAATATCCCTCACCACATGGGCCTTCAGGCCGTTAAGCAGTTTTTAGATAAAGACCCTTTAATGCCTCAATAACAAAAAGTGTTTATTTTCGGCTATTAGTTTTATTTTACACAACAATTATTTAGTTTTTTGACAATCAGTCTTATTTACAAGCCTAGCGGAACTGCGATGGGGACTGAGTGTGCACCATGTTATGCAAACCTTTTATGGGGGCATTTGTAAAAAGGATTATCAGTCCTCAAATAATTTTTGATAGAAGATTTATCGAAGATATCCTACTAATTCGGGTCGGTGATTTGATGTATTTGAAATTCTTTGTTGAAGATTTGAACAATCAGACATGGGCTTTGAATTCAGTGGGACTTCCGAGATGAAAAGTATTGAAAAGTATTTTTGGATCTAGAACTGTATGTTCTGGATGGTAGGAAGAACAATGTTCTCATCATGCACCCCTAGACCTCTTTTGATGCATCCTATGATTCTGTTTGCCTTGGCAGCAGCTGCCTAACACTGGTGGCTCCAGTTAAGCTTACAGTTAACTAAAATCCCCTAGTCCTTCTCCATGTCAGTGTCCCCAGTGGTTTCCCATTTAGTGTGTAATGGTGACATGTATTTCCTGCCCATGTGCAGAACCGTACATTTATGAGTGTTACACCTCATTTGTCACTTTTCTGCCCCCAACTTATCCAGATGCTTTTGCAACCGCCTTGTGTCCTCTCTGTGTTAACTTCTTCATGTAGTTTTGTGTCATCTGCAAATATTTGATATTTTACTGTGCAATCCTTCTACCAGGTCATTAGTAAATATAGTCAAAAGAATAGGGCCCAATACTGCCCCCTGTGGTAATCCACTAATAACGGTGAACCACATTATCAAACACTTTGGAAAAAGTCCCTTTACACAAGATCCAATGACTCCCCCCAGTCCAGTATAGAACTTACCTACTCATAGAAGCTGATTAGGCTGGTTTGACAAGAGCGGGCTCTCATAAACCCGTGCTGATATGGAGTTAGGCCAAACGTACACAGACAAAAATTCCGCAGCTGGATTTCATACGGAATTTTTGTCGTTGAACACTGCCATAGGATTGCATTGGTTTATGCAAACCAATTCAGACAGCTGCGATTTTGAGCACAGAAAATTCGCACGATGATAAAAACGCTGCATGTCCTATTTCAGTGCAAGCCTCGCACGGCCGTCTTATACAGCCATTTTCCTTGAGGTACTCTACGATAGCATCTATTAGAAATCTTTAAAACATTTTACCCACAATAGAAGTAAGACTTGCCGGCCTGTAACTTCCAAGTTCACTTTTTGACCCATTTTTGAATATCTGCCCCACATTCGCTATGCGCCAATTCAATAGAACAGACCCCATCACTATACATAGTATGTTAGGCTGAATGAAGACAATGTCCATCTAGTTCAGCCTGTTTAACCCCCACCCCCCTTGTTGGTCCAGGGGGAAAAGAAACAAACAAGCCAATTTAGCTCATTTGGAAGAAGCAAATTCCTCTCCGACTCCATATGGCAGTCAGGATAAACCCACGATCAACGTTAGAGTTCCTACCTAACTCCAAGACCCAGATCAACAAATTCGCTGGTCACCTAATGTCTATATCCTGTAATATAGTGCTCTGAAAACATGTCTAGTCCTTCTTAAACTCCTCTATGGATTTGGCAATCCCCACTTCCTCAGGCAGAGAGTTCCATAGTCTCACTGCTCTTACAGTAAAGAACCCCCTTCTGTGTTGATTATGAAACCTTCTAGATGTAGCGGATGCCCGCTAGTTACTGTCGCAGTCCTGGGTATAAACAGATCATGAGAAAGATCCTTGTATTGTCCCCTCATGTATTTATACATAGTTATTTATTACCACCCTCTGCGTTCTATATCCGAGCCAGTTCTTTATCCAGATACACACGTCATCGCCCAGACAGAGCTGTCTCATTTTATATATCAACCTATTATACGGTACAGTGTCAAATGCTTCAGAGAACTCCAGATATACAAGATCAATAGACTCTCTAAGGTGCAGCCTAGAACTTACTTCATCGTAGAAGCTGATCAGATTTGCCTGACATGATCGACCCCTCATGAACCCATGCTGGTGAGGAGTTATTCCATTGTTCTCCTTGAGGTATTCCAGGATGGCGTCTCTCAGAAACCCCTTGAATATTTTTCCAATTATTGAAGTGAGACTTACCGGCCTGTAGTTACCAGGCTCACTTTTAGACCCCTTTTTGTATATTGGAACCATATTCGCAATGCGCCAATCCAATGGTACAACCCCGGTCTCTATAGTGTCTATAAATATAAGAAATTGTGGTCTATCTATCATGTCACTTAGTTCCCTTGGAACCCTTGGGTGTATTCCATCTGGGCCGGGCGATTTATCAATTTTAATCGACTCTGCACTTCCTCCCGTGTTAGGCATGCAATATTTTTTTTTAAAAGGAACTTTATTTAGCCAGAATGAAATGGACAAATAAACAGGAACAGTGGGCACAGAAAGTGCACATCATAATGGCACCACATAGTAGATGAAAGCAGAAAGAGCGTAATTATTTGCGTATAACATTTGGCTACATACTTTTTATTTTAACTTAATCAATTAATTATTGATAATGAGAAGAACCACAGAAAATGGCTCCTAAACCTTAAAGGGGTTGTCTCACGGCAAACCTCAAAATTTTACATTCCCCCTGTCACCCCCCCGGCATAAAATAGCAAATTAAAGCGGTTTTTAACCGATCCGATGAAATAAGGACTTTAAAAAATCTTCTCCCAAAGATGGCCGCCGGTCCTTTCCCAGGGATGCACTGCGGTTTTCTCCCATGGTGCACCGCGGGTCTTCTCCCATGGTGCACCATGGGCTCTGTGCATTCCATTGCCGATTCCAGCCTCCTGATTGGCTGGAATCGGCACACGTGACGGGGCGGAGCTACGATGACGACGCGGTGACCAGCTCTCCGGCACGAGCGGCCCCATTCACCAGGCAGAAGACCGCACAGCGCAAGCGCGTCTAAAAAAGCAAGAAGACATCAGAATTAGACGGATCCATGGTGACGGGGACGCTAGCAACGGAGCAGGTAAGTGAATAACTTCTGTATGGCTCATATTTAATGCACGATGTATATTACAAAGTGCATTAATATGGCCATACAGAAGTGTATAACCCCACTTGCTTTCGCGAGACAACCCCTTTAAGTCTGAAAATAACAACAAAAAATTTGAAGAACTATAGCAACCCCCACCCCCAAACAACACAGTGCAAGTTTTAACAAAAAAAGGATAGAAAACAGAGTTTAGGTCAAGCGGGTGCTCTTCACTCCATCCCCTCACAACACTCAGGCAGATCCCTCTCCCATCGTTGCAGGGCAGCTCACCCACACACCCCAGTTCTTATCAAACGTTTCCCAGGGCTTCCCCTGGCCATAGACGTCAACTTATACAAAGAAAACACAGAATTTACCACCTGGATCCATGCCCTCCTGGTCTGCCCCTCCGGGTGCCTCCAGTTCACCTTTTTAGCGTAAAAAAGCAGCGATTTATGTAAGGTATGAGTTGCCCCAGCCACAGAAAGGTTTACAACAAGCCCGAAGAGACGCACCCCAGGGTGCAGGATCCTCGGGGCCCCCAGGTGAGACTCCATGAATATGAGAACGTCCCTCCAATAATCTCGCTGGACACTGCAGTCCCAGAACATATGCAGAACGGTCGCATCCGCCATCAAGCATCGTGGGCATGTCGCTGAGGGAAGCAAACCGATAAAGTGCAGTCTGGAGGGAGAGTAATATATCCAATGCAAGAACTTGACCTGAATAAGTCTGTCCCTAGCGCTAATCAGAGGGGGAACAGAACCCGCCAGTATGTCCCCATCCTTCCCCGACAACAGATTCAGTATATTATCGACCCACTTTCGGGTGACCCTCTCCTTTATCAGGGCCAGATGCTGTATTAGGTGGGCGTCGAAACTAGACAGCGGCTTCACGAGGTTACACATCTGTGCCAGGCCCTCCTACCAGGACAGGAACAGTGGTATGGACAGACCCGGAAACTGAGCCCCGATCACGTGTTAGCTGGTAGTATCTAAAGTACGAATGTCCAGGCAAGTTATGGCTTAAGGCATGCAATATTTAACGGGGGTTTCATTAACTATTGCATGCCTAACACAGGAGGAAGTGCAGAGCCGGTTAAAGAGGATTAAAATCGATAAATCACCAGGCCCAAGTGGAATGCACCCAATGGTTCTTAAATATAAGAAACAAGGGTCTATGTATCACATTACTTAAGGCCTCATGTCCGCGGGCACGCATGGTTTCCAAGTGTGGAATCCCACAGCGGTTTTCACCTGTGCCCACAGCCAGGAGGCCCAAAATGACATTTTACTCACCTGTCTCCTCCGTCGCGGCCGGATCTTCTTCCTTCTGCCCGTGCTTTTTCTTTCTTTTTATCTCCTGCTCTTCCGTGGATCCGCGGCACAGCCAAAGTAACAGCTGTGGCTGTGCCGCGGATCTGATGGCTTCCATTGTCCGCACGGGAAAATCACATCCGCATGCATTAAATTGCCCTGCGGATACTAATGCATCCCTATGGGCTTCTAGATCTGCGGATCCTCTGTACGGGAGACAAACGTGGATTTTATAATTAAAATCCGCCCGTGGATATTGGTTATGATTCCCGTAAAGCCCAGGGGTGTATGCCATTGAGATTCGGTGATTTGTCTATTTTAGGGCTCCCACCCACTTGCGTTTTTTAACGCGATTGTCAACGGGACTTTCTAATGTTAAAAATACATCGCAAGTTTATGCTTTGCGATTTTTGTGCATTGCGTTTTTAACATTAAAGTACCATTGACAATTGCATTACAGAAACACTTAGTTAAAAAAGCACAAGTGTGTGGGAGCCCCTAATCTTTTTAAGCCCGCTCTGCACTTCTTCATTTGTTTCCTCCTACATTATTTATTAAAGGGCCAACACTCTCAATATTAATCTATTTACTATTTATATACCCTGTTTCCCTGAAAATAAGACATAGCATGATTTTCCAGAATTTTGGGGGATGCAACATGATTTTTCAGGCTTTTTGAGGATGCTTGAAATATAAGCCCTACTCCAAAATTAAGCCCTGCTAACAGTTAATTAAAAAAGTCAATTTAAATAGTGTCCAGGCAGCTATACATGTAAAAAAGTTAAACCTTTTTGAACAAAAATTATTATAAGACACTGTCTTATTTCCGGGGAAACACGGTAGTTGAAGAACAGTTTAGGGTTAGTTTTACTTTCTTTGGCAATGAGTCTCTCTATATCCATCTTTGCTGCTTTTATATATATATATTTTTTTTCCTTATAGGTTTTTAGTGCTTCTTCACTGCCTTTTTGTTTTAGGAGTTTAACCCATTCAGTGGCAGGTTTATTATTACCATGTCATGCTTTACAGGGCAGGTTTTTTAAATGAGTCAACAATGCAAGTAAAAAACCTAGATGATTTCAGATGACAGCTCAGTGCTCTGCACATTTCAGCACTAGAGCTGTCCATGTAAATCTTCCGGGGTTTAACTGCATGGTCAGTGCAGCAAGCCCCAGAGATTTTCCGGGCGTGGCACTAAAGGAGTTAAACGCTTGCTTTTTACTGTCTATTTCCACCTTAATATCCTTACTGAGCCACATTGATTTTCTCTTATTGCAAAGTCTTTTTTCCCGTAAGGTATGAGCCTCTCACAGTAAGTAATGAGGATGTTTTTAAATGTTTGCCATTTATCGCAAAACATAAAAAACTGGACAAACTTGGTGTCGCTGGAATCGTGCTGACCCAGAGAATGTTATCACATTATTTATTTTGCACGTTGAATGTCGTAACAATAGAATGTTTTTTCCCCCAATCCCCCTAAAAAATGTAATAAAAGTTATACAATACATTATATGTGCACAAAAATGATGCCGTTGTCAATTTGTCCTGCAAAAAACGGGATGGAAAAATTAAAATGTTATGGCTCCTGGAATGTGGTGATGAAAAGAATTTACTGGGTTGTATTCACATTCTGCTGAACGATAGACTTCTGTTTGCAACCAATGGGATCTATTTTCGTGCAAGTTTTGTGTGTCTCGCAAAGCACAAAACTCGCCTCAGCTATCTAAATACGGCCTTCCTCAGCTTTCTCCGTCCCTGACCTTGGCTACATTTATTAGACTACTCTCTCTGCCAGCTGCTTAGCCCGAGTCGGAATGTTTGTTTTCCACCCGTTTTACCATTCCTGACCACTGAGCTGAAGTTCATGCCGCCTGCCCTGGCCGTAACCGTTTCCAATCCAATTTCCCTGCCACCCGCACAATCCCCAGCTCTCGTTAATTTTGGGTGGGAAAACACATTGTATGTTCCTTAGAACTACTCAACAGAAACACATAAAAATGAACCACAGTGATAATTTTATTAGCAATTTTTGGAAAATTAACACTTTCCAACCCAGTGTCGGCCCTCGTACGACATTAAGATTTCCCTGCATAGTTCCGATGTTGGATGAAGGCCGACATGTTTCTAATAGTATGCAGGACAGAGTTCTGATGTCGGAGGCTGTTCTACATATGTATAGCCGACACGTTTCTAATAGTACCCAGGACAGAGCTCTGATGTCGGAGGCTGTTCTGCATATGTATGATACAGGTCAGCACTCCATATGCAGAACAGCCTCTGACATCGGAGCGCTGTCCTGCATACTGTTGGAAATCAGTCGTCCCTCGTCCAACATCAGAACTATTTAGGGATAGACTTAGTGTTGGACGAGGGCCAACACTAGATTGGAAAGAGTTAAGTCTCCTGGATTTATTTCTGTCCGCATGATCCATTACTGCATAACCTTTGTTATCGCCTTCTGCACACTCCCCGTGTAAAGAAACTGTAAGGCTGCTTCTACACTACAACGTTTCTCCCCTGCAAGACGCATGCGGATAAAACCTAATTAATCCAGGTGCCGGCCACAAGCAGCATTTAGGAGGGTAGGTACTGCTTAGTTTTTAAACCATTTCCTGTCCATGAGCCTTAGGTTTGTTAAATAACTCTGATGCAGCACCAATAAAAGTTACTAGTTATTACTACTAACCAGTGTTTCTGGTGGCGCCACTTACTAATGTAATATATAATGAAAGGGATTGGTTGGTCAAAAAAGGTCCATGCAGATAGTAAGATATTTCCATTATTTGCAATTTTGCTGAACGGTGCAAACACCTATGAATAAGAAAACGTTAGTAAATGTACAAAATAGCAATACCGATACTGCAACATTTAAACCTGCGAACATTCCGAAGGGACACAACCAGTGTTTCTGGTGACGCGATGCGCCACTTACTAATATACACTGTAAGGAATTGGAGTTGGCACAAATAATTCTGTGCAAATAGTAAGCTATTGGCATTATTTACAATTTTCCAGAACATTGTGATTTATAGGAACTTCAGCAGCTCGCTGAGGAGACATGTTGGCTCGTTGATTTTGCATATTAGCTGTATGTAATTTATGAACTTCAGCTGCTCGCTGAGGTGACATCGTGGCTTGTCGCTGTGTCAGGTTAGCTGCATTAGCTTCATGGTGACGTTAAACCCTCTGTGCTGACATGTTTGCACGACAATGATGGTTAGTTACAACACTGGACAACGGTTGACGATTTGATGAAGGCTGGACGGGTGTTGACAGCATTAGCACTTGAGATGACATGATATCACGTTCAGGAGATGTGAGAATAGTGGGGAAGGACTATGCTGCAATGTTGTTGTTGGTCAGTATGCACTGCCAGCTATGTATGTGTAAAGGACCTGCGATGATGTCACCGTCATGTGATCAGGGGTGGAGCTAAGAGACCATGTGACAGATCACATGACGGGTCCTTTTAGGACATGGATGCTGTCAGGCTCTTTGTTTTATATATGCTTTAGGACCTGCAATGACGTCACCGTCATCTGATCAGGGGAAGGAGCATGTGAAGCACTCACACACACACACTCACTGACAAATGGTCATTAGCACCAAATAATAGCCAGATACCAGCTCTAAACAGTGATAGTGATTACAGTGCAGTTACCTCCAGTGATCACAAGTGTTTCTTCTGGATTCATTTTCCTGTTTTTCTCTATCGGGGTTTGATTTGTCTTTGCTCACTTCCCCCATCCTGCCCCTACTCCTAACGCCCCTTTCAGCGCCTCACAATATTTTTGCCACCTTTTTATGCCACACAATGTATTAATGCCCACAGAGAGTAATGATTCCTCCATAGGGCCCACTATAAGAGTAACAGTACCTTCCTCTGTGCCCTGAGATATTAATACGAGGGGCGTTCATTACAGATTTCCCCTGACCCACTTCTATTTATCACACGATGCTGAAACAACTGTTACATGCCAGTTTGCAACTCTGAACTGATAACGGTCTTTCTTTGACAAATATCATACAAATGGGCGGCATCAGTGGTGCAATAGGATCATCCAAATGGATATACTTTATTCCTCATGAATCAATAGCAACGACGTTTCGCCCACGAGTGTGGGGCTTTCTCGAGCTGATTAGACATATACCACAAGTGCTCAATATATAAAAATAATTGACAAATCATGAGCACTCACAGAATTGTAAAAGTGCCCCCAAACAACTGCACGAGCTTACCCAAAATAGGCATACGTATATGGAAGGCAGAGGGTGGCACACACATTATAAGCCACAAAAGCACCATACGGACAAAGAAGGATGACCTTCCGATCCCTAGACATTGTTTGGCTATGGGGTATTCTATAAGCCAACTTAAGTATAAAGTTATCGATCACGTGCCGAAAAGCCTTAGAGGTGGAGACAGAGAGAGAGCGCTCAAGAAAAAGGAGTTAAAGTGGATTTGTAATCTTGATACACTCCCCGATTGGACTTCATTTGGAGCATAATACCACCTTATGTCTGTTATATATATCCGGGTGGCACACTGCAGTACCTTTAACGTGCCTAGTTTTTTTTCATTTTCTTTTGGTAGATGGGGTGTTTATTATTTTGGGATTGTTATATATATTTAAAATTGTCATTTTTCGCTCTGGTGGATGGTTGGCACATGGCGGGGCTGGAGTTGATTAGTAGATAGTACTAGTTACATGCATGGGTCATAGTTTTAATTGAGTACCTTTTTGCATAGTGTTGTCACTGTACGTATAGGTCCATACCATATGATTATTGACATCGGGAGTATACATAGTTGTATTAGAGGGGAGTACCCATGGTCATGACTGTCAACAGAGTCTACACATAGTCTTGCTGCAGTGCATGAGAGGCCGCAAATTACATGTGGAGCATGCATTGACCATTGATAGTGGACATGTGAGATATATTGTAACATGGGGTAAAGCTTGGCAGTGATTGGTGACACCCAGGGAAAGTACACTGGCAACATAAGGCTATTGGGAGTGATGGCAGTTTTGTGCATGGGGATTCTGGTAACCAGTGATCATGGTACAGAGTTCAGTCACAGCATTGTATCCTATACGTAACACTGATTCGGGTCTCGTGAGATTTGGATAGATCTCATGCTTGCGCATTTGGATGCGGGAGATGCTGGTCTCGCGCCGGTCGGGCAAGTCTCATGCATGCGCAGTGGGACACCAGAGACGCAGAGGATTCCAGTATGGAGTGGGGTTGCTCCTGTGTGCCACCGTGTGCCTTCCACATACTTAAGCCTATGTTTGATAAGATTGTGCAGCTTTTTGAGTGCAGTTTTACAACTCTGTGAGTGTTCAGGATTTGTCAATTGTTTTTATATATTGAGCACTTGTGGTATATGTCTAATCAGCTTGAGAAAGACCTGCGTCGAAACATTGCTGCTATTGATTCATGTGGAATAAAGTATATCCACTTGGATGATCCTTTTGCAGCTCTGATGCTGCCCATTTGCATGTTATTTGGACTGTTTCGTGGGTCCGGATCTGATCCTTTGATTCGCTCCGCCCAAATTTGGGGTTTTTCATGAGTGCTGCTGACATTTTTCTATTTCAGGCTTTCTTTTACAGGTGCTGAAGTGGTGAGGGGTCTGATAATGGACAGAGTGAATACAGAGCAGTCATCAAGTTCCTTTACTTTAAAGGCTGCACACAAAGGGAGACGTTTGATGAGATGAAAGAGTTTTATAGGGAGGATTGCCCATTATATGTAGTCAAGAACTGGCATCGTCAATTCAAATGTGGTCGGACTTCGGCGGAAACGGGTCCAATTCCATGGTGACCCCACTCCACTATCAATAAACACACCATCCATCAAGTGGAGGCCGCCATTTTGGAAAATCGTTGTGTAACCATTCGCAACCTAGCCCAAAACGTCAAAATTAGTGTTGGGTCCATGGAAAAAAAATCAGCCAAAACCATCTTCATATGTATAAAGCATCCGCTTGCTGGGTTACCCTGGCTGCTTATGTAGTGGCCCAGTACATCATCCTGGTCCCCTTCATAAATGTCATACATGTTTGTCTTATGTGGATGCACTGTGCAAGCCTGTCTTGTTATTTCCAGTGTGTGTGTTGCACAGCTGCAGCGCTTGAGAGGTTAACTTTAATAAAATCATAGTCTGCATGGAAATGTATCAGTCTGTCATGTCATGTGTGAGTGAAAGTATAAATAGGAGTGATTGAGAGTGGGAAGGAGTTCCAGCTTTTGGAGTTGAGAGTGCCAGCAAACACAGAGCCACATGGAAGCACCTTCAGCTTCCTTGTGGTGAAGATGGAAGAGAAGAGATATCCTGTAGTGACTGTATTCTGGATGTGAGTGGAGTAAGCCCCAAATTAGAGAAAGAGCAATTGTAAGTAATCACTTTTCCTGACAAGGCCAGTGCAGAGGTACTGAATACTTCTACAAGTTTTTCTACGCGGCCCTCCAGAGCCAGGATCACTGTGTAGAAGTACTCTCCTTAAGTGTTACACCCACTCGTCTCAAGGACTGAGTGAAAGTAAATAACTACTGTCTGAGTGTCTGTAGAGTGACCCCTACCCTTTTCCTTCTCCGGAGTGTTCCCTTCCAGGAGCCGTTCCTGACAGATAACGTGGACTGCAGGACCCGTGTCATCCTGTGTTTCCTCCCTGACCTCTGATCTCTTTTCTTGCCTGCACTGTATAGACTGTACCTAGATTGCCTTGTGATAATTGTTTACTGCAAGTTTACAAAAGTAAAGTTTATACCGGGGCCCTAACTGTTCCTAGGGATCCGTAGTACTAAAAGACTGTGTCTGTGATTATTCTCCGCCGAGGATTATACTGGTGTGTAGGAATGGTGGGGTAACCCGTGCCAACTACTACCCCTATCCTCCTGTTTATTGGAATTCCCTATCCTAGGGATGTCTTTGGTGGCCTACAGTTATACTCTGGCCTTGGCTAGGTGTGTATCTCAGGAAAAGGAGTCAGGTAAGTGCCGCTGTGACAAACCAACACTTAACCCTTCCAGCTGCCCACGTATGTCAAGTGTCTGGGGTGGAACGCCGTACTTATACCACTCCAGAAGCAGGACCGACTCGCATGCTCCCATGCTCTTTTGACGATGTGTCATGGAAACCAGGGAGCCTTTTTCACCAGACTGATCGCACAGGATGAAAGCTGGTCCATCACTATGATCCAGAGACTAAAGTCCAGTCGATGCAATGGAAGCGTTGGAATTCACTGCCTCCAAAGAAGGAACGTGCCCAACCCTCGGCAGGCAAGGTCATGCTCACAGTCTTTTGGAACCAGCACAGAGTAGTCTTAATGAATTTCCTAGCAAAGGGTACCACAATTACTGGGGCATACTATGTTTCACTGCTGAGGAGATTGTGGGAGGCCATCAAAACCAAGAGACGTGGCAGGCTCACCAAACGTGTCCGCCTTCTGCAAGACAATGCCCCAGTTCACAACTCACATGTTGCCCACATGGAAGCATGCAGCTGCGGGTATAAATTCTACCGCATCCCCCTTATTCACCTGACCTCGCACCATCGGACTTCCACCTCTTCCCAACAATGAAGTCATTTTCCAGATGATGAGACTTTGATTTCCGTGGCTTTTGGAGGAACCTGTCGACTTCTACAAGTGAGGTGTTTACAGTTACATAAAGAGATGGGAGACGTGTGTGTCCCTGGTTGGCACCGATGTAGGGAAAGACTAATAACTGGGTCAAGTTTCGTTGCTCTCAGTCCACAGGAAGTGGGTCAGGAGACATCTTTAATGAACGCTCCTCATAATACCCCTTTTGTGTCCCTAAAAAAATGCTCCGTCCAGGTGCGCCCCCACAAAGTAAGAGTGCTCCCCTGCCCAAAGCTCTTGCCCCTCATTACGGTGCTGCCATTACTGGCCCTGTACTTCACTGCTGTGGGACGGCACGGACACAATGCAGCGGTCTGCACACTTACACTTCATTCCGCTCTCTGTCACTTGAAAGAAGAGTAAGAGAGCAGCTAGGCACGTGAATGTACTCTGCTGCGTCCTGCCAACTCCATCTGTCAGTGAGGGTAGATTTACATGGGCGAGCGTGATATTTGTCTGAGAAACTCGCACCGATATCATGCTTGTACAATTGCGATTCTGGATGCGAGCGTGATGCGTTCTTCCTTAAGTGCATCGCATCTATATACTTGTGATTTATTTTTTTCACGTGTGTGAAAATCACATGTGCGCCCAATAGTTTTCAATGGTAAATATTAAATCGCATGCCATGTGAGTGACAATTTTTTAAAATTTTATTTTATTTCTTTAAAGATTCCACAGAAAATAATGGGCGCTACTTTACGAAGAATCAGCAAAAAGTAGGACATGCAGCAATTTTTTTTTCTTTTTCACAGGGAAAAATCACTCATGCAAATAAACACATTGAAATCAATGTATCAACAGGTGCAATTTCCATCCATATCGCTATCGGACAGTAGGCTTACCTCTAGTAAGCTCCCGCCCCACCTCCATAACCATCGATGGGAGGAGTGGGCTGGGCAGGCGCTTAGCTCCGCCCCACCCCCTCTTACTGCAGAGATCCAGCGGGGAGGAGAAGAGAGGTGAGCCTGCGATAGGGAGGGAGGGGAAAGTGGCAATGGCATGGTAGTCTCGGCATATATGCACCGGGACCCATGCCGTCTGAACGGGTGCACAAACGTTTGATTTGTGGGGAGGAACAGAGGTGAGCCTGCATAGGGGGTAGGAGAACAGAGGGAGGGAGTTTAGCAACCACGCTGCTAAACTCCCTCCCACCTACAGCCACTACCATGGGCTCCCATAGGAGCCCATGCAGTGGCCGATGTATTCCGGCCCAAACATAATTCCAGGACTATGTTTTGGGTCCGACGTAAAAACGCCCAGCGCTATATTGGCCGGCCGGGCGTCTTTACATCTCAGAAATACGCCCATGTGATCTGATGCATTGGAATCCAATGTATCAGATCACAGCGCATATCGGACGGCCGTGAAAACAGATGGCCGATATATGCTCATGTGAAAGAAGCCAAAGACTTCATTAAAAACAAAGGTGGATCGGTCAAGGCATAAAGAATTATCTTTTATCTCACCTCTCAGCTGTCTCTCCCCGCCCCCTTCCTGTATCTCCTATCAGCTCTTTGTGTCTCTCCCCGCCCCTGCCTGTATCTCCTATCAGCTCTTTGTGTCTCTCCCCGCCCCTGCCTGTATCTCCTATCAGCTCTTTGTGTCTCTCCCCGCCCCTCCCTGTATCTCCTATCAGCTCTTTGTGTCTCTCCCCGCCCCTCCCTGTATCTCCTATCAGCTCTTTGTGTCTCTCCCCGCCCCCTTCCTGTATCTCCTATCAGCTCTTTGTGTCTCTCCCCGCCCCTCCCTGTATCTCCTATCAGCTCTTTGTGTCTCTCCCCGCCCCCTCCCTGTATCTCCTATCAGCTTTTTGTGTCTCTCCCCGCCCCCTCCCTGTATCTCCTATCAGCTCTTTGTCTCTCTAGCCCCTCCCCCTCCCTGCATCTCTTATCAGCTCTTTGTGTCTCTCTTGCCCCTCCCCCTCTCTGCTTACCCCTTCCTCTTGATGAGTGGCAGAGTGAGAAACAGAACTAGCTCCCCCGTCCATAACTTTCGGCGGCCGGGAGATGGACAGCATGGCGCAGGCCCTGGAGGCCATGGCCGAGGAGCTCAGCTGCTCCATCTGCCTGAGTCTCTTCACCACGCCGGTCACCCTGCCGTGCGGCCACAACTTCTGCTCGCGGTGCCTGGACCTCAGCTGGCAGGGCGGGGAGGACTCGGGGTTCAGCTGCCCACAGTGCCGCTGTGTCTTCCCCAGTAAGCCGGCGCTGCTGAAGAACCCCCAGATGAGTAACATGGTCAGCCACTTGGCGGCCGCACGGAGGGCAGAGCCGGCTCCCCAGGAGGTGGAGGTGGGGGACGAGAAGCCGGGGGAGGGGGACGAGGAGCCGGAGCATGAGCCGGGAGTCCCGGACAGGGGAGCCGTGCTGTGTGACAGCTGCCGCCGGGTGGCCGCGTTCAAGACCTGCCTGACCTGCATGGCATCGTTCTGCCAGGAGCACCTGCTGCCCCACCTGCAGAGCCTCGCCTTCCTGGACCACCTGCTCAGCCAGCCGCTGGGGGACCTGCCGGAGGCCAAGCGTCAGGAGGTGAGACCCCCTATATATAGTAACAGCCATGGGTATTAGTGTATCTTGGGGGGGTGACGCCCTCTGTACCTAATAGTAGTGTCCCGGGTCGCTGGCTCCCAGACCGTTCACAATGCTCGCCGCTTCGTCTGCAGCATTCCTGGGCACACTCCCTGGCCGTTCAGAGTGGTCGCCACTGCTGTTGTTGCGTTCCTGGCCCTCAGAAAGCAGCAGCTGCTAATTTGTCTTCGCCGCTGTAATCCCCGCTGCTGCAGACTTTGGCAGGCCGACCCCCTGCTCTCGGACGCTCCCCGGCCCTTTGCTGGCCGCTCCGCTTTGCTGTGGCCGCCGCTGTCCTCCCTGCTCCAGCTGCAGCATTCCCGGCCCTCTGCTGCACGGCGCAGTCCTCACTGCTCCTGTTGGACGGTGCCCGGCCCCTCTGCTGCCTGCTTCTGTTCTGCTGCCCCAAGCCCTCAGCTGGCCGCTCCTGTTTTGCAGTGGCCGCCCGTCTGCTGGACTCTGCTGCTGTGCTGTCTCCGTGCCTCTGCTCGCGGCTGCAATGGTAGCTCACCTGGCCCTCTGCTCCCCGCTCCTTGTCTTTTCATCAGCAACCGTTGTACGCAGGTGTTGCACATGACTGGAGTTACGCTACTTCTAAGGTGTCTTCGCCGGCTGTTAACGCTAGTACGTCATGCTTCTGTCCTTCAGGGTGCGGGCAGACGAGCGTAGGTGTATTTACGTTCGCACGAGCGCAACGTATAATCGCCCGAGCGATCGTTTTTCACCGATCACGACCAGAGCTAGAAAGCGTATTTTCGTTTCTTCCTACTTTGCAAACGGTCTTTTCGGCGATCGAATATGCGTTGGCGCGTATTTCGGTCGCATATGTTCCGTTTTTTTTCGAATTGCCGTTTTTACGCGCCGTAAAATCGCCCATGTGAACGAATACATTCGAAACCATTGCCTCAGATGGTCACGTATATGCGTTTGGTCGCAAAAACGCGCCGTTTATGCGCTTGTCTGCCCGCACCCTCATGCCGGTAGCAGCAGATCCACGCCAGTGCGTATTTATTGTTGGCCACTGTGAATGCTTACTAACCATTCACGGCGGGCAACAATCAATAGACACTGTGCTGCTAGAACCTTTGACAAGTCACCCAATGGGGAGCTAGGGGTGTGACAGGGGCGTTTCTCCTGTCAAACCCCTAGCTTCCTGGTGGCATCAAGATACACTAATACAGCCATGTCCCCCTACAGAAGGGGTGAGACCCCCTCCCCCCCCCCCCCCCCTACATAAAGTGAGTCGTGTACCTCTGCAGGAGGGGCGAGACCCCCCCCCACCATGTGCAGTAAGTCGTGTACCTCTGCAGGAGGGGCGAGACCCCCCCCCCCCCCCACCTACCATGTGCAGTGAGTCGTGTACCTCTGCAGAAGGGGCGAGACCCCCCCACCTACCATGTGCAGTGAGTCGTGTACCTCTGCAGGAGGGGCGAGAGCCCCCCCCCCCCCCCCCCCCCTACCATGTGCAGTGAGTCGTGTACCTCTGCAGGAGGGGCGAGACACCCCCCCCCCCCCCACCTACCATGTGCAGTGAGTCGTGTACCTCTGCAGGAGGGGCGAGACCCCCCCCCCCCACCTACCATGTGCAGTGAGTCGTGTACCTCTGCAGGAGGGGCGAGACCCCCCCCCCACCTACCATGTGCAGTGAGTCGTGTACCTCTGCAGGAGGGGCGAGACCCCCCCCCCACCTACCATGTGCAGTGAGTCGTGTACCTCTGCAGAAGGGGCGAGACCCCCCCCCCCACCTACCATGTGCAGTGAGTCGTGTACCTCTGCAGGAGGGGCGAGACCCCCCCCCCCCCCCACCTACCATGTGCAGTGAGTCGTGTACCTCTGCAGGAGGGGCGAGACCCCCCCCCCCCCCCCCCACCTACCATGTGCAGTGAGTCGTGTACCTCTGCAGGAGGGGCGAGACCCCCCCCCCCCCCCACCTACCATGTGCAGTGAGTCGTGTACCTCTGCAGGAGGGGCGAGACCCCCCCCCCCCCCACCTACCATGTGCAGTGAGTCGTGTACCTCTGCAGGAGGGGCGAGACCCCCCCCCCCCCCCACCTACCATGTGCAGTGAGTCGTGTACCTCTGCAGAAGGGGCGAGACCCCCCCCCCCCCCCCCCTGCCGTATGTAGTGAGTCGTGTACCTCTGCAGGAGGGGCGAGACCCCCCCCCCCCCCCCACCTACCATGTGCAGTGAGTCGTGTACCTCTGCAGGAGGGGCGAGACACCCCCCCCCCCCCCACCTACCATGTGCAGTGAGTCGTGTACCTCTGCAGGAGGGGCGAGACCCCCCCCCCCCCCCCCCCCACCTACCATGTGCAGTGAGTCGTGTACCTCTGCAGGAGGGGCGCGACCCCCACCTACCGTATGTAGCGAGCCGTGTACCTCTGCAGGAGGGGCGCGACCCCCACCTACCGTATGTAGCGAGCCGTGTACCTCTGCAGGAGGGGCGCGACCCCCACCTACCGTATGTAGCGAGCCGTGTACCTCTGCAGGAGGGGCGCGACCCCCACCTACCGTATGTAGCGAGCCGTGTACCTCTGCAGGAGGGGCGCGACCCCCACCTACCGTATGTGGCGAGCCGTGTACCTCTGCAGGAGGGGCGCGACCCCCACCTACCGTATGTGGCGAGCCGTGTACCTCTGCAGGAGGGGCGCGACCCCCACCTACCGTATGTGGCGAGCCGTGTACCTCTGCAGGAGGGGCGCGACCCCCACCTACCGTATGTGGCGAGCCGTGTACCTCTGCAGGAGGGGCGCGACCCCCACCTACCGTATGTGGCGAGCCGTGTACCTCTGCAGGAGGGGCGCGACCCCCACCTACCGTATGTGGCGAGCCGTGTACCTCTGCAGGAGGGGCGCGACCCCCACCTACCGTATGTGGCGAGCCGTGTACCTCTGCAGGAGGGGCGCGACCCCCACCTACCGTATGTGGCGAGCCGTGTACCTCTGCAGGAGGGGCGCGACCCCCACCTACCGTATGTGGCGAGCCGTGTACCTCTGCAGGAGGGGCGCGACCCCCACCTACCGTATGTGGCGAGCCGTGTACCTCTGCAGGAGGGGCGCGACCCCCACCTACCGTATGTGGCGAGCCGTGTACCTCTGCAGGAGGGGCGCGACCCCCACCTACCGTATGTGGCGAGCCGTGTACCTCTGCAGGAGGGGCGCGACCCCCACCTACCGTATGTGGCGAGCCGTGTACCTCTGCAGGAGGGGCGCGACCCCCACCTACCGTATGTGGCGAGCCGTGTACCTCTGCAGGAGGGGCGCGACCCCCACCTACCGTATGTGGCGAGCCGTGTACCTCTGCAGGAGGGGCGCGACCCCCACCTACCGTATGTGGCGAGCCGTGTACCTCTGCAGGAGGGGCGCGACCCCCACCTACCGTATGTGGCGAGCCGTGTACCTCTGCAGGAGGGGCGCGACCCCCACCTACCGTATGTGGCGAGCCGTGTACCTCTGCAGGAGGGGCGCGACCCCCACCTACCGTATGTGGCGAGCCGTGTACCTCTGCAGGAGGGGCGCGACCCCCACCTACCGTATGTGGCGAGCCGTGTACCTCTGCAGGAGGGGCGCGACCCCCACCTACCGTATGTGGCGAGCCGTGTACCTCTGCAGGAGGGGCGCGACCCCCACCTACCGTATGTGGCGAGCCGTGTACCTCTGCAGGAGGGGCGCGACCCCCACCTACCGTATGTGGCGAGCCGTGTACCTCTGCAGGAGGGGCGCGACCCCCACCTACCGTATGTGGCGAGCCGTGTACCTCTGCAGGAGGGGCGCGACCCCCACCTACCGTATGTGGCGAGCCGTGTACCTCTGCAGGAGGGGCGCGACCCCCACCTACCGTATGTAGCGAGCCGTGTACCTCTGCAGGAGGGGCGCGACCCCCACCTACCGTATGTAGCGAGCCGTGTACCTCTGCAGGAGGGGCGCGACCCCCACCTACCGTATGTAGCGAGCCGTGTACCTCTGCAGGAGGGGCGCGACCCCCACCTACCGTATGTAGCGAGCCGTGTACCTCTGCAGGAGGGGCGCGACCCCCACCTACCGTATGTAGCGAGCCGTGTACCTCTGCAGGAGGGGCGCGACCCCCACCTACCGTATGTAGCGAGCCGTGTACCTCTGCAGGAGGGGCGCGACCCCCACCTACCGTATGTAGCGAGCCGTGTACCTCTGCAGGAGGGGCGCGACCCCCACCTACCGTATGTAGCGAGCCGTGTACCTCTGCAGGAGGGGCGCGACCCCCACCTACCGTATGTAGCGAGCCGTGTACCTCTGCAGGAGGGGCGCGACCCCCACCTACCGTATGTAGCGAGCCGTGTACCTCTGCAGGAGGGGCGCGACCCCCACCTACCGTATGTAGCGAGCCGTGTACCTCTGCAGGAGGGGCGCGACCCCCACCTACCGTATGTAGCGAGCCGTGTACCTCTGCAGGAGGGGCGCGACCCCCACCTACCGTATGTAGCGAGCCGTGTACCTCTGCAGGAGGGGCGCGACCCCCACCTACCGTATGTAGCGAGCCGTGTACCTCTGCAGGAGGGGAGCGACCCCCCCCCCCCCCCCACCTTATATGTAGTGAGCCGTGTACCTCTGCAGGAGGGGAGAGACCCCCCCCCCCCCCACCTTATATGTAGTGAGCCGTGTACCTCTGCAGGAGGGGAGAGACCCCCCCCCCACCTTATATGTAGTGAGTGGTGTACCCCTGCAGGAGGGGAGAGACCCCCCCCCCCCCCCCACCTTATATGTAGTGAGTGGTGTACCCCTGCAGGAGGGGAGAGACCCCCCCCCCCACCTTATATGTAGTGAGTGGTGTACCCCTGCAGGAGGGGAGAGACCCCCCCCCCCACCTTATATGTAGTGAGTGGTGTACCCCCACAGGAGGGGCAAGACTCCCCCCTATATAATGACAGACGTGTCCCCCTCCCCTTTGCCTCAATCTTCAGCATCGCCCTGCACCGCGCCTTATCGATCCGACTCTTGAGCTCATCATACTCCGACTCAGGGAGCTCCTTTTTCTTCCTAGTGGTTTCCTAAAAAGATGAGATTTTTGAAGGGAGCGTCAAGCAGAGAGCCCCACCTGAGGGTCTGTGCACTAACCTGCAGCTGCTTCTGTTCGCACTGTACCTCCTCCACTGTGGTGGCCGCCTTCTTAATCTTCTGGTTCAGAGATCTCAAGACATTTGTGAAAAGCAGCTGGAAAGAAAATGATCAGATTGAGTTGGAGCGTCCAATCACTGCGGCCCATGACCCCCCCCCCCCCCCTCCCCCAATGCCGTGTGCAGCGGCAGACCTACCACCTATACAGCCGCTTCCACTGCACATAAACTCCTCATCTTTTTAGGAAACCACCAAGAAGAAAAAGGAGCTCCTGGAGGCGAAGTATGATGAGCTCAAGAGTCAGATCAATGAATGGCGATGCTGAAGATTGAGGAGGAGGAGAAGAAAGTCACCAGCAAATTCACCTACACACAGAGCATCCAGAGCAAGAAACGGCAGGAGTATGAGCGAATGCGCAGCAGAGTCTCCTCCAGGAGCAGGACGACCTGCAGTTTCTGAAGGTGATAACCTCAGCCTAACCCCAGTGTCCTTCCCTTCACCTGTGCTGATCCTAAGCTACAGCTGAATAGTGAGTGCAGCTCTGAAGTATAGTACAGGATGTAACTCAGGATCAGTACAGGATAAGTAATGTATGTACACAGTGACTCCACCAGCAGAATAGTGAGTGCAGCTCTGGAGTATAATACAGGATGTAACTCAGGATCAGTACAGGATAAGTAATGTATGTACACAGTGACTCCACCAGCAGAATAGTGAGTGCAGCTCTGCAGTATAATACATAATGTAACTCAGGATCAGTACAGGATAAGTAATGTATGTACACAGTGACTTCACCAGCAGAATAGGGAGTGCAGCTCTGGGAGATAATACAGGATACAAGTCAATATATTCCCTTACTGACCTTCAGTATTTGCTGGCTGTTGTAACACTAATTCCAGTTTGTGTGGAAGGTAAAAAGGCTAAAATAATCCAAGAACGTATTTCTGGAATCCGGATTGCATTATTGACAAGATTGGATAGAATTTTTGGCAAAATGCTAATTTATTATTGATATGCCTTTCATTTGGAGAATGGTTATGCCAAAAAATATACTCATTTTTTCCTCCTAATGCAGTATGAAGTTCAAGCTATAACTTCCCATGGGCTTCTACTACATCCAGCCTGAATCTGCGCTGCGCCCATCTTTGGAGATGCTGACAGTCCGAGGGGTAAAGACGTCCCCTACTTCTCAGCAGAGTGTTAGTTCTGTTGTTAATAGGGACCACCTTGCGGTCCGGTCTGTCCTTCTCCTCAGACAAATAAGGAGCCTGAATAGAGTGAGTCTGAAGGATGGTCTACATTGTAAGGTGGTTACTATGCTGGGAGAGAAGTCACCTCTTTTACTTCCTTTGAACAGTCACTTCATTGCAGGCCACTTGGAGCAGCGTTGGTCTGCGCTGTATGGAAGTCTATAGAAGGCCATCTTCACACAGGCGAGACTTGTGCGTTGCGAGATGCATGAATATGAACCCAATTCTTTTAAATGGGGTAAGACACATGCCTTTTTTTCTTTCCCCACCCCCTTCATCACCATGCAATACAGGAAACAAATTGCTGCATTTCCTATCTTTGGGCGTGCCCTTGCGTTGCATCGCCCAGTGTTGGCAGCATTTATAGGGTCTTCTGGCTACAAATGTAACTTCTTAACATTCAAGCCAAACGGGTTTAAGTAATAAAATAAATGTTACCTGCCGGTCCTCCGTCCCGGTGTTCCAGTGCTGCAGCCCTGCTGTACTCTGTCTGACAGAGGAAATCAGGTGACCGCCGCCTGCCATCGGGGGGTGCAGTGTCACCGGTCAGAATTCTTGGCATCACGGCGCCCAGGATGTGAACACTGATGCCAGGAGAGTGGGGGGCGATGCTGTGGCCTCTAGCTGGCTGTCAATAGAGACTGGGGGAATTGCGCGGCTACAGCTCTGGATCGCTGGAACGAAGGGCAGGTAAGTGCCATTTTGTTAACACATTTGACTCTGAACGTAAGGTGTACAGTTACATCCAGGCGCTTGGGGTTTGTATAGAGTGGGATCAGTAGCTGATCCCACTCCATCCTTGACAGCTGACACCTGCCCACAACAGCCACAACCAGCATTTATGCTGATCGTGGCCATTAACCCTTTAAATGTTGCTATCGACTGCTGCTTTTAAATGCCCCGATTGGCGTTTGGGTATCCTGAACGGCCCCTCTGGGTTGAGATGACAAGGTACCATTTGGTTGCCATGGGAGCCTGAGGCCTTCTGAAGACCCACAGAGCTGCAATAACTGATTGCTTATGGCACGTCTTGATTGCATGCTGGAATGTGGCATAAGTTGAGGTCCGAAAAGTACAAAAGGTTTGATCCAGCACCAATGTTGTCGTGTGTGTGTGGGTTTTTTGTTTTTTTTTTTTAATAAAAAAATCACTACTTTATTAAGAGGAAGGAAAGGCGTAACCATCATATAGATAGGGGAAGGATTATACAAATGTCACCTATGCAAGGTATAAGATTATATACGTTTTCGGCTACAAAATGGTTTTCTCAGGCTTAAGAGATCATTTTGGCGTAAACACATCGGAATCTGCAGATGTCATATAAAAACCACAATTAAAGGATGACCCCCACACAGTCAGCAATTCAACATCCTGACACCATTTTGGAGATGATTTAGCAAATAATTGTATCCCAACACTTGGGAAACTATGTGACTCCTGAAGTCTGTACATGGTTCATGACCGGGGCATCGTGTTATTCTCTGAAGGCCTAAAAAGGATCATCAGAATGAACCAAACCAAATTTCTCTCACACTATGATTAAAGGGGTTGTCTCGCGAAAGCAAGTGGGGTTCAGCACTTCTGTATGGCCATATTAATGCACTTTGTAATATACATCGTGCATTAAATATGAGCCATACAGAAGTTATTCACTTACCTTCCCTGCGCTGGCGTCCCCGTCTCCATGGCTCCGTCTAACTTCAGCGTCTAATCGCCCGATTAGAAGCGCTTGCGCAGAAGGGTCTTCTGCCTTCGGCTCGGTTCGGCAGCAGCGACGTTCTGGCTCCGCCCCTTCTACGTGTCATCGCGTGGCTCCGCCCCCTCGCGCGTGCCGATTCCAGCCTCCTGATTGGCTGGAATCGGCACATGTGACGTGCCGCCGGCGTGATGAGTTCATCCGCCGCCCGAAAAAGAAGATCCGGCCGTGAGGAAGAGAAGACCTTCCCAGCCCGCTGCGGGTGAGTTAATTATTTTAAATTCCTATTTTAAGCGCTCATGTCCGCGGGGCAGGAGGGACCTGCTACGGATTCTCCATGGAGAATCCGTAGCGGGCCTAACGGTGAGCTGTATCATTTTTTATTTTTTTTAATTTTTTCTTCACTTCATAAGTTGAGGTCCCCAAAAGGGACAAAGAAACGGAGAAAATATTTTGTTACAGGGGAAAAAAAGGGAATGAAAAGCCTTTTCCCAGACTTGTAATCTAAAAAAATGTCAAAACCCCAAAAAACTACTTGATATCACTGCGTGTGTAAAAGTACGATCTCTTAAAGTGACGCATTATTTATTGCACACACTACAAACGTCATTAAAAAAATAAAATGCACAATGACAGAATTCTGCTCTCCTTTTTTTTTTTTGGGTGGGGGTGGGGTCATCCCATTTTTCAAGAAAAAATGTAATAAAGCGATCAAAAAGTCATAAGAATTCCAAAATGGTATCATTAGGAACTACAGGACGACCCACAAAAAAGCGACAACTGTACTGACAAACATAAAAGTTATGGCGGTAGAAAATATTGTTTTACAAAGATATGTTTAATTTCTTTTAAAGTAGTATAATAAAAATAAAACAAACAGATTTGGTCTTGTCCTAACACTGACCCGTAGGATAAAGGTATCATTTTTGCCGCAGTGTGTATGCCGGGGGGGGGGATTTTTGACAATATTCAAAAGAATACATACATAGTAACATGAACATTGTCTCCCCTCAGCCTTACGTACTATGTAATCTAGTTCAGCCTGTTTCCAGCCACCTCCTTGTTGATCCAGAGGAAGGCAAAGGAAGAGGAAAAATTCCATAATGGCAGTCAGAATAATCCCTGGATCAATGTTTGATAGTTCCCACCTGACTCCAAGACCCGGGTCAACAACCCCGCTGGTTACCTAATGTCTAGATCCTGTAATATCGTAGCGCTCTAGAAAAACATCTAGTCCCTCTTAAACTCCTCTATGGATTTTGCCATCACCACATCCTCAGGCAGAGAGTTCCACAGTCTCACTGCTCTTACATCAAAGAACCCCCTTCTGCGTGGGGTTCATATTTCTGTGTCTTGCAATACACATCGGCCTAAGTTAAGCTCCATAGTAAAATACAGCGTGTAGCTCAGGATCGGGACAGGATAAGGAACGTATTTACAAGGTGTCTCCACCGGCAGAATGGTGAATGCAGCTGTGGAGTAATACGGGGTGTGACTGTGGACTGCGCTCCAAACAAGGGTAAAAATAAATATGGCTGTAGGGAGACTCTGCTGGTGTGGAACGCAGTCAATCGGCAGGGGTCCACACCGCCTGTCCAGAGTTGCCTTTAATGTGGTTGTAAATCCAATGCTCCACCCATGAGCGTGGGGATCTCTTACACGTTATTCCTGCCTGTTAGCCCTTACTGTGCTAACCCAGAGTTAACGTCTGCAGGTGGGTTTTTACCACGTATCACGCGGTGAATGGAGGCAATGTGTGCAGACAGGGTTTCCAAGTGTTCCTCTGATTACTTCCACATTTGAGGTTCAGAGACTATTATTTGCTCTGTGCAGCAGCTCGCACCATCCTGGATGCAGAGCGTTGTAGTTTCTTACATCCTCTCCATATTGCATGCAGAGAGCAACTAATCTGAATGATACAACCTCCAAAAAGCCGTTCAAGCCAAAGACTAAGTTTGGTGAGAAATTGCTGCAAAGCTTCAAGAACGTTGTGTCGCTCAAGGACCTGAAATCCGGGATTGGCCAGATGGGTAAGAGCACCTCCTGTATGCGCAGCCATTCTGGGCGCTATAGTGCCACCTATTAAATAATAATTGTTTCCTTTCCTACAGCGGAGAATCCAGAATGGGGATCTCATCCTATGCAGGAGGCATCAGGAGCAGAAGCGGGGCTGGAAACAGGTAGGATGCTTCATGTGCCGCACACCCTTCACAACGGTGTTACCTGGAGCTTGGGGGGGGGGGGGGATTTGTTAAGTGCACAGCACTTCCTAATCCATCTAGTAACAGATAACAAACCTTTCTCGAGACGCTTGTATGTAGAGGGGGGGGGGGGGGGGTGTCCTGTATTTCGGGGTCATGGCTCTTTATCTTCACTACTTGTTCTGTAGGATCGACAGTTTTCTTTGTCTTATAGAGGAATCCGTCAAATGGAGGGCAGCGAGACCCAAAATGCAAGATGAGAAGCCCAGTACCAAAAGTAAGTCATGTCACGTATGTTATTGCATTAGGATTTGAAGTTGGGGGACAGCAGTGTCCGGTACGAGCTGTAATAATGTTACAGTAATGAAGGAGAGATATTATGTTTTGTGTATGATGTAGACTTCAGTATAATTGTTCAGTAAATCATAGGGGACAAGAAAGAAGTGCTGGTAGATGATAATCTGTTTAAAGCTGTAGAAGGCTGGTACAGTGTGGCTAGAGCGATTCATAGAGATAAGTGGATAGAGCAAGAGGTGAAGGTAGAAGATCAAATCGCATATGTCTATCATGAAAATTGTGATTGTGTCCCTAGGGAATGCACCGCCGCCTCCCTGCAATGCAACGTCACCACTCCTCCCTGTGCTCCCACAAGCCTCTTCACCTCCCTTAGGCCCCGTCCCAGCTGCATCCACTCAACCACATTCCACGTCCTGCTTTGGTGGCCATCTTGGTACTCCTGGAACTCGACCATCCACTTCCTGCTCTGGCGGCCATCTTGGTACTCTCGGAACTCTAACATTCACTTCCTATTCCGGCGGCCATCTTGCTACACCAGCTGGAGTCCTCAGGGTAGACCGCTCTTCCTATGTGCTGCCTAATGCTGGTCCTCCTCCGCCCTCTGCTACTTCTCTCATGCCCAATCAGACCGGCACCGATGCTGAGGCTCGCCCAACAGGAGGCATGAAGGTCTCCCCGGCCACAACCACCACTGGGTGGCCCAGCCAGCCACTGACCCTCAGCGTGCACACCTATAACAATACTCCAGCCTCAAGTTGGGATGACCCTGATGATGTCACCGATCAACTGAACACATGGACCGTTCGGTCCCAACCACCTCCTCTGCCTCAAGGCTCAAGGACTTCAACTGTCAATTTTGCACCCCTGCCCTGTATGCGGGGGCAGCCTGGTTCACAGCCTTTCACAAGCAGTGGTATACTCACCTCAGGGCCCCCACAAGACGCACCGCTTAGATACGTGACCCTCACCCCCGACGAGGCCTTCACTCTTCTAGACTTTTTGCCAGACCCAGAAGAAAAACCGATGCCTTATTACCGCCGGATAGTGCAAATTCAGAAGATCTACTCAGCCACCTGGCGGGATCTAAAGAAACTGACCCATGTAAAGACTGTGGATACATACTGGCCGATCATAGAAAGATGTCTCTCAGATGCCAGGCTTGTCGATGACCAGTCCTACCAATCTGGTGTGGAATTCTGCAATCAATTACAAACCTGGGCCCAGGATCGCCTGGCTGAACAAGCTATCATAATTCAAAATATCACTCAGGACAAGGGGGAGTCCGTGGGGAAGTTCCATCTTCGCCTTACCAAGACATTTGATGAACTTGGATTCTCTACCCAGATCAAGGCGCATGTACAAATGTTGTCATCGGCTTTTGTTATGGGACTTCAAGGACCCATTAAAAAGGGCCTCATCAAGGCGAGGCCAGAGTACAAGGCCCTCACCATACGGACCCTTCTCCTAGTAGCGAAAGCCCTGGAATCCCAAGTGGGTCAGAAGCAGACTGCACCGGTTATGCTGACACTGCCACCGGCTTATGACCAGAACATCCGAACCTGTTTCGCCTGTGGCCGACCCGGGCACATCAAAAGAAATTGTAGGACCCGCAGACCCAAACAGGGGGGCGTCAACCATGGCCTCGGAATGGTCAACGGCAGCAACCCCCAGACCCTCACCACTGTCCCCCTGGCGAATCATACACACTGCCTCCCCACCCAAGAAGACCTATACCTCCTACGTTAGGGTTTGGGCAAGCCTGTGTCATGTGCCCAATCTATGGCTGTGTCTCCTCCCCACTGTCCTTTAAAGACCGCATGGTTCTGTACTCCCTGCCTATCCTCAAATCCGTACAGACGCCTTCCACGTCAGGCATCCTGCCAGAAGTACTGAGAAGAATACCTGAACACTTGTCACCCGGCCTGGAAGACATCAGCCACCTCAAGGTGCCACCTGTAATTGTTACCCTGAAGCCAGGAGCACCACTTCCCCAGAAACCCCAGTATCCTCTCAAGATAGTGGTGGCAGAAGCAATATCAGGAGAAGTCAAGGCCTTGCTCCAGAATGGGGCTCTCATCCCCTGTGAGTTGCCCTGCAACACAACTCTCTTTCCTGTAAAGAAGACTCGGAAAGGGCAACCAGACAAGTATAGACTGGTCCAAGATCCTAGAGCCGTCAATGAGGCCACAGTCTTGGACAACCCCCATATTGTGCAACCCCCATTCCCCCACACCTTGCTGTCCAGAATCCCACTCTCAGCTATGTACTTTATAGTGGTGGACCTTGCAAACACGTTTTTCAGTGTCCCTCTCCAACCGTCCTCCCGATACCTCTTTGCCTTTACTCATGACAGCCAAAAGTACACTTGAAAAGTAATGCCACAGGGAGCACAGAACTCTCAAAGTCAATTTGCCAAAGCCATGTCCCTCATCCTGAATACATAGCAGCTGGAGAACCCAAATGTTATCTTTCATGTGGATGACCTGCTACTGTGTGCTGACAACCCCACGGCAGAAACAACATCTGAGAGTCTCCACTGCTTCCTCGCCAGTCAGTGGTGCAAAGCCTCAACCCAAGCTCCAGTGGTGCGCAACGTCAGTTGTGTTCTTAGGACACTGCATCTCGAGGGGTACCAGACACCTCACCCAAAACAGAGTTATTGCCATACAGCAGATCCCATTACCTCAAGAACCAAAGGCACTTCACGCATTCCCTGGACTCCTCTCCTACCGTAGAGCATGGATGCCAGAAGCCTGTCCACTGATGCAACCTCTGTATGGTGCTTTAACCCCTTAAGGACATGGCCTATTTTGGGCTTAAGGACACGGCCTATTTTGGGCTTAAGGACACAAAGATTTTTGGCGGATTTTAATCTCCATTTTCCAAAAGCCATAACTTTTTTTTTTATTCTTATGTCGACGCGGCCATATAAGGGCTTGTTTTTTGCGTGGCAAACTGTAGTTTTTATCGGTGCATTTTCGGGTACATAGACTATATTGTAAAATGTATTACTTTTTGATCGCAAGGAGAGAAAACTCATCAATTCTGCCATAGATTTTTTTTTAAAGCGTTAATTATGCAGCATAAAGGACATAATCATTTTTTTTTTTTCCTGCGGGCCGCTATGAGACAAAATGTTTTTGTGTTTTTTTTTTTTTAGGATAAAAAGCATCTTCAACTTATTGTACGTGTCGTTACGGATACGACGATGCCAAATATGTGGGATTTTGGTTTTTTTTTAATGCTAATATGAGAAAAAGCCATTCATGTCCCTCTGGGGACTTGCATCATACTGTAGTGGACATACACTTCTATGTTTCTATATACATGACAGACGCTTGCACTACATCACTTCTTAGTGAGACACACGCTTATACCTTCGAAATGCAAGTATGTAACCTCCAGGCATCTGACTGTTCACAAGGCACACTTAGACGTTATTTGACGACAACTTGCTCACCATGCCTCCACCCCCTCCATCGAGCTCTTAAAGATGTCGCTCAAATCTTGCCTGAAACCACGTGATGGACGAGGTCGATGACCGGATGCAAACCTTAAAAGGCTTATCCAATTATATGCCTATGCGTATTATCTATGCAATTTCTATAAAAGAGTCTACATGCTCACTAATAAAACAGAATGAGGAAGATTTCATATGCTGAACAGCTGTGGCAGGGTGATTTCTTCTATGCGCGCACAATCTCTGAATATTGATCATGAAGGATGCAAACATTCCTATTGATTATGCCGTGGAACCCCCAAAGGGACCTCCACGACAATAACACTGATGATCGCTATGATAAGGCATTGCAGGACAGGCATCCTGTTGTCATGGCAACCAGCTGGCCTCTCTGCGATTTATATCCCGAGAGCCCGATTAACATCAGAGAGAACACGCTACCTCTGCGAACTCTTCCCATGCTGCAATACTTAGATCGCGGCAGGGAAGGGGTTTACAGTGGCGGTCGCATCTCCGTTACAATTCCACTGTTGCAGCGGGAGGCCGGCCATCGATGACAGCTGGGTCCTGCTGCTGGATAAATGATCTCGCGCTATCCACATGACGTAAGGGTATGTCCAGTTACGGAAAGTACACCGCTGCCACGACGTACCCTTAATCACGTGGAGGAAAGGGGTTAAAATCGGAACGGTATGCCGTTCCCAGTCACATGATCGCCATTAGCCAATCGATAATGGCGATGACGTAAAAGTTAAAAAAGCTAAAGTTTCACATCCCGATCTGATGGGGGGGGGTGGTGTGTGTGTGTTTACTTAACCAAGGTCACCAGCGATGTCCCCTGACGGGATCCTGATCTGTGGACCTTTCCCCAGCTTTGGCGCATGCGTCCGTCGCCTAAATGGCGGACGCAAGCGCAGAAGCTGGGGAGGGCAAGAGGAAATTTTAAATCTAAACTACTAAAGGTAGCCGAGAGCTTGGAGATGTTACTAGGGGCTGCGGTGGGTGTTCCTCCGTCACGTCATCGCCATTATCCAATACCAATGGATAATGGCAATCGCGTAAAAGTTAAGACAGTTAAAGTTTGATCCGTTCAGTTTGGGCCCCGTTGTGCATCCCGACAGAGTACTATGGGTATGTTTCTGAACACGGGACAAATGGGGGGGATCCATTTTGGGGTGTAAGTCTTTTTTTATATGTATGCTGTACAGAATAAAAATATTTTTAAAATGACACAATTGCCAAAAAAAAATCATAATTTTTTTCCTTCTGCTTTGCTTCGATTCATTCAAAAGCGGTGGGGTCAAAATACGCAGTACACTCCTAGATAAATTCGTTAAGGATTCGTCTAGTTTTTAACCCCTTAGTGACCAAGCTTGTTTGCGCCTTAAAGGGGTTGTCTCGCGAAATCAAGTGGGGTTATACACTTCTGTATGGCCATATTAATGCACTTTGTAATATACATCGTGCATTAAATATGAGCCATACAGAAGTTATTCCCTTACCTGCTCCGGGAGGGGCTGGTGAGGATCCAGCAGTCATGGTGCACGTTGGCACCAATGAACAAGTTAGAGGTCAATGGAGGGCCCTCAAAAATGATTTCAGGGACTTAGGGTCCAAGCTCAGGGCGCGGACCTCCAGGGTAGTTTTCTCGGAAATACTACCTGTACCTAAAGCCACACTAGAAAGGCAGCAGGACCTTAGGGAGGTAAACAAGTGGCTCCGGAGTTGGTGCAAGAAGGAGGGATTTGGGTTCCTGGAGAACTGGGCTGACTTTGCGGTCGGCTACAGGCTCTACCGTAGGGACGGGCTGCATCTAAATGGGGAGGGTGCAGCTGTGCTGGGGGAAAAGATGGCTAGAAGGCTGGAGGAGTGTTTAAACTAGGGACTGGGGGGGAGGGTAAAATGAGAAATAGTGGGGTAGCCAGTGTAATTAGCGATCTGGGTCCAAGCAAAGGGAATGGGGGACGAGCAGGGGGTGGGGTTAGTACAGTTAGAACTGATAGATCAGCCATAAGTACGAATAGCAACAAAACAAATTTAAAAAACAAAAAAAAATGAAATAAATTGTATGATCACGAATGCACGAAGTCTGATCGGTAAAGTGGGCGAGCTTGAAGCAAGAATGACTGATGAAAGTTATGATATGGTCGGAATTACTGAAACATGGCTTGATGATAAGTGCGATTGGGCGGTGAATTTGCAGGGGTACAATCTCTTCAGAAGAGACCGAAGGAACCAGAAAGGGGGAGGGGTATGTCTGTACGTCAAATCGAACTTGAAGCCGAGGCTACGGGAGGATATAGGGGTAGGAGACGAACAGGTGGAATCTCTGTGGGTAGAAATACAGGGAGGAAAAAATAACAAAATCCTGATAGGGGTCTTCTATCGACCACCAAAAGCAACAGAAGAAACTGAAGACTTACTACTAAGGCAGATAGAAGAGGTGTCAAAGCGCAACGAAGTAATTATCATGGGGGACTTTAATTACCCAGATATAACATGGGAGAACGAAACCTGCAAATCTCACAGGGGTGATAAGTTCTTGAGAGCAATTAAAGACAATTACCTGAACCAACTTGTGCAGGAACCAACAAGAGGGAGAGCCATTCTGGACCTAGTGCTAACTAACAAACCGGAACGTATAAAGGGGGTGCAGGTTGAGGGGCACTTGGGGAACAGCGACCACAATATAATCAACTTCCAGCTGTCAATCAATAGGAAGCCTTATCAGGGAGCGACAAGGAAACTAAACTTTAGTAAAGCAAAATTTGATGAGCTTAGAACTACTATCGGTAACATTAATTGGGACAACATCCTCAAAAATATCAGTACAGAGGACAAATGGGAGGAGTTCAAAAGGATCCTAATCGCCTCATGTGAGCAGTCCATTCCCTTTAAAAATAAAAGAAACTCAGCTAAAAGGAAACCAATGTGGTTCGACAAGACGGTACGAGGGGCAATAAACGAAAAGAAGAAAGCGTTTAAACTACTAAAGCAACAAGGCAGCGAAGAAGCGCTAAAATCATACAGGGAAAAAAACAAAATATGCAAAGACACGATTAAAACTGCCAAGGAGGAAGCAGAAAGACGGATCGCAAAAGAGAGCAGAAACAACCCGAAGCTATTTTTCAACTACATAAACAGCAAAAGGATTTGCAGGGAGAGCGCTGGCCCTTTAAAAAACAATGCAGGAGAAATCATTGATGATGACGAAGGGAAAGCAAATCTAATAAACAGTTTCTTCTCAAGTGTGTTCACCAAAGAAAAGGAAATGCCACACGAGATGCAGGGGAATAAAACGAACTCCTCACAAAATATCTCATACCTAACGCAGGAGGAGGTGCGGAAGCGTCTAAAGAAAACTAAGATTGATAAATCACCGGGCCCAGATGGATTACACCCAAGGATACTAAAGGAACTAAGTGACGAGATAGCTAGGCCGCTATACCTAATATTTCTAGACACTATCAAGACCGGAGTAGTACCATTGGACTGGCGCATTGCCAACGTGGTTCCAATTTACAAAAAAGGGAGCAAAAGTGAGCCTGGTAACTACAGGCCAGTAAGTCTCACTTCAGTAACGGGAAAAATTTTCGAGGGGATTCTGAGAGACGCCATCGATGAGTACCTCAAGGAGATTAAGGGAATAACTCCTCACCAGCATGGATTCATGAAGGGTCGCTCATGTCAGACAAATCTGATCAGTTTCTACGATGAAGTAAGCTCTAAGCTGGACCAGGGAGAATCTATTGATCTTGTATATCTGGACTTCTCTAAAGCCTTTGACACCGTGCCACATAATAGGCTGATATATAAAATGAGGCAGCTCGGACTGGGCGAAAACGTGTGTAAGTGGGTAAAAAATTGGCTCAACGATAGAAAGCAGAGGGTGGTAATAAATGGTTCGTACTCTGATTGGACCACAGTCGCTAGCGGGGTGCCACAGGGTTCAGTATTAGGCCCCACTCTGTTCAACATATTTATCAATGACCTGATAGAGGGGCTGCACAGCAAAATATCAATATTTGCAGATGACACAAAATTATACAATATAATTAATGCAACGGAGGACAATGTGCGGCTACAAACGGACCTGGATAAGCTGGGGGCTTGGGCAGAAAAATGGCAAATGAAGTTCAATGTTGAAAAATGTAAGACTATGCACATGGGCAGGAGGAACGGATGTCACCAATATTCACTTAATGGGGTACCACTAGGGAAAAGTGATATGGAAAAGGATCTGGGGGTATTAGTGAATAATAGACTGAGCTGGAGTAACCAATGCCAGTCAGCCGCTGCAAAGGCAAATAAAGTCTTGGGGTGCATCAAAAGAGGTATAGGGGCGAAGGACGAGAACATTATCCTTCCATTATATAAGGCACTTGTCAGACCTCACATGGAATACTGCGTACAATTCTGGACACCGATGCTCAGGAAAGATGTCACAGTGCTTGAAGGGGTTCAAAGAAGAGCGACTAAACTAATACATGGAATGACGGGACTGGAATACCCAGAGAGGCTATCCAAATTGGGACTATTTACTCTAGAAAAAAGAAGGTTAAGAGGCGACCAAATAACCATGTATAAGTACATGAGAGGACAATACAAGGATCTCTCCCGTGATCTGTTTACACCCAGGACTGCGACGGTAACAAGAGGACATCCGCTACGATTAGAGGAAAGTAGGTTTCATCACCAACACAGAAAGGGGTTCTTTACTGTAAGAGCAGTTAGACTGTGGAACTCTCTACCGGAGGAAGTGGTGATGGCAAAATCCATAGAGGAGTTTAAAAGGGGACTTGATGTCTTTCTGAAGAAGGATATTACAGGATATAAATTTTAGGTTAAGTGTCAATCCTGGTATATAGGAAGGTAGGAACTATTAGGGGTTGATCCAGGGAACAGTCTGATTGCCATTAGGGAGTCGGGAAGGAATTTTTTCCCCAAAAGGGCTAATTGACTTCTGGCCTTGGGGTTTTTTGCCTTCCCCTGGATCAACACAGTAGGATAGACAGGCTGGACTAGATGGACAATGTCTTCATTCGGCCTTACATACTATGTTACTATGTTGCTAGCGTCCTCGTCTCCATGGTTCCATCTAAATTCACTGGCGGCTTGCTTTTTTAGACGCGCTTGCGCAGTCCGGTCTTCTGCTCTGAGCACGAGCCGCTTCAGTGTGCTCGCCGCTACAGCTCTTCTGCGCATGCGCAGACGAGCTGTATCTTCTTGGCAGCGCGCTGGAGCGGCCATTCTGCTACCATCCTCTCTTAGAGGAAGGTGCAGAGCCGCCCAGCCGTGCCGAGAAGCCGCCCAGCCCAGCCGCCCAGGTAAGTGATGGGTGACGGCCTGCCGCTGTGGCCCCCGGGGGCCTGCCGCTGTGGCCCCCGGGGGCCTGCCGCTGTGGCCCCCGGGGCCTAGCGCCGTTTACCTGCTGCCTGGCGGTGGGTGACTGGTCGGCCGCATTCAATCCCGGGGTCCAGTCAGCGGCTGCGGGGCGTCTGGTTGTCAGGGAGACACAGCTGGTAGCGTCTCGGGAGTGCGCACGTCGGGCTACAGCAAGCGACGGGAAAAGAGCTGGCGGCCATCTTGGGGAAACTTTTTATAAGTTGCTGAAACGCTGGAACTGTAAGTACAAACCAGCTAGAAAAGGCATTTACAGGGGGGCTTAGTAATGTATGCTTAATTAGGGGGACTGGGCAAAAAAATTTCACTGCTTCCTCGAGACAACCCCTTTAATGACAAGGCCAAATTTTGGAAATCTGTCATGTATCACTTTAACATAGAATAACTCTGTGAAGTCTTTGCATATCCAAGCGATTCTGACATTGTTTTTTCGCCACATGTTGTACTTCATTTAGGTGGTGAAAATAAACAAAGAATTTGAGTATATTTATAAAAAAATTGCCAATATTGGGAACATTTTTTGAAAATTGTCTTTTTTTTTTCTCCACATTTTCAATTGTAATATCAAATATGTGCAAACATACTGTACAAATTTTTACTAAGATATATATTTCCATCTGTTTACTTTATTCTGGATGCACATTTGAAAAACTTTAGTGTTTTTTAAATTTATTTATTTATTTTTTTAAAACCATTTAGATGACGTACAAATTTAACATTACTTTTCAGCATTTTGAGGAACACTTTGTTTTCCTGCACCAAGCCAAGATTTGAAAAGGCTCATGAGTGTCAGATTAATAGATACCCCCACAAATGACCCCATTTTAAAAACTACACCCCTTAATGTATCCACTGAGGGGGTCAGGAGGATTTTGATCCCACAATTTTTTTCAGGAATTCAAATTAGAGGAAAAATAAAATGTCATTTTTGCAAATATGTCATTTTAAAGACATTTTTTTTTTCCCTATAGTTTACATGAAAATGAGGATTGACACCCCAAAATGGATACCCCTGTTTGTACCGTGTTCAGAAATATACCCATTGTGGCCCTAATGTTATATCTGAGTCCACAACGGGACCCAAAATGAAAGGAGTAATCGGTGTCTTTCAGAACAGAAATTTTGCTTGAAGGCATTTTATGCCCCATAGCACACTTGTAGAGTTATTGAGCGCCCAAAACCAAAGAGAACCCCCATAAATGACCCCATTTTGAAAACTAGACCCCTTAACAAATTTATCTAGGGGTGTACTGCCCGTTTTGACCCCACAGTTTTTGAATGAATTCAAGCAAAGCAAAAGGAACAAATTGTGATTTGGTCATTTTAAAAACAGTTTTTTTTTTGTACAACACATATATGAACGAAGACTTGCACCCCAAAATGGATACCCCTGTTTGTCCGTGTTCAGAAACATAGCCCTTGTGGCCCTAATCTACTTACAGGACACATTGCAAGGCCTAAAATGGAAGGAGCACTTGTTGGATTTCAGGGTACAACGGAATAAATTCCAGGCCCCATTGCCCACTTATAGAACCATTTAGCGGCCAAAACGATAAGGAACCTCAAATGACCCCATTTTGAAAACTAGACCCCTTAGCAAACCCCTCTAGGGGTGTACTGCGTATTTTGACCCCACAGTATTCGAATGACTCTAAGCAAAGCGGAAGAAAAAAATTACAATTTTCATTTTTTTGGCAATTGTGTCAATTTTAAAAACTGCTTTTTTTGGACAGTGTACATAGGAATGAAGACGTTCACCCCAAAATGGATACCCCCATTTGTCCCGTGTTCAGAAACATACCCATTGTGGCCCTAATCTACTTACATGTCCCATGGCAAGACCTATAATGGATAAATTCCAGGCCCCATTGCTCACTTGTGCAGAATAAAAATTGACTCCCTAAAAATCCCCCCCTCCCCCCTCTTCCGCACCCTTTTCGGCGTTCCCCCAAATCAGATAAAAGTAATAATGTGAACTGTGTGGTATTTCCGAAGA
This sequence comes from Eleutherodactylus coqui, assembly GCA_035609135.1. Classification (NCBI taxonomy): domain Eukaryota; kingdom Metazoa; phylum Chordata; class Amphibia; order Anura; family Eleutherodactylidae; genus Eleutherodactylus; species Eleutherodactylus coqui. The sequence goes on along the minus strand of CM069417.1, from coordinate 103,319,783 downwards.
CAAGTAAGTACGGAGGCTGGTTGGGATGGGTACATGGGGCAATAAAACCGTGTATCCCCCCTCCTCTCATGCTTTTTGGGGGTATTTCGTGACCTCAGTAGCTGGTATGGGGTGTAAAGTGGCGCTCTGTAAGGCTTAGTAAGCTTGCTGAGGTGCGGCGGTCTCACACAGAAGCCACTCAACAAGCTGCTCCTGGAACTGCAGGAAGGCGAGCATTCCCGGAGCTTCTTGTAAATGACGTATTACAGGTAGCGGTCTGAATAACGCCGGGCTCACGCAGCCGTATGTGGAATCCGCTTGCTGAGGCCTGCAGCGGATCCCGGCTGTGAGCACAGCCCTGGCACTGCGTACGGCCGCGTAATGTACTGCGCATAACTGCCTACTCATACGCGGTCAAATGCAGTACTTTTTTTTTTGTTTGTATTTCCCGCACCGTCGCTTAGCGATGACGCGGGTACCCACAGCCCGTATACAAGGTAGTTGCATATGGGCAGTGGGTATATCCGCGATCATGAAGCACAATAGGCTCTTTGTTGCAGATATCCACGGTAAAATAGAACCTGATGCGGTCTCTTTTCTGCGAGTGGATTACGCAGTTCCAACCCACTAATGTGAGCGGAATTGTGTAATCCAATGCGATTGATCTGCGTATTCCCAAGGATCAGACGCATGCGGAATCAGTAATTCCTATCCGGTCATGTGAGTCCGGCCTAAGGTATATCGCTACCTTTTTATCACGTGACCGGGGACCGCTCAACAAGGTCACTGCTCCAGGCTCTCGTTGACCATTGGTCGCTGGGAGCAAAGTGATTTTGAATTTCTGGGCTCCCCATCTCCTGCGCACGTGTCCAGCATTTTGCTGGCGGTCGCATGTGCAGAATCCGGGAAGGTTCACGGAGAAGGATCGCATCAGGGTTCAAATACAGAGGCCTCTAGTAAAAAGGTTCATCTCACTGATCGCATCGGTGAGGGGAGATGAAACTTCAAATTTTTTTTTTTACTTTTACGTGATTGCCATTATACATTGGATAATAGCGAACATGTGACCAGGAACCGCTCACCGCAGTCCCCCGTGAAATCTCCAGGCTCTTGGCTAAGTTTTGTAGCCAGGAGCAGGGAGCATTTAAATTAACCTGGCAATCAAAGGCTTTTGCGCAAATGTCCACCATTATGGCAACAGGTGCGTGTGCAGAAGCTGGGGTAAGGTCTGCAGTTAAATCTGGGGTCCTTAGGTACGTACTTTCATCCTCCCTCACGGATATATGATCTGTGAGGGGAGATGAAACGTACGCTTTTTAAACTTTTTTTTTTTTTTTTACTTTAAATGATCACTGTCCCCAATGACGTCTCTCTGCTCCTGAGTGCACATGGTAGCCAGGAGCAGAGGGATTTTGAACTTCCCGTGGCGAGACATCGGGCGTGCATGCGCAGAAGGGGACTTCAGGTCCTGGAACACCGAGACATTGTAGAGGACCCGGGGTGAGTATTTTCACCTCCCCCATGTATCTGATCCATGAGGGGAGGTGAAACTTGACTTTTTTTTTTTACTTTTTTCAAACTTTTTCGTGATTGCTGCTATCCATTCGATAGCGGCGATCACAGGCGCGGGGACATTTCCTGGTTCCCGGCTACCTTCAGGAGCCAGGAGATTTTAAGTCAGGAGCCAGGAGATTTTAAGTTTGCCGGGGCCTTCTGCGCATGCGTGTGACATCATCTGGAGCGCATGTGCAGAAGAGCTGCGACGGGTCTAGGAGGACCATTTCACCGCGGGACACCACGGACAAGGCGGGTGAGTAATCGCCGCTGCCCCCATGGATCCTGTCCATGAGGGCAGCTGAATCTTTAGCTTTTTAAAACCTTTTTTGCACTTTAATGCGATCAGCGCTATCCATTGGAGAGCGCTAATCGCATTGCCGGGGGGGACTCTCTGCAGCCCGGGATGACAGCTCCAGGCTGTCGGCTACCTGCGGGCACCGACGGCATGGAGCTGTTACGTCCATAGCCCACATGGCTTTAATCCCTGTAGGAAGCATATTTCTACGTCCTCAGGGATTTAAGCCCACTTGGGCAGGATGTGATAACACTATGGGATGATCACTAAAGGGGTTAAAATGGGGTCATTTGTTGGGGTTCTCTGTCGTTTTGGCCACTCAAGGGCTCTACAAGTGGGCAATGGGGCCTAAAACGCCTTCAAGCAAAATGTCTGATCTGAAAGCCACCGGCTGCTCCTTTCGGTTTGGGCCGCGTTGTGAATACGGACAGAAGATTAAGGCCACAATGGGTATATTTCTGAACACAGGACAAACGGGAGGGATCCATTTTGGGGTGCAAATCCTCATTTTCATGTGCACTATAGAGAAAAATCCTGTGTTTAAAATGACATATTTGCAAAAATATGGAAAAAAAATCTTCTCGTCTAAATTGCATTAATTCCTGAAATGAAATTGTGGGGTCAAAATCCTCCTGGCCCCCCTCAGTGAATACACTAAGGGGTGTAGTTTTTAAAATGGGGTCATTCATGGGGGAATCTATCATTCTGACACCTACGAGCCTTTGCAATCTTGGCTTGGTGCAGGAAAATAAAGCGTTCTTTAAAATGTTAATAATCAATGTTAAATTTGTACGTCTCCTAAATGGTTAAAAAAAAAGAGTTTTTCCAATGTGCATCCAGAATAAAGTAAACAGATGGATATTATATAGCTTATCAAAAATTTCTATATTATGTTTGCAGATTTTTGAGATATTGCAGATAGAAATTTGAAAAAAAGGACAATTTTTTTCCAGATGTTCCCAATTTTGGCGCTTTTAATAAATATACTCAAATTCTATCGTCTATTTTAGTTCCCCCTAAATGAAGTAAAATATGTTGTGAAAAAACAATCACTTGAATATGCAAAACCTTTACGGAGTCATTCCATGTTTAAAGTGACATGTCAGATTTCCAAAATTTAGCCTGGTCATTAAGGTACAAACAGGCTTGGTCACTAAGGGGGTAATATAGGGCCAAGGGAAGATCGCATTGGTTTATTTGCAGCCTGCATGATTTTATTCCTATCTAACCCAAGGGTATCTCTTCCAGATACTGTCTCTCTTATTGGTAGTTTTGGGAGATACTCTGGTTTATGGATAAACTGGCAAAAATCCACATTTATGCCTTTGCAGCTGAAGAGTTGGTCTGTAGGCGAGGTGATGCGTCCTCCATGTTTCCAGCTTCGAATATCTAGATCTATATATTTCTATAGACTCTACTTGTAGCTATAACTTAAACATTGCCCGACTGCTTACATTTCTTAAAGATAAATATAGGATATGGAGCTCATTGCCTCGGGTGGTTGCTGAAAGAATTAATCTTATCAAAATGATTATAGTCCCTGAATTCCTGTAGGATCTAGATCAGAGGTCCCCAACTCCAGTCCTCAGGGACCACCAACAGGTCATGTTTTCAGGATATCCTATGGTAAGAACACCTGTGGCAATGTCTGAGGGCACCAACAATAATTACATCACCTGTGCAACACTGAGGAAATCCTGAAAATATGACCTGTTGGTGGTCCCTGAGGACTGGAGTTGGGAGCTCTGATCTTGATCATTCAGACCCCAAAAGTGGAAAGTGTTCTTTCTGTTACTTACTAGTGAGGACTGGCACTGTGCTATGTGGCATCCTATACTTCGGTCCATAGTTGTTGAGCTGCCCTCTGTTTTGAAGTAACAGATCTAGGCACACCACTTCCAAATACTCCTAGAATCTGTTCGTTGAGTCTTTTGAGGAAGAACAATGACGGCACCATAGTCTTATTTTTCTTAACGAGACCCTGTTCCTTGCGCATAATGAAATGGATGGGCAGGTGCACCCCTCCCCCCAACACGCTCTCAATGGCGCAAATTGGTTAACGCTATACTCCCATATGAAAAAATTAAGAAAACAGGAGATGCCCCAACAAGACCTTTTTTAAGGTCTGGGAATTGTGGTGTTCTTCCCCAGTTACAACACTTACACCACATGCTTATCTCCATTTTTGCAGTCGGCTACAACCCCAGTGGGATCCCATCACCGAGATAGACTAAACCTATCCATCATCCTCACCATATGTATATGCTGCACTGCTTTGATGTTTTTGTTATCTTTCAATACATTTTTTAGATTTTAAAACAAAAATCGCTGTTGCCAAATGTGTTAAAGAGCTGGTGCAAAGACAATACAGAAAACAATGAGGGAGCAAACTATGTAATTACACCAACATTATAGAAAAAGAAGACTTGGACATTCGCAGATTCTACATTGATCTGGTGCTTCTTGGCAAGATTTATAAAGGTGAGGCTCTTAGTTACATTTTGATCAAATTGTAAAAGGCCACTTCACAGTGATTTCTCTTTAGTGGGTCGTGGGGACTACAACTGCACATGAGGGGAGCAACCCAATATGAGCCCCAGAGACCTGTCCACATGGTGCGGTGTTGCAGAGCAGCTGCTGTCGCTGTAATGCAGTGGCTATGTGGTGGTGTAACCCAGAGCCATTGGGGCTCAGTTGTGCAGCAGTGGTGGTGTTGGGCTACAAGGTTACTCATCTCATTGGCAGTGTGATGAGAGTAGTCACCATGCAGGACTACCTCCAAGTGAATGATGGCCCCCCTTCTTATAGACACAGTGTTTTGTTTTTTTTAAAGTTATGACTACTTTTGAAAGGGAAAAAAAAACCTAACAGGTTTGGACCCAAACTATCTTTGAAAATTCATGGAAGACAGGAGAAGTCCCAGGAAACTGGAAAAGGGCAAATATTGTCCCAATCTTCAAAAAAAAAAAAGGTTGACCCAGGAAACTTCAGTATATCTTGACTTTAATAAAGCATTTGACAAAGTATCTCATACCACACTTATTGAAAAAATGACGAAATATGGAATTGACAAGGCAACTATTAGGTGGATTCACCACTGTCTGAGTGATCATACTCAAAGAGTGGTCATAAATGGCGGCACATCCAAGTGGAAGAATGTATCAAGTGGGGAAACACAAGACTCTGTCCTGGGCCCAGTGTTAATCAACCTTTTTATAAATGATCTGGAGGAGGGAACTCATGGGGAATTGATGAAATTTGCTGATGACACAAAGCTAGGAGGGCTAACACTAGGGAAGAGAGAGAGAGAGAGAGAGAGTGAGTATTCAAAAAGATCTATAAAAGCTTGAACAGTGGGCGGCGACTAACAGAATGGTATTTAACAAGGAGAAAGGCAAAGTCCTACATCTGGGCAAGAAAAATGAAAAAAAGCACATACAAAATGGGAGGAATTAGGCTAAGCAGCACATGTGAAAAAGACTTGGGTATACTAATAGATTGTAGTGGACATACACATCTATCTATACTTCTATATGCATGATAGACAGGAGCCGCATCTGCACAGTAAGTGTCTGTTTCACAATTCCTGACTGACATTAGCAGAATAACAGGATGCACAAAGCCACAGCCTTAAACCACAGCTTTTAGAAATACGCGTGTCAGTATATACAGTCTTAGGCTTCTTTCACACGAGCGCATATCGGCTGGCCGTTATGCGCTGTGATCTGCTGCATTGGATTCCAGTGCATCAGACCACATGGGTGTATTTCTGAGATGTAAAAACACCCGGCCAAGCCAATATAGAACTGGGCGTTTTTACGTTGAGCCCAAAAGATAGTCCCGGAACTATCTTTTGGATCGAGAATACGTTGGCCGCTGCATGGGCTCCTGTGGGACCATCCTGTGGTCATCTGCAGGGGGAGGTTCCTTCTCTGGATTATACCCCTTGATCTTAGGGCAGCTTCGCACAGGCGTATTTGCATGCATTTTTACATACGCAATATGCCGTTAGTAGAACCAATTAATGTTAATGAGTTTATATACATCTCCCTATTTTTCACACAGCCAAGAAAAACACAGCATGCTGCACTTTTATGCGCATTTGCACAAAAAAGGTCCCCATAGAAGTCTATGCGGGGTGTGCAAATGTGCACACAATACGCTTGGAAAAGAACACCTCCGGAACTGTGCTAAATAGCCATTTAATTCGGGGTGTGGTAGAGTCCTGCGTGCAAAAAAAACCATGCCTTGTGTGCGGAAAATGTGCAGTAAAATACGCTGTGTGTTCAAAAGAGATTTTTTGAATGGCGCAAATATGTTGCTCTGAGTCGTGCGCGGTTGTGCATACACCCACCTGGGTGAAGCCGCTACAAGGATGCCTTCAGAAGGAATAATTTATCATTCGCACCAGTGAATTATATGAGTTCATTCATTCGAGTTAGTCTTCTGTGGTTTTGGTGAATATAAACCAAAAAGAATCCCAAACAGGAAGACAGCAAATACACATAGTGCGTGTCGACAATTAGTTCCAAGTCGTGAGTGAGGCTACTACAAATTATTGTAAGCCGTACGCAGCTAGCAGTGGAGTGAAGGGAATTAAATCACCGAAGGGGCAAAAGGTTTCAATACCCTGTGAACCCTCCATGTGGCTGGCAACCCCAGCTCGTAGGCGAGTGGGTTCACCACCCGTGTGATGGCAAACGGCCCCACGTAACGTGGCGCCAGCTTCAAGGACGGGACCCGCAATTTGAGATTTTTAGAAGACAGGTATACCTTCTGTCCCACCCTGTAAGGTTCAGACACAGACAGACTCTTCCCACTACGCAACTGCATACGGGCCCCCGCTGCCTCCAAGTTTCTCTGTACCACTTTTCATACTCCCCGAAGCGTATCTGTGGCAACATCAGATGCAGGACAGACCGATGGAGTAGGGATTGCTGTAAGGAAGCGAGGATACACAAAAAAATGGAGACACCCCAGTGGAAGAACAAAGGCGGTTGTTTAGTGCAAACTCTGCCAACGGCAGGAACTCTGCCCACTGATGAGCCTTTTCGCTAGCAAACAACCGTAAATATTGCACTAAAGCTTGGTTCTTCCGCTCAGTCTGACCATTAGTCTGCGGGTGGAACGCTGAAGAGAAGGAAAGCGACGTTCCCAGGTTTCTGCAGAAGGCATGCCAAAACTGCGACACAAACTGAACCCCGCGATCAGATACAATATTTTGGGGAACCCCATGTAGGCGAATTATTTCCTTTACAAAAATCGTGGCGAATTCTTTTGCCGAGGGTAGCTTTTTTAACGCCACAAAATGTGCCATCTTTGAGAACCAGTCGACCACCACTAAGATAGTGGTGCACTTCTGGGATTCTGGTAGGTCAGTGATGAAATCTACTGATAAGTGCGACCATGGACTGGAAGGAACCGGTAGCAGTCTCAGAGGACCCTCCGGAGGACGCCGCCGACTCTTATTGCGAGCACAGACCGAGCAACCCCTCACAAAGTTGCGGATCTCCTGAGACATGCCTGGCCACCAGAAGTGTCTGGAACAAAGCTCCAGGGTCCCCTGGAACCCTGGATGCCCGGCGAGAACTGACGAGTGAGACTCATCCATGACTCTAGGGCGTAGGGTCTCTGGCACAAACCATCTGCCCTCCGGCACCCCCGAAGGAGCATCCCGCTGAGCATCCTGTATTCGAGGGACGAAGTTAGACTCTACAGCTGCCACCACCACGCCGGGGGCTAAGATATTCTCGGGAGTCATGGTCTCACTATCCGGTACCCCGAAACTCCGTGACAGGGCGTCTGCCTTCACGTTCTTCTCTCCTGGGATATATGTCACAACGAAATTAAACCTGGCGAAGAACAACGCCCACCTGGCTTGACGAGCTGTGAGTCTTTTCGCATTGGCGAGATATACCAGATTCTTGTGATCAGTATATACGGTAATTGGGTGTCTAGCACCCTCAAGATGGTGTCACCACTCTTCCAGAGCCCATTTGATAGCCAATAATTCATGGTTACCCACGTCGTAGTTGCGCTCTGCTGAATTGAACTTCCGCGAAAAGAACGCACATGCGCTATACCCAGACCTCCCACTGACTTCCTGCGACAATACTGCTCCTGTCCTCACTTCAGACGCATCTACCTCAATGAAAAATGGTAGTCGTGAGTCCGGCTGTATTAGCACCGGGGCAGTCGTGAATGCCCTTTTTAGACGGCTAAAGGCCTCAAGGGCTGCAGGCGACCACTTACCCAAGTCGGCCCCCTTAGTCAGGTCGGTCAGAGGTTGAGCAATAACTGAGTAATTCCTAATGAATTTGCGGTAAAAATTTGCAAAACCTAAGAACCGCTGGAGAGCCTTGAGGTTGTCTGGTCTGACCCATTGGGAGATTGCTGCTACTTTATCAGACTCCATCTGAATCTCCGTGGGTGAGATTGCATAACCAAGGAAGGATACTTGTTTAGAACCAAATGTACATTTCTCTAACTTGACAAAAAGTTGATACTTGCGCAAACTGATCAGGAGCAACCTCAGGTGCCGCACATGTGAGTCCCAGTCAGGCGAGTACACCAGAATGTTGTCAAGATAGATGACCAGAAATACCCTCAGGAAGTCGTGGAAGACCGCGTTCATAAAACCCTGAAACACAGCGGGGGCGTTACAAAGTCCAAAAGGCATGACCAGACATTCAAAATGTCCTAACGGGGTGTTAAACGCCGTCTTCCATTCATCTCCCTCTCTAATGCAAATTAAATTGTAAGCCCCCTGCAAGTCTAGTTTGGAGGACCAGTGGGCCCCTACCACCTGATTCAACAAGTCAGGAATGAGGGGCAAGGAGCACTGGTTCTTCATAGTGATTTTATTCAAGGCCCGATAATCCACACAAAGCCTTAGTGTCCCGTCCTTCTTCTCTACAAAGAAGAGACCTGCCCCGGCAGGGGACCTGGACAGCCGGATATGTCGGTTGGCCAGAGCCACCGAGACATAGGACTTGAGGGCTTCATGCTCACGGCCTGACAAATTGAAAATGGCTCCCTTAGGGATGGGACTGTCGGGAATCAGATCAATACCACAGTCCCACTCCCTATGAGGAGGCAGAGCCTTAGACAGTTTTTTGGAGAATACATCCTGAAAGTCTGACAAATACTCCGGAATGAGCACAGTATCTGCGGAGCACACAGCTATGATAGACAGGTGATTATGGCAGGATGATCCCCAATCAAATTGGGGATTGTGCAGTGCCAACCAGGGCATACCAAGCACAACATCAACCGACATTTTTTCCATAACCAGGAAAGACAGTTCTTCCGAGTGGAGGATCCCAACCGTGAACTGTAATCTTGGGGTCCTCCATCGTACCAGGCCTGTAGAGAGAGGGGTAGCGTCAATACTGGTAAAATGAATTGGCGTCTTCAGCGCCACAAATTCCGCCATCAGAGAACGGACAAAACACAGACTTATCAAGTTAGCGGCTGCTCCGGAATCAATAAACGCCCGCCCTTATCGGGAAAAATCACGGAATCTAACATGACACGGTACCAAAAGTTTAGGAAGTACCTAAAGTCCTAGGCGATCCTCCCTACAATCGCCTAGGACTCTGAGTTTTCCGCCGGTTCCGGCTGCGAGCGTTGAGACCTCAGTGGGCAGGTTATCACCCGATGTCCAGCTTTCCCGCAGTAGAGGCAGAGACGATGCAACAAACGGATCCGGCGTCGCTCTTTGGGGTCTAGCGGATCCACCTCCATCGGCTCGGGCACAGAGACTGGTAAGGAGGAAGAGGGACCAGGGCAACCGACCTCCCTGACTCTACGGGTCTGCCTGTCCTGCTTCCTAGACCTGAGCCTCCTATCTGCCTTCACCGCTAGCTCCATAGCCTCCCTTAAGGACCCGGGAACGGGATGGGAAATTAACAGGTCTTTAACTGCGTCCGAGAGGCCCTGCAGAAAAACGTCTTTCAGAGCGCTATCGTTTCATGTCGTATCCCCCCTCATAGCGTCTGAAGTTGGAGCAATAATCCTCCACACAAGACGACCCCTGCCGCAGCGCCAACAACCGCCAACCCCGCTCGGTCCGGTTCGTCGAAGATACCCCCGAGTTCCTGGAAAAAGGAGTCCACGGACTGCAGGCAGGAGGAACCCTCGGGGATGGAAAAAGCCCTGCAGCAGGGACATTATCAGCCCAACCCTCTGAGCCTCCGACCCGGAAGAACGGGGACGCATCCGAAAAAACAGGCGACACGCCTGTCGGAAAACAAAAAACTTGTTCCTCTCCCCAGAAAACACCTCGGGAAGAGGGCACTTGGGTTCTGGGCTGGTTAAGGCGTCCGGCCCCTGCGACACCCCCCCGCTGCTCCTGGGCCACCATGCGGGCGGATAAATCCTGAATCACAGGCACCAGGGCCTGCAGCTGGTTCGTGAGGGAACTAATCGCCTCCATGACAAAACAGTTTTTAAGGGCCAGTTATTATGTTACGGCACTCTGCCCCCCGAGCGCCAGGTGGGGTGCCCTGAACTTCCCGCACCCCACTGTCCCTGCCTACTTGCCTCGGCCCTGGCTAACCCCAGGCGGACAACTGGGCAGCGGTCCCTGCTCTGGCTAGGGACCTGGCGACTACCTAGATGGAACTACTAACGGGGGACAGAGTGCCGACAGAAGAGGCAGGTGGAACAGACCAACAGAACTTACAAGGCAGAGTAAGGCTGGAGATGGAGCTCACAGGCAACTGAAAGGACACTGACTAGCAACTAGAGCAGACTGGGACAGACCTGACTAGAGGCTAACAGAACCAATAACTGGCAGTGAGCTCAGGTCACTGCCAGCCTTTTAACTTAAAGCCTCTGCCCAGGGGCGGTGAGTGGGAGGAGCCGACTCTCTCACTGTTGCATATGGAAGGTGGAGGAGTGCGGGCGGCACCCTACGGGTGGACACGCCCACGCCGCTGCATGCTGGCTGCTCCACGCCGCCGGGCGAGCCCCGACAGCAGAGCTCCGGGACGCCGGAGTCGACATCGGAGGTCCCAGCACCGGCCTGCATGGTAACAGATACAAGCTATATCCTATGCCTTTGTGTTCTCACATATCGTGCCACCTATGAATTGTGATTCAGTTAGTTGGCAGTGGTTTCTGGTGAATATTAAAAAAAAAAAATCCCTTTTTGGGCATGCCAAAGATTGCATAGATACAACGTATTGATTATTGGATAAGCGTCTTAAGATTCTTCCTTCATCCGGTCATCTGTTATTCTTGGCGTTGCCTGTCACGTGGGGGGGCAAGATGAGATGAGCGAGTTGTCTTGGGTACCACGTGCAGATGGTCCGGTATGATTGGAGGTTATGACTTGAACTATTATTTGCATAAATTTCCCGTAAACTGCTTATGTTCACTAGCGCATCTGCTAAGAAGCGGTAATGTTAAAGACTGCGGTTTCGGTTGTCTGACTTGTCTTAGCTAAAGTCTGCTAGGAATCGGGAAGTAGCGTGTTCCACTTAATGTTGAAGTCTGTTAGAGTATAGGGAAACGGAAAGTTTCATTGTACATATGAGGAAGTGGATATATGAGATATATAAAAAAAATATATGTGTATAAGCAAATACAAGATGGAAAAATACTGTTATAGCTATATAGAAGGTAAGAAATGTATAGTATGCGTAAAACGGTCATCGGTATATAGAAGACTAGCTGATATACCCGGCTTCGACCGAGTTAATTTGGTACTGGTGTTTATCTGGTGTTCACACGGAAAATCTTATGAAGTCGTGGTTACTTTAGAGGTACCGAGGAAACACATATGTTCACCATTGTGCATAGTTCTCTGCGTTACCCAGGAAACACCACGGAAGGTAACCATACGACGTTTCCTTTATATAAAATGACATCAGGAAGTGAGAGAATTAGATTCCATACGTAAAATTTGGACGCTAATTGTTTTGCACTTAGAATTGAATAATCAAGTTGGGACCCATTAACTTTTCCAATTTATGACATAATCAATGCCCGTGCCAAATTTCAAGTTTCTATGACATTGGGAAGTGAGAGAATTAGATTTCGTACGTAAAATGTGGACGCTAATTCTTTTGCGCTTAGAATTGAACAATCAAGGTGGGACCCATTAACTTTTCCTATTTATGACATAATCAATGCCTCTTCCAAATTTCATGTTTCTATGACACCAAAAAGTGAGAGAATTAGATTCCGTATGTAAAATTTGGACGCTAGTTCTTTTGCGCTTAGAATTGAATAATCGAGTTGGGACCCATTAACTTTTCCTATTTATGACATATTCAATGCTTATGGCAAATTTCATGTTTCTATGACATTAGGAAGTGAGAGATTTAGATTATGTACGTAAAATTTCGACGCTAATTCTTTTGCGCTAGAATTAAATAATCGAGTTGGGACCCATTACCTTTTCCTATTTATGACATAATCAATGCTCATGGAAAATTTCATGTTTCTACGACAACGGGAAGTGAGAGAATTAGATTCCGTACGTAAAATGTGGACGCTAATAATTTTGTACTTAGACTTGAATAATAGAGTTGGGACCCATTAACTTTTTCAATATATGACGCCATCAATACCCATGCCAAATTTCAAGTTTCTATGACACCTGGAAGTGAGAGAATTAGATTCCGTACGTAAAATTTGGACGCTAATTCTTTCGCGCTTAGAATTGAATAATGGAGTTGAGACCCATTAGCTTTTCCTATTTATGACATAATCAATGCTCGTGCCAAATTTCACGTTTCTATGACATCGGAAAGTGAGAAAAATACATTCTGTGCATAAAATTTGGACGCTAATTCTTTTGCGCATAGAAATGAATAATCGAGTTCGGACCCATTAGCTTTTCCTATTTATGACATAATCAATGCTTGTGCCAAATTGTTTGGACGCTAATTGTTTTGCGCATAGAATTGAATAATCGAGTTGGGGCCCATTAGCTTTTCCTATTTGTGACATAATTAATGCTCATGCCAAATTTCACGTTTCTATGACACCGGAAAGTGAGAAAAATACATTCCGTACGTAAAATTTGGGCGCTAATTCTTTTGCGCTTAGAATTGAATAATCGAGTTGGGACTAGAGATGAGCGAGCACCAAAATGCTCGGGTGCTCGTTACTCGGGACGAAATTATCGCGATGCTCGAGGGTTCGTTTCGAGTAACGAACCCCATTGAAGTCAATGGGCAACCGGAGCATTTTTATATTTCGCTGATGCTCGCTAAGGTTTTCATGTGTGAAAATCTGGGCAATTTAAGAAAGTGATGGGAACGACACAGCAACGGATAGGGCAGGCGAGGGGCTACATGTTGGGCTGCATCTCAAGTTCACAGGTCCCACTATTAAGCCACAATACGGGCAAGAGTGGGGCCCCCCCCCTCCCAACAACTTTTACTTCTGAAAAGCCCTCATTAGCATGGCATACCTTAGCTAAGCACCACACTACCTCCAACAAAGCACAATCACTGCCTGCATGACACTCCGCTGCCACTTCTCCTGGGTTACATGCTGCCCAACCCCCCCCCCCCCCCGCACGACAGTGTCCACAGCGTACACCAAATTGTCCCTGCCCAGCCTTCAGCTGCCCTCATGCCACGCCACCCTCATGTCTATTTATAAGTGCGTCTGCCAGAGGAAAAGCAGGCACACACTGCAGAGGGTTGGCATGGCTAGGCAGCGACCCCCCCATAAAAGGGGCGGGCCGATAGTCCACAATGCTGTACAGAAGCAATGAGAAATCCAATCCTGTGCCACCTCCATCTGGAGCTGCACACGTGGGCATAGCAATGGGGAACCCATGTGCCACACACTATTAATTCTGTCAAGGTGTCTGCATGCCCCAGTCAGACCGCGTTTTTTTATAAATAGTCACAGCCAGGTCCAACTCCGCAATGGGAATTCCGTGTGCACCCACAGCATGGGTGGCTCCCTGGAACCCACCGGCGGTGCATAAAAATATCCCATTGCATTGCCCATCACAGCTGAGGTAATGTCGTGCTTAATACAGGTGGGCTTCGGCCCACACTGCATGCCCCAGTCAGACTGGGGTTCTTTACAAGTGGACAGATGTAGTAACAACTCCCTGTGGACCCACAGCATGGGTGGGTGCCAGGAAGCCACCGGCGGTACATAAATAAATCCCATTGCATTGCCCATCACAGCTGAGGTAATGTCGTGGTTAATGCAGGTGGGCTTCGGCCCACACTGCATGCCCCAGTCAGACTGGGGTTCTTTACAAGTGGACAGATGCAGTTACAACTCCGTGTGGACCCACAGCATGGGTGGCTCCCTGGAACCCACCGGCGGTACATAAATATATCCCATTGCAGTGCCCTACTCAGCAGAGCTAACGTCAGATACAATACAGGTGGGCTTCGGCCCACACTGCATGCCCCAGTCAGACTGGTAATATGTACCTTAACAGTAACCTCGTTGGTGGTAATGTGGTGGTGACTGCGGACCTGGTAGCGCGGTTTTATGTAGTTGGTTTTCGGAATGTGGCCAGGATTAAGTGGGCCGTGGCGGGGGGATGGTGGTGGTGCTCTCTTGTTGTGTCGTTAAAGGTGAAATTCTTGGACTGCCACCAGACGGACCAATGCAAAGGTATTTGCCAAGAATCTTTTCATTGTTGGAGGAGGAGGGGGATGTTTTGGAGGCACTATGTGTCCTCTACACGTGTCCGTGGTTATATGCACCTTAACAGTAACAGCGTTGGTGGGAAATGGCCTCGCCGCCATCATGTCTTTGTGAAGCCTCTGTTTCCACACCCCAGTGACATACCATTAGCAGCGGTATAGGCAGAGCCCAGAATTATTAACATTTCAGCGGTAGCATTAGGGACAGGCCCCACTAACATATCACTAGCAGCAGTATAGGGGGAGCGCAGTCTTAGTTCCATTTCAGTAATAGTAGCACTCAAGACAGGCCCCAGTAACATTCCCATTGCAGCAGTTTAGGGAGATAACAGTCTCTTTCACATTTCAGTAGCTGCAGTATAGACAAGGCCCCAGTTACATTTATGTAGCTAAAGTGTAGGCCAACCCCACACACCTTTCTGTACCATGAGTGCAGGCGAAGAACATACAAATTGCTATGATTACACTGTAGGTGAGGGCCCAAAAAAATTGGTGTACCAACAGTACTAATGTACCTCAGAAAAAATTGGCCATGCCCAACCAAGATGGCAGGTGAAACCCATTAATCGCTTTGGTTAATGTGGCTTAAGTGGTAACTAGGCCTGGAGGCAGCCCAGTTTAACGAAAAATTGGTTCAAGTTAAAGTTTCAACGCTTTTAAGAGCATTGAAACGTATAAAAATTGTTTAGAAAAATTATATGAGTGAGCCTTGTGGCCCTAAGAAAAATTGCCCGTTCGGCGTGATTACGTGAGGTTTCAGGAGGAGGAGCAGGAGGAGGAGGAGGAATATTATACACAGATTGATGAAGCAGAAATGTCCCCGTTTTGGATGGTGATAGAGAACGATGCTTCCATCCGCGGGTGCAGCCTACATATTGCTTAGGTATCGCTGCTGTCCGCTGGTGGAGAAGAGAAGTCTGGGGAAATCCAGGCTTTGTTCATCTTGATGAGTGTAAGCCTGTCGGCACTGTCGGTTGACAGGCGTGTACGCTTATCTGTGATGATTCCCCCAGCCGCACTAAACACCCTCTCCGACAAGACGCTAGCCGCAGGACAAGCAAGCACCTCCAGGGCATACAGCGCGAGTTCAGGCCACGTGTCCAGCTTCGACACCCAGTAGTTGTAGGTGGCAGAGGCGTCACGGAGGACGGTCGTGCGATCGGCTACGTACTCCCTCACCATCCTTTTACAGTGCTCCCGCCGACTCAGCCTTGACTGGGGAGCGGTGACACAGTCTTGGTGGGGAGCCATAAAGCTGTCCAGGGCCTTAAAGAGTGTTGCACTGCCTGGGATGTACATGCTGCTCGATCTCCGCACCTCCCCTGCTACCTGGCCCTCGGAACTGCGCCTTCTGTCACTAGTGCTGTCGGATGGGAATTTTACCATCAGCTTGTCCGCCAGGGTCCTGTGGTATAGCAACACTCTCGAACCCCTTTCCTCTTCGGGAATGAGAGTGGAAAGGTTCTCCTTATACCGTGGGTCGAGCAGTGTGTACACCCAGTAATCCGTAGTGGCCAGAATGCGTGCAACGCGAGGGTCACGAGAAAGGCATCCTAACATGAAGTCAGCCATGTGTGCCAGGGTACCTGTACGCAACACATGGCTGTCTTCACTAGGAAGATCACTTTCAGGATCCTCCTCCTCCTCAGGCCATACACGCTGAAAGGATGACAGGCAAGCAGCATGGGTACCGTCAGCAGTGGGCCAAGCTGTCTCTTCCCCCTCCTCCTTATCCTCCTCATGCTCCTCCTCGTCCTCCTCAACGCGCTGAGATATAGACAGGAGGGTGCTCTGACTATCCAGCGACATACTGTCTTCCCCCGCCTCCGTTTCCGAGCGCAAAGCATCTGCCTTTATGCTTTGCAGGGAACTTCTTAAGAGGCATAGCAGAGGAATGGTGACGCTAATGATTGCAGCATCGCCGATCACCACCTGGGTAGACTCCTCAAACTTTCCAAGGACCTGGCAGATGTCTGCCAACCAGGCCCACTCTTCTGAAAATAATTGAGGAGGCTGACTCCCACTGCGCCGCCCATGTTGGAGTTGGTATTCCACTATAGCTCTACGCTGCTCATAGAGCCTGGCCAACATGTGGAGCGTAGAGCTCCACCGTGTGGGCACGTCGCACAGCAGTCGGTGCACTGGCAGATTAAACCGATGTTGCAGGGTGCGCAGGGTGGCAGCGTCCGTGTGGGACTTGCGGAAATGTGCGCAGAGACGGCGCACCTTTCCGAGCAGGTCTGACAAGCGTGGGTAGCTTTTCAGAAAGCGCTGAACCACCAAATTAAAGACGTGGGCCAGGCATGGCACGTGCGTGAGGCTGCCGAGCTGCAGAGCCGCCACCAGGTTACGGCCGTTGTCACACACGACCATGCCCGGTTGGAGGCTCAGCGGCGCAAGCCAACGGTCGGTCTGCTCTGTTAGACCCCGCAGCAGTTCGTGGGCCGTGTGCCTCTTATCTCCTAAGCTGAGTAGTTTCAGCACGGCCTGCTGACGCTTGCCCACCGCTGTGCTGCCACGCCGCGCGACACCGACTGCTGGCGACGTCCTGCTGCTGCTGACACATCTAGATTGCGAGACAGAGGTTGCGGAGGAGGAGGAGGAGGGTGCTTTAGTGGAGGAAGCATACACCGCCGAAGATACCACCACCGAGCTGGGGCCCGCAATTCTGGGGGTGGGTAGGACGTGAGCGGTCCCAGGCTCTGACTCTGTCCCAGCCTCCACTAAATTCACCCAATGTGCCGTCAGGGAGATGTAGTGGCCCTGCCTGCCTGTGCTTGTCCACGTGTCCGTTGTTAAGTGGACCTTGGCAGTAACCGCGTTGGTGAGGGCGCGTACAATGTTGCGAGAGACGTGGTCATGCAGGGGTGGGATGGCACATCGGGAAAAGTAGTGGCGACTGGGAACTGAGTAGCGCGGGGCCGCCGCCGCCATCATACTTTTGAAGGACTCCGTTTCCACAACCCTATACGGCAGCATCTCAAGGCTGATAAATTTGGCTATGTGGACGGTTAACGCTTGAGCGTGCGGGTGCGTGGCGGCGTACTTGCGCTCAAACACTTGCGCTAGTGACGGCTGGACGGTGCAGTGCGAGACATTGGTGGATGGGGCCGAGGACAGCGGAGGTGAGGGTGTGGGTGCAGGCCAGGAGACGGTAGTGCCTGTGTCCTGAGAGGGGGGTTGGATCTCAGTGGCAGGTTGGGGCAGAGGGGGAGAGGCAGCGGTGCAAACCGGAGGCGGTGAACGGCCTTCGTCCCACCTTGTGGGGTGCTTGGCCATCATATGTCTGCGCATGCTGGTGGTGGTGAGGCTGTTGGTGGTGGCTCCCCGGCTGATCTTGGCGCGACAAAGGTTGCACACCACTGTTCGTCGGTCGTCAAGCGTCTCTGTGAAAAACTGCCAGACCTTAGAGCACCTTGGCCTCTGCAGGGTGGCATGGCGCGAGGGTGCGCTTTGGGAAACAGTTGGTGGATTATTCGGTCTGGCCCTGCCTCTACCCCTGGACACCGCACTGCCTCTTGCAACCTGCCCTGCTGCTGCCCTTGCCTCCCCCTCTGAAGACCTGTCCTGAGTAGGCGTTGCAAACCAGGTGGGGTCAGTCACCTCATCGTCCTGCTGCTCTTTCTCAGAATCCTCTGTGCGCTCCTCCCTCGGACTTACTGCCCTTACTACTACCTCACCGATAGACAACTGTGTCTCATCGTCATCGTCCTCCTCACCCACTGAAAGGTCTTGAGACAGTTGCCGGAAGTCCCCAGCCTCATCCCCCGGACCCCGGGAACTTTCCAATGGTTGGGCATCAGTGACGATAAACTCCTCTGGTGGGAGAGGAACCACTGCTGCCCAATCTGAGCAGGGGCCCGAGAACAGTTCCTAGGAGTCTTCCTGCTCCTGAGCATGTGTCATTGTAGTGGAGTGAGGAGGCTGGGAGGAAGGAGGAGCAGCAGCCAGAGGATTCGGATTTGCAGCACTGGACGGCGCAGAACTGTGGGTGGACGATAGGTTGCTCGAAGCACTTTCTGCCATCCACGACAGGACCTGCTCACACTGCTCATTTTCTAATAAAGGTCTCCCACGTGGACCCATTAATTGTGTGATGAATGTGGGGACGCCAGAAACGTGCCTCTCTCCTAATCGCGCAGCAGTCGGCTGCGATACACCTGGATCAGGAGTTCGGCCTGTGCCCACACCCTGACTTGGACCTCCGCGTCCGCGTCCTCTAGGCCTACCCCTACCCCTCAGCATGCTGTATTACCAGTGATTTGATTTCCCAGCCAGGAAATAAATTGGCGCAAGCCTGCTGTTAAACTTAGCTGGCTGTGTATGATTTTTGTTTAAGTTCTCCACCCAGCACACACGTACCCAGAACGCTGAGGACTGTCAGAGGCAGGCCAAATAGAATAGTTGCCCTTTTTTTTAAAGGAAAGGCCCACTGCCTATATTCAATCAATAATAAATGTGTTGTGGCCCTGCATTGTGTCACAGAACTGCAGTGTTGCACTGTTATTAACTGCAGCAGAGCAGCGATTTCCCAGCCAGGAAATAAATTGGCGCAAGCCTGCAGGCCAAATAGAATTTTTGCCCTTTTTTTTTAAAGGAAAGGCCCACTGCCTATATTCAATCAATTAATAAATGTGTTGTGTGGCCCTGCTGTGTGTCACAGAACTGCAGTGTTGCACTGTTATTAACTGCAGCAGAGCGGTGATTTCCCAGCCAGGAAATAAATTGGCGCAAGCCTGCTGTTAAACTTAGCTGGCTGCGTATGATTTTTTTTACGTTCACCACCCAGCACACACGTACCCAGAACGCTGAGGACTGTCAGAGGCAGGCCAAATAGAATTTTTGCCCTTTTTTTTTAAAGGAAAGGCCCACTGCCTATATTCAATCAATAAAATATGTCTTCTGGCCCTGCCTACACAATTCTGTCCCTGGAGTATTACTGCAGGGCGCAATGCTCTGTACGGCCGATTTGGAAAAAAAAAAAAAGTGCAACACTGCTAACAGCAGCCTCCACAGTACTGCACACGGTTAGATGTGGCCCTAAGAAGGACCGTTGGGGTTCTTGAAGCCTACACTAACTCCTAACGCTCTCCCTACAGCAGCTCCAACACGATACCACTGTCCCTGATCTCTGTCACAAGTGACTCACAACGCATCTGAGGCGAGCCGCGGAAGGGCCGACTTTTATACTCGGGTGACACCTGATCTCCCCAGCCACTCACAGCAGGGGGGTGGTATAGGGCTGGAACATCACAGGGGGAAGTTGTAATGCCTTCCCTGTCTTTCAATTGGCCAAAAAAGCGCGCTAACGTCTCAGAGATGAAAGTGAAAGTAACCCGAACATCGCGTGGTACTCGTTACGAGTAACGAGCATCCCGAACACCCTAATATTCGCCCGAGCATCAAGCTCGGACGAGTACGTTCGCTCATCTCTAGTTGGGACCCATTAGCCTTTCCTATTTATTGCATAATAATAGCTCGTGCCAAATGTCGAGTTTCTATGACACCGGGAAGTGAATTAGATTCCGTACGTAAAATTTGGACGCTAATTCTTTTGCGCATAGAATTGAATAATCGAGTTGGAACCCATTAGCTTTTCCTATTTATGACATAATCAATGCTCGTGTCAAATTTCACGTTTCTATGACACCGGAAAGTGAGAAAATTACATTCCGTACGTAAAATTTGGACGCTAATTCTTTTGCGCATAGAATTGAATAATCAAGTTGGGACCCATTAGCTTTTCCTATTTATGACATAATCAATGCTTGTGCCAAAGTTCACGTTTCTATGACACCGGAAAGTGAGAATACATTCCGTACCTAAAATTTGGACGCTAATTCTTTTGCGCATAGAATTAAATAATCGAGTTGGAACCCATTAGCTTTTTCTATTTATGACATAATCAATGCCCGTGCTAAATTTCGAGTTTCTATAACACCGGGAAGTGAGAGAATAACATTCCATACATAAAATTTGGATGCTAATTCTTTGGCGCTTAGAATTGAATAATCGAGTTGGGACCCATTACCTTTTCTTATTTATGATATAATCAATGCTCGTGCCAAATTTCACGTTTCTATGACACCGGAAAGTGAGAATACATTCCATACGTAAAATTTGGACGCTAATTCTTTTGCGCATAGAATTGAATAATCGAGTTGGGATCCATTAGCTTTTCCTAATTATGACATTCAATGCCCATGCCAAATTTCATGTTTCTATGACACCGGGAAGTGAGAGAATTACATTCCGTACGTAAAATTTGGATGCTAATTCTTTTGCGCATAGAATTGAATAATCAAGTTGGGACCCATTAGCTTTTCCTATTTATGACATAATCAATGCTCGTGCCAAATTTCGAGTTTCTATAACATCAGGAAGTGTGAGAATTACATTCCGTACATAAAATTTGGATGCTAATTCTTTGGTGCTTAGAATTGAATAATTGAGTTGGGACCCATTACCTTTTCCTATTTATGATATAATCAATGCTCGTGCCAAATTTCACATTTCTATGACACCGGAAAGTGAGAAAAATACATTCCATACGTAAAATTTGGACGCTAATTATTTTGCGCATAGAATTGAATAATTGAGTTGGGACCCATTAGCTTTTCCTATTTATGACATATTCAATGCCCGTGCCAAATTTTGAGTTTCTATGACAACGGGAAGTGAGAGAATTACATTCCAGATGTAAAATTTGGACGCTAATTCTTTTGCGCATAGAATTGAATAATCGAGTTAGGACCCATTAGATTTTCCTATTTATGACATAATCAATGCTCATGCCAAATTTTAAGTTTCTATGACATTGGGAAGTGAGAGATTTAGATTATGTACGTTAAATTTCAATGCTAATTCTTTTGCGCTAGAATTGAATAATCGAGTTGGGACCCAATTACTTTTCCTACTTTGGAGATAATCTATGCTCGCGCCAAAATTCATGTTTCTACGACATCGGGAAGTTTGGAGAACTTTTGGCAAGTGAGTCAGTCAGTGAGTCAGTGAGTCAGTCAGGGCTTTCGTCTTTATATATACAGATAAAGATAGTATACGTAAAACTGTCTATCACAGGTCCACTGTCCACTACATATGAAATGTATGTCCACTGTCACAGAAATATAGATTTTGCGTATATCCACTACAAGACAAGGAAACAACAAATACACAGTGCGTGTCAGCAGCCTCAGACATTGTTCAAGTTGACTCTACAGCCACTGTGAATTATTGGCAAGCTTTATGCAACTATCTGTGGTTGCAAACTGAAAAGCTACATAAAACTGCAATGAAAAGTAAAAAGAAAAAAAAAAAACTATAAAAAATAAATGAAAAAAAGGGGACGTGTTGGTGGTGGCGATGTAGGTGGTAGAGGACAGGTAGGTTGGCACTTCGAGCGGCTCTCTTTAAGGCAACAGCAGGAGGCTAGGCAAACCTGCTGCCAATCCTTAGAAATGCAATGCCACAAGTACCACCACCTCCTCTTCCAGTCACAGGCACACAGCAGTCAGTCTGCACCAGTCTGCCATGAGCATCCTTCCCTCTGTCACCCCATGCCAAACCCCCGAAACCTCCAAAGAGGTCCACATGGACCAGTCAGAGGAACTGTTTGATCATTCAGTGTTATAGATGCAAACCAGGCAGTCCGAACAACCAGACGGAGAAGACCAAGACATCAAATGCAATGATGCCCAACTATTTTGTCCTGCAAAGAGGAAGAGGAGGGTGGATCAGTGCTCGGTCAGCCCTCCTCAGGCAATGTGTATTCAAGGGGATGTGGAATAGCAGGTGCCAGCTCCTGGTGCTCACTGAATCCACTCAGGAGGAGGACAACGAAGAGGAAGAGGTACTTGTTTTAACATGGAGAGGCAGGGAGTCATCAAAGCAGCTCACACAGGGATGAGGAAGTGGGGCAGCACCATGCCAAGACAAGGAGTAGGCTGTTTGCAGAAGGACCGTACTGCCACCCTCAGGTACTTCTAGTCACAGCAGCAGCAACATTAGGCCCACAGCTAGGTCTGCTCACAGGACTTGTGCAGCCGGGCATTCATTGAAACTGCATGTGGATGACATCAGAGCGGTCATCTGTAAGATCTGCGGTAAGCATTTAAAATGTGTCAGGAACGTAAACAACCCCAACAGAACATGTATGAACAGTCACATGAACTCCCACCACCCGCTGCCTTGGAGAGCCCAGCTGGGTCAAAGGGCAAAGAGTCACCCTCGTCCTGCTCCCTCATCCGCTGCTGTAGCACCATGCTCTGCTAAACCCCATATGCCCAGCGTAGCGCAGCCACATGTCCAAAAAGCTGTTGACCGCCTTGTAGGCGCAGGCTGACACATGGCTGACTGCTCACATTCTGAAGTCAGGCAAGGCTGTGTGTGACAATGCCTCAGAAATCTCACACATCTACCTTGCTTTGCCCATGTGATGAACCTGGTAGTGCAGCGCTTCCCAAGATATTACCCAGGTTTATATTCACTGCTGGAAAAGGCCAGAAAACGGTGCTCGCAGTGTCGGCGTTCACACCCAGCCACCTTGTCTGGCGGAGGTTAAGCAACAGGTTGGCATACCACCCAACCATCCCATCGGTGACATGCCAACATGGTGGAATTCCACATGACATATGTTGGAAGAGCTAATCAAGTAGCAGAAAGTGATCACAGAGTACCAGATGGCGTATGCCGCTAGCAAGCGCTGCATGGAGATTGCCTATGAAATGGCTGAAGATCAAAGATTTTTGTGCCATTGTAGCCTGCTTTGAGGAAGAGACCAAAATAGTCAGTCATGATGACACAGTGATCAGACGCTATAGAACCTCAGGGACAATAACATGCCGTTGTCACAGGAGGAAGGGATACCAATGGCCAATTCGCCATTACTCAACACCGCAGGGAGGGTAGCTTTGGGAAAGAAAGGGAGGCATGTTCTCCAACACATTTCTCTACCCATGGCAAATAAAAGGTGCTCTACCAGCTGCTCCTGGAACTGCAGGAAGCTCAGCATTCCCCACTTTCGATGCGTCTTGACGCCAGGGATTGTGGGAACCCCACCCTGTTTTTGCGCACAGTTCCGCAGGACCCTGTATCTGCATCATGTAAGGCTTTGTACATTGGAAGACTGGTGTAATACTTATGTTAGTCACCTGGACAATAAGCTCCAGGACGCTGTCAATAATGTATAAATTAAAAAAA
The DNA here is from genome assembly GCA_035609135.1 of Eleutherodactylus coqui. Taxonomy (NCBI): domain Eukaryota; kingdom Metazoa; phylum Chordata; class Amphibia; order Anura; family Eleutherodactylidae; genus Eleutherodactylus; species Eleutherodactylus coqui. The sequence continues at coordinate 103,296,116 of CM069417.1, read as the reverse complement.
TTAAAAGGGGTAAAATTAACCCCTTAATTACGCGGCCCCCTTTTTCCCCTCATTTTTGTTTTTTCCTCCCCCCTTTAAAAAAATCGTAACTCCTTCATTTATCCATCACCCTCGCTGTATAAGGGCTTGTTTTTTGCGGGACGAGTTGTATTTTTCAATGGTGCTATTTAACCCATTCCCGCTGCAGGGCGTAAGTTTACGTCCTGGGAGCGGGGTACTTCCCGCAACAGGGCGTAAACTTACGTCCTGGAGATAGCGTGGGATCACATATGATCCAGCGCTATCCCGCAGCGGGAGCCGGCTGTCAGTCACAGCCGGCGTCTCGCTGCAACAGCGGTCGGACATCAGAGATGCGCCCGCCACTGTTAACCCCTTCCCTGCCGCGATCGCGGCAGGGAAAGAGTTTACAAAGGGAGCGCGGCTCCCTCTGTGTCTCCGGCCGGAACTCGCGATGACATCGCGAGAGCCCGGCCTGTCACCATGGCGCCAGACACTGGCGTCCTGTATTGCCTATGCCTGAGATCGCTGTATGAGCGATAAGGCATGGGAGAGCAGTAGCTCTGCCATGCCTTATGACAGCGATCATCAGGGAAGTGGTTAAAGTCCCTCAGAGGGACACAAACAGTGTAAAAAAAAGAAAGATTTAAAAAATGAATTAAAAAAATGTAAATAAAAAGAGTAAAAAACCCATTTTTTTTATGCTTTTTCTCAGATTGGCATAAAAAAAGGTAAAAAAAAAATAAAACCACACATATTTGGTATTGTCGCGTCCGTAACGATGCGTACAATAAGTTGCACATGCTTTTGACTGTGCACGGAAAAAAACGCTAAAAAAAAAAGCTAAAAAACTGAGGCAAAATGCTCATTTTTAGCATTTTGCCTCACTAAAAATGCAATAAAAGTGATCAAAAAAGCCGTATGTACGCCAAAATGGTACCAATAAAATCTACAGCTCGTCTCGCAAAAAATAAGCCCTCATAGAGCTCTGTACATCAAAAAATAAAAAACTTACGGGACTTTGAATGCAGCAATTTAGAATAGAAAAAAGATTTCCAAAAAAAAGGGTTTTTATTGCAGAAAAGTGGGAAAACCTAAAAAAAAAAGTTAGAATTTTGGTATCATTGTAACCGTACCGGTCTGCAGAAAAAAATGGAAAGTCTCATTTATGCTGCATGATTAACGGTGTAAAAAAAAAATTAAAAAAATCTATGGCAGAATTGATGCGTTTTCTCTCCCTGCTATCATAAAAAAAAAAAAAATAATTTTACAATATAGTCTATGTACCCAAAATTGGCATCGATAAAAACTACAGTTCGCCACGCAAAAAACAAGCCCTCATACGGCCGCGTCGACGGAAAAATAAAAAAGTTATGGCTTTTGATAAACGGAGAAGAAAATCCGCCAAAAATTGTTGCGTCCTTAAGCCCAAAATAGGCCATGTCATGAAGGGGTTAATGTACCATATAATGTATCAAACAACTTTTGAAGAATTCTAAGTGGAGTAAAATGAGGGAAAAAAACAAAACGGACATTCCACCATCTTTCAGTGCGTCTTGTTTCTACGGCGCACAAACTGCAACAAAAACGACATGATAACTTTATTCTATGGGTCAGTAGGATTACTAAAATACCAAACTTATTTAGGTTTTTTTACCATACCCCTATTTTTTTTTTCAAAGACATTTAATTTTTTTCAATTATTTTCTGCCGCCACCTTCTGCACACAATAACTTTTTTATTTTTCCGTTGACGTAGTTGAGCAAGGGCTCATTTTTTGCGGGATGTCCTGTATTTTCCGTTACTACCAATTCGGAATATATACGACTTTTTGATTGCTTTTTATTGCGTTTTTTCGCAGAGACAGGGTAAGTGAAAAAGTGCATTTTTGGCGCTCTTTATTTTTTTTCGGACAACGTTCACCGTGTGGGAAAAATAAGGTGCTACTTTGATAGATCGAACTTTTATGGACACGGCGATACCAAATATGTATTTTTCTTTTAGGATTTAGATTTTTTTAATAATAGATGTGGCAAAAAGAGGGTGATTTAAACTATTACTTTTTTTAAACTTTTTTTTAAAGTCCCCCTGGGGGACTACAACATGCAATGTTTTAATCGCTCCTGCAATGTTTTAATCACTACAGCATTACGTCATACTGCATTCTGACAGTCAGCCTATCAAGTCCCCCCATGGGGATGGCTTGATAGGCAGTCTCTCAAGGCAGCCCTGGGGCCTTTCAGAAGGCCCCCGGCAGCCATGACACCTGCACGGCTCCCCCGATCTCACTGCTAGCGGCATTTGAAGGGTTAATAGTCGCGATCCGCCGTACAGCCTATTGCAGCTATAGCCCGCGGGTGTCAGCTGTGTTATCGGACCACACCGGTACCGATCTGATGACCTCGTTGCCAGGTGCCAAATTGGTAGATATGGAAGCCCGTGATGAGGAGATTTTGCTAGCAATTATCTATCAATAGCATGAAATCACTCTATGTTATGTAAAGACACCTCCAGTGAGAATCAATGAGTTCTACTTTATTGTGAACATTGCCAATTCTTATACAGAAAGAAGAAGGCGTATCCAAATGTTGCCTGGTTCAAAGATTAGTGTTGCGTAGCTTACTGTTACAAAGGTGAAAATACTTAAGACTTATTGACATCTACCAAATAGTCTCAAAGCTCAGACACAGAATTACCTAGGTCAGGATTTTGCTGTTGCATTTAGACAATAGTTCTATAATAATTGTGTGTCTTCTCTGTTAACATAGCTTAGCCTTATTTAATTTGTCTGTTGACTTCTTATCTTAAAATCCTAGTTCCCGGCACTACAAAGCATAGGTTTTAGTCTTCTATTTAAGGGCCAATAGTCCAAACAAGCTAAGAAACATACACTTATTGCATTCTAAAACTTAAAGGGGTTGTCCCGAGGCAGCAAGTGGGTCTGTACACTTCTGCATGGCCATAATAATGCACTTTGTAATGTACATTGTGCATTAATTATGAGCCATGCAGAAGTTATAAAAAGTTTTATACTTACCTGTTCCGTTGCTGGCGTCCTCGTCTCCATGGTGCCGACTAATTTTCGCCCTCCGATGGCCAAATTAGCCGCGCTTGCGCAGTCCGGGTCTTCTGCAGTCTTCTATGGGGCTCCGTGTAGCTCCGTGTAGCTCCGCCCCGTCACGTGCCGATTCCAGCCAATCAGGAGGCTGGAATCGGCAGTGGACCGCACAGAAGAGCTGCGGTCCACGGAGGAAGAGGCCATCTTCAGCGGTGAGTAGAGAAGTCACCGGAGCGCGGGGATTCAGGTAAGCGCTCCGGTGAGCTTTCTTTACCTCCCTGCATCGGGGTTGTCTCGCGCCGAACGGGGGGGGGGTTGAAAAAAAAAAAAACCCGTTTCGGCGCGGGACAACCCCTTTAACACTTTATATTCCATGACAGCTGTAATAAACAGCTGATGCCCGCGCTGTATGCAGAGAGGTTGCCCAGCGACCTCTCTTCATACATATCCTGACGCTCCAGGACGTAAATGTACATCCTGGAATGGAAAGGGGTTAACGACGTCTGTATTTACGTCTGGAGTTGTGGTAAATTCGGGGATGCGTGGTGAAAATAAATTGGCGGAACTCCACATTGTGGCAGACAACGCATTACTTGGTCCTGCTGACCCAACCTCCTTATTCAACCTCCATGGGACTAGAGGTAGAGTCGCCGCTATCGGAAAACAACTCCTCCGACCTGGTTGTGGTATCGCTACCAGAACTACTGGCGAACAACAGCGCGCACACTTGCTCTACGCTCTAATGTCTACGCTCCATTTTAGAATTTTTTTTTATGGAGGTAGACAAAATGAAAAAATGTAACCCCTCAAAAAAACTGATGTAGTTATAGCGGGGTTATTAGGGTACAAGGGGCGGTGATGACGTTTAAAAAACAAATTATTAAACAAATGACATGGATGGCTGTGATAGGTATATCACACCCATGTCAGCAGGGACCAATCACTTTGGTCCCTGCAGGTTACTATGCAAAAGGCAACTTTGGCATTAGCTTCTAGGGCGCATGTGCAGATTGGACGTTATTACCGGCACTTTAAGGGAGTTTTTTCATCTCCCCTCACAGATCGGATCCATGAGGGGAGATGAAACTTTTACTTCCCTTTTTTAATACTTTTTCGTTTTACATATCTGTAGGTAACCGGGAGCCAGAAAATATTACATTTCCCAGGCGATCCGGGCTTCTGCGCATGCACCGCCATTTTTTCTTGGCGTGCATGTGCAGGAACCCCCAGCAAGTGCAGATCGCCGTGGGACATCACAGAGGACGGTGTTGAGTATTTTCACCTCCCCTCATAGATCCAATCCATGAGGGGAGGTGAAACTTTTACTTTATTAAACTTTTTTCAACTTTTCCGTGATCGCCGTTAACGATTGGTTAACGGCGATCACGGGCCGAGGGACATCTCCTGTCTCTCGGCTACCTGCAGGTCGCCGGGAGCCAGGAAATTTTAAATCTCCCGAGCAATACGGGCTTATACGCATCCACTGCCATTTTTTTCTTGGCGCGCAAAAGCAGAAGGTGGTGGCAGGTAAGTTGCAGCACAGGACATCGCCAGGCATCGCCAAGGACCTGGGTGAGAAGTTTCAGCCCCCCTCATGGATGTGGTACGTGAGGGGAGCTTACACTGCACCTATTTTGCACTTTTTATTTACTTTAATGCGATCGGCGCTATCAATTGGATAGCGCTGATCGCATTACCGGGTGGGGGGTGGGGGGGTTCCCGCAGCCCAGGATGGCAGCTCTATGTTGTCGGCTACCTCCAGGAACCAACAGCATGGAGCTGTCATGTCCAGAGCCTGCAGGGCTTTGATCCTCAGAGGATACATGTTTTTACGTCCTCTAGGATTAAAGCCCACTTAGGCAGGACGTAAAAAGGCAACAACATTGAATTGGGGGTTAAGTCTCCTGGATTCATTTCTATCCACATGATCCATTACTGCATAACCTTTGTTCACACATCTAGGCGGGCTTCACACCGGCAATAGGCTAGCTTGTGTTGCGAGAGTGAGTGAAAACGCATGAAAATGAAACCAATGATTTTCAATGGTTTCATTCTTATTTGCGATGCTTTCACTGCACACACGCAGTGCTAAGAAAAAGCAGCGCTATCGCCCATTGTTTTCAATGGGGCCGGCGCCAGCGGTGCTGGCTCCATGGAAAACATAGGCAGTACATTGCGCTCCCCTGACAGCTATGGCTGGAGATTCTTTCATCCCTGCGGGGATGCAGCCCCATTGAAAGCAGTGGGTTGCAGGCAAGCACTACAGTGATGATTTTCGGGGAAGGGCATGAAATATAAGCCCTTCCCTGAAAATCCTCTCTAGCTGTAAAGAAAAGTAAAGAAAAAAATTAACTCCCCTAGAAGAGCTGTCCGGCTCTTCTCTCTGGCCCCGGCAGTCGTCTTTTGTCTTCTGGAGGCTGAGGATTGAAAAATCCCCGCCCCCAGAAAGCGCTGCTCCCGATTAGCTAAGCACTGTAACCAATCAGGGGCAGCACCCAGCCGTCGATGATTGACTGGTGAGCACTGCCTGTGATTGGCTAAACGCTCTGACCAATTTTGCTGAACGGTGCAAACACCTATGAATAAGAAAACGTTAGTAAATGTACAAAATAGCAATACCGATACTGCAACATTTAAACCTGTGAACATAAACAGGTTGGGCCCTCTTCTACCCTCAATCATACATAACGACCAAGTGGGACTCGTTCCAGGCAGGGAGGCCATGGAGAATACCCATAAAACTCTTCTCCTGATTTCAAGAGCACAGCGGAAGATAGTGTGAAACCGCTTCCTCGCCCACCGCCGCCGCATCATATGACGTGGCCGGCGTGTCACATGACCCGGCAGCGGTGGGCGGGGAAGCGTCATGCGGGAGCGAGGACGCCGGATCCGCAGGCAAGTTTGGGGGCGCTGTGACGGGCTCCGCCGCGGAATTCCGCGGCGGAGCCCGTCACGGCCATGTGCAGCCGGCCTATATGAGTAGCTTAGGTTCAGTAAGTTTCATCTGGTGTTCTGGTTATGTTATAAACAAAGAGAGTTTTAAATGATAAATGTCCATTATCGTTCCATTGTTTTCTTTTCTCTCGTCGTCCAGATACAAATGCAGATTGCTCCTGCTCGGCCCGGAGGGGGATGAACAAATGCCATCATCAGTTATTTGATCTCTCTCTATTCCGCCTCACATATTTCCGTGTACCATATGTCAACAAAGATTTATTATTATTACCGTTGTTCTGTTTATCGGTTTCCTCTTTTTCAATAAACCATATATTTTTTTTCCCCCTCCCACACTCATCTTTTGTGGTTTTTTTCATTTATTTATTTATGGTCCTTTTATTTATTCACTTCCCCTTCTCTTCCGGGTTAGATGTCATAGTTACAGATGCTGACCCACACGGCATTCCATATCTCTCTCCGCCCGTGCACTTCCTATCCCACTATCTGTCCTATTTTTGCTCTGGCTTGAGCCTGTATCCATCTAAGCCATATATCGTAATATTTTTGGCTATTTTTGTGTTTAACATATATGTTTTTTTCCCATGGAAGTATTTGGGCAACTTTATTTTTAAATTCACCTATTGTGGGAGGGTCTTCATCCGGCCAGTGCTGCGCAATCGTTTTTCTTGCCATATATAGCAGTCTGGCTACCGCTAGCTTTTCGTTTTCATCTAATGCTAAGTCGTGGATGTAGCCCAGAATGCACACAAACCGTGTGAGATCCAAAGTTATTCCGAATCTTATATTAATTATTTCGCATATTTCGGTCCAATATCTATGTAGCTTTGGGCATCGCCACATCATATGGATTAGGTCTGCCGTGTGGGTCTTGCATCTTGCGCACATAGGTGAATTTCTTATTCCTATATTATGTAGAAAGGCTGGGGTCCGGTATACTCTATGTATCAAGTATATTTGAGACAGCAATTTTAAGGTTAACATGCACAAGACCGAGGCATTAAACATATATCTTCCAGCAGAGGAAGTCGAACAGTTAGGCAGTCACTTCCCCTTTAGGTGGAGATCCTGCTCCTTAAAGTACTTAGGTGTCCACATTCCTGCCGATCCATCCCAGTTGTTGCAATTAAATTATGCCCCACTATTAGAGAAAACCACTCGAGAGCCGAATACCTACTCCAGTAAACACTTATCCTGGTTTGGGTGAATCAACATTGTTAAAATGGACATAATTCCCCGATTCCAAACACTTCCTATAAAAATCCCGGCTCACTTTTTCAAGCAAACCTAAGCAGCTTTCCACAGATTTGTATGGGTGGTAGAGGAAGTAGGTTGATAGATTTGTGTGGGGTGGTAGAGGGAGTAGGTTGAACTACTGCACTCTCTCTCGCCATAAAACACGTGGAGGGGTAGGAGCCCTGGACTCTAGACTATACTATTTGGCAGATATACTTACCCGCCTTCTCGAATGGCGCTTCTGTTTTGCATTACCAAACAGAGACAGCCTTGATAGGAACTAATTTACGGGATCTGCCTTGGTTGTCTCCTGAAGACAGACCCTCCTCTATGTTGTCTTACCTGCTTGCTGTGAATTGCCTGGATGTGTGGGATGGGTTGGTGGCCAATAAGAGTCTCTCAATACGTAGGGGAGCCTTGGCTCCCTTATTTCACAACACAGTATTTCCACTTAATCTCCATGCACACAGGTTCCTGTGTTGGAAGGCATCAGATAATGTAAGACTGGCAGAGGTGGCCCCCAGGAGGGTATTACCCTCATTGCCCACACTTTAGGCCAGCCATCCAGATAAGATGCTCTCCTGGTTCAGCCTTTCTCACTTCCCAAACAAAACCCTTCTAGCTGGGAGATGGTCCCACGGCATTTGAAAACTTGTTCTTGCAGGATTTCCTTCCCTCCCATGGCCTTTCTAAGATATATAGTATATTACTGAGTATCTTCACTCCAGACGCCCCTTCATTTGTCCTCGGTTAGGCGAGAGAATTGGCCGTTTCAGTACCGGACCCCAATTGGGATAGGGCATATCTGTTCTCACACAAGCTAGCGGTGGCATGCGCCATCCAGGAGAGGAACTATAAGATCCTTTCCAGGTGGTATAGGTGTCCAGTTCTAATCCACCGTATATATCCATCAGTCTCAGACCAGTGCTGGCGGTGTAACAGTGCAACGGGGATGATGCTCCACATATGGTGGGAATGCCCAGACCTGAAGCCTTTCTGGAATGATGTATTCCGCCTGTATAAAAGGGTGACACATGGAGTGGCCATTCAGTCAGCATAGCTGGCACTGCTCTCCATTATCCCGGGGAGTCTGTCAATGATTAAAAAGGGCCTCTTACACTACTTTCTCACTGCGGCGAAAGCCGTGATCCCTAGGCACTGGCGGAGTACACGGCCCCCCCATGATACTTGAATTTGTTCAAGAATTGTGTCACCTAGAATAGATGGAGGAATTAATGTCAGAAGACTACCTAGAGCGCGGGGGCTGCATGGGAAAGTGGTCAGCTTGGACCCTTTTCTTGGAGACGGCAGAGTTCCAGTAATTCGTAGGGTAGGTAGATCGAGGCAGTCTCAAATATTGAGTTAAATGAGCGCCAGACAGGATACATTTTATCCCCTCATCTCCTCTTTACTATCCCTTCCCCTGGAACCTCTCATCTCCATCTTTCCTTTCTCTTTCCTTTCACCCCTCCTTTTTTTTCCTCTTTTTCTTCTTTGAGTCTCTCTCTCTTTGAGTCTATTATTTCTTCCATATTTCCTTTATTAAGGAAATTGATTATTACTAGAGATGAGCGAACGTACTCGGATAAGCACTACTCGTCCGAGTAATGTGCTTTATCCGAGTATCTCTCCGCTCGTCCTGAAAGATTCGGGGCGCTCCGCTGCTGACAGGTGAGTCGCAGCGGGGAGCAGGGCAGAGCGGGCGGGAGAGAAGGAGAGAAAGATCTCCCCTCCGTTCCTCCCCGCTCTCCCCTGCAGCTCCCCGCTCCGCAGCGCGTCCCGAATCTTTCAGGACGAGCGGGGAGGTACTCGGATAAAGCACATTACTCGGACGAGTAGTGCTTATCTGAGTACGTTCGCTCATCTCTAATTATTACCTAATGTTTTTATGTTCAAACATTTTTTGTTTTCCTTTATATGTTACAGACATTGTAATCACATAAACAGGAGTATGAGTACCTTTAAATCTTATAAAACAAGATAGAAGTCGAACATTCTCTAGAAGTTTAAAAGGCACTTTTCATTGTTGGTATTTTATCATAAAACTCTAACACTAACACACTTACGGGGAGACAAACCACTGGACATAGACACGATAGGGGGGGGGGGGGGGAGGAGGTGGAAATAGGGGGGGAGGGGTTACCTAATGTTTTTAAAAGGTTACATTTTTTTAATGCTATACTGACAAACATAAGACAGCAGTTGCTATGGATACGATGTTTGTGCTAATATCTATTATATAAGCAACCGGGGGATCCTTAAGGGCCTCCTCCTAAGTTTTCAGTTCTAAACAGCTCACAATCACTTGACTGATATCTCATCACATATGGATACCCGATGTGCTGTGTTCAATATACAGGGGTGTTGTATTTGTGCGTAGCAAGATATATCTTTGCACCATACGTTGTATGATTATGTTTCCTTAATACCAATAAAACAATTTAAACATAAACCTGTGAACATTCCGAAGGGATACAACCAACAAACTTCAGCTGCTGGCAGAGGCGACATTGTGGCTTGTCGCTGTGTTAGGTTAGCTGCATTAGCTTCACGGCTGCATTGAACCCTCTGGGGTGACATGTTTGCACGACAGTGACGGTTAGTTACAACACTGGACAATGGTTGACGATTAGATGAAGGCTGGACTGGTGTTGGCAGCATTAGCACTGGACATGACATGATATCACGTTCAGGAGATGTGAGAATAGTGGTGAAGGACTATGCTGCAATGTTGTTGTTGGTCAGTATGCACTGCCAGCTATATATGGGCATTTGTGAGGTGTTATTTATTAGACTCTCCACACAGGTGTGCAGCTGTCTTATAGCCAGTTGTAAACTGCCAGACTGAGTACTGCTGTATCCATAGCAACTGAGGCCGTGGGGGTTTATGGGGAATGTAGTACACAAGGATGAAGGACCTGTGATGATGTCACTGTCATGTCATCAGGCTCTGCTGGCTAAGGACCTGCGATAACATCCTGAGCACGATGGTGACATCATCACAGGTCCTGTCAGGACTCAGCTGCTGTCCGACTCTACAGGTTTTTAATAACATGAAGGGCTTGCGATGACGTCACTGTCATGTGATCAGGGGCGGAGCTCAGAGACCATGTGACTGATCACATGACGGGTCCTGTTAGCACAGGGCTGCTGTCAGGCTCTTTGCTTTATATATGCTTTAGAATGACGTCACCGTCATGTGATCAGGGGGCGGAGCATGTGAAGCAATCTCACACACACTCTCTGACAATTGGTCATTAGCCCTTTGATCTGAAATATATATTTTTTTTTAACAAGACATGCTTAGATACAGTGGCTAAGTTCCAGTGTAGCTCTAAACAATGCAGTCACCAAATAATAGCCAGATACCAGCTCTAAACAATGATAGTGATTACAGTGCAGTTCCCTCCAGTGATCACAAGTGGTTTCTTCTGGATTTGTTTTCCTTTTTTTTGTCTATCGGGGTTTGATTTGTCTTTGCTCACTTCTCCCATCCTGCCCCTACTCCTAATGCCCCTTTCAGTACCTCACAATATTTTTGCCACCTTTTTTTGCCACACAAAATATTAACCCTTTCCAATCCACTGTCTGACATCTGAAGATATTCTGATTGAAGGCTGTACAGCTTCTGATGTCGGAAGACGTCCAGCAGGGTATTCTTACTGTATATTACTGGCCGTTCTGTTGTTGGAGGCCTCACCAGCATGTCCAATACCGCAGTACTAGCTCTAGCCAGCAGGTGGTGCCATTGTATAATGGCAGAAAGAGAAAAGCTCCTAGGAAACCCTGAATCCAAAATTGAATTGCAAAGTATTAATGCCCGCAGAGAATGATACTCTTAAAGTAGGTACTATAAGAGCAACAGTGCCTTCCTCTGTGCCCTGAGACAGTAATAGGAGGGGGTGTTCATTACAGATCCCCCCCCACTTCTATTGATCGCAGGATGCTGAAACTACACACGTGTACTGATATAAGTCTCTATAGGTTACATGCCAGTTTGCAACTCTGAACTGATAACGGTCTTTGTTTGACAAATATACAAATGGGCGGCATCAGTGGTGCAATAGGATCATCCAAATGGATATATATACTTTATTCCTCATGAATCAATAGCAACGACGTTTCGCCCACGAGTGTGGGGCTTTCTCGAGCTGATTAGACATATACCACAAGGGCTCAATATATAAAAATAATTGACAAATCATGAACACTCACAGAATTGTAAAAGTGCCCCCAAACAGCTGCACGAGCTTACCCAAAATAGGCATACGTATATGGAAGGCAGAGGGTGGCACACACATTATAAGCCACAAAAGCACCATACGGACAAAGAAGGATGACCTTCCGATCCCTAGACATTGTTTGGCTATGGGGTATTCTATAACCCAACTTAAGTGTAAAGTTATCGATCGCGTGCCGAAAAGCTTTAGAGGTGGAGACAGAGAGAGAGAGCTCTCAAGAAAAAGGAGTTAAAGTGGATTTGTAAGCTTGATACACTATCCCCGATTGGACTTCATTTGGAGTATATCATCTGTTATATATATCCGGGTGGCACACTGCAGTACTTTTAACGTGCCTAGTTTTTTTCTTTTTCCTCTTCTTTTGGTAGATGGGGTGTTTATCAGTTTGGGATTGTTATATATATTTTCACATTGTCATTTTGCGCTCCTTTTTGCACAGATTCGTAACTGCTCTGGTGGATGGTTGACACATGGTGGCGCTGGAGTTTCCTCTCTGTGTCCAAGGGAATAGTATGAATCAGGTTGTGACTCTTTGTGTGCCTTAAGTCAAGCGCTTCCTCGTTTTTCTGGGAAGTCTTTTTCTGGTGGTGTGATTTTCGTATGTAATAAAGCCTCTGTAGTCTAGGGATTTATGGCCTTGGTTATGTTCTACTGTACTGACCTTTGTTGATAAATATCTAGGCGTATGGGAGACACATATGCAATCCTTTTGACTAATATTTATATATATATATATGAATGAGAGAGAGAGAGAGAGAGAGAGAGAGATGTGACACACTCTTTTCGCTTGCTATTCAAGAGTTGTGCACCACAAATAAAATAAAAACAAAAGATAAAAGCATAAAATAAAAAATACAGCGTATGTGTATATGTATGCCTTTGCATTCATCTTAGATTCCCCTTGCATTTTGGCTTGGTGGCTCTTGGGTCATTTAGTACAGTGGTTCTCAACCTTTTTCAGCCCAGCGCCCCCATTAGGTATTGGGATGGTGGCCAGCGCCCCCCAAGCCTTACTAGTTTAAAGTCAAAGTTTACCTTGTTTACAAAGTTAAAAGTAAAAATTAAAATACTGAATACTTTGTTTGGAAAGTTTGATAGGTTTCATGATCTATGTACCCTTGAAATACCAACATGGGTACCGAGGTATCACTACTAATTTTTAGAAAAATGTAGTTACTAGACAAAAAAAAAAAATCAACAAAGCAAACACAGAATGCCTCCCTGCCGTCCCTTTATGTTCCAACGCCCCCCTGCTGCCCCTTTTTGTTCCACCACCCCCTTGAAAAGTAAAAACACCCCCAGGGGCATTAATGCCCACATTGAGAATCACTGGTTTAGTAGATAGTACTAGTTACATGCATGGGTCATAGTTTTAATTGAGTACCTTTTTGCATCGTGTTGTCACTGTACGTATAGGTCCATACCATCTGATTATTGACATCAGGAGTATACTTCATTGTGGTAGAGGGGAGTACCCATGGTCATGACTGTCAACAGAGTCTACACATAGTGTTGCTGCAGTGCATGAGAGGCCGCAAATTACATGTGGAGCATGCATTGACCATGGATAATGGACATAAGAGAGATATATTGTAACCTGGGGTAAAGCTTGGCTGTGATTGGTGACACCCAGGGAAACATAAGGCAACATAGGGCTTTTGGGAGTGATGGCAGTTTTGTGCATGGGGATTCAGGTAACCAGTGACCATGGTACAGAGCTCAGTCGCAGCATAGTATCCTATACATAACACAGATGCGGGTCTCGTGCGATTCAGATGGATCTCACGCTTGTGCACTTGGATGCCAGAGATGCTGGTCTCGCGTCAGTCGGGCAACTCTCGTGCATGCCCTTGTGTGCCACCGTGTGCCTTCCATATACTTATGCCTATGTTTGGTAAGATTATGCAGCTTTTTGGGTGCGTTTTTACAATTCTGTGAGTGTTCAGGATTTGTCAATTGTTTTTATATATTGAGCACTTGTGGTATATGTGTAATCAGCTTGAGAAAGACCCACACTTGTGGTCGAAACGTCATTGCTATTGATATATGAGGAATAAAGTATATCCATTTGGATGATCTTATTGCACTACTGATGCTGCCCCTTTGCATGTTATTTGGACTGTTTTGTGGATCTGGTCTGATCCTTTGAGGCGTGCATCTGATTCACTCCTCCCAAATTTGGGGGTTTTGATGAGTGCTGCTGACATTTTTCTATTTCGGTCTTTCTTTGACAGGTGCTGAAGTGGTGCGAGGTCGAATAATGGACTGAGTGAATACAGAGCAGTCATCAAGTTCCTTTACTTGAAAGGCCGCATAGCAAGGGAGACGTTCGATGAGATGAAAGAGGTTTATAGGGAGGATTCCCCACCATACGAAGCAGTAAAGAACTGGCATCGTCAATTCAAATGTGGTCCAACTTCGATGGAAATGGCTCAAATTCCAGGGTGATCCCACTCCGCTATCAATAAACACACCATCCAGCAAGTAGAGGCTGCCATTTTGGAAAATGGCCACATAACCATTCGCAACCTAGCCCAACATGTCAAAATTAGTGTGGGGTCCGTGGAAAAATTCCTCCAAGACCATTTTTATACACATAAAGCATCAGCTTGCTGGGTTACCCCGGCTGCTCTCACCTCTCCAGAAGCACGAATGAGTTGAATGCTCCATGCTTTTTTGATGATGCGCCATGGAAACCGGGAGAACTTCTTCAACAGACTGATCACACAGGATGAAAGCCGGTCTATCACTATGATCCGGAGACTAAAGTCCAGTCGATGCAATGGAAGCGTCCGAACTCACCACTTCCAACGAAGGCACATGCACAACCCTTGGCAGGCAAGGTCATGCTCACAGTCTGTTGGCACCAGCCCAGAGTAGTCTTAATGAATTTAAGTGTAAATGGTGTGTAGGAATGGTGGGGTAACCCGTGCCAACTACTACCCCTATCCTCCTGTTTATTGGAATTCCCTATCCTAGGGATGTCTTTGGTGGCCTACAGTTATACTCTTGCCTTGGCTAGGTGTGTACCTCAGGAAAAGGAGTCAGGTAAGTGCCGCTGTGACAAACCAACACTTAACCCTTCCAGCTGCCCACGTATGTCAAGTGTCTGGGGTGGAACGCCGTACTTATACCACTCCAGAAGCAGGACCGACTCGCATGCTCCCATGCTCTTTTGACGATGTGCCATGGAAACCAGGGAGCCTTTTTCACCAGACTGATCGCACAGGATGAAAGCTGGTCCATCACTATGATCCAGAGACTAAAGTCCAGTCGATGCAATGGAAGCGTTGGAATTCACTGCCTCCAAAGAAGGAACGTGCCCAACCCTTGGCAGGCAAGGTCATGCTCACAGTCTTTTGGAACCAGCACAGAGTAGTCTTAATGAATTTCCTAGCAAAGGGTACCACAATTACTGGGGCATACTATGTTTCACTACTGAGGAAACTGTGGGAGGCACGCTCACCAAACATGTCCGCCTTCTACAAGACAATGCCCCAGTTCACAACTCACATGCTGCCCAGATGGAAATTCTACCGCATCCCCCTTATTCACCTGACCTCGCACCATCGGACTTCCACCTCTTCCCAACAATGAAATCATTTTCCAGATGATGAGACTCTGATTTCCGTGGCTTTTGGAGCAACCTGTCGACTTCTACAAGTGAGGTGTTTACAGTTACATAAAGAAATGGGAGACGTGTGTGTCCCTGGGTGGCACCGATGTAGGGAAAGACTAATAACTGGGTCAAGTTTCGTTGCTCTCAGTCCACAGGAAGTGGGTCAGGAGACATCTTTAATGAACGCTCCTCATAATACCCCTTTTGTGTCCCTAAAAAAATGCTCCGTTCAGGTGCGCCCCCACAAAGTAAGAGTGCTCCCCTGCCCAAGGCTCTTGCCCCTCATTACGGTGCTGCCATTACTGGCCCTGTACTTCACTGCTGTGGGACGGCACGGACACAATGCAGCGGTCTGCACACTTACACTTCATTCCGCTCTCTGTCTGCTCTCTTGAAAGAAGAGTAAGAGAGCAGCTAGGCACGTGAATGTACTCTGCTGCGTCCTGCCAACTCCATCTGTCAGTGAGGGTAGATTTACATGGGCGAGCGTGATATTTGTCTGAGAAACTCGCACTGTTATCACGCTTGTACAATTGCGATTCTGGATGCGAGCGTGATGCGTTTTTCGTTAAGTGCATTGCATCTATATACTTCAGATTTTTTTTTTTCATGTGCGTGAAAATCACAAGTGCGCCCAATAGTTTTCAATGGTAAAAATTAAATCGCATGCCATGCAAGTGCAATTTTTTTTCCTTAAAGATCCCACAGGAAATAATGGGCACCACTTTACGAAGTATCAGCAAAAAATAGGATATGCAGCGATTTTTCTAACTCGCAGGGAAGAAAAAAAAAATAAATAAATAAAATCGCTCATGCACATAAACACATTGAAATCAATGTATTAACATGCGCAATTTCCATCCATATCGCTATCGGACAGAGCTCTTGCGTGAAACTCGCCCGTGCGAATACACCGTAATAAAGCAGATGGACAGAGCTAGTGAAGGCAGTTCAGCTTGCTCGTTTCCGCAGATGGACGCCAGCACTGAGGCAGGAGGGCCATGTAGGGATGAGGGCCTTGAGCAATTGCCCAGTTTGCCCCCTCTATAAGGCCAACCCAGTTTTTTAGTATCAACTGACAGCTAGAGTTCCATTCAAAGCGTGAAATACTTAGTTAATGCAAATTAAAGGGAACCTGTCACTCACTATAAGCTATGTTATGGTGCTCAAATTCACCTGGTTCGCCGTTCTTGCGATGTCTTATAGCAAAACCGGTGCGCACACTCTGACTTTGATGGGGGACACCACAGGAACGGGGCAACGGGTGAGTATGAAATGTGGCTCCCTGGACTCCAGGTCTCCTACACTAGAAACACTATAACTTATTACGGTGCTTATGGTTGATAACAGGTTCCCTTTAAATAAATAGAATTAAAATGCTTATCAATCAAGACAGAGCATGCGGATTTGATTTGCAGACCTTTGGGTGGGGAAATCAAATTGGAGCACGCTCCTTTTAAGTGCGGTCCCTGCAAGGACAGCTTCCATTGAAGTCAATGGGAGCCGTCCGATCCGCGGCCCATCATTGACATTGCGGATGGACTGTGGATTCCGCAGGAAAGCAGGAGTTTGACAAAAAAACCTCTACTGCGCATGAGGACGGTGAGCCACTGAATGCAAACGACACGATTCCCAACAACGATTTACCTGTTTAAACAGGCCGCACGAGTGCGAATGAGCTGGTCTGAAAGGACCATAAGAAGACCCAACTTCAGCCTTGCTTTGTCTTAACGTGGTTCATCAAATAGGTCTCCTCAGGGACGTCACAACAAGGTAATTAATCCAGATCTGTACGTAATGTGGCCCCAAATAAGGCCTGTTTCACATGGGGACCTACATGTGCAAAAATTGCGCGTAAAAAATTGCGGCTATTAGAACCAATGGTTTCCTATGGAAACGTTCACATGATTTTTGCGTGTCTAAAATTCCTTCATCTGAACGCTCCCATTGGAAACCATTGGTTCTAATAGCCGCTTTTTTACCTGCGTGATTTTTGCACACGTAGGTCCCCATGTGAAAGAGGCCTAAGGCTTTATTCCCACGAGCGTATATTGGATTCCAATGCATCAGATTACATAGCCATATTCCCGCGACGTAAAACCGCCCGGCCAGGACAATATAGCGCCGGGCATTTTTACGTCAGGCCCAAAAGATAGCCCTGGAACTATCCTTTGGGCCGGAATACGTCGGCCGCTGCATGGGCTCCTATAGGAACCAATGATAGTGGCTGGAGGTGGGAGGCAGGCTCACCTCTGCTCTCCTCCCTGCTAGTTCTTTGCAATGGGAGGGGGCGGGACAGTGCAGAGCTAAGTGACACCCCATCTCCCATTGCTGGCTGCGGACAAGCGGTGGGGAAGGGACAGAAGCTTTCTCGTACAAGCGATACATCACTCCATCTAACAGCCCCCAAACGGCAGCAGGAAGGGGTGTGTAAGCCCGAGCCTCCCACGGGAACGGTCAGTCAGAAGTCCCTTCCTAATGCTCTGAATGGAGGTTCAGCTGCGTGACTGAGGAGCTGCTGGTCTTCATCCGCGGGGTCTGACAGCACTGTAATGTATAGCTAATAAATATGGAGGTCTAAACCCCCAGTGTTACGGATTACCGACTGATGGTGGTGTGGTGTCCCAGAACATCATCCTGGCCCCTCCAGAATTGTCATACATATATTGTCCTATGTAGATGCACCGTGCAAAGCTGTCATGTCTATTTTTTGTATGTGTGTTGCACAGCTGCATCGTCTGAAGGGTTAACTCCATCAAAATCATTGCCTGTCAGCTCTGCTGCTGAATGTATCTATGCTACTGTGTCATGTGGTACAAGTGAAGTGATAAAAGTGAGTGTCAGAGTGGAAAGGGGTCTTCTTCCTTCTGTGTTGGAGAGGGGTTTCATCTTACCTGCTGCTCAGAGCTAACACAGAGCCGCATGGGAGCACCATCAGCTTCCATGTTGGTGAAGACGGAGGAAGAGGAATGACATCCCGTGGCGCATGGAGAGTGGATGTAAGAGAGAGGGAGGGAGAGAGAACAACCCCCAACATCCTACTTCACACCAACCAGGTACTCGTTTACACTACAGGCATTATTTTCTCTGTGTGGCCATCCGCCATTAGGATCACCACACAGAGGTACGGGATTGTAACACCCACGCGGAGAATATATGGGGAGCATCTGGGCTAAGCCTTCTTCTAAGTAATTTTGACTTGCCAGAGAGTATGAGGAGAGGATCTTGTCTTTTTACCTCCTCCAGAGTATATATAATGTCCAGAACCAGTGATATATAGATAACGTGAACTATAGGGCCCTATTGTTCCGGTGTTTCCTCCCATCCTCTAAGCTTCTGCCTGTAACTGCTGCCGTGAATGTATCTGTAATTACCTGTATGCAAACTTTATTCAAGTAAAGTTTTACCAGGCCTCAACAGTTCCTGAGGACTCGAGGTACGATACACTTGTCCAGTGTTTATTACTCTGCCACATAGAATAACGGTGTGGGAACGGTGGCGTCACGACGTGATATACATATATACTTCCATAAATATTCCCCCTGTGTTACCACTCGGTTACACCGTGACAAGGACTACTCCCCCGGCCTTATGCACAGTAAGTGTGTGTGAGTGGTCCGTTACAATTGCTTTGGTGTCTCTAACAGGCCGTTACAGTGGAGGCGGAGGAGATCTGACACACTGCTCTCTTCCTGTTGAATTGCCCTCCTCTTGTGCTGTTTCTTCATCCCTCTCCTCTCTGAACTGTCTCTGCCTCCCAGTCACTCCTCTCTGAGCTGTCTCTGCCTCTCTCTCTCCTCTCTTAGCTGTCTCTGCCTCCCTCTCTCTCCTCTCTGAGCAGTCACTGCCTCCCTTTCAGCTGTCTCTACCTCTCTCTCCTCTCTCAGCTGTCTCTGCCTCTCTCTCTCCTCTCTTAGCTAACTCTGCCTCTCTCTTTCTCTCTCCTCTCTCAGCTGGCTGTTTCTTTAACCCCTTAGTGACCAGGCTTTTTTGCTTTTTTCCATTTTTGTTTTTTCCTACTCCCTTTTAAAAAATCGTAGCTCCTTTATTTATCCATCCACGTCGCTGTATGAGGACTTGTTTTTTGCGGGATGAGTTGTATTTTTCAATGGTACTATTTATTGTACCATATAATGTACTGAAAAACTTTTTAAAAATTTTTAGCGGAGAGAAATGGAAAAAAAAAACGACATTCCACCATCTTTCAGTGCGTCCTGTTTCTACGACGCACAAACTGCAACAAAAACGACCTGATATTTTTATTCTATGGGTCAGTATGATTACTACGATACCAAACTTATAGTATTGTTTTTGCTGTAGTACATGTATTTTTTTTTAAAGATATTAATTTTTTTTCAATTATTTTCTGCGGTCATTTTGTGCGCGCGATAACTTTTTTATTTTTCCGTCGACGTAGTTGAGCAAGGGCTCATTTTTTGCGGGATGTCCTGTAGTTTCCGATAGTATAAATTTGGAATAATACGACTTTTTGATCGCTTTTTATTGCGTTTTTTTCTGGGAGACAGGGTAACTAAAAAAATGCATTTCTGGCGTTCTTTATTTTTTTTTTCGGACGACGTTCACTGTGCAGAAAAAATAATGCACTACTTTGATAGATCGGACTTTTACGGACGTGGCGATACCAAATACATATTTTTAATTTATGATTTAGATTTTTTAATAATAGATATGGCAAAAGGGGGGTGATTTAAACTTTTATAACTTTTTTTTTTACAATTTAAAAAACTTTATTGATCTTTTTTTTTACTTTACTTTGAAGTCCCCCTGGGGGACTTTAACATGCGATGCTTTGATCGCTCCTGCAGTATGACGTAATGCTATAGCATTATGTCATACTGCTTTTTTACAGGCAGTCTATGAAGCCACCCTGTGTGGATGGCTTGATAGGCAGTCTGCTAAGGCAGCCCTGGGGCCATTCATTAGGCCCCCGGCTGCCATGACACCTGCACGGCTCCCCCGATCTCACCGCGCGGGGGGGGGGGGGGGCGTGCGGGACCCCCAAACAGCGTTCGGGGGATTTAAATGCCGCTGAATTGACAGCGGCATTTAAAGGGTTAATAGCCGCGTTCGGCCGAACGGCCGAGCGCGGCTATTGCCCGCGGGTGTCAGCTGTAATAAACAGCTGACGCCCGCGCTGTATGGAGGGAGATAGCGGCGCTACCTCCCTCCATACACGTCCTGCAGCTGCAGGACGTAAAAACACTATGGCCCCGTCGTTAAGGGGTTAAGCTGTCTCTGTTTTCCTCTCCCTCAGCTGTCTCTGCCTTTATCGCTCTCCTCGTTAGCTGACTCCGCCTCTCTCTCAGCTGTCTCTGCCCCTCTCTCTCTGCCGTCTCTGCCCCTCTCTCTCTGCCGTCTCTGCCCCTCTCTCTCTGCCGTCTCTGCCCCTCTCTCTCTGCCGTCTCTGCCCCTCTCTCTCTGCTGTCTCTGCCCCTCTCTCTTCTCTCTCAGCTGTCCCCATTCATTTTACCTCAGTAGTATAAGTAGCAACCAATCACAGCACAGCTTTCATGTTGCCTCAGCAGTATAATATATAACAACCAATCACAGCACAGCTTTCATGTTACCTCAGCAGTATAAGAAATAGCAACCTGTCACAGCACAGCTTTCATGTTACCTCAGAAGTATAAGTATCAACCAATCACAGCACAGCTTTCATGTTACCTCAGCAGTATAATATATAATAACCAATCACAGCGCAGCTTTCATGTTACCTCAGCAGTATGATATATAGCAACCAATCACAGCGCAGCTTTCATGTTACCTCAGCAGTATAAGGAATAGGAACCAAATACAGCGAAGTTTTCATGTTACCACAGCACTATAGAAGGTAGCAACCAATCACAGCGCAGCTTTCATGTTACCTCAGTAGTATAATATATAACAACCAATCACAGCGCAGCTTTCATGTTACCTCAGTATAATATATAACAACCAATCACAGCGCAGCTTTCATGTTACCTCAGTATAATATATAACAACCAATCACAGCGCGGCTTTCATGTTACCTCAGTAGTATAATATATAACAACCAATCACAGCGCAGCTTTCATGTTACCTCAGTATAATATATAACAACCAATCACAGCGCGGCTTTCATGTTACCTCAGTAGTATAATATACTAGCTGATATAAGACCACCAAGCCAAATTTCTGTTCAATTTGTAGGTATTGAATGGAATCTCCATTTAACTAAAAAAAAATTCTACCCCCTTTTCCCAGAAAATGTTGACACAGTACATGAGTAGTTGATCATCCGGGCAGAAAAAGGGCCCTGATTTCTCCAAATTGGGTAAATCTAGCCCAATTTTTGGTGAATATTGTGAAAAAATTGAATTTTCTAAAATAACTGCTACAGATGTCAGAATGCAGCCAATTAGCAGCCAAGGCATCTTGATGATGTCACCACACCTGTCCTCTATCTTGCATATCGGCAGCAGTTACATTGAACAGCTGCATCACATAACCTAGCCATATATAATACTAGCTGATATACCCGGCTTCGCCCGAGTTAATTTGGTACTGGTGTTTTTCTGGTCTTCACACGGAAAATCTTATGAAGTCATGGTTACTTTAGAGATACCGAGGAAAAAGATATGTTCACCATTTTGCATAGTTCTCTGCGTTACCCAGGAAACACCACGGGCAGGTAACCATGCGACGTTTCCTTTATATAAAACTAGCTTACCCGTCGTGCGTTGCTTCGAAGACAGACATACATACATTCATTTTTATATATCTAGATAACAACCAATCACAGCGCAGCTTTCATGTTACCTCAGCTTTATAATATATAACAACCAATCACAGCGCAGCTTTCATGTTACCTTAGCAGTATAATATATAACAACCAATCACAGCGCAGCTTTCATGTAACCTCAGCAGAAAGAGAAATAACCAATCACAGCGCAACTTTTATTCTGCTCAGCAATATAAAAAATAGCAACCAATCACAGCGCAGCATTCATTTTACATCAGCGGTATAATATATAGCAACCAATCGTAGCACAGCTTTCATGTAACCTGAGAAATATAAGAAATATCAACCAATCACAGCACAGCTTTCATGTTGCCTCAGCAATATAATATATAGCAACCAATCACAGCACAGCTTTCATGTTACCTCAGCAGTATAAGAAATAGCAACCAATCACAGCACAGCTTTCATGTTACCTCAGCAGTATAAGAAATAGCAACCAATCACAGCACAGCTTTCATGTTACCTCAGCAGTATAAGAAATAGCAACCAATCACAGCACAGCTTTCATTTTACCTCAGCATTTTCTATATCCAGCAATTGTCTTGCAAAACGTTCGGCGGATGCATCATTTTGTAGTTGAACACTCATCCCGTTGCTCGTAATGCCTTTTGCTTTTGTGCTTGAGATGGAAATCAAACGATCGTTGTCTGGGGGGGCATAACTGTCGACGACGCTCGCAGGATAGGTGTACTATGCCAGTAATCTTCCCAGGAGTGTACTCAACAACTTCCCAAAGTTTCATGGTGATTGGATGAATGGTGTAGTAGCGCAAAAAGGACAGACAGACAGACATACATTCCTTTATATATATCAGGAAGTGAGAGAATTAGATTCCGTACGTAAAATTTGTACGATAATTCTTTTGCGCATAGAATTGAATAATCGAGTTGGACCCATTAACTTTTCTATTTATGTCATAATCAATGCTCGTGCCAAATTTCAAGTTTCTATGACATTGGGAAGTGAGAGAATTAGATTCCGTGCGTAAAATTTGGACGCTAATTCTTTTGCGCTTAGAATTGAAAAATGGAGTTGGGACCCATTAGCTTTTCTATTTATGACATAATCAATGCTCGTGCCAAATTTCAAGTTTTTATGACATCGGGAAGTGAATTAGATTCCGTACATAAAATTTGGACGCTAATTCTTTTGCGCTAGAATTGAACAATCGAGTTGGGACCCATTAGCTTTTCCTATTTTGGACATAATCAATGCTTCTGCCAAATTTCATGTTTCAACCTTTTGAATCGATTCGTCTTTGGTTGATGTCATCTTACCATAGTTTGTTGGCAATGTGATACATTCTGTAGATCTGCCGATTGCCATCGTCCCATTCCCAATATCCAGCAATTGCTTTGAGAAACGTTTGGCGGATGTATCATGTTGTAGTTGAACACGCATCCCGTTGCTCGTCTGTTTCTGAAGCTCGTAATGCCTTTTTCTTTTGTGCTTGAGATGGAAATTGATTGGTCAATCTACGTCTGGGGGACATAACTGCCGACGATGCTCGCACACGCCACCTATCGCAGGATAGCTGTACTATGCCAGAAACCGTGGCAGGAGTGTACTCAACAACTTCCCACAGTTTCATAGATGTAGGAATAAAGAATTATCTTTTATCTCAGCTGTCTACTTCCCTCTCTCCTCTCTGTTGTCGCTGTCTCTCTCACCTCTCCCCCTCTCCTCTCACCTGTTTGTGTCTCTCTCACCTCTCCCTCTCTCCTGTTTCTGTCTCTCTTGCCCCTCCCTCTCTCCTCTCACTTATTTCTGTCTCTCTCGCCCCTCCCTCTCTCTTGTTTCTGTCTCTCTCTCGCCCCTCCCTCTCTCCTCTCACCTATTTCTGTCTCTCTCGCCCCTCCCTCTCTCCTGTTTCTGTCTCTCTCTCGCCCCTCCCTCTCTCCTGTTTCTGTCTCTCTTGCCCCTCCCTCTCTCCTCTCACCTATTTCTGTCTCTCTCTCGCCCCTCCCTCTCCGTCGGCCCCTCCCTCCTGATGAGTCACAGAGTGAGAAACGAAACTAACTCCTCGGTACATAAGCGGCTGCGGGGCCAGCGGCCGGGAGATGGACAGCATGGCGCAATCCTTAGAGGCGATGGCCGAGGAGCTCAGCTGCTCCATCTGCCTGAGTCTCTTCACCACGCCGGTCACCCTGCCGTGCGGCCACAACTTCTGCTCGCAGTGCCTGGACCTCAGCTGGAAGGGCGGGGAGGACTCGGGGTACAGCTGCCCGCAGTGCCGCTGTGTCTTCCCCAGTAAGCCGGCGCTCCAGAAGAACACCCTGCTGAGTAACCTGGTCAGCCAGTTGGCGGCCGCACGGAGGGCAGAGCCGGCTCCCCAGGAAGTGGAGGTGGAGGTGGAGGAGGACGAGGAGCCGGAGGATGAGCCGGGAGTCCCGGACAGGGGAGCCGTGCTGTGTGACAGCTGCCGCCGGGTGGCCGCATCCAAGACCTGCCTGACTTGCATGGCATCGTTCTGCCAGGAGCACCTGCTGCCCCACCTGCAGAGCCCCGCCTTCCTGGACCACCTGCTCAGCCAGCCGCTGGGGGACCTGCAGCAGAGGAAGTGCCAGGAGCACAACAAGCTGATGGACCACTACTGCTGGGACCACGGGGGCTGCCTGTGCTGCTACTGTGCGCTGGGCCACAAGAGCTGCAAGACCCTCACCCTACAGGAGGCCAAGCGGCAGAAGGAGGTGAGGCCCCCTGTGTAGGGACGAGCTGTGTCCCCCTTACCGGCGGGCCGAGGCCCCCTGTGTAGGGACGGGCCGTGTCCCCCTTACCGGCGGGCCGAGGCCCCCTGTGTAGGGACGGGCCGTGTCCCCCTTACCGGCGGGCCGAGGCCCCCTGTGTAGGGACGGGCCGTGTCCCCCTTACCGGCGGGCCGAGGCCCCCTGTGTAGGGACGGGCCGTGTCCCCCTTACCGGCGGGCCGAGGCCCCCTGTGTAGGGACGGGCCGTGTCCCCCTTACCGGCGGGCCGAGGCCCCCTGTGTAGGGACGGGCCGTGTCCCCCTTACCGGCGGGCCGAGGCCCCCTGTGTAGGGACGGGCCGTGTCCCCCTTACCGGCGGGCCGAGGCCCCCTGTGTAGGGACGGGCCGTGTCCCCCTTACCGGCGGGCCGTGGCCCCCTGTGTAGGGGCGGGCCGTGGCCCCCTGTGTAGGGGCGGGCCGTGGCCCCCTGTGTAGGGGCGGGCCGTGGCCCCCTGTGTAGGGGCGGGCCGTGGCCCCCTGTGTAGGGGCGGGCCGAGGCCCCCTGTGTAGGGACGGGCCGTGGCCCCCTTACCGGTGGGGCGACGCCCCCTCCCCCCCCATTATACGGTGACGGGCCGTGTCCTCCTTACCGGTGAGGCGACGCCCCCTCCCCCCCCCCCCCCCCCCCCCCATTATACGGTGACGGGCCGTGTCCCCCTTACCGGCGGGGCGAGGCCCCCCCCCATTATACCCCCATTATACGGTGACGGGCCGTGTCCCCCTTACCGGCGGGGCGAGGCCCCTCAATTGTACGGTGACGGGCCGTGTCCGGTGGTCCCGCGGCAGGATGTACTGGACGCATCACAAGCTACAGTTGATTTCCTATCAGTCGTTAGTTTGTGGTGTTCTAGTTCATTAACCCCCTGAGTGCCGCGGCTCTTCTGGGTAGAAAAACACTTTGTCCTGCACACAAGCGGAAAGCAACTGCGACTACTCCGCTCACGGAGGAAAAATCGCTGCATGTTCTATTTTTGCGCAGATTCAGCACAGACTGCCTCCATTGAAGTCAATGGATACCGTCCGCCCCGCGGCCCTTCTATCACATTGCTATATGTGACTAACTATAGTTATTCCATTTTGGAGCACGTAAGTCTGTTAAAAATCCCTTTGTGTTTCTTGCGAGGCAATATAAGCAAAGTAAAGCATTCTTGTGTTACTGTGCAGGATAAAAAAAACTGTCCAAATTAAGGTCATTTAACTGACAATACCAAATGTGGCACTTATTATATAGATTTCCTTTTTTCACCAAAAAAGGGAAAACTATGCAATTTTTTTTTTTTTTTTTTAAACACGAACGCTCAGATTATATGCTGCAGTACTTCTGTACTTCACTGTATTATCCCTATTTCTTCCTATGGTAGACCCAGATGCCATTGACTTGTGTCTGATTGCAGTCACAGCCCATCAGGCCGGTTGCATGTGGGCTCAGACAGCACATGGACCCGCATTGGTGTGCAGTTGACTTGCATTATCCTGTCCTAGTTCTAATCTGTGGTACGCACCGGAGTCGGACATGTGAGGAGTTTTCTCATGTGGACAATTGGTGTCCATGAAAAAAAAACAATAATAATAATGAGGATGATGATAATCATCTTTATTTGTATAGCGCCAACTTATTCCGCAGCGCTTTCAGGCATGGATAAATGCAAAACAATACAACAATTACAATGTGAGATACATTGGGTTAGACACAAATGGGTTGAGGGTGGTACAGGAGGTGCAGGGGGTGGGGAACACAGGCAATAGAAAATTTTATGTACAGATCATTTATCAGAAGGCAAACAGGGTGGAGCACCATAGGGAGGGGCGAGGGACTAGGTCAGGAGATTTGGTATGCTTCCCTGAAGAGGTGCGTTTTTAAGGCACGTCTGAAATTTCGTGCATTGGGAATTGTCCGGATGCCTTGGGGTAGAGCATTCCAGAGGATGGGTGCTGCTCTAGTGAAGTCCTGTAGGCGAGCATGAGAGGTTCGTATTACAGGGGTGTTTAGTCTGAGTGTGTTAGCCGATCGGAGTGAGCGGGCTGGGTGGTGTACTGACAGGAGGGAGGCGATGTATGGTGGCGCAGCGCCATGCAGAGCTTTGTGAGTGAGGTAGAGGAGTTTAAATTTAGTTCTGCAGTGGATGGGCAGCCAATGCAGCGACTGGCATAATGCAGAGGCGTCTGAATAACGACTGGATAGAAAAATGAGTCTAGCTGCAGCATTTAGTATGGATTGGAGCGGAGCGAGTCTAGTGCGGGGGAGGCCAATGAGTAGCGAGTTGCAGTAGTCAAGCCGGGAGTGGATGAGCGCAACCACGAGCGTCTTTAGCGTGTCCGTGGTTAGGAACGGATGTATTTTAGCGATATTTCTGAGGAGCATGTGGCATGTTTGGGCCAGAGATTGGATATGGGGGGGTAAAGGAGAGGTCAGAGTCCAGTGTGACCCCAAGGCATCGGGCATGCCGTCGGGGGGTTATGATGGTGCCAGACACTGGAATGGAGATGTTGAGGGGAGGTCGGTTAGAAGGTGGAAAGACAAGGAGGTCAGTTTTTTTAGAGAGGTTTAGTTTGAGAAAAAGGGAGGACATAGTGTTAGAGACAGCGGACAGACAGTCGGTGATATTCTGGAGGAATGGTCCAGAGATCTCACGAGAGGAGGTGTATAGTTGGGTGTCGTCAGCATAGAGATGGTATTGGAGGCCGAATCTGTGGATTGTTTGTCCAATTGGGGCAGTATAGATAGAGAAAAGAAGGGGACCAAGGACCGAGCCCTGGGGTACCCCGACAGCAAGAGGAAGTGGAGCAGAGATAGAACCAGCAAAGGAGACACTGAAAGAGCGGTCAGAGAGGTAGGAGGAGAACCAGGAGAGAGCAGTATCCTTTAGACCAATAGAGTGGAGCATAGTGAGAAAGAGATTATGGTCGACAGTGTCAAATGCAGCAGACAGGTCAAGGAGGATTAGTAGAGAGTAATCACCTCTCGACTTTGCAGTCATCAGGTCATTTGTTACTTTTGTAAGGGCAGTTTCGGTCGAGTGTAGAGAGCGGACACCAGACTGGAGGGGGTCGAGGAGTGAGTTGTCAGAGAGAAAGCGAGTAAGGCGGGAGTAGACCAGGCGTTCCTGTAATTTGGAGATAAAGGGGAGGTTGGAGACGGGTCGGTAGTTAGCAGCATTAGTCGGGTCCAGGGTTGGTTTTTTTAAGCAGAGGGGATATAATGGAGTGTTTGAATGAGGAGGGAAAAGTGCCAGAGGTTAGGGAGAGGTTGCAGATTGTGGTAAGGTGAGTAATGAGAACTGGGGAAAGGGAGCGGAGGAGGTGAGAGGGGAGAGGGTCGCTGGCGCAGGTGGTAGGGCGGGCAGTGGAAAGGAGCCTGGAGACTTCTTCCTGTGTCGTTGGTTCTAGCGTAGATAGTGAGTAGGTGCTGGGTGCAGTGCTGATGAAGCTGGGATCAGGGCTAACCATGCAGCTTTTAGAGATTTCTTTTCGAATGTGGTCGTTTTTTTTTTCTTTGAAATAGGCAGCTAGTTCTCCAGCATATCCCCATAGGCTATCCTACGGATGTGTGCTGCCCGTGAATTAACAAGGACTGCACACGGCCCCACATACACTAGTGTGTTGGAGGCCCAAACTGGACCCCTCTTGTATCTTAATAATACACTGCATTACCGGGAGCTGTGCTAAAGTCACTGTAGTTAAAATCGGCCTAAAGCAGAAGTGACGGGCACCACAGAATGTTTTTAAAGAGTTGTCAGTCCTAAAAGCAAAAAATAAAACCAGTTCCCCATGTGCAAACATAATTAACAAGCATATACTCGCCTTGCCTGCGTTGCCGCAGCTCTAGGTTGGTTTGTTATGGTTGTACAT
The DNA here is from genome assembly GCA_035609135.1 of Eleutherodactylus coqui. NCBI lineage: Eukaryota > Metazoa > Chordata > Amphibia > Anura > Eleutherodactylidae > Eleutherodactylus > Eleutherodactylus coqui. Next base: position 103,267,634 of record CM069417.1, on the reverse strand, counting down.
GGGCAAGCTTTTCCTTGTTCTTCTTTTAGGTTGACTTTTTCTACTGAGCAGTTGTTGACTAAAGGGGAGAGTTGTTGGCCGGTTATGGAACCACAGAAGATCATCTCTTTGAATGGACAAGGAGTCATAGGCCTGCTGGAACTAAACTATTAGCGACTAGTTGATAGTTTCTCGCTTCTCACTCCATTCATGGCATCAACTGTCGCTTACATTCGCTCGATCACATTGTTCTGTGTAAAGCCACCCTCAGTCGGACAACCCTATGAAGGGGTTTTCCAGGAAAATGCTATTGATGACCTATCTGGGGGATAGATCATCACAGTTATTAATCGCTTGGGAGCCCCATCGTTCGGCCAGGCCGCTGTCAGTACAGCAGGGCTGGACGTTTTCATCAAGGTGTGAGACTTCGTGCTCCGACTCCCATACTGAAGCGTAATGGGTGGCATTGCTCCTGTCTATTTCAATGGGAGTGGAGCCCCTCTGAGACTTGCTGCGTCAACCCTGATGAGTACGTCCAGCCCCGTTGCACTGACAGCGGCTTGGACAATCAGCTGACTGCCAGGGATCTCAAGCGGCGGATCGCTAACGATAAACAATTGGTGACCTATTTGCCTGGACAATCCCTGTAAATGTCTCTGGGCTACTGACCTCATACCCCCAATAAGAGGGTTGTGAGCTTCATCAGGATGTAGTGCCCTCCCCTCAGTAAAGGTGCCCTCTTATGCCTCCACTCGGTTATAATGCCCCCTTTTATGCTGTAAAATGACAATATTCTCACATCTTCTGCATCGGTCTTCCCTCACTTCCGGGCAGCGCAATCATGTTACCAAGAAGTGACGAGGACTGGGGGTGCAAGAGGGGAGTGTATTGTCATCTTAGATTCTACAGCATTCCCCCACTTAGGTGTGAAACATTGTTATAGAGGACTATGTATGGGTAATGGCGTAATAGAGGACTATGTACGGGTAATAGTGCCAGCCATTTAGTAGTATCCATTGTCCAAAACTAACAAACCCTTTATGGACCTGGACTCCTCCCCTCTTTCTACCCCCCCCCCCCCCCCATTTCCCGATATAGGATGTACAGTTACAATCGGCTGAGTGGCACTATTAACCCTTTAAAGCTTCTGTCCCATACAGCCCTACTCCCCCCCCCCCCCCCCCCCCCCCCTTGCAATGAGATTGCAGGGAGCCTTGTGGGTGTCATGGCAGCTGGGGGCATTCTAGAGGGCCCCAGGGCTGTCTTGGCAGACTGCCTATCAATCTGTCCCCGTGGGGTGGCTTGGCAGAATGCCTGCCTGATTGCAGTATGGTGTCATGCGATGGCACTACATTATACTGCAGAAGCGATCAAAGCATCTCATGTTTTGGTCCCCTGGGGGGGTCTAAAAAGAAAGAAAAGTAAGATATAAAATGCCAGCAAGGGGGTGAGGCCAAAGCTTACACTGCATTTGGGGAGTTCCTCTTCAGCTATTGACTGTCATAGACTTTGTGACCTCACTGGCTGGAGCCGGCAGACTGGGGCAAAGCAGCAATGTGACACCTTAATTATATAACTAAACAGTCCAGGATGTCCAACCCGGACATGGCCCACCGGGAATCTGCCTGATCTGGCAGGAAGCCACTCCCTGCTTCAGTGTCTTCTCTGTGCTTAAAGGGGTTGTCCCACGAAACAAAGTAGGTCTATACACTTCTGTATGGCCATATTAATGCACTTTGTAATGTACATTGTGCATTAATTATGAGCCATACAGAAGTTATCAGAAATTTTTCACTTACCTGCTCCGTTGCTAGCGTCCTCGTTTCCATGGAGCCGTCTAATTTTCAGCGTCTAATCGCCAAATTAGACGCGCTTGCGCAGTCCGGGTCTTCTTCTTTTCTCAATGGGGCTCCGTGTAGCTCCGCCCCGTCACGTGCCGATTCCAGCCAATCAGGAGGCTGGAATCGGCAATGGACCGCACAGAAGCCCTGCGGTCCACCGAGGGAGAAGATCCCGGCGGCCATCTTCAGCAGGTAAGTAAGAAGTCACCGGAGCGCGGGGATTCAGGTAAGCGCTGTCCGGTGTTCTTGTTTAACCCCTGCATCGGGGTTGTCTCGCGCCAAACGGGGGGGCTGTTGAAAAAAAAACAAACCCGTTTCGGCGCGGGACAACCCCTTTAATGTCACTTTGCCACTTGCATCGTTGCACATGATCCTGGCCAGAAGAGGACACCATAGTAGTTTAAACACTTTGTAGGACTGTGAGGGCGGTTATTATCGTACTACAGGGGACTGTGTGGATTATTGTGAGGGACAGAATGGCTTATTAAAGGGATTGACAATTTACAATTAATTAAAAAAAAAAAAACTTTATAAACCTAACTGAGTAACTAATGCACTTTTTATTCAGCCACTGCTCCATTCTGTGAAGCTCCGCCCTCTCATTCCATCCCCAATACTCCTCCCATAGAAAGACTATGGGCAGGCATGTGACCATAGATGTCACTCAGGCTCCTCCTCCATGCAGGCGCAGTGGAGGAGGCTGGGACTTCCATAGTCGCATGTCTCTCTGTAGTCAGCTATTTTATGGAAGCAGGAACAGTAAGCAAGGGATGTGGCTCAAGGAATATTAAATACCCCAGTAAGTTACTTTATAATAACATTTATAAAGGTTTTTTAATTACTTTGAAGTGGTCAACCCATGTAATTGTCAGAGCTAAGTTCAGCTTGTAAATTACTGTGAAGGCGCAGTGTGGCACTATTAAAGGGGTTGTCCCGCGCCGAAACTTTTTTTTTTTTTTTTCAATAGCCCCCCCGTTCGGCGCGAGACAAACCCGATGCATGTGTTGAAAAAAAAAAAACGGATAGTACTTACCCGAATCCCCGCGCTCCGGTGACTTCTTACTTACCTTGCGAAGATGGCCGCCGGCATCTTCACCCTCGGTGGACCGCAGGTCTTCTGTGCGGTCCATTGCCGATTCCAGCCTCCTGATTAGCTGGAATCGGCACACGTGACGGGGCGGAGCTACGAGGAGCAGCTCTCCAGCACGAGCGGCCCCATTCAACACGGAGAAGACCGGACTGCGCAAGCGCGTCTAATCGGGTGATTAGACGCTGAAAATTAGACGGCACCATGGAGACGAGGACGCTAGCAACGGAACAGGTAAGTGAATAACTTCTGTATGGCTTATAATTAATGCACAAAGTGCATTAATATGGCCATACAGAAGTGCATACCCCAACTTTGTTTCGCGGGACAACCCCTTTAAGTTTATCTTAATGGAGGAGTTAATTATATTAGAAATCAAAGTGCCAAAGACATCTATGTGGCAACCTCTGAAGAAACAGGTTGCAGCCGCCAGAAGTTATCATAACGGTCTGGTTTGGATGGAGAAGAAAAGAAGTGACTTCACCTGTGCATTATTGATTGATCTGCCAATGACTGCGTTTGATCAGTCCTGTAGTCCTTATATGGTATGCAGAGTGATGATGATGGTAGCATTCCTGTTTGTGAACTAACTCCCAGAGCTAAAATACCACTGTTCAAGTCATGCTGGGAGGTGTTATTTTGTGTTCTACAAACTTGTGTAGCCTGGTTTAACCTGACTCTGCAAATTATTTCTTAGATGAGCTTGGTTCTGGTGCTGTATTTGTTATGAGGTTGGCCCAGAGGCCGTATTTATGTTATGACCTTTCTTCAAGTACTACTACAATGGCCCCTTCCTCCACCTGTGCAGTAGAAGTGGCTGTATAGGTGGTAGGTCTGCCGCTGCACACGCCATTGTGGGGCGAGCCATGCTTAGACACCAACCCAATCTGATCATTTTCTTTCCAGCTGCATTTCACAAATGTCTTGAGATCTCTGAACCAGAAGATTGAGAAGGCGGCCACCACAGTGGAGGAGGTGCAGTGTGAACAGAAGCGGCTGCAGGTTAGTGCGCAGACCCTCAGATGGGGCTCTCTGCTTGACGCTCCCTTCATAAACTCCTCATCTTTTTAGGAAACCACTAGAAAGAAAAAGGAGCTCCTGGAGTCGGAGTATGATGAGCTCAAGAGTCTGATTGATGAGGAGCGGTGCAGGGCGATGCTGAAGATTGAGGAGGAGGAGAAGAAAGTCACCAGCAAATTCAACTACACACAGAGTGTCCTGAGCAAGAAACGGCAGGAGTATGAGCGAATGTGCAGCAGAGTGCAGAGTCTCCTCCAGGAGCAGGACGACCTCCAGTTTCTGAAGGTGATAACCTCAGCCTAACCCCAGTGTCATTCCCCTTCATCCTTGCTGATTCTAAGCTACAGCCTAATAGTGAGTGCAGCTCTGGAGTACAGTACAGCATTTAACTCCGGATCAGTACAGGATAAGTAATGTATGTACACAGTGACTCCACCAGCAGAATAGTGAGTGCAGCTCTGGGAGATAATACAGGATGTAACTCCGGATCAGTACAGGATAAGTAATGTATGTGCACAGTGACTCCACCAGCAGAATAGTGAGTGCAGCTCTGGGAGATAATACAGGATGTAACTCCGGATCAGTACAGGATAAGTAATGTATGTACACAGTGACTCCACCAGCAGAATAGTGAGTGCAGCTCTGGGAGATAATACAGGATGTAACTCCGGATCAGTACAGGATAAGTAATGTATGTACACAGTGACTCCACCAGCAGAATAGTGAGTGCAGCTCTGGAGTATAATACAGCATGTAACTCAGGATCAGTACAGGATAAGTAATGTATGTACACAGTGACTCCACCAGCAGAATAGTGAGTGCAGCTCTGGAGTATAATACAGGATGTAACTCAGGATCAGTACAGGATAAGTAATGTATGTACACAGGGACTCCACTAGCAGAACAGTGAGTGCAGCTCTGGAGTATAATGCAGGATGTAACTCAGGATCAGTATAGGATAAGTAATGTATCTACACAGTGACTCCGCCAGCAGAATAGTGAGTGCAGCTCTGCAGTATAATACATAATGTAACTCAGGATCAGTACAGGATAAGTAATGTATGTACACAGTGACTTCACCAGCAGAATAGGGAGTGCAGCTCTGGGAGATAATACAGGATACAAGTCAATATATTCCCTTACTGACCTTCAGTATTTGCTGGCTGTTGTAACACTAATTCCAGTTTGTGTGGAAGGTAAAAAGGCTAAAATAATCCAAGAACGTATTTCTGGAATCCGGATTGCATTATTGACAAGATTGGATAGAATTTTTGGCAAAATGCTAATTTATTATTGATATGCCTTTCATTTGGAGAATGGTTATGCCAAAAAATATACTCATTTTTTCCTCCTAATGCAGTATGAAGTTCAAGCTATAACTTCCCATGGGCTTCTACTACATCCAGCCTGAATCTGCGCTGCGCCCCTCTTTGGAGATGCTGACAGTCCGAGGGGTAAAGACGTCCCCTACTTCTCAGCAGAGTGTTAGTTCTGTTGCTAGTAGTGACCACCTTGCGGTCTGGTCTGTCCTTCTCCTCAGACAAGTAAAGAGCCTGGATAGAGCGAGTCTGAAGAAAGGATTGTCCACATTGTAAGGTGGTTACTATGCTGGGAGAGAAGTCTCCTCTTTACTTCCTTTGAACAGTTACTTCATTGCCGGCCACATGGAGCAGCGTTGGTCTGCGTTGTATGGAAGTCTATATAAGGTCCATGCGGTAGGTGCGCACAAGTGTGACGTGAGGTTTCCCCATTGAAAACAATGGACACTTCTCGATCCTTGGCTGCGGCGGAGCTTCACTACTTCCCCAAAATGCTGCAAGATAGTTTTCATTTAAAAAAAAAAAATGCCTTGCATCCGCAGGGAAATCGCATGTTGGCAAGCGCAATATCAGACCGTGATTTGTGGCTTGGTATCTCGCTCGTCCCTGCATGAAGTTGGCCTAAGAGTTTATCTGCCCATCTATTGGCCCCCACTGTGCTTCAGCATTTTTTTCATAGAAAAGGGTTACAGTTCTTAAAGACCAGGATACCCAAATACTGAAAATCCTTATCGCTCAGTATTTCACACCACAATGTGTAGAGGGGGATTCTTAGTTAAGCGTCTATCATTATTATAAGAAACCATGTAGGAGGCGGGCAGCCTTGCCTAAACTACCTTTGGGATACAGACCAATTCCCTGTATATTCACAGATGGGCATGCTGAAATTATAAAGGTTTGTATCCAAGGAACAAAATGCCCTCCAAACCCCAGAATTTAGAGTTCGCGGCCACAGCTACTACTCTGACTAAGTTAAAATAAAATGATGAATTAAAAAAAAAATAAAAAAATTTGTACCCTTATTAGAGCTGCAATATAAACCCTGGGCCACGTAGATGGAAAGCAATTATCGTTAGACGGGATGAGTATATGATGCAATTTACTGCATTTTCAGCCACTCATCCCCCAGTATTCAAAAAGTGTTAATATTTAAAAAAAAAAATCTATACCCCGCTGACCTTCTTCATAGATGTAAGATTTGTATCAAGAGGGGCTCCAACAATTGGCTGTATTTTGTCTAAGTTTATCTAAAGGGGCCATCTACTTATAGATTAACTTTTTAAGAATAGAACCAAATGTGTTAAAACGATATGAATTAGTACTCAGTCCCGGTGATCCAGCGCTGCAGCCCTGCTACTCTCCCAGTCTGATAGAGGAAATCAGGTGACCGCTGCCTGCCAATCAGAGGCCACAGCGTCACCATTCATGATTCCTGGCATCATAGCGCCCAAGATGTGAGCACTGATGCCAGGAGAGTGGGTGGCAAAGCTGCGGCCTCTGGTTGGCTACAGGTCTGGATCACCAGAGCTAAGGACAGGTAAGTGTCATTTTGTGTTAACCCATTTGACTCTAATCTTAATGTGTTTTTCGGCCCAATTGAAAGCAATGGGTGAGGCATTCTGAGGTAATGCCCAAGGACAGGACCCCTCGTGACTACTTGGTTTCCACCTCACCATGATGCGGGGGAAAAAAATCAGTCGTGTATATGACAACATTCAAAAGAAATGCATACATAGTATGTTAGGCTGAATGAAGACCATGTCCATCTAGTTCAGCCTGTTTCTACCTCCTTGTTGATCCAGAGGAAAGCAAACCCCCCCCCCACCCCCCCCAAAAGAGGCAGAAGCCAATTGGGCCATTTGGGGGGAAATTCCTTCCCATAATCCATAATGGCAGTCAGAATAATCCCTGGATCAATGTTTGATAGTTCCTACCTGACGCCAAGACCCAGATCAACAACCCTGCTGGCTATTTAATGGCTATATCCTGTCATGCCATAGCGCTCTAGAAAAACATCTAGTCCCTCTTAAACTCCTTTGTGGATTTTGCCATCACCACATCCTCAGGCAGAGAGTTCCACAATCTCACTGCTCTTACAGTAAAGAACCCCCTTCTGCATGGGGTTCATATTTTTCTGTCTTGCAACACACATCTGCCTAAGTTCAGCTCCATAGTAAAATACAGCCTGTAGCTCCGGATCAGGACAGGATAAGTAACGTATTTACAAGTTGTCTCCACCGGCAGAATGGTGAGTGCAGCTGTGGAGTAATACGGGGTGTGACTGTGGATCAGATGGAAGTATGGATAGCGCTCCAAATAATGGTAAAAATAAATATGGCTGTAGGGAGACTCTGCTGGTGTGGAACGCAGTCAATTCACAGCAGTCCACACCGCTGGTCCAGAGTTGCCTTTAATGTGGTTGTAAATCCAATGTACCACCCAGGAGCGTGGGGATCTTTTACACGTTATTCCTGCTTGTTAACTCTGGATTACTGTACAGAAGGGGTTAAGGTCTACAGGCTGTTGTGTTTTTTTTTTTTTTTTTTTTTTTCTCACCATATATCACTTGTGTGACACACGATAAATGGAGGCAAGGAAAGTCAAGTGACTTTCATTCCTCCATGCACACCAGCATGTGCAGGCAGTGTTTCCGTACAGCAGAGATATAAATCGCAGCATGCGCTATTTCTGTGTATGGTACGCAGGCATTGCGAGGGCAGTTTCAAAATGCATTTTGGGGGAAAAAAAACACACACAGCATGTGTTCGTGATGTTATTTTCCCAACATGTGCAGTGCCTGCCCTGTGCAGCAGCTTGCACCAGTCCTGGATGCAGAGCATTGTAGTTTCTTACATCCTCTCCATATTTTATGCAGAGAGCGACTAAAGTGAATGATACAACATCCAAAGAACCATTCAAGCCAAAGACTGAGTTTGATGAGAAGTTGCTGCAAGGCCTCTACAAGAACGTTGTGTCGCTCAAGGACCTTGTGAAATCCAGCATCCGCCAGATGGGTAAGAGCACCTCCTGTATGCGCAGCCCTTCTGGGCGCTATAGTGCCACCTACTAAATCAGTGATACGCAACCAGGGTGTTGCGACAGGCTGCCAGGGGTGCTGCGGCTCTGGCTGGAAATCGCATAATTGGTACTGTTTTATGGGTATTCTTGTATCTTGTCACCACTGGAAGTCAGGGGGGTGACAAGCTACAGAGGCTTTTTTTTTTTTTTTTTTTTAGGCCGGCCACGCGCCAAGCCCCCCCACCCCCACCCCCCAGGTCCTGGCAATCACTAAAAGTGGCTTACCTTGGCGCTCCAGTGGCTTTCCCGGCAGCACAGCGCCGCCTTCTCCGTTGGCAGCCTCCCTGCACTGGGCAGCGGCGGCGAACACTGAGGGAGACTGGGAGCGGCGGCACAGAGATGGGTGAGGGAGGGGAAACTGGAGGGTAGTAGAGACAGTGCAAGAAAACTGCGGGGACAGCAGTGGGTGACAGTGTGCCTGGCATGGAGGGTTAGGGTTGGTTTCAGTGTTGGGGTTGTATTATTAGCTATAAATGCTTCCATGTTCATGCAGCCGGCTCTGACATGGAAGGATTAACGGCTACTAATGTAACCCTAATATTGAAACAACCCCTAAGCCACCATCCCAGCATAAAGTAAGGAGAAGGGTTAATGTTACTGGAGGGTTTAATAATTTTGCAGGGGCTACTGTAGGGTTAATATTCTGAGGCCACGGTAGGGGCCGCTATAAACCCCTGGGGTCGCCTATTACTACCGAAGCCACTATAGGGGTCGCCTATTACTAGCGGGCTCGCAATAATTACTACCAAGGCCACTGTGGGGGTCACAATTACTACCAGGGCTAATATAGGGGGTTGCTTGCTATTACTACTGGGGCCACCAACATATGGGGGGGCTGATACTATTAATACACGGGCCAGAGTAGTTGTGGAGTTTATAGTAGCTGTAGCAGCAAAGTGAGATTTTGTTTCCACACCGTGTGGATGACTTTCAATCTGCACAAAACCCGTGTGGACGCTGACATGAGGTGCGGGATTTAATTCCACATGTTAATTTTAAATATAATGTATATCAATAGCCCACCCAGCGCTCCTGCATTCCTACCTGCATGTGCGTGTTTTTTTTGTTTTTGTTTTTTTTAAACAGCCCTGTCCTTTTTAACGATGGAGGTAAAAATCATGTTGTAATAAGCCACACCCCCTTTTGGTAAGGGTGCCGCCCCATAAACCTTTTTCCCAGGGGTGCCCTAAGGCTGATGAGGTTGGAAAACACTGTACCAAATAATGATTGTTTCCTTTCCTACAGCGGAGAATCCAGAATGGAGATCTCAGCCTATGCAGAAGGCATCAGGAGCAGAAGCGGGGCTGGAAACAGGTAGGATGCTTCATGTGCCGCACCCCCTTCACAACGGTGTTACCTGGAGCTCGGGGGGGATTTGTTAAGTGCACAGCATTTCCTAATCCATCTAGTAACAGATAACAAACTTTCCTCAAGACGCTTGTATGTAGGGGGGGGGTCCTGCATTTCGGGGTCATGGCTCTTTATCTTCACTACTTGTTCTGTAGGATCCACAGTTTTCTTTTGTCTTACAGAGGAGGCTGGCAAATGGAGGGCCGCAAGACCCAAAATGCAAGATGAGAAGCCCAGTACCAAAAGTAAGTCATGTCACGTATGTTATTGCATTAGAATTTGAAGTTGGGGGACAGCAGTGTCCGGTACGAGCTGTAATAATGTTACAGTAATGAAGGAGAGATATTATGTGTGTGATGTAGACTTCAGTACAATTCAGTAAAGGGACCTTTTATGTTTTGTTTTACACCATCACAGTACCAAGTACCACTTGTCTGTTAGTGAGTGCATTACATGCTCTGCCCCTGATCACATGGCAGTGACGTCAAGGCAGAGCCTACCCGCAGCTGTGTTCTGACACGTTCTGTGATGTCAGTCATGAGATCAGTCACCTAGGCTTTGACCTTTGCCCCTAATCACATGATGGCAATGTCATCACAGCTGCTTCACTTTAATAAAGACCAGCAGGGCTGTGCGCCTGTGTGTGAGGCGCCCGCGGGGAGCAGGGCTGTGCGCCTGTTTTGTGTGATGCACATGTAAGCAATGATGGTGACATCACAGGTCCTAAAACAGCAGCCTTATGCTTGCAACTCCAATCCCTTCCACTATATTCTATTAGTATGTGGTGTATTTTTTATTTTTTTTTTTACTTTGCTTTATTTACACACAAATTATGCGGTACAGAATGCAAAAAAGGTTATCAAACGTATAGCATACCATATATGATTGTATTCTGTACATTGATGGATAACACAATAGGAGAATGAAAACTTTTTTTCTTTTTTTTTAAAAACAAAAAACAAATACCAACAACGTTTATTTCTCTGACTGCTGATTTAATGTAATGTTAGTTGAGGAGGAGTTGAACTCGCTATATTTATGTATGGTGTGTTGTGTTGGTTTTAAGGCGGGGTATTCAGTTGAATGATTGAACTTTAACGTTTGCAATGGTTAATATTCATATAAGATTTAGACTACTGTGGGGATAAAGAATAGAAGGAAATTGCAAGTTTCCCGTGTGATATAATCAGCAGTTGTAATTATGCATTTTCATCTTGAATAATAAAAGAACAAAAAAACAGAAATAAACTTAACTTATTAAACTTAGACAGTCTGTGCTGGTCGTGTTATTTCAATACAATTATATTGGTTCAGTGGGTAGCGTGGAGTGTGTGTCTAACCAAGAGCCCCATATTTTCTGGTGTTTGTCTGGGCAACCTCTATTCTGGTATATAATCTTCTCATAGGGGATTGTAGCGTTTACTAGCTGGATCCATTTTGTGATCCATGGTGGTTCTGTGGCCATCCAGTGCATGGCCACCACTTTCCTGGCCATAAATAGTGCCTCTTTAAGGAAGATGCGAGTGTATTTGGGCCATGTCTCTTCATCTAATAGGCCAAATAGGATCACCTTGGGGTCTAAATTTATGTTGTAGGGGGGTGTTAAAAGTTGGTTTATGAGGGAGACCTCATTGGTCCAAAAGGTCGTGACTTGTGAGCAATCCCACATCAGGTGCCAGAAGTTCGCGTGTGGCTGGCGACATCTGTGGCAGGAATCCGAGTGGTTGTTTCCCATTTTAGATAGGCGGCTGGGGGTAAGGTATGATTGATGGATGATGTATAGTTGAATCAGTTTATTGTTTATAGCAGGGGAGACTGTCAAATGGGATTCCTCCATTTCCAGCCATTCTTCGGGTGTCAGGGATGGAATACAGAGTTGCCATTTGTTGAAGACTGGGAATGGGTTGAGGTTTAATTTTGCTGAGAGTAGGTTTGTGTATAGTGTCGAGATTAAGCCTTTGGGGCCTTCTGACTTGAGAATCCCGATTTGTGGGATATTTAGAGATTTGGGTCGAGGCCGGAGGAAACTGCGTGTTTAGAGCGTGTCTCAGCTGGAAGAACCTGAATAGTTGCAAGTGTGGGGCCTGGAGTCTCTCGCATAGCTGGGCGTACGTGGGAAGCGTTCCGTCGATGTATATGTCTCCCAGTGAGACGACCCCGAGCCCAGTCCAGTATGAGATATCTGGAATGGAGTGCAGGGCTGTTAGGCCGGGGTTATCCCAGAGGGTGAGGTCTGATATCACTCCCCGGTAATCCTGTAGTAATTTAACTTCCCTCCAAACACTGAGCGCCAGCCTGTGTAATGGTAAGGTTTCCGATGAATTTGTATATTTTGGGAATTCCAAATAGTTTAGTAAGTTGTTGCCTGTTACTTGCATTGCTAAATATTGGTCTGCAATGGGCATCTCTCGATTTCGAAACCACGAATGGATATTTCGTAATTGTCCTGCCAGATAATATAAACGGAGGTCTGGTAGGGCCATCCCTGCTTGGTTTTTGGGCCTCTGCAGTGACGAAAGGCTTAATTTGGAGCGGGCGGAATTCCATATAAATGATGTGATCAGGGAATTAAAGGATTGAAAGAAATGTTTTGGGACCTGGAGCGGCATATGTTGTAGTGTGTGTATATATAGGCATTTGGGCTGGATCGCCATTTTGACCAGATTTATACGGCCAGCCACTGATAGTGGTAGTTTGGTCCATTTTTTGAATTTGTGTCTTAGGCTTTCCTGTAGGGGTATGATGTTGTCATCTATGGCGTTATGGTAGTCTCTAGATATAATTATTCCCAGATATTTAAATTTGGTAACTACAGCTAGATCGTATTTAGCTACCCAGGGGCCCTTTTTAGGGTTAAGTTCCGTATATAGAATTGTGGATTTAGTCCAATTTACATAAAGTCCGGAGAATTGAGAGAACTTGTGGGTCATAGCCCTGGAAAAGGAGATATCTGGATCTGACAGGAATAGTAGTGTCGTCTGCATAGAGACCCACCCTACTCTCGAGTGTTCCCCATTTAATGCCCTGGACGTTGGTAGCGGATCGTAAACGGATCGCTAAGGCTTCTATGGCTATGGCGAATAGGGCTGGAGATAGGGGGCATCCCTGACGGGTACCCCTTGAAAGCGGGAATTCAGTTGAGGGAACCCTGTTTACCACTACGTTGGCCTTCGGAGATTTGTATATAGTGTTAATCCATTGTTTGAATTCAGGGCCGAATCCAAAGCGAGTTAGGCAGGCTTCCAGAAAGCTCCACTCCAGGGAATCAAAGGCTTTTCTCATATCTAGCGATACCAGGGCCCAGGACATATTATGTTGTCTGCCTAGTTGGATGGCTGTCTGGACTCTGCGGATGTTAATTGTGGTGGATTTTCCCGGTATGAAGCCTGTTTGATCAGGGTGTATTATTGATAGGATTACTTGGTTTAATCTGGTGGCCAGAATTTTAGTTAGGATTTTATAGTCCACGTTTACTAGTGAGATGGGGCGATAAGGATTACAATCTGTTGGGTCTTTGTCGGGTTTTAGGATGACTATGATGGTTGCTTCATATAGAGAGGGGGGGGGGGGAGGGATTTCTCCAACGAGGCTTGGTGTAAGGTTTCGTGTAGTAGTGGGGTTATAAGTTCGTCATATTTTCGGTATATTTCTATTGGAAGGCCATCGGGACCCGGGGATTTGTTAAGCGCCATATCTTTAATGGTTTAATTTCTTCAACAGTAATTGGGACATCTAGAAATTCCACTTGTTCCGCGGAAAGCGTTGGAAATGTCAAATCTTGTAAATAGTTGAGAACTTCAGTGGAAGTTTTGTTCGTAGAGGGGCTGTAGAGGTTTGCGTAATATTCTTTAAAACAGGTTGTTATTGATTGCGCATCGGTGAGTTCTATGCCCTGTGGGTTTTTGATTTTCAGGATCGTGTTGGCTTGGTTTTCCCTTTTGATAAGATTTGCCAAAAGATGGCTGGATTGGTTCCCTAATTCAAAATAGTACTGTTTTGTAAAGAATAATTTGCGTTTAGTTTTAACGTATATTTGTTGCTTATGAAGGCGGGTGAGGCCAAGCCAGTTTGTTCTATTAGAATCAGTAGGATTAGAGATGTATATTTTTTCGGCTTCTGCTGTTTGGATCTCGTTCTTTATCAGTTTGGGAGGTTGATTTTTTTAATATAGGATATGGCGGATTTGAGGGATCCTCTAAGGTATGCCTTAAAGGTATCCCATTTCAGGGCTTGGTGGGTGTTGCCATCATGGGCATCTAGGAACATTGATATGTGAATTGGTGTTTGGTCATTTTCCTTTAGGAGTTTGAGCCAGAATGGGTGTATTTTCCAAGCAGGGATGACCCCAGTGTTGGGAAATTTTAGAGTTACTAGTATCGGGCTGTGGTCTGAGATGCCCCGTGGACAGTGGGTTATGTCAGAGGTGTAAAGTGCCAATGTTGGGGAGCATAGGATATAATCTATTCTTGAGTGTGTTCTGGCCTGTGGAGTGACAAGTGAACTCAAGTGTGTCGGGGTGTCTCAGGCGCCAGAGGTCTACCCAGCCCACACTCTCGAAGAGTTGTTGCATAGGCGAACTTTCTGTGACATGAGCTCCGGGGGACGATTGGAATCTGTCCTTAATCGGGTTCATTACCCGATTGAAGTCCCCCATACAAATCACTTGTGCTGAGGGAAATTGGTGAGCGAATGTAATGGCAGCTTGCATGAGGTGGAGGTTATTGTGGGGTGGGTTGTATATGCATAGAATGACGTAAGGTTTCGAGTCGACCTCCGCGTGTACAAATATAAATCTGCCTTCAGGGTCTCTTTTGATATTTGTGGGGTTCCATCTTAGTGATTTATGGATGAGGAGTGAAACTCCTCTAGATAAGGGAGTGTGCAAGGAGTGGCACATCCATTGTACCCACGGTTTCTTGAGAGAGTCAGCTTTGTCCGCAGTAAGGTGAGTCTCCTGCAAACCCACAATGTGGGGGCTGTATTGTTTAATACAGGAGAAGACTGCAGTACGTTTGTTAGCTGTTCCCAGGCCTCGAACATTCCAGCTAAGACACGACAACGCCATTATGGGGTGTGCTGATATATGGCTTAATCAGGTATTTTGAGTGTAGGGTTTCACTGACCGTTTTAGGAGAATGGTAATTATACCAGCACAGACTTGTTTGTAACTTAGCATCAGCTATATTATAACATCTAACAAATGACATTCCGCTTAACATTAGTATATTGCGGGTGTCTGAAAACAAGGTGAGCTACAATCTCCTTGAGAGTAGCGGTTGTTGCGGGTGGGGGATATTCCCCTGGCCTGTAGGAGCTTGATTTACGGGGGTTAATCTGCCGGTTATTACTGCTGCAGCGGATGTCAAACTTATGTCCTTGATTGGGGCAGCGTAGTGGCGAAAGGAGAGGAGGGCGCGTCCTCTCGTCCTGGCTGCTCGAAGTGTCGACTATAGTCTATTGGGCTAATGACCAAGACGCCCATTGTGAAATTTACGTTGCTTGAGCTTTTTTTTGCCTGATACTATATGGCATCCGGTGACACAGGGTGCATTTGGAGCCACTCCATGGCTTCAGCAGGGGAGTGGAGAAAGATCACTTTGTCATTTGCTGTGATTCGTAGGCGGGCCGGATATGCCATGGAATATGGAATGCCTCTATCTTTAAATTTCTTCTTAACGTTGTAGGGGGTCAAACTCAGACCGTTGAGCTGATGCTGTCTGCTTCCAAATTAGTCTTTTAGATGTGAGTACTCAGACGACACAAATGGACACCATGGGGTTGCCATGAGTGAAGTGAAGGTTTATTCAAAGAGTTACAGAAGATGTAGAAAAGGTTTGCTGACGTATTGATTTGATTACTGTGCATGCCCAAGGCTACATAACATCTGCAGATTTTAATTAACAATACACATCTTTCAAAGACGTCTCCTACATGAACAATACATCAATGTCCGGTGACAACTGTATCAAAACATAATTTCCTTGGACGCTTCTTAGAAGGGAGTAAGCTTCTCAAGGATAAAAACACACATGAGAACGAACTGATAAGGCATATGGGAACATATTCAGGGTCATTATAATTGGGATCTAACATCTTTCTAGGTAAAAGTTGAAATTAATACAGATACATGTATTAAAGCAGACAAGCAAAGAGATACAAAATGGAGTCGCTGTAGTCTATTATTAAAGCGTTGGCCCTTACACGTATAAGCTTAAACCTTTAGCAGAAGAAGACGCAAATTATAGACACATAAGTATTCTGTGAAATACACTTATCAATTTAAAGGCATAAACCTGAATTAACCCCTCACAACGTCCATGAAAGTAGCTCTCTGTTTTTGTAGGTCCGCCGAGAAGTCAGGAAAGATAGATATCGTTGAATTATTATATTTAAGCGGACCTTTCAATCTGGCCTGACGCAGAGCGGCGTCGCGGTCTCTACAGTTCAGGACCCTTGCCAAAAATGGGCGCAGTGGGGCGCCCGGTGCCGGAGGTTTAGTCGGGACTCGATGGGCTCTTTCTACCGTGAAAGAAGCAGAGAAGGTATCTTCCCTAGCGTGGATTTAAAGGGGTTGTCCCGCGCCGAAACGGGTTTTTTTTTTCAACCCCCCCCCCCTTACCTTAATCCCCGCGCTCCGGTGACTTTAATACTTACCGCTGAAGATGGCCGCCGGGATCCTCTGTCTCCGTGGACCGCAGCTCTTCTGTGCGGTCCATTGCCGATTCCAGCCTCCTGATTGGCTGGAATCGGCACGTGACGGGGCGGAGCTACACGGAGCACGGAGCCTGCATTCTGCACGAGCGGCTCCATAGAAGACAGGAGAAGACCCGGACTGCGCAAGCGCGGCTAATTTGGCCATCGGAGGGCGAAAATTAGTCGGCACCATGGAGACGAGGACGCTAGCAATGGAGCAGGTAAGTATAAAACTTTTTATAACTTCTGTATGGCTCATAATTAATGCACAATGTACATTACAAAGTGCATTAATATGGCCATACAGAAGTGTATAGACCCACTTGCTGCCGCGGGACAACCCCTTTAAGCCAGTTTTCTGTGAACAGTTCTGGTTGAGTGCCTTCAGCCCTTTCGGGGAGTCCAATTATGCGCAAGTTGTTGCGGCGTAAACGGTTCTCCAGATCATCTGTTTTTTGTTTGGCAGAATTCTGCCTGTCTCACTGCTTTCTGAACTGCCGCCGGGAGCAGACGTAGGGTATCTTCTATGCTAGAGATACGGTCTTCCATTTCATGTATCCTGCCCCATATATTTTGCATGTCTTGTCTTAATGAAGTAACGTCCCACTTAACTTCTTCTATTTTCCCTGTAAGGGAGGTTTTACAGGTATTTATTGCTTCTAATAATTGGCGCATCGTTGGCTCTGAGCTTTGCCCCGGTTCAGTGTCATTGTCCCTTGTTTGGACAGTCCGTGATGCGCGCGGTGTATGGTCAGAAGGCTCGGCTCGGGAGAACTCCTTTAATTTCTCCGCAGCGGTACCGCCTTTAGCTCGGGTACTCATGATAGGTGGTTGTATGATAGGGGTTGTTGACGATGCTTGCACTAGCGTCTCTATGTTGACACGTTTTAGCTATGGGGCTGTCCGTATTAAGAGTATGGGCGAGCAATCCGTTCGAATTATAATCAATTTGTTGAAGCGCCAAGTATGTCGTTCGCTCCCTTTGTAGGTTTGGTGGTTTGTCTGAGGTATAGGACTAAGTCTCAGGTGTATGTCCGTAAAGGTTTATATCAGGCTCGTTTGATTGTTGCACAGCCCGGTGGTGAAGAGTTAGTCCAGTTAGTATGAGGATTTTTTTATGTGGTTATAATTTGGTCAAGGCTCCGTGTTATCTCTCCGGGGGTTAGCTGTAGCAGCCGCCGCCACCAGCCCCAGTCGTAAAATGGCGGTTGAGAGAGGGGATCTCCCTCGCAACGTGTGTGCCCGGGGGGGGGGGGGCTTTCACTGACTTTATAGTCCCTTTGTGCTCCTATCTCCCCCTCCCCAAGAGACTTACAGTTTGGTGACTTCTGCCGGGAACACAGTTCAGGTGCGGCTCACTCGCTGGATTCCCTGGGGGAGTGCTGTGCAGGTTTTAGGAGGGTCACGGATCGTCTTCTCGCCGACTTCAGCGCGACCGCGAATGTCTCGGTCGTCCGTCCGCAAGCCCGACCAGTCCGCTCCGGTGGTCAGGTGGAGGGGACGCTCTTTCCGGGTTCCAGCCGCGGCAGGGAGCGGCGCGTCACTGCGGACCGGCTGTCGCGCCAGACGGCGGCCGCAGGTCTGGGACTCCAAGCGGCAGTGAAGAGGTGTCAGCGTGCAGCGTGGTTCTCGCCCGCGGTTCGCCCAGGTGAGTCTCGTGGGCTTTCTCAGGGGGGCGGCTGGTGCTGGTATTCGGCTGGGTCCACTGCACAGGTCTAAAGCAGCCTGTCTTCCAGCCGGGGGGGGGGGGGGCCCGTCAGGAGTTCGATGTAGGCGCCGGTCACGTACCGGCAGCCAAGCAGGAGCGGAGCCCCTCGTCGGTCACCGGCGGGGGTTAAGGAGTATCGTGGGGCTGAGGGGGCAGCGGGCGCTCCAGTAGTGTCCGCAGTCTTGGGACCGCGAGCGGAGGTGCAGGGGTGTCGGCGCGCTGTCTTTTTCCCGCTCTGCGCTCGGTCTTCAGCAGAGTGCTCCGGAGAGAGGAATTTCTCCTCCCTTCTCTACTCTTTCGCCGCAGCAGGGTCGGTATTGTCTTCTTGGTCCGTCCAGCCAGTAATGGAGGCCAGGATACCAGGATAGGTGCAGGATTATTATATCCCCTGGGGAGCTTCACTTACTCGTGACCGTCCATGTTGGCTGCCAGCCCCGCCCCTCTTGTAAGTGGTGTATTGTGCCACCAGAAGTACTGGTACTATAATTTCCTAATAATTACTAGTTGACCCATATGGGCTGTAATCTAATTATAATATGTTTTGGGATCATCACTTCCTAGTCTATAAATATGAGGACTTTGCTACTCTACTGTATAACGTGTGTGTGTGTGTGTGTGTGTGTGTGTGTGTGTGTGTGTGTGTGTGTGTGTGTGTGTGTGTGTGTGTGTGTCCTCTTAGATATAGATGGAGTTCTTCTTGGTTACATGCATGTGTAGATGGAGGACACAGTCCTGCCAGCGCATGAAGAAATGATGTAGAGCTGATGAAGACCTAACGACTTGTGAAATTGTCTTTCAGATAAGGTGAAGAAAAAGCCAAACCCACCAACGGCTGATGCCAGCGCACCGATGCCTCATGGTATGTGCGCCACTGTCTACAGATGGTTAATCTAGATTGCAGATGGTCATAGCAAAGCGTGGGGAGATGGGGATAGTGAGGGGCAAGTGTCTGCAGTATATGGCACCATTTTTGTTTTACTTTACAGAAAGACCACATTCAGTGCCACACACCAAACCAGCTGTGCCGGCGGCCAACCTCCGGGAGCAGTTCATGAGGTGTAAGAAACCATAATACAATAGTTACATCCCAGGCAGCCGACATACTGGGCGCCGTTTACTAAGGGGGATAGACTTGATGGCAATGTTTGGGGGACAGGTGTAAAATACTGATAGAATGCTATTCTTGAGTGGAGTTATATAATTTTGGGATGTTTATTGTTCTCCTCAGATGCCGAGAAGCTATATGCCGATCCGAGCACCGTGCACAAGAAGATCCTCATTTCTAACCTGTTCACCAGATTGGCCGTCAGCGACATGCCTCACAACTACCCGGAGAGTCTGCAGAGGTTTGTCAGCTGTTCCCAGCTACTTTGCTCACAGAGCTTTTCAGAAGGCGTCCATTACTGGGAGATTCTAAAAGAAGGCGGGAACTTCAGTGGGTTTGGTGTGGCCTACCAGAGCATCGCCCGCACCGGGACGGAGAGCCGTCTTGGCCGCAACAAGGTGTCCTGGTGCATTGAGTGGTGTAATGGAAAGCTGCAGGCTTGGCACGACGATAAACAGACTGACCTGACCACCCCGAACACCAACAAGTACGGGGTGCTGCTGAACTGCACCGAAGGCTTTGTCTCATTCTACTGTATTGGAAAAAAGTTCAGCGAAATTTATAAGTTTCGGGCCAAGTTTAAGGAGCCGCTGTACCCAGCCTTCTGGATGTTCTCCAGTAAAACGGTCCTGGTCCTTAATGCGTTCCAATTAGAGCCCTGAGATCTCCCTGCAGGCGATGTATTCCTCTCTACGGGTGGGAAGGAATGGGGGGTGCTAGAGAGGAATACTTTGGTTTGCTTGTAGAGCCATACACTGACACTACTTTGTAGAATTGAGGCTGTCTTCTTGCACTGAAGCCCCTCCACAGCTGCAGTTACGTTACCTCATAGGCTCCTTTTACACAGTGACAAACCGTTCGCACAAGCGAACAATAACGGGCAGATCTTCCCAATTGCATTTGCATATTTGTCGTTTACACCTAATGTACCAGTGAATGAACGACCAAACAACCGCCATTCACGTGCAAACAATAGTATTTTTATGCCTTTGTAAAATGAAGGACAAGAAACGAATTCTTTGTTCGCCGCTCAGTTGTTGCCCATGTTCGTTTACGATTAACGCTTATCCTTCAAATTTGCATGATCCAATGTTTGGTTTTGTTAAAAAAAAATAATCATTCTGTGTAAAA
This sequence comes from Eleutherodactylus coqui, assembly GCA_035609135.1. Classification (NCBI taxonomy): domain Eukaryota; kingdom Metazoa; phylum Chordata; class Amphibia; order Anura; family Eleutherodactylidae; genus Eleutherodactylus; species Eleutherodactylus coqui. Next base: position 103,247,323 of record CM069417.1, on the reverse strand, counting down.
GGCCCCGTGTACTCTAGTCTGAGGCCGCTCTCACACAGACCTTTTTTCTTTTTCTTTTTTCCACCGCGTTCAGCGCAGAGTTTGAAGTGCTGCACTAAACACTGTAAAACTCCTCCATTGATTTCAATGGGGCCTCTCAGATGAGCGGTCGATCGTGGCATCAGAAATGCGGTCTGCTATTTTATTGCATTTTTTTTTTTTCTTTTTGTAATGCACCTTATCACCCATTGCAATGATGGGGTGCATTAAAAACCACTGAATGCAGTAAAACACCGCATCTAAACAGACGCCTGTGTGAGAGCCGCCTTATCCGTAGCTGCATCCACCTCAGGTGTTATAAATATTGTTGGGGAGGGGTTTTCGCAGTTCTCTAATAGACACAGTAGTTTGGAGATCACATATTGTCCTCTGATTACCGTTTGACTTAAGATTTGTTAAATTAAAATATCCATCACCTTGATGAAAACACAATTTCCGTACTGCCCTTCACCAATCTAAGGACCTCAGTGGTATTATATATTGTCTGTGTAATATATTCAATCATTATACTGCATCTACAGATCATCCTACATACTCATCAGTAATGGGTACACCCTGGGCGTCTCGTGAGCAGTCGGATGGTTACCGTACTATCCGCCTGCATCCAGATCTTTGAGGGATGCATAGTGGGCACCTCATCCACCTGGGTGGACTCGGGGGACCCCTGCCAGCCCTCAGCAGTAATGACCCAATAAGGGTATGTTCACATGGGGCGCAAATGTTTCTGTACGGTAAATCTGCAGCATTGCAGTAAACAATTGATGATTTGAGCAAAGATTTAATGCTTTGAAATGCAAAGGGTGAAATTCGCACAAGTAGTCTGCAGTGAATGCGGCCCATTTGTCTTCTTCTGGGTTGGCTAGTGAGAGGCCTTCAGATGTGGGGCAGGAAAGGGTATTGTTTGTTCTTCCAGAGAGCAGATAGGTCTTAGGAGACTTATAACACTATCCATGCTCTTCTGAGAAATATGCAGATGGAACAATACCTCTACAGCGCCACTTAGTGGAAGGCTGCATTCCTGCACGTCAACAGCAGACCTTTTTGATAAGCCTTACAGCAATGACTGACTGGGAACTATAAGCCAAAGCCAACCATGCACGACAGACTGTTCGGGGGTGATTGCACCTCATCGGTGTGCAGTTGGTTTCTGGCTGAAGGTGCTTTTAGATGGAATGATTTATTATTCAAATGAGTGATAATTAACTAATCATTCCATCGCCGTATGCCATATCCTCCTGTCTAAACCGCCCGCCTCGCTCGTTCAAACGATAACCTGATTATTTAAAAAGGACCCTTAGCTAGTGATCGGCCTATAGATGTGGGGTGGAAAGGGCAATGGTTCTCCTTAAGGCAAGCACCTAGAAGGTGTGAGGCGACCTATAAGGCCATCCATGCTTTTCTGGGAAATGTGTAAATACAAAGGTAGAACAATGCCTCTGTAGCGCCACCTATTGGAAGGCAGCATTCCTGCAAGTCAACGTCAGACCTTTTTAATAAGCCTTGCAGCAATGACTGGAAAATTATGAGCCAAAGCCAACCATACATTGACACTTGTTTCGGGGGGATTCCCCCTCATTAGTGTGCAGTTGGTCTCTGGCTTGGCTGGTGAGAGGCCTATAGATGTGAGTCAGGAAGAGGATCGTTTCTCAGGAGGAAGAAAACCTAAATCGAGGGTGTAAAACTCCTTTTCATGGAGGGACCACCTCAGCATTATGGTTGCCTTCGAAGGGCTGTTTATAAGGGCTCATTCACAGGGGCATATTTGCGCTGCGTATTGTGAGTAGTTTTTACACACGTAATACGTATAGCTTAAACACCATTTATTTCCATTGGGGTCTTCAGACATGTATTACATGCCTTGTAGCAATGACTGGGAATATGAGCCAAAGCCAACAATGCACCGACAGACTGTTTTGGGGTGATCACCCCTCATCAGCGTGCAGTAGGTTTCTGGCTTACTGGTGAGAGGCCTGGACATTTGGGTCAGGAAGTGTATTGTTTCAGTCTTGGGGAGAGCATCTAGAAGGTGTCTGAGGAGCCTTATGAGGCTCCTCTGGGAAATATGCAGATGGTAAGATGGAACCATGCCATCATGTTGATAAGGGTCCTATTGAACTTCTTCGGTTGAGGATCTCCCAGTTGGTGACATTAAGTAGTGCGTAACTTTTTGAATCTGGAGATCTTGCATAATTCTTTTGGGCTGCCTCTAAATTTGAGCTGGTATGGGCTCACAGGAAGGACAAAACTTCTCCCACAAGGTCTTTGGTGTCTTACGTGATATAGACCTGTGTATAAAGCATATAGTGAACTGTGACTAGTAAGACTTTGCTGGTGTTCCCTGTATGAGGCTGAATAGACTGGAAGTCAACACACAAGCTCCCTTGGCCTGCTACTTGCAATGTTCGCCAGTCGAGCTGATTTGAATGGCAACCTCTTTCTTCGCACACACCCATTGTAGATCTTGCAGTATTTCTCAATGTCCGCCTCCATATGTGGCCAATAGCTACTAGTCCTACTGCTGGGGTTGGGTTGGTTGGTTTGGGCTTGTTTGTTTTTAGGGAGGGGTGGTTGGTTCTTTTTTTTGTTTGCACACAGAAGGGCCATGGTTGTTTATGGAGGTATAATTTACAATACTGGATGGGTAACCCCTGTTTAACACATGCCTCCAGTCTGTTCTAGGGATTTCTTGGTACGGTATCCCTCTTTTCATTACCTGCAATTCCCATTGCCTAGCCAATGAGGTACCGCCTTTAGTCTTCCATACTCTTTTTCTGTGGGTGGCAAACATTCTTAAACTTGGATTTCCCCAAGGGCTGTGTCATCCTCCTGAGTATTTTGCAATGGTCCAAGTCCATCTCGCTCATCTCGCAGTATGTTGAAGCACGGCCTCTTCTGCGGCACCTAACAAACATATATTCTGATTCCAAGGGTTTGGGGACTGGGTTTTTTTGTTTTTTTCTGCCCTAGGCCATGTGTTCCTGTAGCAGGCACCACTCTTCCTCTCTCCACTATCCTGTTTCTGTCCAGGCAAGTGGGATAAGGCATCAAGTGTAATGTTGGAGTGGCCAGGATGATACTTCAGAGTGAACTAGGCAGCTTGGGCAGCTGTAGCCATTGACACTTGCTGCATCTAGCTTTACCGTTGGTTGGATTTAAGGCAATGGGTTGTTGGACAAACCATTTTGTAGTGCACAATGCCATCACTTCACACTTTAAGGCTAGTAATTCCGGTTTGTGGGCAGGGTACACATATGGTACGTTTTTTCAGACAGCCTCTGTGTAGATGGCTTACATTGCTTGCTATTGGTTGATGGATATGTGAAGTTACAGTGAGCGTCTGTAGATGACATTGTGTCTTAACATTTTCTTAACCAACCTTATCTCTTGGTGCTTTTCCACTTGTTGAATTCTGTATTTTTCACTTTTGTTTTTTGATCAGTTAACTTTTAAAAAAAATCTGGTTTAGAAAAAAAGTCTTAGTCCTCGGCTTTGAGTGTCACTTACTTTCCACTTCACCAAAGGAATGAGTAAACCAGTTCAATTTCATCAGTCCGACTACTGTTGCCGATCTTCTTATTGCTGGACTCAACCTGGTGAAGCGGCAATCAGCCACTCGCTCGTTCCGGAAAGGAAGGAGAAGCCTGTACTTTCTTGCTTCCCTCCCTCTGCCAATAGTATGTGCATCATAACTGATCCTCGCCCGCCAGTCTGGTGGAAGAGAGGGGTCTGCTTCAACTACGGGGCAGTTGAAAAGAGACTTCAAAAACTGATCTGAAGGCCCATGGGGACATTCCTTCAGCAACCGGACCTCCAGTGCCTGCGGCAAATATAGCCATGGGTATAATGGGCACCTTGGGTTTTAAGTTTTCTTCCTCCTTCCCCTGTGTTGTTGGTATACCCAATACACAGTCAAAGACTGCTTTCACATCTGCGACGGGCTTTTCATTATCCTGCACCATTTTGGGGGCAGGAGAGGGGAATCCTCTGGCTGAATGGGTGTGTTGTAACAGAACCAAACAATGCCAAACAGACCCCAATGATTACAATGGAGTCCGTTTTGTTTTCCGCTCAGTTGCCTGGCATTTTACTGGAAGAAACACTGCATGCAGAGCTATTTGTGCCGGTTCTACAATGGAGCCTCCGAACCAATTCTGTCAAACTGAGCCCAATGTCTATGAGCTACCCACGCACCACACTACAGCAATTGCAGTTATCCTGCATCATGTGAACAAGTCTTTAGAGCTCACCTGAGCATATCTCAGAAAACAGTCTGAAAACCAAGTGGTAATCGCCCTCATGCAGTTTCCTGATTAAGAATGCAGCTGCCATCTACATGTTATACATCCAGACCAGTAGGGCTTTATGCTTGGATGATCCAAATCTGACAATATTAGAAGGGTCCGAGTGGCCACATTGGATGGAGATAACAGTGATTGAGCACTGGCGTTACTGGACGCTGCTAAGGCCTCCGCTTCCATCGAATGGTTATCTGTTAGAAGGGATGCCATGTTTTGGGTTTGAAGACTCATTTTATTAGGTGGGTATCCAGTATATACAATACGCCTATGGCCAACATCTTAGTATATGGACTGCTTTCTAAATCTTTCCCTCTTAGTAAAAGGAGAGGCAAGATTGGACAGCCTTGTTGTGTCCCATTTGTAGTGGCCATTGAACCACTAGACCTGGCTATCATACAGGACCCCCAGTTATTCAGGTGTTAATATAGGGCCAAGGGAAGATCGCATTGGTTTATTTGCAGACTACGTGATTTTATTCCTATCTAACCCAAGGGTATCTCTTCCATATGCTGTCTCTCTTATTGGTAGTTTTGGGAGATACTCTGGTTTATGGATAAACTGGCAAAAATCCACATTTATGCCTTTGCAGATGAAGAGTTGGTTTGTAGGCGAGGTGATGCGTCCTCCATGTTTCCAGCTTCGACTGTCTAGATCTATATATTTCTATAGACTCTACTTGTAGCTATAACCTAAACATTGCCCGACTGCTTGCATTTCTTAAAGCTAAACTTAAGATGAAGTCTTTCAGCAACCAATAGAGGCAAGGAGCTTCACATCTTATCAAAATGATTCTACTCCCTAAATTCTTGCAGGATCTAGATCATTCAGACCCCATAGTGTTTGTTTGGTTTTTTTTTTTTTTTTTTTTTCTTTTTAAATGTAGTTAATTCCATGTTATCTGCCTTTTTGTATGAGGCAAGGCTCAAGCTGTATCCGTCCATTTCTTCATACCCGTTGATTGGAGTTTTGCGCGCTCAGAGACCTACGGGCTGAGTTGTATAATACAGAAGTTGAATAAGATGATATAAAAAAAATGCACATATACACCTAAATGTGGAAGATAAGTGGAAAGTGTTCATTCCCTTGCTTACTAGACTGGCACTGTGCTATATGGCATCCTATACTTTGGTCCATACTTGTTGTTGAACTGCCCTGCAATCCACGCCCTCTGGTCTGAAGTAACATCTACTCAGCCAAATAATAAGCACAGCACTTCCAAATACTCCTAGTATGTGTTCGGTGGGTGTCTTTGAGGAAGAACAATGACAGCACCATAGTCTTATTTTTCTTAACGAGACCCTCTTCCTTGCGCATCACCGAGATAGACTAAACCTATCCATCATCCTCACCATATGTGGCATCCATACAGTAGAAATTGGAAACTCAAAGAGGAACATGCATCTTTCTGTATATTAAGATGACTATGCTTTATCTGTAACCACACAATCTGATGGCAATGAATAGAATCTTGACCCATGTATATGCTGCACTGCTTTGTCTGTTATCTTTCAATAAAGTTTTAAAACAAAAATCGCTGTTGCCAAATGTCTTTGCACCAGCACTTTGCACCAACACATACTAGAGGGAGTTCAGAAAAGGGCTAGCAGGATGGTACTAAAGAGTGGAAGTATTGCTTCCATTATGCAAGACAGGGATCACGTGACCGCCAGGTAGCCTCTGTCGCAGCAGACATGTAGGATCCTAGCAGACCCTGATCCTCTGTTAGTGACTGTCACTACAGGGGCATGGTTTTCCCTGTAACTGGGGCTCCTATGGATGCCAGCTACAGTGGAAAAGTGTGAAATATAAAGCCTCCTCAGCGGACTTTAGAGTGTGTGTGTGTGTGTGTGTTTCTCATGCTCCTCCCCTGATGACTTCATTGAAGGTCCTACAACATGTATAAAACATTCTAACTGACAGAACACAGGCCTCCTGTGGAGGACAAAAGTAACACACTGAGATAACTGCTTAGTTGTATGCTTAGACACAACTCAGCGGTCCTGACAGACATGGACTCCCCCGCCCCCCCCCCCCCCCCCACCCCACCACAGAGATCCGGTGGGCTGAAGGACCTGCAGTGGTGTCACTGTGGGAGAAGCCAAGCTGTGTTTGTCTTGTGTGGTAATCCAGCTCCTGTGAATGTGATGTGCCACCAGAAACACTGGGGCTATAATGTCCTAATAATTACCTGTGTGTATCTAATATGAAATACCAACCAAAGCTGTTGCTGCATGCACCCTGGACTTCAAAACTATACAAAACCTATATTAAAACGGCCGAAACAAAATGAGGAACCTATTCCCGTACTCTTATTTTAGAGTAAAAATACATTTTAAACCTTTTTTTTTATTTTATTTATTTTTTTTAGCAGCAGCTTTTTACTTGCAATAAAACTAAGAGTTGGAGGAAAAAGATATTAAAATAAAATAGCCCTATTTTAGCAAAAATAATTCTGGTAGCTGAAGGAAAAAAGAAAAATAGGGCAGTAAAATCCCTAAGAAGTGTCTGGTCCTTTTAGGACCAAAACACCCTGGTCCTTGAAGGTGTTGGCCCGCGCCGAAACGTTTTATTTATTTTTTTTTCAATAGCCCCCCCCCCCCCCCCCCCTTCCCCCGTTCGGTGCGAGACAAACCCGATGCAGGGATTAAAAAAAAAACAAAAACTGGTAGTACTTACCCGAATCCCCGCGCTCCGGAGACTTCTTACTTACCGTGTGAAGATGGCTGCCGGGATCTTCACCCTCGGTGGACCGCAGGTCTTCTGTGCGGTCCATTGCCGATTCCAGCCTCCTGATTGGCTGGAATCGGCACACGTGACAGGGCGGAGCTACGAGGAGCCGCTCTCTGGCACGAGCGGCCCCATTCAGAAGGGAGAACACCGGACTGCGCAAGCGCGTCTAATCGGGCGATTAGACGGCACCATGGAGACGGGGACGCCAGCAACGGAACAGTTAAGTGAATAACTTCTGTATGGCTCATAATTAATGCACAATGTACATTACAAAGTGCATTAATATGGCCATACAGAAGTGTATAACCCCACTTTGTTTTGCAGGACAACCCCTTTTAAGGGGTTAAAAGACATCCACAGGATGGATTTCAGAACAGGGCAAAGGACAAACTCTATCAAAGTCTAGGTCTGTGCTCTTTTGGACTTTCTGGGTGAGTCTCTATCTACAGAATCTCTGATAAAGCGGCTCACAGTGGCTGTAGAAGCTGCGGAGGCCTACAGTTAACCCTTCCCCCAAAACGCGGTTTCACTCTGCTCTTAAGAAGATTACCTGAACGTCATTACAGGAGGCAGACCTGCTAGATATAGATATATATTCTCCGTAATACAGCCTCACCATGGCTATACGGAGCTGAACTCCAAGCACCAGCGGGGTCTGTGAGGCTCTGGGCTCAGGTCTGTAGACCTGCAGTCGGGTCAGCACCCTTCTAGAATCTGTATAACCAACCAGGGGTGGCGTGGCTATGGAAAAAAATGTAGTAAGAGCAGAAACTCCAAGGCGACTCAAGCACACGAGGCGGGAATGGTGAATACAGCGAGAACTCTTATTACAGGACCAGACTTTGATCTCCTGATACTGTGTTATATAAGGAGTTATTGGACCTCTGTGGTGGCGATAAGAACATGGAAGTCCCTGCCAGGTGGCGTTCACTGCAATCATCAGGAGGAGGATTATTATACATCTTGGTTTTAGGGCAGCTTCACAGGGGTGTATTTGTTTTTACATACACAATATGCTGTTAATAGAACCCATTGTTAATGAGTTTCTACATCTTGCTATTCTCCCTATTTTCTATGCACACAAAAAAAAAAAAAACACAGCATGCTGCACTTGTATGCGTGTTTGCACACCAAAGGTCCCCATAGAAGTCTATGCAGGGTGTGCCAATGCGCACACTATACGCTTGCAAAAGAACATATCCAGAACTCCGCTGAATAGCCATTTACCGTAAATCAGGATGTGGTTGAGTCCTGCGTGCAAAAGAACAATGCCTTGTGTGGAAAAAGTGCAGTAAAATACGCTGTGTTCAAATATGGCGCAAATATGTGGCACTAAGTCACGTGCGGTTGTGCATACACCCACCTGTGTGAAGCCGCTCTAAGGATGCCTTCAGACGGAATGATTTATCGTTCGCCCCAGTGAATAATGTAAGAGTTCGCTCGTGAAGCCGGTCTATACGGGCAAATAAATCATTCGCTCGGTAAATTGTTGACATTTACTGTATAAGCAAGTGCGAACGACTCCTTGATTGGTATTTAAACCGAGCGATCAGCGAACGAGCCAATGATCTTCGTGCTTGCATGAAATGAACGATCAGCGATGGAGATCAGCGTGGGATTGTTGGCCGTGTTTACACCGGACAATTATTGTTTAAATTCGAACGATCCAGTGTTTTGTTTTTACCAATAATCATTCCGTGTAAGCGCACCTTACGTTGCAGTTAATTACTGGTCACTTCTCCTTTAAGAAGTGATTATTTCCTGTGGCAGTGAGCTTTGGCGGAGTCCAGGTTACTGCCTATTATGTAAATTTGCTGGAGCCAAACCTCAAGTTTAAACTGACTGTCTCCAGGTTACGGAGTTGTTATCAAATGTGAACATTAACCCATTCACTTCTTCACACTCCGTGTCAATCAGCTGCTGCTGCCTTTGCACCTGAGATCCTGTAATGTCGTTATGAGCTAAGGCTTGTTTAATAAGTTTGCTTTCTGGATGAATTGAGATTTTATTGCGTAAAGTCCCTCCCCAAAGCCAATATGCAGATAATTCCCAGGAATGTACTTGACCTTATCTGTTCTTGTAGCCAGCGACAACGAGAGAACACAGCGAGATAAGCCGAACTTTAGGTGGAGTTCACCTGTACTTGTGCAAATACTCTAAAGTCCATTTCCTCGCTATTCGCGCACCAGCTATAGCTTGCCTGCGAGGCATTCGGCTTCAGCCTTCGTTTCATCGTGATGGCGTTTGCAGATTCAAGCGAGACTCTTACCTGTCTGAACTGTCAGAACACAAGTGCAGATGCCGGAGCCGTAAAAGGTGAGCACAACTTCTGCTGGGTGTGTATCGATTGTGTGCTGGATAAGCAAAGAGGAGTAAGCACACCCCATGAATGTAGAGCGGGGGAACGACTGGTTGGGGAGAGAAGAATCCAGGAGGTGGGGAGACATGGCAGCTTCATCACCTGTACATACTGCGTTCACGCTTCTGTCCCAGCCGTGAAGTCCTGTGTCATGTGCGAAGCTTCTCTCTGTGACACCCACCTTACTGTCCACAGCAAGTCCCCAGAACACATCCTTATCGAGCCCACCACCGCCCTACGCAACCGCAAATGTTCTGTTCACAAGAAGATCCTGGAATATTACTGCACCTCCGACGCTACCTGCGTCTGTGTGTCCTGCATCCTCTTTGGAGATCACAGAGGACACCGAGTGGAGACTTTTGACGTGGTCTCCAGAAGAAAGAAGACGAGACTAAAAAATGACCTAAAGAAACTCTTCTCGAGGAGCGAAGAGACTGAGAAACAAAGACAAACTTTGCAGACTCAGAAAGCAGAAGTGCTAGGAAAGACTTCTGGTGCGACCGAGAGAGTGACTGCCCTGTTCCGACAAATCAGGAGGCAACTTGACGCCTTGGAGAAGAAAGTCCTAAGTGAGGTCTCCAAGCAGGACGAACAGATGTCCGTTTCAGTGTCTAAACTCATTGAGCAGTTGGAGCTCCAAAAAGATGAACTATCGCAGAAGATGTCCTATATAGAAGAGCTGTGTAACAAGGCGGACCCTCTCGTTATCTTGCAGGAGCAGGAGTCTGAGAGAGCGGACTTCTGTGGCTCCGAGGTGGGAGCAGCAGACCCGAAGGTCTGCCAGGATGGCCAAATCTATAAAGTGGCCTGTATGGATGAGGGACTGATTGCAGTGACATTACATAAGGGGTTATGTGACATAATAGCTAGCATAATGGGTGGGCTCAATATACACGGAGCTGCAGACCTATTGCTGAACGTCCACACTGCTGGCAATGACATCCAGATATCTGGGGATCTAAAAGCTGCATCCTGGTCACAAATCAACCAGAATTACCCAGAGAAGTCTGAGAGATTCCAATATGATCAGGTCCTTAGCACCAGGAGCTTCAGCTCAGGGCAACATTTTTGGGAGGTTGAGACAAGTGAGACAGGAGTCTGGTTCATGGGAATGTGTTACCCAAGTGTAGACCGGAAGGGGCGTCAGTCATGGATTGGCGATAATAACAAGTCCTGGTGTTTACGGCGCTACGATAATGTTCAGTACTCGGTGATACATGATGGTAAATGGCTGCAGTTACCCCACAGTGTGTCCTGCCATATCCTTGGGATCTATCTGGACTACGAGGCCGGTCAGTTGTCCTTTTATGAGCTCCGTGACCCTATAAGACACTTGCACACTTTTACTGCCACCTTCGCCGAGCCCCTCCATGTGGCCTTCAGTGTGTATAAAGCTTGGGTGCGGATCAGTAACTAGGTATAGTTCCACCAGGACCCTTGAATGGACAGGTGCATTATATAATCATGATGTTGATGGGTGGGAAGAAGTCTTCACAGATGTCCCAGACTATATTACTGGATATTAGACACTGGGGGGAGGGCAGATCATCTGCTGTCATCCATCATTTCTATTGATTAAATGATTCTGGAATATTCCAGCTTTATAACGCAATACTGTAATAAACAGATAATTAACAATGACTTTTTATGCTGTGGTGAATGAGAAACCAAATGGTCATTGATGGGCAGAAAATGATCCTTGTTACTACTTCTAGCAGACAGCGGGCTTCCTGCTCAGACACTCATATTTTGAATACAGGGCTTTGCAGCAGTTCTTGGAGCATGATGTTTTGCAGAGCTGTATCTTATTTCAGGATGGGTCCTTACTAGAGATGAGCGAACGTACTCGGATAGGCACTACTCGTCCGAGTAATGTGCCTTATCTGAGTACCTCCCCGCTCGTGCTGAAAGGTTCGGGTGCCGGCACGGAGCGGGGAGCTGCAGGGGAGAGCGGGGAAGAACGGAGGGGAGATCTTTCTCTCCTTCTCTCCCGCCCGCTCTGCCCCGCTCCCCGCTGCGACTCACCTGTCAGCAGCGGCAGCTCCCGAACCTTTCAGCACGAGCGGGGAGGTACTCGGATAAGGCACATTACTCGGACGAGTAGTGCCTATCCGAGTACGTTCGCTCATCTTTAGTCCTTACCTTTAACTTGTCTGATGCCTGGAGAAAGAGAATTGACAATGGTAAGGCTATTTTAGACGGAACGATATATATACGCTGTGATTAGAATTCAATGCATAAGATCACATGGCCGTGTTCCTGAGACATAAAAGCATTTTTACGTCTGGCCCAAAAGATAGTCCTGGAACTATCTTTTGGGCCAGAATACGTTGACCGCTGTATGGGCTCCTATGGGGGCCCATGGCAGTGGCCGGAAGTGGGAGCCAGTTTAGCACTGTTCTCCTCCCCCCCCCCCCATGCAGGCTCACCTCTGCTCTCCTCCCCGCTGGCTCTTTGCAATGGTAGGGGACAGGGGCGGAGCTAAATGCCATCTCGCCTCCTCCCATTGCTGCCTGCAGACAAGGGACAGATGTGGGCGGAGCTAAGCTGCCATCCTCTCCCTGCCCCTTGTCCATAGCCATCAATAGGAGGAAGGACGGGATGGCGCTTAGCTGCACCTATGTCCCCTCCCATTGCAAAGAGCAAGCAGAGAGGAAAGGAGAGGTGAACCTGAGATGGGGAGGGAGGAAAAAGGGGCAACGGTATGGTAGTCTTCGCGTATATGCACCGGGACCCATGCCGTCTGAACGGGCGCACAAGCAGTTGATTTGTGCGCCATTTACCAGTTTTCTCTCTCCCAGGGTAGTGTATATTAGCTGGCGGTGAAAACGCTTGCGGGAAAGAGTTCAACTGCTCAACTGCTAACAAATCGCTCACTATTTTTTGCAGGTATGAAAATCATTGTTGGTTCGTTCACTTATCGTTCCGGTTAACCAGCGCTCGTTCAGTCGTTCTCGGTCAATTATACGGCAAATGTGAACGACTGATCGATTTCTCGTTAGAACAAGCCAGTGATGTATCTGCCGGTATAAACAGGCTACACAAGCGAACAAACTAGCGGTGACATCACTCGCTTGTTCAAACGATAAGCGTTTGGTGTAGACGGATCCAAAGCCCTTAACCCTACCAAAGTTGAACTAATGAGGTACCCAAAAAGACCCCAAAGTGTCAATCAGGCAATGGGGTACACATAAAAGAAAGGGGAGAGGCAACAGCAAGATCACGCTGTGTTCAAAGAACATAAGGGCCCCCCAGTTTTTTTTATTCCTTCTATTTCTGTTTTAGGCCTCTTTCACACGGGCGGCACGATATCGCCGCAAGAAAATATCACGATTTTGTGTCACTACAAAGTTACACAACTTTATAGCACTCTTTTGCCCTACCCTGAAAATAAGCCCTAGTGACATAAAAAAAATTAAAATAACCCCAAATACATCACCTAACAGCCGCTGTTCACTCTGCTTCACCTTCCCTGCTGCTCCCCGTCACTTGCTTGTAGTATTCTCTCAACGCTTCCCGGTCATGGGTTTAATTTCCCCGCCTCCAGGAAGCGCTGCCTGTGATTGGTTCTCAAGCACCGCAGCTCAGCCAGTTGGCTCATTGGCTTTAATGAACCAATCACAGCCATTCATTGAATGGTTCCGATTGGTTCATCGAGCGCTGGCTGATTGGCTGAGTCGCAGCACTTGAAATCCAATCGCAGCCAGCGCTTCCTGGAGGCGGGGAAATTGAATCCCTGACCAGGAAGTGGTAAGAGAATACTACAAGCAAGTGCCAGGGACCTGGAGAGAAGATGCGGCGGAGTGAACAGCGGCTATTAGGTGATGCATTAATAATTTTTTATGTATTTCTATGCAGCCAGCGCTTATTTTAGGGCTTTTACAGTAGGATTTCCTGCTGTAAAAGTTGCATCCTACTGCACGAAAACCACGTTTTCATACGATGCAACAGAAAGGAAGGGTACAAAACATCGCAAATCGCAGCAATATTTATCAACCTGCGGTTTGTTTTGTTTTTTCTCGCATGTTGCATGCTACAAAACCTCTCTAATGTGAAGGAACCCATAGGAAAGCATGGGCTCTACGTACATGCGATTTGTAGCGCTGTCGCATTGCGAGAAAAGAGTGTGATTTTTGTCGCCCGTGTAAAACCGGCCTTAAGACCCTTCTAAAATCTAGGAATACAAGCCCAAAACCCGAGGCTACAGCACTGAGGACACCCGAGGACTACATGAGGACACCCGAGGACTACATGAGGACACCCGAGGACTACATGTCTACCATCAAGACAGGAGTTGCTGTTCTTTCTCTCTTCTTCCCACTTTGCTCTATCTCTAACCGGATTGGGGTTTTTTAACCTTTGTTTTGGAGCACTCTCCATGTATTGTGGAGACCCTGTTCTGTTTGGGATATTGTTTCCAGGATATCACTTTATCCTAGCACCTTCTAGTGAGGAATCAGTGTAACATTTGTAACGCTCATTTCTCCATAGGTGTTGCAATCATCCTGGTTAGTTTTATTTCTATGAGCATACTCCTTATTTTTCTGGGAGTCTTTCTATTATTGGAGGAAGTGGTATTTTGGTACAATTTTTCTGTTATGGGCAATTTATCATCTATTCATTTGCCCATACGGATAGGTACCCCCTATTTTACTATATAACAGCATAGCTTACAGCATAGGGCATCTGCTTAGGTTAATCCAATTATACATGAGATAGATATTTTACTATCAAGGACAACTATTCTTTTTCCGTGTCTTATGACACTATCATGCATTAAGGTTCCTGATGAGTCTGTATGAGACAGAAACGCGTTGAACCAGTCTGAACCAACCTTGAAACAATTTTTCAAAATATCCCTTTTTTTGCTAGGAGAACCCAGTCTGGTTGTCCACTGGTGTTCTGAACTTGTCTTTTATTGGTCTTTGAAACCACACGTTGCATGAGAACCCATCATATCGTTGAATGTGGTTCTCCTGCTGTTTCATTAGAATCTATTGTATTTCTGGATTGATAACCTGTGGCTTATAGTCTATCAGCCACTTGTGTTTATCTCTCGGAGGTACTCAGCGGAAGCATTGATTGGTGTCCGTGTATTCAGAACTAATTTTCATCTAGTTCTGTGGATAGAAGCCAATCATAGACTTCTGCTGGTTTCTCGTTCTGGGATTACTTTTTGCCCGCTACTATTACTTGAACAGGGCATTCCTCTGGATAGAACCGCACTTGTCTCTTACCGGGACGTCAATTTCAGAGCTCTGGGGCTTCTACTGGGTCGCTTGCTCATTTTGCTCCTGGTCTAGCTTATGGGACATAGGGCGAACCCAGGGGCTCGCCACCACTAGAAGCTGACTGTAAACCACCCACTTGGTGGAATTTTTTTCCGCTTCCACCCTTTCTATAAGGGTAGACCTCGATATGGTCCTCTAAATAGATTTGAATTGATTTTGGAGCGGTTGATATAGTGAGTCGGTAGTGTCTTATCCATCAGTACACTCCTGTACCACCTTGGAGGGATCAGCTTCGTAGATTTTTTTATCGGTTCTTTTCCAGGGTTGTATCTCCTGCTCTGTTTCTGTTTTGTTTTGTTTTGTCTGTTTTTTGTGAGGCCCAAACATTTTATATATATTTGTCAATAAAAGTTATATTTTAAGGGATACACCCAGTGAATATTTGTTGAAAAGCCTTTCCTTTGTATCCCTCTGCCTCTGTGAATTATTGTAAGAGAATACTACAAGCAAGTGCCAGGGACCTGGAGAGAAGATGCGGCGGAGTGAACAGCGGCTATAAGGTGATGCATTCATAATTTTTTATGTATTTCTATGCAGCCAGGGCTTATTTTAGGGCTTTTACAGTAGGATTTCCTGCTGTAAAAGTTGCATCCTACTGCACGAAAACCACGTTTTCATACGATGCAACAGAAAGGAAGGGTACAAAACATCGCAAATCGCAGCAATATTTATCAACCTGCGGTTTGTTTTGTTTTTTCTCGCATGTTGCATGCTACAAAACCTCTCTAATGTGAAGGAACCCATAGGAAAGCATGGGCTCTACGTACATGCGATTTGTAGCGCTGTCGCATTGCGAGAAAAGAGTGTGATTTTTGTCGCCCGTGTAAAACTGGCCTTAAGACCCTTCTAAAATCTATGAATACAAGCCCAAAACCTGAGGCTACAGCACTGAGGACACCCGAGGACTACATGAGGACACCCGAGGACTACATGAGGACACCATACCCATCAGGGTCCACATCCTGCCCAGTCTCATGCGCTGCAGTTATGTGTGCACATTGATGTGAATGGTGATCTGGACCGACACAATGGGACAGATTTACTAATCCCGTCTAAGGGCTCCCGGGCGTACACGTTTTTGCATAATGCTTAGCACAACATATTTTCACTCTTACTTTTTGCACTGGCAGGGCAGGTTCATTTGCACGCAGCCGACAAACACGCCCTGATTTAAATGCATATTTCGCCTAATGACTTCCAGATGTGTTCTTTTATCATGGAATTGCTTGGCGTATCGTACATCCTGTTTGCACACCTCCCATAGACTTCTATGGGGATCTTTAGTGCGCAAATGCCCAGAAACATAAAGCAGGTCCTACTGTATGCACAAAATCAGGAAATGTGTACAAACTCATTGACGTCAATGGGTTCTAGTTTCTGCCTGTGAAGGATCCTTAAAGGTGCTTTTAGATGAAACCGTTATTGTTCAAAAATTGTTCAAACAAGCGAAAGTAACCAATAATAGTTCGGTCTAAACGCGAACCAACGACGAACGAGAATTGTTTACGCTTTGTTCGTCAATTTTCCGCAGGCATTAAAATCATCGTTGGCTCGTTTGTTTATCATTCGGTTAATCGGCACTTGTTCAGTCGTCCTCCGTCCCTTATACAGCGAATTTGGAGAGGGAGATTGGATCCCAAAGGGGAAAGATGGCAGTAACCTGTATGGAGTTACTAACAAGTAGAGATGAGCGAGCGTACTCGGTTCGGGTGTTTTTGCACTCGAGCACCGCTTTTCCGAGTAACTGACTACTCGGACGAAAAGATTCGGGAGGCGCCGGGGGTGAGCTGGGGGTAGCAGTGGGGAACAGGGGGAAGCTCTCTCTCTCTCTCCCCCCCCCCCCCCCCCCCCACTCCCCTCTGCAACTCCCCGCTCACCCCCGGCGCCCCACCCAATCTTTTTCGTCCGAGTAGTCAGTTACTCAGATAAAGCGGTGCTCGAGCGCAAAAACACCCGAACCGAGTACGCTCGCTCATCTCTACTAACAAGGCTTCTAAAGGTGCGTGTAGGGAGTCTTCACTTTTGTGGGGATTTTTGCCTGTACTATATGCAGAGAATAGAACCCATTGATCTCAATGGACTTGTACAAATTTCAGTTTTTCCGCACAAAAATTTGGAAAACTCAGCATGCTTTACTTTGTGCCAATCTGTGCACCAAGGGTCCCCAAAAAGTCTATGGAGGGTGTGCAGATGCACTTACAACACGCTGCGTGATTCTACTGGAAAAAGAGCATATCTAGACTAAATATCCATTTAAATTGGGGCGTGTCCATCTGCAGCATGCAAATAAACTTGGGTGTAAAGTGGGTGTAAAGAGTGCAGTAAAATACACCAACATGTGCACAAAAAAACCTCCTTTAACCCATTAGTGACCAAGCGGTTTTTCCATTTTCATTTTTTCCTCCGCCCTCTTTAAAAATCGTAACTCCTTTATTTCTCCATCGCCGTCGCTGCATGAGGGCTTGTTCTTTGTGGGACAAGTTGTATTTTTTAGTGGTACTATTTAATGTGCCATATCATGTACTGAAAATTTTTCGAAAAATTCTAAGTGGAGAGAAATGGCAAAAAAATTAAATTCCGCCATCTTTCAGAGTATCTTGTTTCTGCAGCAAAAAGGACATAACTTTATTCTATGGGTCAGTACGATTGCTACGATACCAAACCTATATAGTTTTTTTTTTTTTTTTGCTGTGCTACTTTTATTTTTTTCAATTTTTTTTCAATTCACATTTTTAAAAATTATTTTCTGCCGCCATCTTCTGAGCGCAATAACGTTTGTATTTTTCTGTTGACTTTGCGGGATTTCCTGTAGTTTACGTTGGTAGCATTTTGGAATACATGCGCCTTTTTGATTGTTTTTATAGCATTTTTTTCTTGGAGACAGTGTGACCAAAAAAGTGCATTTCTGGAGTTCTTTATTTTTTTTTCTGACGACGTTCAGCGTGCGGGGAAAATAATGCATTACTTTGATAGATCAGACTTTTATGGACGCGGCGATACCAAATATGTATTTTTGTTTTATTATTTAGATTATTTTATTGAAAATATAGTGAAAGCTTTTTTTTAAACTTTTATTACTTTTTTTTAACAATTAGTAAAACTTTATTGTTCTTATTTTAACTTTTTTTTTTAAAGTCCCCAGAGGGGACAACAACTTGCGATGCTTTGATCGCGCCTGCAGTATGATGTGATGCCATAGCATCGCATCATGCTGCGATTGGGCAGGCAGTCTATCAAGCTACCCCATGGGGATGGGTGGATAGGCATTCTGTCATGACTGCCCTGGGACTATTCAGAATGCCCCCATCTGCCATGACACAAGCACGGCTTCCTGTGATCTCATAGTGGCGGGGGCTTATGGGACCCCAAACGATGTTCAGGGGATTTACATGCTGCGGTCAGAATTGACAGTGGCATTTAAAAGGTCAACAGGTCCGATGAGCCGCGCAGTTCATCGGAGCTGTTGCCGTCACCTGGGATGCATGAAGAGAGATCCCTGTGCGATCTCCCTTCAAAACGGTGTATCGGTGGTCACTAAGGGGTTAAAACGCAAATACGTTGCGCTGAAGTGTGTGCGATTGGGCATACATCCGTTGGATCTTTCAAATTTTAACTATAACCGTTCAGTGTAAACAGGGTCTACAATGGAACGATGAGCAATGATTCATTCGCCTGTCGTTCATTTCATTCAAGCCCGAAAATCATCGTTCACTACTAGTGCGGTTCAAATACCCATCGTTCATCGTTCTTATTCATTGGCACAGGCACTGAATCCAATAACAGAGCCCACCGATCCAGCACTGAGCTCTGTCATTGGCAGCCTCTAAACGTGACAGCGGAGGGGAGACCCGGAGCAGCGGCACGGGACACGGCAGGACCTGGGAGAGGTGAGTATATGCCTACTTGTTATGCTGCAGCATGGGGAGCTGCTTGTACAGACATTCTACAACTTGGAAGACCCCTTTAATTATTGAAAGGCACATGGGGTTACAACTGAGATTAAATTTCTAATCCGCCGTGTATATAATCAGTGCTGCAGATCTTCAGTGCTACCGTAGTAACGCAAATGGCTGAAGTGCCATTTAGACACAATGATTATTATCGCTCAAAATTTGATCAAAAGACGTCTTTTGAGCAATAATCGTTGAGTCTAAACTCACGGCCATCGTGCAGTTTTCATTAATGATTCGCTCATCAATAAGTCTTATCAGGGCCGTGCAGTTCTTAGCAGGACATCGCTGATACTATTGTTTCAGCTGCTATCCCACTCGGAGAATACAGCCGGAGTATGAAGAAGACAGTGGTCCAGCTGTGTCCTGGATACCCCGCTCGGAGCGCTCAGCTGTATACCAGCTGTGCGCTTAGTGAACACAGCAGGAGTATGCAGAAGACAGCGCTGCAGCTGTGTTCTGTATACCCCGCTCGGAGCGCCCAGCTGTATACCAGCTGCGTGCTCTGTGAACACAGCAGCTGTATACAGAAGACAGCGCTCCAGCTGTGTTCTGTATACCCCACTCGGAGCGCTCAAAAGTATACCAGCTGTGCGCTTCATGAACACAGCAGGAGTATGCAGAAGACAGCGTTACAGCTGTGTTCTGCATTCCCCACTCAGAGAACTTAGCGGGATACCAGCTGCGTGCTCTGTGAACACAGCAGGAGTATGCAGAAAACAGCGCTCCAGCTGTGTTCTGCATATCCCGCTCGGAGCACTCAGCAGGATACCAGTTGAGTGCTCCGAGAACAAAGCAGCTGTATACAGAAGACAGCGCTACAGTTGTCTTCTGTATACAGAGGCAGCCTTCATTTACACACTAATAAGCTTTTAAGTTGCTATTTAGCTACTTAAGAGCTTATGCAAAGTGAACGCTTAAAACTGTCACTCAAACTTCTGTTTGAGCGAATTTTAAGCGATCATCTTGCCGTGTAAGTGCACGCAACGCTTATCGCTCAAAAGGTGGAAGATGAGCGATTTTTGAGCAATAATCGTTGTGTCTAAATGGGCCTTAACACTATTTTTCTGAAAAAAACATAAATCTGTATAATTCTGGGAGGCTACATAGCAAACTTACTGCAAGAACAGAAACCTTGTTGGTGGTTAGGAGCGCAGCGGAAGGAGAAGCGCTGGAGCGCGAGGGGTTTATAGCAGTTGAATATTGTCTAATTCTTGTGGTCATATTTGCATTCCTAACAGATCACAAGACTGGGAGTCACAAAGATCAAGTTTGTTCATTGTGAACGCCCTTGGAACTACTTAGAGCTAGGGCAGCGTTGGTACATAATAGTATAGGTAGACCAAAACAAGTCAGGAGACCTCATATAAAAGAGCTGTGGAGGCTGAAACTCAAGATGTGCAAGAAGATTAGACCCAGAAGGGAAAAGATGGCGGTGTCGGGGGTCCTTCCAAGGGGGAGCAGATGCTAATGTTGCCTAGGTCCAAATTGGTATAAGCAATCAACGAGCGCTCGGAGAAGACACGCTGACCAGACAGTGTGATCAAATTGGCTTCTAGTTTATTCAAGAAAATACATTACATTATATAGACCACAGACTCTTATCTAGTCAGGATGCGCTTGTCTCTTGGTCAGCATTTTATTACATCAACACATTCTTTCTTAATGAACTACTAAGAAGAGAAAACTGGGGGCCAGGACAATCTGTGAATGTACTATAGATAAGCAGAAACCTTGAACAATTCAGAGGAGTCATTTCTGGCCACCTGCCCCCTATCTTTCTTAACCAACTCACATTTTGTATTTCAACTATTTATTCGTATTTTGATAGCTTAGCAACTAAATTAACCCTCTACATCTCCCCCATTCTGGACATAGGGTCCACCATCATGCTAGGTACTTCACCCGAGTGGTGCCGGCTCCTGCCAGATTCCCTAGAGTCATGTGGTGGTCCCAAGGTCCATCTGGGTTAGAGTTTAGCAAAAGCCTTTTCACTACATTTGTTAACACATGAGATTACAATTTTTATAGCTGTATATATGCATAATAGAATCATCACAATTTGTAATATACTTTGTAGAATCCCCATGAACCAACCTCCTAGACCAGAAAACCAATTGGCAGGGTTCAAAGACTAAATGTGTTACCCCACCAGCTATCTCTGGTTTCGGGAGTTTTTATTTGTCCATGCAAACAGTTCTTTTGACAGAACAGGAACAGCCAAGAAAGGAAAACTAGGAAAACTAGTGGCACCAGGTGTGTGTACAAGTCCAAAAGTCTTTCACCTGTGAGGTGTTCAGTCCATCTACCAGTATTTGGTGGTGTCTAACAAAGTGGTTCTGGGCATTGTCTTTTTGCACCCTCTCATAAGGGTGAAGCATGGAGTGAGGAGTCCAAAAGTCCATCAATAAACAAAATGTCCTTCATTTTTCCTTCTCATGGGGGGGGGGGGGGGGGGAAAGCAAAGTAGGGCATGAAAAGTCCCATTAGTCTCAAGACAAGCAACAGTTCCTTCAACTTTACTGAAGTAGGTGTGGTCAGCAGGACTTGATAGGGCCCCTTGAATCTGGGCCCTAGGGATTTCCAGACACGTCTCTTTACGACCACCCAATCTCCAGGTTGTAGGGAGTGAGATCACCCTAGGTTGTCTGGGTCTGGAATGGGAGAAAAAGACTAGATTCTGTGTTACTGTTAGTTGGTCACACAGGTGCTTTACATATCCGGCTACTATGTCATAGCCCTGCTGTAGGGCCTGTGGATGATACAGCTCCAATCTTGGCATAGAGCCAAACAACACTTCTTTTAACTTAAGCGTACAATTTAGTCTTTTAACTTTGTCTAAACTCTGCGGGTGGTATGGAGTGTGAAACGCTTGTTCCACTCCAAGGGCTGACATCACCTCTCACATCACTTTACCTGCAAAATGTGTACCTCTGTCACTCTCAATTGTCTCTAGTACCCCGTATCTGCGGATTACCTCATTCATGAGCTTCTGTGCGGTTACCTGCTTATTTACTTTGGTAACAGGGTAGGTCTCCAACCTGAAAAGAAATCAACAACAACAAGCACATATTCATACTTCCCAACAAGTGGGAGCTGAGTGTAGTCAATTTGCAATCCCTGAAATGGGTAGAGTGGTCTAGGCAAGTGTTATGTGGCAAGTTTACTTCTGCCCTGTTGCTTACGGCAAAGATCATGCAAAATTGGACAAATGATGCAGCAGCTACAGGAAACCCAGGAGCCACCCGTCCTCGTTCAAGCGTCGACATCATTGCTACTTTGAGAGGTGCGTCTTTCCGTGCGTCAGCTGGGCCATCATGGGGGACAGGGACCTCTGTAGGCAGTTCTGCTGACTGTTCACCATACGCCGTCCCATTTCTGCTGCTCCCATATTTAGTCCATTTGTCTTTTTCTTCCTTGCTGGCTTGTAACTGTAAAGTCTTTAGCATATCAGAGTCCAAGTTTTTATCAAAGTCCAAAGTTTTGTCAAAGTCCAAAGTTTTGTCACTGACTCATGCTGTCAGTATCTTTTCTTCTTTCTTCCATGGCTTGAGGGCCGCTGCCTTTGCTGTGCCGTCGGCGAGGGTGTCGTCTCTCGCTTCTCCATTGTAGAAATCGGTGTGAACTCTCCATTGCCAGGTAGTAGTAGTAGGGTTTCCATGAGACTCTGCACCGCTGCACCATTCTTAATTGGCTGTCCTACTGAGGTAAAAGAAAACTGTCTGGCCTTCCATGTTGGGCCGTAATCATGAGCTATGCCAAATGCATACCGGGAGTCAGTGTAAATGTTTGCCGTCTTACTTTCTACCACTCTACACGCTTCAGTGAGGGCCTGCAATTCCGCTTCTTGTCCTGAGACATGCGGAGGCATTCTGCTTTTAGGACATCTTGTTGTGTGACCACTGCAAAACGTGTTACAAACCTTCCCTCATCATTTAGGTATCTAGATCCATCCACAAACAGCTCAAACTGGGGGTTCTGCAGGGGCTTGTCTGTGACATGCGCAAACCCAGCCGTTTCCTGGGCCATGAGGGCCACACAGTCATGCTGGTTTCCGATGTCAAATGCCTCCTGTTTGTCAGTCAGGGAGTTGTAAAACAACTGATCCCCTGTACTTACTCCCCCATTTTGAATCTACGTCACCTAATGGAAGTAAGGTGGCTGGATTCAAGGTGGTGCACCTTTGGCTTGAGATGTTCGAGGAGGAATGCACTGCGAGTTTCATTGTATCTCTCTGGCAAGAGACAGATGTCTACGGCTTACCTGAGTCAGGATACCATGTATATCATGTGGGCTGTAGATCACCATGGTGTGATCTAGGACAAAGTCAGAACTTTTGTCCAGTAGTGCCTGGACTGCTAGAACCGCTCGGACGCATGATAGAGACCCTCTAGCCACCGCGTCAAGATGGGCACCGTAGTATGCTACAGGTCGCTTTTTTGTCACCATGCATTTGTGTCAGTACAGTGGTGGCGTGTCCCGCCATCTCAGTGACGTACATCTGGAAAGGTTTGTCATAGTCTGGCAGCTCCAGTGTGGGTGCACTGGTTATCTGTACTTTCCCTGCGGGGTCAGGGCAAATGGCCGTGAACCCAAACAGTCGTACAGAGGCTGCATGGTAATGGAGGCAGAGCGTGTCCACGACCGCCAGTATGAGTCCAGTCCCAAAAAGGTACGCAACTGAGCATGGGAGGTGGGAAGTTGCATGTCACTTACCACCTTCGTGTGCTCCGGCGTCAGGTGTTTAGTACCTGGACCTAGGCAGTGGCCCAGGAACACTACGTGAGATTTGCAGAACTGAAATTTGTCTTGCTAGCTTTGCAGCCATTCTACTCTGATGGAGGAAACACAAAAGGCTTAGTGATGCATTAAGGCAACTATTTGGGTCAGAAACACACAAAAAGTAAGTCATCAACATATTACAAGAGGGCGGTGCCCTCGGGAATTGGCCAGGCGTCTAATACCAGCTTCATGAATCTGGTGAACTGGTTTTGGGCTATTCTGTGCCCCTTATGGCAGCACTGTCCAACAGTACTGCTTTCCTCTGAAAATAAATGCAAGCAATTACTGACAGTCTGGCTGGCCCTTTAAACTCTTTCTGTTAATGGGGAACAAAATGGGTATTGGCTGGGAAGACACATTCCTTTAAGGGCTTTAAGTTAACATAAAGAAGAGACAGTGTCTGCAATTGCATCTTCCTGGACATGTACCAGGGGGTACTGACGGACCAAGGGGCTAAGAGCTTGTTCCTCTGCGTGCGTAAGAGTGAGGACAGGGAGAGGTGTCGCTTGGTCTGCTGCCATCCGACAGAGGGTCGGGTGACTTTCAGACCCGGGGTGTATACGAGCCTCACCAGACGGGTGAAGTTTGATACAGCATCCCAAGGGTCCCATCACATCAGTTCCCAATATGCTTTCAGGACCTTCCAGCACAAGGAAGCGCGTGAGGCATCGTGGCCCTTTAAACATTACCTCAAGCGGTTCAGTTTCTGCCAGCTGAATTAGCACTTCTGAAACCCCCTTGCACCGATTACTGCTAGACAATCAGGCTGGTATTCTATTTCAAATAGATCATAACCTTGTTGCAAGAAGGAAAAGAAAATTTTTTTTTTTTTTTTAATTTAAAGGGGTTGTCCCGCGATAGCAAGTGGGGTTATACACTTCTGTATGGCCATATTAATGCACTTTGTAATATACATCGTGCATTAAATATGAGCCATACAGAAGTTATTCACTTACCTGCTCCGTTGCTGGCGTCCCCGTTGCCATGGTGCCGTCTAACTTCAGCGTCTAATCGCCCGATTAGACGTGCTTGCGCAGATGGGTCTTTTCCCTTCGGCGCGGCTCGGCAGCAGCGGCATTCTGGCTCCGCCCCCTTGTATGCGTCATCGTGTAGCTCCACCCCCGTCACATGTGCAGATTCCAGCCCATCAGGAGGCAGGAATCGGCACATGTGATGGGGGCGGAGCTACGCGATGACGCGTACAAGGGGGCGGAGCCAGAACTCCGCTGCTGCCGAGCCGAGCCGAAGGGAAAAGACCCATCTGAGCAAGCGCGTCTAATCGGGCGATTAGACGCTGAAGTTAGACGGCACCATGGCAACGGGGACGCCAGCAACGGAGCAGGTAAGTGAATAACTTCTGTATGGCTCATATTTAATGCATGATGTATATTACAAAGTGCATTAATATGGCCATACAGAAGTGCATAACCCCACTTGCTGCCGCGGGACAACCCCTTTAAAAATAGCTGACCAGCAATACCTAGATCACCTATGTCTTCCCTCTTCCCCCATTGAACTAGGGTACTTAATTGGAAGAGTAACCGGGTTCAAGGTAGTAGCAACAGTGAAAAGAATGACAAGAGCACATTGTAGCTGGATTTGACGGGCCAAAAATAAGTGCTTGGGTTGCACTTGTATGCTCTGGGTGTCATGGGGGGGGGGGTGAGGACCACTAGGGGGTAGTTCAATACCAACTCCGAAGATTTGTCAACCATTGCCTGTACTGCTGCCACCACACAAACACATGAGGGAGCTCCTCGAGCCACTGGATACAGCCTCATGGAGTAGTATCCAAGTGGCCGTGGTTGTCCTCCGTGCTTTTGTGTCAAGACTGTCGTCATATGGCCAGAAAATTCAGTACAGAAAAGAATAAAGGATAAAGTGTAAAAGGGTGAGAAATGAGTAGTTGCATAAGAGAGGAAACAGAGTGGACCCATGGGCGGCAGTATGAAACAAGGCCCAGAAAGGTGCAGAGTCTGGCAGCAGGTATAAGTACAGGTATGGCCATTTGCGCGTTTCTTCTACAGAACATTCTCTCAGAGACAGTATAATTGTGGCTTGTTGGCAGGCTTCCAAATTATCAGCACACAGCGCCTACATGCGGTGGGTGGCTGACTAACACCTCATCAGCACACAACACCTACATCACACATTTTACATTCATTACAGTCTGAGCACGGGTCATTAACTCTCATCCGTTCATGCGGTCAAGTCTCATTCAAATGTTAGTAAGAGTTCACACAGGACATAACGCGTATGATGCAACTGTCCTCATCTTGCAAACAAATGCATTCAATTCTGTTTAAGCAAACAAGGCTACTGTCTCCGCTAGGGTTCTCCGCTCTAATCTTTGGCCTTGAGAAGCACACATTCCTTCTCTGCAAATCTCACTAAACTCTATTCCTCCTCACTGTACCCCCCTCCCTTCAGAGACAAGGGGGGGGGGGGCGACTTGCAGCTGCGGCTTTTCACAAATCAAGCATTAACCCTCTATTTATTCCTATATATATATATTCTATTTTTAAAACCATATAATTCACATAATATATTCAACGTCTGTCTTTCTTCTATGACTTTGAATTTTACCTCTCTTATGAAACAGATTTTTGGAAAGCAGCCAGAACATTCAGACTCTAACAACATTAACCCCTAGTAATTATAAGAGGTATATTTCTCTGCACAGACTATCAAACAGATGGCAGGGGAATAGTTAAACACATAAAAAAAGGACAAAGAAGACTAAGACGTATAACAAAGATTAGAGTATATAACATACAAGACAAACTATAATGGTTATTTGTCACATAATTATCCACAGATTCTGCATAAACTTGCTTTATGTCCCAAAGGAACACAAACTATAAAATAATTCCCTTTCTCTGATAACTGCCGTATCTACACTTGCCTCAATCTATCTATCTAACATACTTTTAACCTTTACTATCTCTGAATCTTTCCCAAACTTGCTAGTTGAAGATTCCCAGAATTTTAAAACACCTGCTTTTCTCAACAATTTGCTACATTCTTTCCCCACGGCTAAATTGCTTTGTCTGACCTTTGCTATTTCTCTAGCTGTTCCCATATAGGCATACTCCTTGCCTTGGACGTTTCTAATATTGTCTGTAACCGGCGTCTCTGATATCGTATAGGCTTACCTACCGATATCCTCCCCTTCCCTCACTCCTATTATCTCAATGGGGGTAAAATCTTCCAGCAATCACACAGATTACTTCGGAGGGTTGAGGGGAGACCACATTTACTGATATCTTCCCCTTCCCTCTCTCTTATTCCTGCCCCCATCTCAATATGCCCACTATTCTTCACGAAGTAAACAGGACACTATTTTCACACAGTACGTTATAGGAGGACACGCAGTCGTCCTTGTCCCGGAATAGTTTTACAGCGACTTCCAGTAATCCCACAGATTACTTCGGAGGGTAAGGGGAGCCCCCACTTGCCTCTCAGGGAACTTTTGGTGATATTATAACAAAGCCAACAAAAACAGATAATTGCCAACGTAATACAAACAATCAGTACAGAAACTTCAAGAATTTCCTCAGGCAACATGGCATAAAACAACAGGGTATGAGTTCTTGCGTCTATTACAGTTTTATGAACACATACGTTAAAATATGGCGGAGTATCCTTATAAATACATGCAGCGACTAACCTTCTGTCAACGATGAGCCCAAAAATCAGGGAAGCCCAGAATCGAAGTGGCAAGACAAGGGCCTACCTTTCACCGGTGATTTTTGGAGTCTGGGGTCCCGTGATCCTGGTCCCGTGGTGTTGGCAGTTGGCGTCGTCAGATATCGGCTGCAGGTAAAGAATAAACTCCGCCCCATGTTCTGGCGCCAAGTAACTGTCGGGGGTCCTTCCAAGGGGGACCAGATGCTAATGTTGCCTAGGTCCAAATTGGTATAAGCAATCAACGAGCGCTCGGAGAAGACACGCTGACCAGACAGTGTGATCAAAATGGCTTCTAGTTTATTCAAGAAAATACATTACATTATATAGACCACAGACTCTTATCTAGTCAGGATGCGCTTGTCTCTTGGTCAGCATTTTATTACATCAACACCTTCTTTCTTAATGAACTACTGAGAAGAGAAAACTGGGGGCCAGGACAATCTGTGAAAGTACTATAGATAAGCAGAAACCTTGAACAATTCAGAGGAGTCATTTCTGGCCACCTGGCCCCCTATCTTTCTTAACCAACTCACATTTTGTATTTCAACTATTTATTCGTATTTTGATAGCTTAGCAACTAAATTAACCCTGTACAGCGGCTACATGTAAGGAGTTACCAACAAGCCTGCTTCTAAAGGTATGTTTAGGCAGTACGAATATCGTCAGATAGTCATTCAGTGTAAACACGGCCAACGCTCGAACGAATAATGAACTTATCGTTCATTTCATGCAAGCATGAAAACCATTGTTGGCTCATTCACTGATCATTCAGTCGTTCTCATTCACTAGTACACAGGCGGATTGGCAACTTAAAGTGGCCCTAGGAAAATGTACCAATGTAGCAGCACCAACCATAATGGCTGCCTCACTACCACTGGTGGAACGATAGGGGATGCGGTTGCACCCGGGCCCAGGAGCCTTAGGGGGCCCATAAGTCTGCTCTTCTCCATATAGGGAGCCCAGTACTATGAATACAGCATTATAGTTGGGGGCCCTGTTACAAGGTTTTGCAGTGGGGCCCAGGAGCTTCAAGTTACGCCTCTGGTTACTACGGTAATAAAGTATGCTATGCGCCTCTATGCTATTTGTGCTGCATGGCCACTTTCATTCAGTGTGAATGGCTGGCTGTGCTATGCTAATAGTGTAGATGCTACACACTGTGTCCCTAGCATGATAATGCTGTTACATCTGTAGGTAGGTTAAAATGATCAGAAATAGGGGCAACACAAATTAGTGGGGTCAGAAAACGATTCCAAGCGTAGACAGTATAAATAATGCACAGGAAATGTTTTTGTCACAGATGTCTGTGCAGAAATGCTGCGGATTTGCTGTAGATTTAGCCCTTGCATTGTAAAGGATGAAATCTGCTTTAAAAATCCACTGCAAGCAATTGACATGCTGAGGATGCCAGCATGCACCTGGGGGTCCATCACCACTCTAAAGGCCTATTTAGACACAACAATTTTTGCTACAAATTCGCTCAAAGCCGTCTTTTGAGCAATAACCGCTGTTTCTAAATGCACGGCCATCGCGCAGTTTTCGTACACAATTCGTTCCTCGCTCAATTCTAGTTTTCTAGAAATGAGCTATGAACTCTTAGCAGCGGTGCAGACTGTTATCACAGTCGGCAGCACTGATAAAATTCTTTCAGCTCATGTCCCGCTGCTAGCTCATTCAAATCTACACCTGGCTGAAGTTGGGTGTCACAGCCAACTGATGCCAAAATTCTTCATCGTAAGACCACCAAGCCAAATTTCTGTTCAATTTGTAGGTATTGAATGGAATCTCCATTTAACTAAAAAAAAATTCTACCCCCTTTTCCCAGAAAATGTTGACACAGTACATGAGTAGTTGATCATCCGGGCAGAAAAAGGGCCCTGATTTCTCCAAATTGGGTAAATCTAGCCCAATTTTTGGTGAATATTGTGAAAAAATTGAATTTTCTAAAATAACTGCTACAGATGTCAGAATGCAGCCAATTAGCAGCCAAGGCATCTTGATGATGTCACCACACCTGTCCTCTATCTTGCATATCGGCAGCAGTTACATTGAACAGCTGCATCACATAACCTAGCCATATATAATACTAGCTGATATACCCGGCTTTGCTCGAGTTCATTTGGTACTGGTGTTTATCTGGTGTTCACACGGAAAATCTTATGAAGTCGTGGTTACTTTAGAGATACTGAGGAAAAAGATATGTTCACCATTTTGCATAGTTCTCTGCGTTACCCAGGAAACACCACGGGGAGGTAACCATGCGACGTTTCCTTTATATAAAATGACATCAGGAAGTGGAAATTTGGCCGCTAATTCTTTTGCGCTAGAATTGAATAATCGAGTTGGGATCCATTAACTTTTCTTATTTATGACATAATCAATGACTGTTCCAAATTTCATGTTTCTATGACACCAAGAAGTGAGAGAATTAGATTACGTACGTAAAATTTGGACGCTAGTTCTTTTGCGCTAGAATTGAATAATCAAGTTGGGACCCATTAACTTTTCCTATTTATGACATATTTAATGCTTATGGCAAATTTCATGTTTCTATGACATTGGGAAGTGAGAGATGTAGATTATGTTTGTAAAATTTGGAAGCTAAATCTTTTGCACTTAGAATTGAATAATCGAGTTGGGACCCATTAGCTTTTCCTATTTATGACCTAATCAATGCTCGTGCCAAATTTCACGTTTCTATGACACCAGAAAGTGAGAAAATTACATTCCGTACGTAAAATTTGGATGCTAATTCTTTTGCGCATAGAATTGCATAATCGAGTTGGGACCCATTAGCTTTTCCTATTTATGACCTAATCAATGCTTGTGCCAAATTTCACATTTCTATGACACCGAAAAATGAGAAAATTACATTCCATGCGTAAAATTTGGACGCTAATTCTTTTGCGCATAGAATTGAATAATCGAGTTGGGACCAATTAGCTTTTCTTGTTTATGACATAATCAATGCTCGTGCCAAATTTCACGTTTCTATGACACTGGAAAGTGAGAAAATTACATTCCGTGCGTAAAATTTGGACGCTAATTCTTTTGCGCATAGAATTGAATAATCGAGTTAGAACCCATTAGCTTTTCCTGTTTATGACATAATCAATGCTCGTGCCAAATTTCACGTTTCTATGACACCGGAAAGTGAGAAAATTACATTCCGTACGTAAGATTTGGACGCTAATTCTTTTGAGCATAGAATTGAATAATCGAGTTGGGACCCATTAGCTTTTACTACTTATGACATAATCAATGCTCATGCCAAATTTCGAGTTTCTATGACACCGGGAAGTGAGAGAATTAGATTCTGTACGTAAAATTTGGACGCTAATTCTTTTGCGCTTAGAATTGAATAATTGAGTTGGGACCTATTAACTTTTCCTATTTATGACATATTCAATGTCCATGCCAAATTTTACGTTTCTATGACATTGGGAAGTGAGAGATTTAGATTATGTACGTTACATTTCTACGCTAATTCTTTTGCGCTAGAATTGAATAATCAAGTTGGGACCTCTTTACTTTTCCTATTTTGGAGATAATCTATGCTTGTGCTAAAATTCATGTTTCTATGACATTGGGAAGTTGGAGAACTTTTGCCCAGTCAGTCAGTGAGTGAGTGAGTGAGTGAGTGAGTGAGTCAGTCAGTAAGGGCTTTCGTCTTTATATATATAGATAGGCGCAGTCTAACGAGCGGCCACTTTATAGCTCAGTGCAGGACAGAGAAGCTGCATCACACTTATAGGGCTATATTACACAGATGCTGCGATTTTCGGCCAAAAATCGCATGAACAAGAGCCAGTCACAACCAAGTCGCGGTTGCATCTCCCCGTTCAGACACCCGGGTGCGGCATATAGATGCCACAGCCTGGAATACTGTCAGCCAGGGAAAGCTAGTTGCTGAACTCCCTTCTGTTTCCCTCCACCTCTCCACATCTTGCCATGAAGGAGAGGGGACGGGGTGGGAGCTTAGCTTAGCTAGTCGTGCTAGATATCGCA
Source organism: Eleutherodactylus coqui (assembly GCA_035609135.1). Classification (NCBI taxonomy): domain Eukaryota; kingdom Metazoa; phylum Chordata; class Amphibia; order Anura; family Eleutherodactylidae; genus Eleutherodactylus; species Eleutherodactylus coqui. The sequence continues at coordinate 103,216,176 of CM069417.1, read as the reverse complement.
AAAAGAAAGGAGATGTTGTGATTTTTTTATTCACGTAGCATCACAAGAGTGAAAATAACACAAATGAGAATGAAACGATTGAAAATCATTGATTTTGTAATCATGTGGTTTCACTCACTCTCATATCGAGCGAAAATTGCACTATTTTCCCGCCAGTGTGAAGGCGCCCTTATATGCCTATACTAAATACATTGGGTCAGGGTATATTTCTGCTGCTGTCATCGTATATAGCAGCAAAGCAGACAGACAGACGGACTACGCTTTGACGTTGGGAATATTGCAGTTCTCAGTTTGTGACCTCAGACATTGCTCAAAGTTGCAAGTCCGGACGCTACAAATTATATCCAGGCCTTCTGCAGTAATAAAGAGGGATGGCTCACAAAGATACAAGCTGTACTCTGTGGCCTTCTGTTTTCACATATTGTGCCGCCCAGGGATTGCTGCCTAATTAGCTGACTATGTTTTTTGTGCATATATAAAAAAAAATCAAAATAGGAAACCGCAAAAGACATATAGTGTGTGTTAGAGGCCTTAGATGGTGTTCAGAGTCATAAGGCCTCATGTCCTAAAATACATTTAACCCTTTCCAATCCAATGTCGGGTCTGCCCCAACATCATAATTTCCCTCCACAGCTCCGATGTCGGGGCAGGCCCGACACTGCAGTGCAGGAGTGCATCTGCACCCGATCATCAGACACATCGGGTGCAGATGCACTCCTGCACTGGTCCTCATTGAGGACCCCCGAGGAGAAGGTAGAAAGGGTTTTTAACCCTTTCTGCCTTCTCCTTTACACATTACATAGCGCTCAATTAGCGCTATGTAATGCACGGAGATTCCGGCCTGCGATCATGTGACTGCCGGTGTCACCTGACCCTCAGCTCTCACATGATCGCCGAGCCGGGAGGCCGAAGGGAGAATGCGGAAGACGCCAGACAGGTAAGCAGGCCCTCCCACGGTGCTGTGAGCACCTGCATCCTCCTGAACTCTGTCAGTTCAGGAGGGTGCAGGGAAATGTATTTTTTCTCATCCATTCTCAGCAGCTCCAATTTATTTGGAACTGGGGAGAATGGCTGAGAAAAAATAATTGGATTGGAAAGGGTTAAAATCAGCAGCGTTTCACCCACACGCGTGATCCGCGCCCCATAGGGATTCATTGGACACCCGCAGGTAGTTAAATACCTGCGGATGTCATTTTCCCCTGAGGCGCGGATTGCGTGTGCTGGAAAACACCAGCAGCATGCTCTATTTTAGTGCGGGTCTCCCGCAGGCTTCTATTGAAGCCTATAGAAACCATCTGGATCCGCGGCACACCCACAGCTGAATTTCTGCTCTCCGTCGCGGGAGAGCAGGAGTTAAAAAAAAAAATAGAGTGCACGACGCATGCGCGCGGCACGCTGCCGGTGTGCCGAACACATCCGCCGGGCCGAAAAAAGAAGATCCGGCCGCGATGGAGGGCAGATCTGCAGCGTCCGGACAGGTAAGTAAATCTTCTTTTTAGGCCTTATGTCCGTGGGAAAGGAGGGACCCGCTGCGGGATTCTGCATGAAGAATCCGCGGCGGGCCTGATTTTCCCCCGTGGACTTGAGGCCTAAATGCGACCACTACAAATTTGTAGGCCTTACTCAGCTACCTGTGGGGTGAGGGGAATTAAATTATGATATGCAAAACAGGGACAGTTCACAATATAGAATTATAGAAACATAGAAAATTGATGGCAGTAAAAGAGCCCATGATTCATCCAGCCTGCCATTATATTATCTCCTCTTTAATTCTGTTTTAGGATAGAGCTATGCTTATCCCAGGCAGCTTGAATTAATTTGATTGATTTTACAACCACGTCTGCTGGAAGTTTGTTCCAAGCATCTACTACTCTTTCGATAATATATCCCGGCATTGCTTCAGATTCTCCCACCTACTCTCAGATCATGCCCCCTTTGTTCTAGTGTTTGGTTTCCTAATAAATACACTTCTCTCCTGAACCTTATTTTTACCTCTAACATATATAAAGGTTTTGATCGTGTCTTCCTTCCTTCCTCCAGGCTACAAATTAAGTTCTTTATGTTGTTAGTGAAATTTAGATTGGTTCAAAGAAATGGTTCATTCTGATGATCCCTTTAAGACATTCTGAGAGGTTATCGTGACCTGTTCATGAACCATGTAACAATTTTTAATCTTGTACTTTCCCGGAATTATGGAGACACAAATATTTGCAAATTTATCTCAGAAATGGTATCAGGATGCACCTAAGACTGTTAGCTGCGGAGGGGTTATCCTTTAATTGTTCTGTTTGTAGGACATACCAATGTGTTTACGCCAAAAATGATATTTTAGCTTGGGAATATTGTCTTGTAGCCAAAAACGTATGTAATCATTAGAGATGAGCGAGTATACTCGCTAAAGGCAATTGCTCGAGCGAGCATTGCCTTTAGCGAGTATCTTCCCACTCGAGATGGTAGGTTCGGGTGCCGGCAGCGGGCAGGGAGCTGCGGGGAAGAGCGAGGCGGAACGGTGGGGAGATCTCTCTCTCCCTCTCTCCCCCACTCTCTCCCTCTCTCCCCCGCACTTCCTCCTGCTTATTTGCGCTACTCACCGCTCCCCCGCGCCGGCACCCGAACCTTCCGTCTCGAGCGGGGAGATACTCGCTAAAGGCAATGCTCGCTCGAGCAATTGCCTTTAGCGAGTATACTCGCTCATCTCTAGTAATCATATATCCTGCATATGTAACATTTGTATAATCCATCCCATATCTATATGATGGTTTACGCTTTTTCTTCCCTATTAATAAAATCACGGTGTTGGGTGGTTTAGAGCCAGAACCCATTACCATTGACTGAATTCAGATCTCTCGTTCTGAGTTTTTGTTAACGGCATGGTCACTTGTGACTCATACTTATCAATTTTACCTAATTAAGGTGTACTCCTTTAAAAATTCTTCGACAAAGCCTTTCCTGATAAGTTTTGGTCTTGAGACCTCTCGCCATTTTTTGTAGCCCTTTTTTGAACTTGTTCTAGTTTATCAATGTCTTTCTGTAGGTGAGGGCTTCAGAACTGACCCCAGTATTCCAGATGTGGTCTCCCCAGAGCTCTACACAGCAAGACCACAATCTCCGACTTTCTACTGGCAATACCTCTAGCTATGCAGCAGAGCAAAATAAATTTATACTCTGTGGCCTTCTCTTCTCACATATCGTCACTCCACTCAGGGATTTAGGCCCAGTTAGTCGTCTATGGTTTTTGGTGAATATAAACCAAAAAGAATCCCAAACAGGAAAACAGCAAATACACATAGTGCGTGTCGCCGATTAGTTCAAAGTCCCGAGTCGGGCTATTACGAGTTATTGTCAAGCCTTACGTAGCTAGCAGTGGAGTGAAGGGAATTAAATTACTCCACGCAAAACCGGGTCAGTTCACAAAGATACAAGCTATAGCCTATGACTTTGTGTTCTCACATATCGTTCCACCAAGAATTGTGATCCAGTTAGTTGGCAGTGGTTTCTGCTGAATATAAAAAAAAATAATCCCAGACAAGGAAACAACAAATACACAGTGCGTGTCAGCAGCCTCAGACGTTGTTCGAAATTGACTCTCCAGCCACTGTGAGTTATTGGCAAGCTTTATGCAACTATCTGTGGTTGCAAACTAAAAAGTTACATAAAACTGCACTAAAAAGTAAACAAAAAAGAAATAACTATAAAAAATAAATAAAAAGGAAACGGGAAGAAAACCAGGCGTAGGGTACGTGTTGGTGATGTTGGTGGTAGAGGATGGGTAGGTTGGCACTTCGAGTGGCTCTCATTAAGGCAACAGCTTCACGTTCTGTAGGAAGCCAGACAAACCCTCTGCCATTCCTTAGAAGTGGTTCTGCATGTGTGGTATATCGACAGCACACAGGTTGTACAGTGGATGACACAGCACGGCTTAAGTACCATCACCTCCAATTCCAGTCGCAGGCACACAGTAGTCAGTCTGCACCAGTCTGCCATGAGCATCCTCCCCTCTACGTCACCCCATGTTAAATCCCCACAACTTCCAAAGAGGTCCACATGGACCAGTCAGAGGAGCTGTTTGATGATTCAGTGTCATAGATGGCAACCAGGCAGTCTAAACAACCAGACGGAGAAGACCAAGACATCAAATGCAATGATGCCCAACCATTTTGTCCCCTGAAGAGGAAGATGAGGGTGGATCAGTGCTCGGTCAGCCCTCCTCAGGCAATGTGTATTCAAGGGGATGTGGAAATGGCGGTGCCAGCTCCTGGTGCTCACTAAGTCCACTCAGGAGGAGGACAACAAGGAGCAAGAGGAGCTGGAAGAGGTACTTGATTTAACATGGAGAGGCAGGGAGTCATCAAAGCAGCTCACACAGGGATGAGGAAGCCGGGCAGCACCATGCCAAGACAAGGAAAAGGGTGTTTGCAGAAGGACCGTACTGCCACCCTCAGGTACTTCTAGTCACAGCAGCAGCAACATTAGGCCCACAGCTAGGTCTGCTCACAGGACTTGTGCAGCTTGGCATTCATTGAAACCGTGTGTGGATGACATCAGAGCGGTCATCTGTAAGATCTGCGGTAAGCATTTAAAATGTGTCAAGAATGTAAACAACCCCAACAGAACATGTATGAACAGTCACATGAACTCCCACCACCCGCTGCCTTGGAGAGCCCAGCTGGGTCAGAGGGCAAAGAGTCACCCTCACCCTGCTCCCTTATCCGCTGCTGTAGCACCATGCTCTGCTAAACCCCATATGTCTACTGTAGAGCAGCCACATGGCCAAAGAGCTGCTGACCGCACTGCAGGCGCAGGCTGACTGCTCACATTCTGAAGTCAGGCAAGGTTGTGTGTCACAATGTTTTGCCAAGTTGAAAGGCAACAAGTTCAGATACGGTTTTAAAGAAGGACAGATAGGTTGATGCAACTCAATTTTATTAATGAGATAATAATTGAACAGAATGGTATAAAATAAGTGATAATTAAACTAAGTTACATGAAATAGGTGATATGGAATACACTTTTACAATATCTCTTATGCAAAGGTTACGTACTGATATCACCAAGAGTTATACATGAATGACATTCACCTTACCTAGGAATATACTCACATCACAAACACATCATCTGTCTTGGAACATCAACTGCAGGAAGAGTCAGCGAAAGGCAGAGAACCAGTCCCATCTGTAGGAGCCTTCCTTAACATCATCTGTCTGGACATCCACTGGAGAAGCGGGCAGCGGAAGACAGAGAGCCCCTGGGAAACTACACCATGAGAGGGCGTCCCCTGCTCATGGGTCCACGGCTTCTGTCTTCCATGCATCAACTTCAATCTTCTATACTCTATAAACCAGCTTAGTCATCTACTATGTCCTAAACTGCATCTTCGCAAAGAACAAAGGTTTGTTTCCCTGAACTTATCACACATCCAAGGTGGCCACATTTTGGAGTGTAACAAAGTCTGGTCAAACAAGACCTTATCTCAGACAATGGTGATGTTAGCACTGGATTAACCGGGCTCAACAGATCTCTACCGGAGAGGTTCATATTCCAGACAATGATATACTCATGTAGAATCAAATTATACAATCATCACAATATATATATTCATGGCTGCTAAGATACAAAATGGCGGGCTACAAATAGTCACTTTTATACATTTTCACCACATACAATGCCTGAGGAATCTCACACATGTACCTTGTTTTGCCCATGTGATGAACCTGGCAGTGCAGCGCTTCCCAAGCTTTTACCCAGGTTTACATCCACTGCTGGAAAAGGCCAGAAAAAGGTGCTCGCAGTGTCGGCGTTCACACTCAGCCGCCTCTTGCCTGGTGCAGGTGAAGCAACAGGTTGACCAACCACCCAACCATCTCATCAATGAGATGCCACCATGGTGTAATTCCACATGGCATATGTTGGAGAAGTTAAGCAAGTAGCAGAAAGTGATCACAGAGTACCAGATGGTGTATGCCGCTAGCAGGCGCTGTATGGAGATTGCTTATGAAATGACTGAAGATCACAGACGTTTGTGCCATTTTAGCCTGCTTTGAGGAAGAGACCAAAAGGGTCAGTCATCATGACAAAGTAATCAGACACTACAGAACCTTAGGCACAATGACTTGCCGTTGTCACAGGAGGAAGAGATACCAATCTCCCAACCTTATGGCCAGTCCGCCATTACTCAACACCACATTGAGCGTGGCTTTGGGAAAGAAAGGGAGGCATCTTCTCCAACACATTTCTCTACCCATGGGAGAAATATGGAGGAGGAAGAGTAGGATCAGGATAATTTAGGTCTAGAAGCAGGAGAGCGGGCTATGTAACATTCTTTCCATCTATCACTAACCCCAGCTATTCTATGTGGATGGCAGGACCAGCCAGAAGAATGTGGGCCATCACCCTTAGGCACTTTCAGGCATATGAGTGCTTTAATGCTGCAGTGCTTGCAGAAGGACAGTCGCATTGCCCACATCAAAGTGACCCTGAGTTTTACTCCGATTGACTTTAATGTTAGTTGGAATTAGCTGTCCTAATTTACCATGATTTTGGTGAAATTGGCCTGATCTTGACATGAACTGACTATTTTATTAATCGCTCACCACTATACATGAGCCATAACTGCAAAAGTTTTAACAAATTCGAAAATATGTTTGCTACCCTAGACTTCCTATCTAAAGCTCTTTAAAATGAACGCTCCTTATCAGCTGTCATGTGATCCATAGATAGAGACCGTACATCAATGTATTCACTGATACGGAGTACCAGCATTAGACCGACTCGCCATCATCGCTATGGCCAAAGCTGGATCTACGCCGCCTCTTCCTGTTTCTCCAATCCGCCCAAGCCGAACATCCTTGAGCTAGCAGTTAAACCTAATGAAGGAGATGATAGAGATGCTGCATGATGAAGGTTGAAGATGACGTCCAAACAAATCTGAACTAATCCACTGCCCAGTGCCGCCTCTTGCGATTTCTACAGGTGTGCGATCCTCCTCTGTGATGCTTCCTTTTTGTCCCACAATGGCGCCTCTTGACCGGCAGAGGAAAAAACAGGGCAGTGAATGCACAGCAACACTAGATTGCAAGCGCCCAGTAATATCATTACTGCGTTCCAAGCGCCCTCTGCTGGCACGATCTGGTACTACAGAAGTAGAAGCAGGAACAGCATTCACAGATACAGGTGACTATGCAGGACTTCCCCTAGAACAAAGGCTTTCTTCTGAAGCCACAGTTCCCGAAGCAGAGACCACCTCCAGGCAAGACCTATTAGCAGAGGATCCAGACCTCCCAGACAGACCCACCCTCTCAGCCGATATACTCAATGCATCGGTGTCACTAGCAAAGAGCCTTGAGGTGCACACAGTAGGACCCTTGTTATGTTCACTGCTGGCAGCTCCTGCCCGCGACATGATCTCATTCAGTGTTTCCCATAGAGCTGCCCTTACTGCCCCCTCTCCCTTAGCATTGGACAGCCAAAAGCTGAGAAGGCAGTGTCAGACTGTAGAGCCCAGGGCCCACCAGTAAAATTTATTCTGGGGCCCACCGTACAACTACATGCAAATATTACCTTCAATAGAAAGGTAGCTGCATTTGCATGAGGCCCTGTTCTACTAAAGTATATGGAGAATTCAGCAGACAGAAATGTAAAAATCCTGTGCACAGCTCACAGGTGGTAGGAGACTAGGGGCCCACCCTGGCTCGGGGACCACCGGGGGATTCACTTGTTCCCCTGTGGGCCAATCCAAGCCTGCAAGAAGGTGCCACAGAGAGTAGGAGTTAACATTGGGAGGTGGTTTGGTGGAATTAGCTCCACTGAGTTCCAGACGTCTCTCCAGGTGATAATTGCTGTCCCAGTCCTTGATAGTTGGCGGTGCCTAGCAGCCTTCAGAACCTGACGCTGAGTATGGCAAGGGACCGGGACATCCTAAGAGCACTATCTCTTTCAGGCTATGATGGAATCTCCGGGATAAATGCTGCAATGTTCCAGCATGACCGACAGCCCCCCTTACTCAATGACAGTCACTCTCTCCAGTACCAGGCATCATAAAGTTGTTCTAGTCTTGCTGAAAATGATGCAGTTTTCTACTGCAGCCTCTTTATTATAGTCCTTTTGATGGTCACCTTACTGCAGCAAAATCTGACCAATCAAGCTTGTGCCTTCTTCACCTCCAAGCAGCTCCCCTACCCCATACCACTGCAGTCCCTCGCCCTCTTTAGTGCCATTGAGACTTTGCGCAAGCATTACTGTGATCTTACATAGTTCTGGGCCTTGGGACATACTAAAAAGAATGAAGAAAAGTAATGAACAAAAAGCATGAACAATATTACCAATTAGTGAAAATATAAAGGCAAGTATAAAAATGTTCCTGTGTAAGATAATTGGAATTGCAACGAGCAGAAAGGTGCAGACACAGCCTGAGGGGATTGTACTAACTTTAGTGTGGTCAACGGTGGTGGCTACTCCAATGAAGATGGCTACTCCTGCAGTTGGAGGATTGCAATAGACCTCTGTAGCTTGAGGGTGATTGTCAGATCGTGACGCCAGTACCTTTGAGGGTGGACTCGTGTTTGTAGTGAAGAAATAGCGAGACAATAATTTTCCTCTGCAAGATTTAAAGTGGAATGAACAGGATATACATGTAGTTTAGAAAAGAATGAACAGCTATTCCACATAAGTATATGCATAATAATTTTCCTGTGCATAACCGACATGGAATGAACAGGATTAATAAACTATTGATAGTGGAATGAAAAAATATTCTACAAAAGTAGAATCCTAATAATTTTCGTGTGCAAAATAGATGTGGAATGAGCAACATAAATATGTAGTTTGTAGTTGAATGAATACATATGCCACATAAGTAGATGTATAGTAATTTTCTTGAGTCTAAGGGCTTCTTCAGATGGGCGTGATTTAGTCCCGTTAAGCGATCGTGATAATCACAGCACATTAAATGGCTGTGATTGTTTCTTGAGTGCCGCAGCTCAGCCAATCACTGCAGTGCTCGATGAACCAATCAGAGCAAGCACTTCCTGGAGGCGGGATTTATGAACCCCCTGACCAGGAAGCAGCGGCTGAAGACTACAAACAAGTGTGGAGGAACTACTGGAGGAGAAGAGCGGCGGAGCGGACAGCGCCTGTTAGGTAATGTATTGGTTTTTTTTGAAATGTAGCTAGTGCTTCTTTTCGGGGTAAAGCTTATGTTTCAAGCCCCCTCGAAAATCCCGACAAAACAGTGCTACACAGTAATTTACAAAATTGCGATATCGCACAGAGCACAGCTGTGATATCACTGCGATTTACTCGTGGCGTTATACCTGTCACCCGTGTGTAAGAGGCCTTACTTTGACTATAAACTACAGATATATCTGGTTCATTGCTTGTCAATCAGGCACATCAAAATAATGAGACGTCTACAGAAGCTGAATTTGTATTAAGTCCAGCATAAACTATCCAAGATCCTGTTCATCCCATCAAGCCATGGCCCCCGCATGCACAACTTTTTATATGAAACATGTTCATTCCTTTATAACCTTCACATGGTTCATGTTCATTCCATGTTTAAGAACAGGAATGAACAGGAATAGATAGGTGTGTTTTTGTCCCAGTTTGCGACCGTGAAAATCACTATGTACGAGAAAAAATGGGGCAGGAACTATCTTCCCGCTTTTCCCCCCGTAACTCATGCGTAATAGCATGGAGTTTGAATAGTCAGAAAAAACAAACCCCCTGTTCATGTGCAACAACACTCCGTAGTGGCGAGCGTATTAGCGCATGCACCCATCTGTTTAAGCTCACATACTATAAGATATAGTTATATCCTGTTCATTCCATGACTACCAGGCATAGAGAAATGATTAGGCATCCACTGCTGGGGAATATGTGTTCATTCCGCTATAAACTGTTCCATATAGCCTGTTCATTCCATGTGTATCAGGCTATATGAAACTAGGCATCTACTCATTTGGAATAAGGTCTTTATACCGCTATATCCTATTTATTCCACATCTATTAAGCACAGGAATATTGTTGGGCACCTACTTATGTGGAATATTTGTAGATTCCACTGAGAAAATCTATGTATATTCTGTTCATTCCACGAATATCAAGGATAGGGAGGTTTTAGGCATCTACTTAAGAGGAATACGTGTTCATCCCTCTATATACAGCACATTTATCCTGCATTGGAGAATGATTAGTCCCCTTTACTCCAAACCTTCCGCTCCCGTCTTCAGGCAGCACCAGTTCTCCAGAATGCCACCCCAGACAATCAGACTAATTCCCAATGCCCAATGCTTTAAGCGGGCCCTAAAAGCACATCTTTCCAGGGATTCCTCCCGTATTCGTCTTCTCTACTTACCTTACACTTTCCATTCTTCATCCTCCATACATCCTAAGGACGGCTCCACACGACTGCATTTGCGTATGTTTTTGCACGTATAAAATATACATGTGCTGAACACAGAGAATAGAGCTCATGGATTTCAATGGGTTTGTTCCCATGAGTGGGTTTTGCGCACGCAGTAAAAAATAGGACCTCTATCTTTCCGTGTTTTTCACAGCAAAAGCCTCCATTGGGGTGTGCAAATATGCAAGGATATGTGTGAAACAATGGGCAAAACCGCAGAAAAAATACACATCTGAACCTCATTAGGCTAAATAGCCTTTTAATCTATGGCAGGGGTGTGCCGCGTGCCTGTGGGAACTGGTCCTGCGTGTGCAAGAAAGTACAGTAGTATGTGCAGACATGCTCGCAAATCAACCATACATGCGCAGTATAGGGGACACTGCGCCGGCACTATGGCGATGACGTGGCCTCCTTTGCTGCGAATGTGCCAGCCGTTGCATGCGCAGCTGAGAGGACGCTGCGCCGTCACCATTGCAGTGATGTGGCTTCTGTGGCCATTCTGCAACTATGATTGCGGAATCAATTGCGGCGCAGACGGTTTCCATTGACTTCAATGGAAGGCAGCTGTGCATAGTCCTCGGCAATTACAGCATGCCATGATTTCTTTCCCGCAAGTGGAAAATCGCAATCGATTTCCGCTTGTGGGCAGGAAATCGCGTTTTTCCATAGCATGCTATGGGCTGGATTTGCTTGGAAATTCGGAGGTGCTCTGGATTTCGTAGTGCAAATCTGCCCGTGGACGGGAGCGGAAAGCAGACAGACCCTATTATAGTCAATGGGGTCTGTCCGCCGCTGTTTGGTTCCCTCATTAATTGGAGCTGTACAGCCACAGGGATTCCCCTTTCTTGCTCCCTGAATGAAACAGAAAACCGACCCCCTATGCAGATGTGAAACCCTCATTCACCTTTTTTTGCGTATATGATAGTACTGTGTGTGTGTGTGTGTGTGTGTGTATATATATATATATATATGTTTAATACTGCATGTTTTGTCTTATTTTGTGTTGTCTCCTCTGATTTGTAAAGCGCTGTGTAATATGTTGGTGCTGAATACATAAAGATTATTTTAGTATCATTTGCTTTAAAGTAAACATCTGTCTTTTTCATTCCATGTGTATCGGACACAGGAAATGTATTACACATGTAGTTCTGCGGAGTTCATTCTACTATAACCTATACATATATCCCAGTCATTCCACATGAACCAGACACTGTAAAAGTAATAGGCATCTACTAATGTGGAATATGTATTCATTAAACTATACATGCTGTTAATTCCTCGTATATCTTGTAGGAGAATTATAAGGTATCTACTGATGTGGAATATATCTTCATTCCACTTGTAACCTGCACAGGAAAATTATTAGGACTCTACTTTTATGCAATATATTTTCATTCCAATAAGTAGATGCCTAGTAATTTTCTTGTGCCTAAGGCCTTGTTCAACCGAACGCTATTTTAGCGCAGCATAGGTGCGCTAAAAAATCGTGCCTATACTGCGCTAAAAATCGCGTGAACAGGCAGCTCCTCCAGGAGGGGAGAGAGAAGGCTTCACGATTTCCCCATTGCAGGGAGAGAGACAGCAGGGCTATGGGGGCTTAACCCTTAGCCCCGCTCTGTCTCTCCCTGCTATGGGTTAATTCTTCATAGCCCCGCTCTCTCTCTCCCTGCTCTGGGGATCCCCGAGGGATGTGGGCATGGCTAGATAGAGGGGGCGGGACAATAGGGCTTCTCACAGGGGTTCCCCAGAGCAAAGATAGAGGGCCATGGCTAGAGGGCGAATCCCTCTAGTCCCACTGCCTCCTCCCTGTTTCCCCACCCCCTCTGTTTTCCCGCTATAGGGAAATCCTTGAGGGAGAGAGTCCCCTACTGCCCCCCCTACTGCTGGGGAATTGCCCAGCAGTGGGATTGGAGGAATACCCTGCTACTTACAGCAGGACATTTAAAACGTGCTGCCCAGAAGCACATTTTTGATGTCCCATTGTAAACTCCTGTTGGTCCCCATGGGGATTAAGGTAACCCACGGGGCTCCCCTCACCCCCACAGGAACTAACAGGAGTTTACAGCGAGACATTTAAAATGTGCTTCTTTTCTGCAAAGGAGTCCCGTAAAAGTCAATGGAAACTCCTGCGCGGATGACACAAAGATAGGTCAGGTCCTGTCTTTTCATACAGCACAAACCTTAGATGCGGGCGTTGTAGCCACGCATGTCCTTTCTTTGTTAGGTGCAAGTATTTTGCGTGTCTAAAATTCCTTCATGTGAACGCCTCTATAGGAAACCATGGGTTCTTATAGAATTGCTCTTTTCACGCACCTTTAATGTGCGACAACAGCGCTCGTGTGAATGAGGCCTTATAGACAAGGAATGAACAGGATATATATATCCTGTTCATTCAATGTCTATTAGGCACAGGAAAATTACTCTGTATCAACTTATTGGAATATTGTTGAGAGCGCTACAAACTTCACCTATATCTTGTCTATTCTACATGTAGCATGCAAATTGGAAAATGATTAGGCATCTCCTTATGTGCAATATCTGTTCATTCGACAATAAAGTAGACAATACCCACAACGACATCATCCCTAGATACATAGAAAAAAAGGTGATTTCACATCTTCATTGGAGCTTCTGGTCGGAGTTTCCATCACAGATCTGTCACAAAATGCCAGGAGGTAAAGTGCTGCATGCAGGACTTCTTCGTTCAGTAAAATACAATGGAGCGGAAATTGAACAGACCCCATTATAGTCAGTGGGGACCATTCAGCACTGTTCAGTTCCGTCATAAAACAGAACTGTTCAGCCAGGAGATTAACCTTTTCTGCTCCAAGAACGGAGCAGGAAACCAGAACCCCCGAGGAAGATATGAAATCAACCTAAAATATAACTTTTATTGGATAATAGATAAAATAACTATAGGCATAGCACTGGATTTGAGAACTCAGGGGTGGTAGGTGTAATCTTCACTCTCAATCCCATAGATCATGGGTAATATCTAGAATCAGCATAATGCAATAATGGACCAGGAATATAGGAATGCGACTCAAGTCTGCAATACTAGAGTTACATAAAGTATATATGATGCTCCTCAGCAATTCCTGCATTAAAACTATGGCCCCTACCCCTGAGGACGCCACAATGTGGTGAAATATGTTGGGTGGGAGGTGGAGCTTTGCTAGTTTTGAATGCAGGGTTTGCTGAGGAGCATCATATATACCTAATGTAACTCTAGTATTGCAGACTTCAGCCGCATTATGAGAGAGAGAGAGAGAGAGAGAGAGAGAGAGACCTCTCTTCTCCATATAGGGAACCCAGTACTCCTTTCTTTTTGTTGTCCACTATAAGTTACACATCTATCCTGTTCATTCCAAATCTTTTTACACCTTTCTGTAGATTTTCACTTATTGGTTATATTTCTTTTTAGTACGGCCCCTGGGCCTTTCCTTGCCTGGATGGGGAATTACCCTTGATGTTTGGAGGTTTGCACAGAGCTTGTATTGTCAGAAGTTTCTAATTCCTGTTCTCATCTCACACATGTCCCTTCTTCTACATGTTACCCTACAGGACTTGGCTGCAGCTTCTGAGCCCATGTCTTTAGCAAGACCCCTTCATTTTACATAACATTTACAGCACTTCTGTTCTCTCATGTAGAAGAGAGACTGTAGGGTTGGTCTAAGAGGGTCAGGTATCAGGGTTGGGTTGTGACAGCTGACTCTGTCACCCATAAAGGACTCAGGGGTGTGGGCATAGGTGGTGCAGATGTAGTAATCACACCAAGGTCTTGGTGCTGGAGGGGTCCCAAAGCCCCCTCTACCCCAAAATACACCTGTATTACATTGTAAATGGCCCATAGTAGATGGGGTCTGTTACAGATTTTGTTTGAGGCCCATGAGCTTCATGTTATCCCTCTGTTCTCACCGACTCATCATGAGATCCAGGGAGAGACATGAAGACAAAGAACACAGGGGATCATGGAGAAGGGGTTCAGTATTGTATCTATATATATAAAGACGAAAGCCCTGACTGACTGACTCGCCACTAATTCTCCAACTTCCCGATGTCATAGAAACATGAAATTTGGCACAAGCATAGATTATGTCCAAAATAGGAAAAGCTAATGGGTCCCAACCTGATTATTCAATTCTAGCTCAAAAGAATTAGCGTGCAAATTTTATGTATGGAATCTAATTCTCTTACTCCCCGATGTTGTAGAAGCATGAAATTTGGCACAAGCATAGATTATGTCCAAAATAGGAAAAGTTGATGGGTCCCAACTCAATTAGTCAATTGTAGCACAAAAGAACTAGCGTGCAAATTTTATGTACAGAATCTAATTCTCTCACTTCCCGATGTCGTAGAAACATGAAATTTGGCACAAGCATAGATTATGTCCAAAATAGGAAAAGCTAATGGGTCCCAACTCGATTATTCAAATCTAAGCGCAAAAGAATTAGCGCCCAAATTTTACGTACGCAATCTAATTCTCTCGCTTCCCGATGTAATAGAAACTTGAAATTTGGCACGAGCATTGATTATGTCATAAATAGGAAAAACTATTGGGTCCCAACTCGATTATTCAATTCTAAGCGCAAAAGAATTAGCATGCAAATTTTATGTGTGTAATCTAATTCTCTCACTTCCCGATGCAACAAATAATTACACAAATTTTTACTACACAAATGTGAAATTTGCCATGACCATTCTTTGTGTACTAAATATAGGAAATTTAAAGGGTTGCAACTTGATTATTCAATCCTATGCATAAAAGTAAGTGACCCCCTATGTAGTTTAACTAATAAAACACATCTGTACTGCACAAACTTGAAACTTGGCATGACCAGTCTTTTGTTATGTAACTAATAACATATCTGTACCTCGCAATATATGAGACAGTTATCTTCTCAGCAAAACAAAACGCATTTAGAAATATGAGTATATACTGACAGGAATAAAACTGACTGTCGTATGTCGACATGGACTGCTGGGATGGAGTATGCCTTTAAGCATAACAAGGAGCTGCAACCTTCAGTCTGGGTAGGAAATTTGAATAATAAGGGGCGTTACCTTTCAGGGTAAAAATGAGGAGAGTGTGTGAGGTGGCAAATTCTGTGGGGTGACATTTTCACATACAGTCTGAGAAAAATCTCTCTCCTATCTGCCTATACACTGAGAGGAATCTATCTGATCTGTGTGTTATGAGCAGTGTGTGTGAGGTGGACATTCTGTGGGGTGACATTTTCACATACAGTCTAAGATAAATCTCTCTCCTATCTGCCTATACACTGAGAGGAATCTATCTGATCTGTGTGTTATGAGCAGTGTGTGTGAGGTGGACATTCTGTGGGGTGACATTTTCACATACAGTCTAAGATAAATCTCTCTCCTATCTGCCTATACACTGAGAGGAATCTATCTGATCTGTGTGTTATGAGCAGCGTTTGAGAGGTGGCACATTCTGTGGGGTGACATTTTCATATATAGTCTGAGATAAATCTCTCTCCTATCTGCCTATACACTGAGAGGAATCTATCTGATCTGTGTGTTATGAGCAGCGTGTGAGAGGTGGCACATTCTGTGGGGTGACATTTTCACATACCATCTGAGATAAATCTCTCTCCTATCTGCCTATACACTGAGAGGAATCTATCTGATCTGTGTGTTATGAGCAGCGTGTGAGAGGTGGACATTCTGTGGGGTGACATTTTCATAAAACTAACTTTTTAGTTTTAACGAGGAATTATTATTTCCTTTTAAAATTCAATTGTTTTATTATTTGTTTTTCACAAATCTTTTTAATTTAATTTTTTTTATTTTATAGACGTAGTATGGTTACCTCCACGTGGTGTTTTCTGGGTAACGCAAAGAACCATGCAAAATGGTGAACATATTTTTTCCCCCGGTATCTCTAAAGTAACCACGAATTGATAAGACTTTCCGTGTGAACACCAGATAAACACCAGTACCAAATTAACTTGGGCGAAGCCAGGTATATCAGCTAGTATTTTTATATAAAGCTTCTGATACATCAGATATAACATTGGGGGAGAACTAGGAGAGGATCAAAAACATGTATTCAGCTGTATATAAAGCCCCAGTCACCCCTGAACCCCATTATACACGTCACATATACACTCTTTATCAAAAACAATCGCTCCCCTAGAAGTTGTCGGATGGATGGAACTTTCTCTGTGTGATTGTAACATTGGTATATGTAAGTGATAACAATATCAGAGCAAAAGGAAACTTTATTGTAGGAAAGCTCTAGTACCTTATTGTACCGCCTCTAGCTTGGATACAAGATGTGATATGGGTAGGCATGGAGGCTCTAGTACCCTGTTGTACCACCTCTAGCTTAGATACCAGATGTGATATGGGCGGGCATGGAGGCTCTAGTACCCTGTTGTACCGCCCCTAGCTTGGATACAATATGTGATATGGGTGGGCATGGAGCTCTAGTACCCTGTTGTACCACCTCTAGCTTGGATACAAGATGTGATATGGGTAGGCATGGAGGCTCTAGTACCCTGTTGTACCACCTCTAGCTTAGATACCAGATGTGATATGGGCGGGCATGGAGGCTCTTGTACCCTGTTGTACCGCCCCTAGCTTGGATACAATATGTGATATGGGTGGGCATGGAGCTCTAGTACCCTGTTGTACCACCTCTAGCTTGGATACAAGATGTGATATGGGTAGGCATGAAGGCTCTAGTACCCTGTTGTACCGCCCCTAGCTTGGATACAAGATGTGATATAGGTGGGTATGGAGGCTCTAGTACCCTGTTGGGTTGCTTCTAGTTAAGGGACAGGCCCCTTAATCTTCTAGACGCAGATAGGGCATGACAGGCATTTTTTTCTTCTGGTTATAGGATGGATAGGGAAGACGTCTTGTTCTTTTGGTTGTATGGGGATATGATAGGTGACAAATATCTAGTTCTTCTGGCTGCCCAAGGGACAGGACATGACAGTCATCTTATTTTTCTGGTTGTGGAGGGTAGGACATGGACTGGCATCTTGTTTTTTTTGGCTGCAGGAGGGACAGAACAGACATCTTGTTCTACTAACTGCAGGTACAACAGGACAGGTGTCTTATTCTTCTGGTTACAAGGGGCCCAGATGTCCTTACCTTGTATATAGATATTCTGTGCTTTATGTGATAAATGTTTAAAGGGCCATCCAGTGATTTTTTAAAATTCATTATGGAACTAGCCTTCCAGTATATATGTCGGCTAGTGTGGCCTTGGTTAGTTATTCCTTTCTATTTGAAGCTCCTGACTTCTTTCTCCTCAAGTGGTCATGTGATCTCAATTCTGACCAGCTCAGATTTACTTGGGTTTATGCTGCCTGAAACGATTTAATTTCTACCTCTGTGTGATGCTATTATGTGGACCCTACTACAGAAAATGCCTAGAGGGGGACACAGAAAATCCTATCATAGTTAATGATTATGATTACACAGGTATAATAGAGGCGATCACAGCTTATCCTCCTGATTGTATACTTATGGTCTGTAGCTTATTTAGGTGAATATAGAAGGCATTGATAATTAAACTGTCCACCCAGCAGACAGAAATGGTACAGCCTCTAGCTAATGCTGGGCTGATGCATTATGGGACTAATGTGAAAGTGACACCAAAAAACTTGCCATCAAAATGGTGCCTGGTAACTATCAGACAGAAAACTTCACTGCATGGAAGTGACTGCAATATACAGAGGAGATAGTCAGAGTGTGGCAGGCAATCTGGTGATGAATGCGGGGATGGAAAAATATGTTTTAACCAGAGTGACCCTTTAAGGTATATATAATAATATAGACAGATAGACAATAATATCCATATTACAAGTACAGTATGGAGAGATGGCACATGGAGTGGAGATCTCAACACGCAGGGAACACGTGTGGAACGTGATGACTTCAGCGATCCAATGAGGTAAGCAACATTTAGTTTACTGAATCCTCAGATGCTTTCTGTGCGCAGCTTTTTCCAGCGGAACGTGGCGTCCAGTTCACAGTCCTCCTTCTCTTGTTCCCTCACCAACTCAAGGAACACCTGCAGGAGACACATAAATACATGAGGGGACAATACAAGGATCTCTCCCATGATCTGCTTAACTATGATATTGCAGGATATAGACATTAGGTGACCAGCAGGGTTGTTGATCCTGGGATCTTCTGACTGCCAGTGATGGAGTCAGGTAGGAACTGTGAAATGTTGATCCAGGAAATATTCTGACTACCATTATGGAGTCAGGAAGGCATACAAAGTAGTATGGGAACAGCACTCCTCCACAGAACCAATAAGGTAGGACCCACAGAAAAAGAGCTGCCAGCTACAGCAGGAGTCTGGATCAATAGACTCCACAAAAGGGTCATCCAAATAGAAGGTAAGCCGTAGCAGCAATAATGATACAATAGTTATGCCAGTGTTGTCTTTATTCCTCTGTGCAACGTTTCGATCACATAGTGATCTTTGTCAAGCATGCTTGACAAAGATCACTATGTGATCGAAACGTTGCACAGAGGAATAAAGACAACACTGGCATAACTATTGCATCATTATTGCTGCTACGGCTTACCTTCTATATGGAGTCAGGAAGGATTTTTTTCCCCCCAAATGGGCTAAATTGGCTTCTGCCTCATTGTTTTTTTTCGCCTTCCTCTGGATCAACAAGAGTGGGGTGGAAACAGGCTGAACTAGATGGACATTGTCTTCTTTCAGCCTAACATACTATGTTTAGACATGAGTGAGCATGCTCGGATAAGTCAGATCTCTCTCTCTCATCCCCCCGCTCAACCCCGCCACCCCCACGAGCACGCTCGGACAAGAATGCAGTTACTCGAGAAGAGCGAGGCTCGCTCGAGTAACTGACTTATCTGAGCGTGCTCGCTCATCACTAACTATGTTGACATTTAGGCTGCATTCACACAAGCAGGTTTTTTAATGTGGTTTTTGAAGCCAAAACCATGTGATGATCATAAAAAGAGAGAAAGAATAAAGGATGGACACAACTTCTCCTCTTTTGGATCCACTCCTGGTTTTGGCTTCAAAAACTGAATTAAAAAAATCTAAAACGTGTACTGCACATGTTAACGCACCTTGGGAGGTAAGTTGGAAGGTGGAGGCAGGACGAAATGATGAGCGCCATCACTGTCATCATCCCTGTCTGCAGGAACAGTTTAATCTCACACTCCCATCATCCCTGACACACTGGGTCAAGTTTCATAAGAATTGGGGCTTATTCACACAAACGAGATTCTCGTGAAAGTTTTGTGTGCACAATTTTTTTTTGCTTGCAGTACGTTCTAACTTTGGGTGTTCCCTCGGAACGCCTTGTCCATTGTTTTCATGCATGCGATGCGATGTTTCTCATTGAAGTCAATGCAATTTTTAATCAAAAAAGCTTTGCATGGCCGTGAAAATCGCATGTTGGCAAGCGCGATGTCGGGCCGAGTTTCTCAGGTGGATATCATGCTCACCCATGTGAATGTAGCTTTAGGCTCCCTGCATGCGGGCGAGTGCGATATTGCGCTCATAAACGTATGATGCATTTTTCAGACAGAAGCGCTTCACATCACATTGTTGAAGTTCTCATGCTCTCGCGTGAGTTTCACGGGCAATAGAGGATTGAAGCGTGTTCCATTGATTTAAATGGGAAACCTCACATTGCACTCGCACGCACATCGCACAGCATGCAAGGAATTAAAGTGCCCATTAATATCAATGGGCGATGCGTTCCGAAGAACGCGAAAAGTTAGAACATTCTACGATTTTTCGATCATGTATATGACTCCATTTAAAAGAATGGTGTTCATATTCGTGAGAGATTTGTGCATCTCGCAACGCAGAAATCTTGTGCTATTTTTTCGGCCGTGTAAAAGCGGCCTTAGAATGAGAGAGTGCTCTTCCGACTGCCCACCATCCATTTACCCCCAGACAGTCCGTCACCCCAATCCTGCCCACGGTATGGGGGTACCTGCTCCAGGGTGGGCTGCGAGAAGCTGTACTCCTCAATGTTGTAGAGATGCTTTGCTGCGGGGAGAGAAAGCAGATATCAGAGCGTCGCCTGAAGACTTCTAGGATCCTGTAGATTCTGTAAGGTTTATGATGGGAATCCCTTCCCCCATTACAGGTACGGTGGTATATCCCCACCTCTTCAGCAGATCCTTACCTTCCTCAAGGTGTAAGAACGCCTGGGATAAGGACTTCACATTAGCCATAGGGATCTTGTAGACCAGCAGCACGGAGAACCTGGGGAAAAAGCAAACCCCTCATGTACTGCAAGGTCTTAGGGGGCTTTCACACGAGCGGAATAAATCTGCAAGACGCACCTACAGAACTTTCCATATCAAAATCCGCATGTATACACGTGGGCTAGGATGATGACCGCTTGGGAGGAGCACAAAGTAACATGGGGGAAACGGAATTAAATGTATCAACCCAGATGCAAGAAGAGTGAAGTGTCCCTCAATGGTCTGGAAGAAATGCCGAAGCCTTCTGACCATTATTGTCAGTACAGGCCTGGCTTTCAATAACCTGTCTTGTCTATTATGTTTGATTGGCACCTGTTACACCTGTAAATCACCTGTCCGGCCTCTCATTAAAATGTCCTGCACAGCAATCAATAAATCACCTGTCCTGCCTGTCAATCACCTGTCCTGCCTTTAAGTTACCTGTCCTGCTTATTAATTACCTGTTGTGCCTATAAGGTCAATGATCTGTCCTGTCTGTCAATAACCCGTCCTGACAGTCAACAGTCCTGCATGTAAGTCACCTGTCCTGTCTGTCAGCCAACCGGACAGTCTTTCAGTCATTGTCCTTCAACCACCTGTCCTAATTTCAAGTCACCTGTACTGTCAGTCACCTGTCCTGCAAATCTGTCACCTATCCACACGTCAATCACCTGTGGTGCCTATCAGGCCCTTGTCTGCCAGTCAATGGTCCTGTCCCACCTATCAGTTACCTGTCTTCCATTTCAATCATCTATCCTGCCTGTTATTTACCAGTCCTGCAAGTCGATCACCTGTTCTACCTATCCTGCTTGTTCATCACCTGTGTTGCTTGTCAGGTCAATCACCTGTCCTGTCTGTCAATCACCAGTCCCATGTCTCAATCACAGTCCTGTCAATCACTTTCCAGTATTTCAGCCACTGACCTGCATCTCAGCCTCCTGTCCTGGCTTACACCTTAATCGTCTGTCTTGCCTGTTAGTTACCTGCTACATACTGCGCCAATCATAAGGCTGCTCATAAGGCAGTGACAGCCACATCAGACACGCCACAGCCGCAGAGCATCATCAAAAAGGGTCAGTCAACTCAGTCTACAAGGTTCATAACAGTGCCTGATAAGAGGGGCTGATATGGCCTCTTCAGGGGCCACAACCAGTAAGGATAGTATCTTATGTACAATATATGAATATTATAGAAAAGAAAGGTCAGTTAAAGGGGGACTAGAACTGTGTTATCAAGCACTGCAGCCCACCAGTAATAGTCTGGGCTTGATGACCTGTGTTAATGACCTTGCTATTAATCACCTGTCCTGCCTAGCTGCGTCTGGGAAGAGCCGGGTTACTGCTTGATGAATTTCATCGACATTTTGAGAATCCTTCACTTTAATCTCCAAGAGATATCCTTTACCGAACTTGCTCTTCAGCTGCTGGATGGATCCAATGCACCTGCAAGTCAAAGAGAAGACTTCTGAAAGCCTGAGAAGATCTGCAAAGATCTCACAAAAATTCTGAAGACCTGAGAAGACTAAAAAAGATCTCAGAAGACCCAAGAAGACTTCAGAAGCCTTGAAAAAATCTCAAAAGAGCTGAGAATGATACACAATCCATGTGTACTACGGTCGGACTCCATAAATCAGCACTGTGAGGAAATGGAGTCTGGTGGACATCAGTCTTCTGAATGTCTTCAACAGAAAACCAGGAGATGTCCTTTGTGTCTTTACCTGAGTTTCCCAGACACCATGATTGCCACGCGGTCACACACTGCCTCGGCCTCCTCCATGTAATGTGTGGTCAGAATGGCTCCCCTCTCATTGTTCTTGAAGGCTGCACGGATGGCTCTCCTTAGACGTATTCATATCACAATAATGAGACATTTCACAGATTCCGACTGATTTTGTAATGGTTATACAATGGGAGGATGTGCTTGATGTCAGGAGGATACTCACCACATACGCTGTTGACCTTTGGGGTCCAGACCAGTGGAAGGTTCATCCAGGAGGACGATGGTTGGGTTCCCCAACATGCTGATAGCAAAGCACACCTTACGTAAAGGAAAAAAAATGTTTTTTAGATCTTGGGTGTTATGCACAGGATATAGGATAAAGGTCTGATTGGTGTAAGTCTGGACTCTGGAACCTCCACTGATCACGAGAACTGGAGTCCCAAGGCAAGCATGCTTGCTCCTGCTCCATTAGTGGGGGGGGTATACAGGACCCCCATTTATGTGTTGGGCGGGGATCCCAGCGGTTGGACCTCTACATATCAGACATTTATTTCCTGTCCTGTGGATAGGGAATAAGTTTTAAACTTAGGCCTCATGTCCACTAGAAAAATACAATCCGCGCAGATTTCTGCAGCAGATTCCATGTGGATTTGCTTTAAATGGTTTATTTTTTTGCATGCGGATATCCCCACCCATAGATAGCAATGTGGCCGATCCGCGCGGAATCTGCGGTAAAATGGAGCATGCTGCATGTTTTTTCCCACGTGTGAAAAACGCTAATTGATTAAAATGCCATCCGCGGGCAAAATAGGATTATTTCATTTGGTAGACAAAATGAAAAGAATAAGGGGAGGTATAGAAATGGAAGAAAAAAAAGTGGGCGTTCTGTCCAAAAACGTATGATGTCATTAGAGTGTGAGCCAAGTGATTATACAGCAAGTATTAGAGAAGATAGGATTCTACTAATAGCCGTTATGGGGATTTCTGGGGTATTTAAGATGAATAAAAGTAGTTTTTTTAGACAAAATAAAAACAAGGTAAGGGTGGGATGACAAGAGGAAAAAACTAATTAAAATGCAAATAAATGTTTAGTTTATTGATAAGGATAACAATATCAGAGGCATAGCTATAGGGAGTGCAGAGGTAGCAGTTACTACTGGGCCCTGGAGCCTTAGGGGGCCCAAAGGTCTCTTGATCATATAAGAGGACAACAGTATTATAAATGGCACATGGATGCTTGAGGGGCCACGGTACAAATTTTGCATTGGAGTCCCCTATATTTAGCCTCTGCCTGATCTTTATAGACGTATAGCAATGTCCATACCTGCTAGTGTTGACGGGCTTCTTAGAAAACCCAACAGTGCAGAGGATAGTTGGATACACTTTGTGAGTTGTAAAATAATTGTGGAGGGTTCCCTATTTCCAGTACCGGAATTATTTGATTTGAAACTAAGTAGTCAAACCATGCTATCTGTTTCATCGAACCAATATGTGAGAGCATTTGTTGAATTAGTAAGGATCTACAAAGGATAGACTAGACATACTTTTTTTAGATAATATTTCAGTAGAAGAGCAAGATGTCCTACCAGATCTCTGTGGTAGGAAAAATATAATTGTGGAACCTAGAGATAAGGACGTAAATGTTGCTTTGATCACAGAAGTATATTTCTCCAGTAATGAGACAGTTGAACTCAGTGAGTTACCATTATTTAGACTACAACCTGCTATGTGATATAGTTGTAATCTTTGTCTGGCATTTGTTTAAGGGTTAATTAGTTGAATTGAATGTGAATATTTAAAGGTGACTGATCCAAGAATGCCAACTATGTATATTTTGCCCAAAATGCAGAAAAATGTGAGAACAACAGATTGGACTGGAAAATACGTAGATCTAAAATCTCCAATGTGATAACAAAGTTGAAACTCACATATTCATGGCCCGTTGTATCAACGTTTTAATCAACAAGAGGCGATCACTAATCAAGTAGAAAAACATTGCACCAACGTGGTTTAACCCATAATCGGGTTCAAATCTCGGATCAACTTGGTGGACCAAACTCGTTGATTGAAGTTCAACTGTCAAAATTCAAGATGGCGGCTAGGCTGATAGGCTTTTTTTGGGTTTTGAAATTACACCCCCGCTTTCCAGTGGTAGCAGTTATTGTTTATACTATCACTATGAATGCTGGGAAGATTTCTATTAAAGCTGGGAAGATCACCTGACTACAGCCACCAATCACAGTGTGAAATACGTTTCTTCTAGGTTAAACTTTTGATCACAGTTCACTTGAACTTAGTTTTTCAAATATTAGATCAAAAAGTGTTGGTGCAACGCATTTTGCCTAAAACTAGTTCAACAAGTGATTACAGTTTACTTAAACCATGGTTAATGTCATGGCTGGTGCAACCAGCCCTAAGAAAACCAAAAATGGGTACCTATTGCTAAGTCAGAATCATCATCTCTGCCCTTAGGTACACAGAATTCCAGTTGGGCAGTTCCTTCATCATTGAAGGAACTGCTACCACCTGACTGACTTAAACAAAAGTGAATGAGTTAACGAGGCTTTTCAGGATCGTGGAATAAAGGAGGTTATAATAAGGCTTTAAGAACTGATTGGTCATTATTAATTACAAAGAACTATGAAAAAATAGGAAAAATTGACTGGTTCTGGAGCAATTAGGTTTGTTTCACATTTTGGATATCATTAGGATGTAGTTTTGAGGCATCCTGGAAAAGAATTGAGTGGGGATATTCTCAAGATAATCCATGTGTAACTCCAAAAGGTCCAGAAAACCTATATGGTCTCTTGGTGAGGTTTGAATTTAGGGCGACAATAAACTAAGGTAGGTTTTTTGTTACTGCTCCCATCTAGATGTGTATTTAGTAGAGATGAGCGAACGTGTTCGTCCGAGCTTGATATTCGTGCGAATATTAGGGTGTTCGGGATGTTCGTTATTCGTAACGAACACCATGCGGTGTTCGGGTTACTTTCACTTCCTTCCCTGAGACGTTAGCGCGCTTTTCTGGCCAATTGAAAGACAGGGAAGGCATTACAACTTCCCCCTGTGTTGTTCCAGCCCTATACCACCCCCCTGCTGTGAGTGGCTGGGGTGATCAGGTGTCCGCCGAACATAAAAGTCGGCCCCTCCCGCGGCTCGCCTCAGATGCCGTGTGAGTTAGATGAGGGACAGTGCTGTTTGTACCGGAGCTGCTGTAGGGAAAGAATTGGTAGTTAGTGTAGGCTTCAAGACCCCCCAAAGGTCCTTATTAGGGCCACTGATAGCTGTGTGTTGGCTGCTGTTAGCAGTGGCAATTATTTTTTTTCTCAAAAATCGCCTCTGCAGAGCGTTGCACCCGGCATTAGGGACAGAAGTGCTGCATAGGCAGGGAGAGTGTTAGGAGTGAGTGTAGCCTTCAAGAACCTCTATGGTCCTTTCTAGGGCCATATTTAACCGTGTGCAGTACTGTGCTGGCTGCTGTTAGCTGTGCTGCATTTTTTTTTTCTTCTCAAAATCGCCTCTGCAGAGCATTGCACCCTCCATTGATACTGCAGGGAAAGAGTTGTGTAGGCAGGGCCACAACACAGTTATTATTCATTGAATATATGCAGTGCTGCCTTTTGGTGGAAAAAAACTGAAAATAATTCTATTTGTCCTGCCTCTGTCCGTCCTAAGGGCGGTGGACACGTGTCGGCTGCGTGTGCAACGTTTAAAAATCAGACGCACCCAGCTACGTTTTACTCCTGGCTTCGCCATTTGCTTTCCTTAATTGGGAAAAAAAATACCTGCTCTGCCAGAGTTAATAACTCTGCTACCCTCACGTTCTGTGACACATTAGCAGGGACACAGCACAGTTATTAAACTTCTCATGTTCATTGAATATACGCAGTGCTGCCTTTTGGTGGAAAAAAACTGAAAATAATTCTATTTGTCCTGCCTCTGTCCGTCCTAAGGGCGGTGGACACGTGTCGGCTGCGTGTGCAACGTTTAAAAATCAGACGCACCCAGCTACGTTTTACTCCTGGCTTCGCCATTTGCTTTCCTTAATTGGGAAAAAAAATACCTGCTCTGCCAGAGTTAATAACTCTGCTACCCTCACGTTCTGTGACACATTAGCAGGGACACAGCACAGTTATTAAACTTAGATTATTCATTCACTAGAGGCAGTGGGGCCTTTCGTTTTCAAAAAAGGGAAAAAATTATATTTGGCCTGCAGTCTTGCGCCAATTTATTTCCTGCCTGTGAAATCAAATCACTGGTAATACAGCATGCTGAGGGGTAGGGGTAGGCCTAGAGGACGTGGACACGGCCGAGGACGCGGAGGGCCAAGTCAGGGTGTGGGCACAGGCCGAGCTCCTGATCCAGGTGTGTCGCAGCCGACTGCTGCGCGATTAGGAGAGAGGCACGTTTCTGGCGTCCCCACATTCATCGCCCAATTAATGGGTCCACGCGGGAGACGGTTATTAGAAAATGAGCAGTGTGAGCAGGTCCTGTCCTGGATGGCAGAAAGTGCTTCGAGCAACCTATCGTCAACACGCAGTTCTGCGCCGTCCACTGCTGCAAATCCGAATCCTCTGTCTGCTGCTCCTCCTTCCTCCCAGCCTCCTCACTCCACTACAATGACACCTGCTCAGGAGCGGGAACACTCCCAGGAACTGTTCTCAGGCCCCTGCTTAGATTGGGCAGCAGCGGTTCCTCTCCCACCAGAGGAGTTTATCGTCACTGATGCCCAACCATTCGAAAGTTCCCGGGGTCCGGGGGAAGAGGCTGGGGACTTCCGCCAACTGTCTTAACAACTTTCTGTGGGTGAGGAGGATGATGACGATCAGACACAGTTGTCTTGCAGTGAGGTAGTAGTAAGGGCAGTAAGTCCGAGGGAGCAGCGGACAGAGGATTCGGAGGAAGAGCAGCAGGACGATGAGGTGACTGACCCCACCTGGTGTGCAACGCTTACTCAGGAGGACAGGTCTTCAGAGGGGGAGTCAAGGGCATCAGCAGGGCAGGTTGCAAGAGGCAGTGCGGTGGCGGAGGCAGGGCCAGACCGAATAATCCACCAACTGTTTCCCAAAGCGCCCCCTCGCGCCATGCCACCCTGCAGAGGCCGAGGTGCTCTAAGGTCTGGCAGTTTTTCACAGAGACGCCTGACGACTGACGAACAGTGGTGTGCAACCTTTGTCGCGCAAAGCTCAGCCGGGGAGCCAACACCAACAGCCTCACCACCACCACCATGCGCAGACATATGATGGCCAAGCACCCCACAAGGTGGGACGAAGGCCGTTCAGCGCCTCCGGTTTGCACCCCTGCCTCTCCCCCTGTGCCCCAACCTGCCACTGAGATGCAACCCCCCTCTCAGGACACAGGCACTACCGTCTCCTGGCCTGCACCCACACCCTCACCTCCGCTGTCCTCGGCCCCATCCAGCAGTGTAGTTCAGCGCACCGTCCAGCCGTCGCTTGCGCAACTGTTGGAGCGCAAGCGCAAGTACACCGCCACGCACCCGCACGCTCAAACGTTAACCGTCCGCATAGCAAAATTCATCAGCCTTGAGATGCTGCCGTATAGGGTAGTGGAAACGGAGTCCTTCAAAAGTATCATGGAGGCGGCGGCCCCGCGCTACTCAGTTCCCAGTTGCCACTACTTTTCCCGATGTGCCGTCCCAGCCCTGCACGACCACGTCTCCCGCAACATTGTACGCGCCCTCACCAACGCGGTTACTGCCACGGTCCACTTAACAACGGACACGTGGACAAGCACAGGCGGGCAGGGCCACTACATCTCCCTGACGGCACATTGGGTGAATTTAGTGGAGGCTGGGACAGAGTCAGAGCCTGGGACCGCTCACGTCCTACCCACCCCCAGAATTGCGGGCCCCAGCTCGGTGGTGGTATCTGCGGAGGTGTATGCTTCCTCCACTAAAGCACCCTCCTCCTCCTCCTCCTCTGTCTCGCAATCAAGATGTGTTAGCAGCAGCATGTCGCCAGCAGTCGGTGTCGCGCGGTGTGGCAGCACAGCGGTGGGCAAGCGTCAGCAGGCCGTGCTGAAACTACTCAGCTTAGGCGATAAGAGGCACACGGCCCACGGCCCACGAACTGCTGCAGGGTCTGACACAGCAGACCGACCGCTGGCTTGCGCCGCTGAGCCTCCAACCGGGCATGGTCGTGTGTGACAACGGCCGTAACCTGGTGGCGGCTCTGCAGCTCGGCAGCCACACGCACGTGCCATGCCTGGCCCACGTCTTTAATTTGGTGGTTCAGCGCTTTCTGAAAAGCTACCCACGCTTGTCAGACCTGCTCGTAAAGGTGCGCCGGGTCAGCGCACATTTCCGCAAGTCCCACACGGACGCTGCCACCCTGCGCACCCTGCAACATCACTTTAAGCTGCCAGTGCACCGACTGCTGTGCGACGTGCCCACACGGTGGAACTCTACGCTCCACATGTTGGCCAGGCTCTATGAACAGCGTAGAGCTATAGTCGAATACCAACTCCAACATGGGCGGCGCAGTGGGAGTCAGCCTCCTCAATTCCTTTCGGAAGAGTGGGCCTGGTTGGCAGACATCTGCCATGTCCTTGGTCATTTTGAGGAGTCTACCCAGGTGGTGAGCGGCGATGCTACAATCATTAGCGTCACCATTCCTCTGCTATGCATCTTGAGAAATTCCCTGCAAACCATAAAGGCAGCTGCTTTGCGCTCGGAAACGGGGGCGGGGGAAGACAGTATGCCGCTGGATAGTCAGGGCACCCTCCTGTCTATTTCTCAGCGTGTACAGGAGGAGGAGGAGGAGCATGAGGAGGATGAGGAGGAGGGGGAAGAGACAGCTTGGCCCGCTGCTGACGGTACACCGGCTGATTGCCTGTCATCCTTTCAGCGTGTATGGCCTGAGGAGGAGGAGGAGGAGGAGGAGGAGGAGGATCCTGAAAGTGATCTTCCTAGTGAAGACAGCCATGTGTTGCGTACAGGTACCCTGGCACACATGGCTGACTTCATGTTAGGATGCCTTTCTCGTGACCCTCGCGTTGCACGCATTCTGGCCACGACGGATTACTGGGTGTACACACTGCTCGATCCACGGTATAAGGAGAACCTGCCCACTCTGATTCCCGAAGAGGAAAGGGGTTCGAGAGTGTTGCTATATACACAGGACCCTTGCGGACAAGCTGATGGTAAAATTCCCAGCCGACAGCGCTAGTGGCAGAAGGCGCAGTACCGAGGGCAAGGTAGCAGGGGATGTGCGTAGATCGAGCAGCATGTACATCCCAGGCAGTGCAACAGTCTTTAAGGGCCTGGCCAGCTTTATGGCTCCCCACCAAGACTGTGTCACTGCTCCCCAGTCAAGGCTGAGTCGGCGGGAGCACTGTAAAAGGATGGTGAGGGAGTACGTAGCCGATCGCACGACCATCCTCGGTGACGCCTCTGCCCCCTACAACTACTGGGTGTCGAAGCTGGACACGTGGCCTGAACTAGCGCTGTATGCCCTGGAGGTGCTTGCTTGTCCTGCGGCTAGCGTCTTGTCGGAGAGGGTGTTTAGTGCGGCTGGGGGAATCATCACAGATAAGCGTAGCCGCTTGTCAACCGACAGTGCCGACAGGCTAACACTCATCAAGATGAACAAAGGCTGGATTTCCCCAGACTTCTCTTCTCCACCAGCGGACAGCAGCGATACGTAAGCAATACGTAGGCTGCACCCGCGGATGGAAGCTACGTTCTCTCTCACCATCCAAAACGGGGACATTTCTGCTTCATCAATCTGTGTCTAATATTCCTCCTCCTCCTCCTGCTCCTCCTCCTGAAACCTCACGTAATCACGCTAAACGGGCAATTTTTCTTAGGGCCACAAGGCTCACTCAAATAATTTTTCTGAACAATTTTTATACGTTTCAATGCGCTTAAAAGCGTTGGAACTTTAACTTGAACCAATTTTTCGTTACACTGGGCTGCCTCCAGGCCTAGTTACCACTTAAGCCACATTAACCAAAGCGATTCACCTGCCATCTTGGTTAGGCATGGCCAATTTTTACTGAGGTACATTAGTACTGTTGGTACACCAAATTTTTGGGGCCCTCACCTACAGTGTAATCATAGCAATTTGTATGTTCTTCGCCTGCACTCATGGTACAGAAAGGTGTGTGGGGTTGGCCTACACTTTAGCTACATAAATGTAACTTGGGCCTTGGCTATACTAAGGCTACTGAAATGGAACTAAGACTGCGCTCCCGCTATACTGCTGCTTCGGAATTGTTACTGGGGCCTGTCTTGAGTGCTACTATTGCTGACATGGAACGAAGACTGCGCTCCCGCTATACTGCTGCTTCGGAATTGTTACTGGGGCCTGTCTTGAGTGCTATTATTGCTGACATGGAACAAAAAATGCGCTCCCGCTATACTGCTGCTTCGGAATTGTTACTGGGGCCTGTCTTGAGTGCTACTATTGCTGACATGGAACGAAGACTGCGCTCCTCCTATAATGCTGCTAGTGATATGTTAGTGGGGCCTGTCCTAATGCTACGGCTGAAATGTTACGAATTCTGGGCTCTGCCTATACCGCTGCTAATGGTATGTCTCTGGGGTGTGGAAACAGAGGCTACCCAAAGACATGATGGCGGCGAGGCCATTTCCCACCAACGCGGTTACTGTTAAGGTGCATATAACCACGGACACGTGGAGAGGACACGTAGTGCCTCAAAAACATCCCCCTCCTCCTCCAACAGGGAAAACATTCTTGGCAAATGCCTTTGCATTGGTTCGTCTGGTGGCAGTCCAAGAATTTCACCTTTACCGACACAACAAGAGAGCCCCCACACCATCCCCCCGCCACGGCCCACTTAATCCTGGCCGCATTCCGAAAACCAACAAAATACAACCGTGCTACTAGGTCCGCAGTCACCACCACATTACCACCAACGCGGTTACTGTTAAGGTGCATATAACCACGGACACGTGGAGAGGACACGTAGTGCCTCAAAAACATCCCCCTCCTCCTCCAACAGGGAAAACATTCTTGGCAAATGCCTTTGCATTGGTTCGTCTGGTGGCAGTCCAAGAATTTCACCTTTACCGACACAACAAGAGAGCCCCCACACCATCCCCCCGCCACGGCCCACTTAATCCTGGCCGCATTCCGAAAACCAACAAAATACAACCGTGCTACTAGGTCCGCAGTCACCACCACATTACCACCAACGCGGTTACTGTTAAGGTGCATATAACCACGGACACGTGGAGAGGACACGTAGTGCCTCAAAAACATCCCCCTCCTCCTCCAACAGGGAAAACATTCTTGGCAAATGCCTTTGCATTGGTTCGTCTGGTGGCAGTCCAAGAATTTCACCTTTACCGACACAACAAGAGAGCCCCCACACCATCCCCCCGCCACGGCCCACTTAATCCTGGCCGCATTCCGAAAACCAACAAAATACAACCGTGCTACTAGGTCCGCAGTCACCACCACATTACCACCAACGCGGTTACTGTTAAGGTACATATTACCAGTCTGACTGGGGCATGCAGACACCTTGACAGAATGAATAGTGTGTGGCACATAGGTTCCCCATTGCTATGCCTACGTGTGCAGCTCCTGATGGCGGTGGCACAGGATTCTATTTCTCATTGCTTCTGTACAGCATTGTGGGCTATCGCCCCGCCACTTTTAAAGAGGGTCGCTGCCTAGCCATGCCAACCCTCTGCAGTGTGTGCCTGCGGTTCCTCCTCATGGCAGACGCACTTCTAAATAGACATGAGTGTGGCGTGGCATGAGGGCAGCTGAAGGCTGCGCAGGGACACTTTGGTGTGCGCTGTGGGGGGGAGGGGGGGCGGTTGGTCAGCATGTAACCC
Source organism: Eleutherodactylus coqui (assembly GCA_035609135.1). Taxonomy (NCBI): domain Eukaryota; kingdom Metazoa; phylum Chordata; class Amphibia; order Anura; family Eleutherodactylidae; genus Eleutherodactylus; species Eleutherodactylus coqui. Next base: position 103,183,999 of record CM069417.1, on the reverse strand, counting down.
AGGAGAAGTGGCAGCGGAGTGTCATCCAGGCAGTGATTGTGCTTTGTTGTAGCTAGTGTGGTGCTTAGCAAAGGTATGCCATGCTAATGAGGGCTTTTCAGAAGTAAAAGTTGTTGGGAGGGGGGGGGGGCCCACTCTTGCCTGTATTGTGGCTTAATAGTGGGACCTGTGAACTTGAGATGCAGCCCAACATGTAGCCCCTCGCCTGCCCTATCCGTTTCTGTGTCATTCCCATCACTTTCTTGAATTGCCCAGATTTTCACACATGAAAACCTTAGCGAGCATCGGCGAAATACAAAAATGCTCTGGTCGCCCATTGACTTCAATGGGGTTCGTTGTTCGAAACGAACCCTCGAACATCGCGGGAAGTTCGTTCCGAATAACGAACACCCGAACATTTTGGTGTTCGCTCATCTCTAGTATTTAGATGTGGGAAATCTTCTATGTGAAATATGTTAAATGTTTCAAGGTTTTTTTTCCAACTGCTAGGAATTAAAGAAGTACATTACAGTATACAAAGTCATCTTAAAGGGTACCTAACTTTTCAGAAAACGTATGCTTATCATGTGTGCCTCCTCAATCTTATAATATACTTTCATAAACATTTTTTGTGTTTTACCAATGAAAATCAAGACTGAAGTGCAACGCCTCTGCAATCCACTGCATGTTGTTAGGCATTTAGCTTCCCTAGCAGATAAGATGTTGTCTTCATAGGCTCAGCTTCCCGACACTCATACAGCTCTCAGAGCTGCAGTAAGTGTGTGCACAATCTTTGCTTCTGCTGATGATATACGTAATTACCCATCCTCCTATGTGCACTTAACTTTATGTTGTAGGCTAAGCAGAATAATTTTTTATTGGATTGCCCTTTATTAGCTGCTTTACTACGTCTTGTGTGTTTGCATGGTTACAGCATATCTCGAGATCTCTCTATACATGCTCTATATATACTATGACCATGCAAACACACAAGACCGAGTAAAGCAGCCTATAAAGATTGAATACATGGACGCATGATATATATATATACATAAAAATAATGCCTACAACATAAAGATAGAGGCAAACAGAGGACGCAATGTTTGTGTACACCCTGACTGCAGATCTGAGAGTTGTGAGTGCAGGGAAGCTGAACCTGTGAAGACACACTCTCCCCTACAGCTTAGCATATATCCTAACATCCCAGTTGCTAAGGAAGCTGAGTGCCTAACAACAAGTAGTATATTGTAGAGGGGCTGCACTTCAGCCTTAATTTTCTGTGCTAAAACAAAAACATTTTTAATTAAAGTATGTTACAGAATTGATAAGACACACAGGCTATTATTATTTATCTGTCGTTCCGACATGGGGGTTTGTTTGATTTGTTTGCCCTTACAACAAATTACATATTTGGTCGCTGAGTATGACGTCTGGAACACTGCACTGGACAGCAGGCTGGACGATCAGCTGGTGGATGTGGAGTCTGAGCAGTGGACCCCCATTTATCAGTTACTGAGGACCTATCCAGATGATAGGCATCAGTTAAAAAAAGCCCAGAATATCCGTTTACATTCTTTTTAAATTACCATTTCAGTTTTTATTTCAGTTTTTTTTAGCTCACAGTAGCTTTCTGGAGCGAGAAGAGTAGGGCTGCAGACAGAGCTATCAGACAACTGATATGCAAATAAGGAAGATGGAACAAAACTTCTGAAGCGCCACCTATTGGATGGCAGCATTCCTTCAAATCAATGTCAGACCCCTTAACCCCTTAACGACCAGCCCATAATGTTTTTACGTCCTCCCGAAGTGGGCTTTATTCTCTGAGGATGTAAAAACATGTGTCCTGCAGAGAATAAAGCCCCTCGGGCTGTGGACGTGACAGCTCCATGCTGTCGGTGTCCGCAGGTAGTCGACAGCATGGAGCTGTCATCCCGAGCTATTCGGACCCCCCCCCCCCGGCATTGCGATCGGCGCTATCCAATAGATAGCGCTGATCGCAAAAAAGTAATCAAAAGTTGAAAAAAAGTTACATATTCAGCTGCCCTGATGGATCGGATCCATTTGAGCAGCTGAAATTACTCACCCGGGTCCGGCACGCTGCTCCCCGCTCTCCCGATGCTCCAGGCCCCGTAGCCGTTCTTCTGCGCATGCGCGTCAGGCGGCATTACGTCAGCCGCATGCGCAGAAGGCCCGGCGGCGCGGGAATTTTAAAATCGCCTGGCTCCCGGCTCCTGTAGGTAGCCGGGAGGCAGGAGATGTCAGCGGGGACCGCGGTGAGCGGTCCCCGGTACCCGCGATCACCGTTATACAATGGATAACGGCGATCGCAGAAAAGTGTAGAAAAGTGTAAAAAAAAGAAAAGTTTCACCTCCCCTCATGGATCGCATCCATGAGGGAAGGTGAAAATACTCACCCCGCTTCCTCCATGTCCTCCGGCCGGTCTCCGGACCCCCCGCTGGCTTCTGCGATGTGCCGATGTGGCTCACATGTGCAGAAGGCCGGCGAGCCCGGCAAATTCAAAATCTCCCTGCACCCGGCTGTCACAGTTAGCCGAGTGCAGGGAGATATGACTGGGGACCGCTGTATGCGGTTTTCAGTCATATGATCACCATTATCCATCGGATAAAAGTTAAAGTTTCATCTCCCCTTACGGATCATATCCGTAAGGGGGGATGAAATTACGTACCCAAGGTCCCCGGATTTGTTCCCTGATGGGATGTTCATCCGCGGACCTTACCCCAGCTTCTGCGCATGCGCCCGTCAGCATGATGGCGGACGCATGCGCAAAAGTGAAATATTGCCCAAGAAATGTAAAATCTCCCTGCTGCTGGCTACCAAAGGTAGCCAAGAGCCTGGAGATGTCACGGGGAGCTGCGGTATGCGGTTACTGGTCACGTGATCGCCATTATCCAATGCATAATGGTGATCATGTAAAAGTTCTTTAAAAAGTGGAAGTTTCATCTCCCCTCACTGATGCGATCGGTGGGGGGAGATGAAACATCTTCTCGAAGGCTTCCGCATTTTAATCCAGATGCGATTATCCTCCATGGACCCTTCTGGCTGCCGCGCATGCGCCCGCTGGCAAAAAGCCAGACACATTCGCAGGAGACGGGGAGCCCAGGAAATTTTAAATCTCCTTGCTCCCAGCGACCAACGGTCGCTGAGTGCTTGGAGCAGTGACCGGAGACCTCGTTGAGCGGTCCCCGGTCACGTGATAAAGTAGCGATCTAACATTAGGCCGGTCACGCATGACCGGAGAGGAATTACGGGCTCTGCATGCGCTTGATCAGCGGTAATCCACGGATCAATTGCATGCATTGGATTACACAATTCCCCCCAATTAGTGGGTCGGAATTACGTAATCCACTCGCAGAAACAGAACACGGCATGCTATATTTTACTGCGGATATCCGCGACCTAGAGCCCATTGTGCTCTATGACCGCGGATATTACCGCAGCCCATATGCAAACACATTGTGTACGGGCTGCGGGTACCCGTGTCATCTCTAAGCGAAGGCGCGGGAAATAAAAACAAACAACAGTGTACTGTGCATGACCGCCTGTGTGAGTAGGCAGTTATGCGCAGTACATTACGCGGCCGTACGCAGGGTCATGGCCGGCTCACAGATGGGATCCGCTGCGGGCCTCCGCAAGCGGATTCCACCTACGGCCGTGTGAGCCCGGCGTTATTCAGACCGCTACCTGTAATCTGTAATTTACAAGAAGCCCCGGGAACTCTCGCCTTCATGCAGTTCCAGGAGCAGCTTGTTGAGCGCCTTCTCTGTGAGACCGCTGCACCGCAGCAAGATTACAAAGCCTCAGAGAGCGCCACTTTTTACACCCCATCCCTGCCGCTGAAGTTACAAAATACCCCCCAAAAAGCATGAGAGGAGGGGGGATACACGGTTTTCTTGCCCCATGTGCCCAACCCAACCAGCCTCCGTAATTACCCCTGTCTTCGGAGATAAAACGCAGTTTATATTATTACCTTTATCTAATATTTAGGGAATGCCAAAAAATGGGGATGGTGGGGGGGATTATTTTTAGGAAGTCAATTTTTTTTCCGTATAAGTGGGCAATGGGGCCTGGAATTTATTCACTTCTGCCCTGAAATCCAGCGGGCATTCTCTCCATTATGGGCCTAGCCATGTGTCCTGTAAGTAGATTAGGGCCACAATGGATATGTTTCTGAACACGGGACAAACGGGGGTATCCATTTTGGGGTGAACGTCTTCATTCCTATGTACACTGTACAAAAAAACCTGTTTTTAAATTGACAAAATTGCCAAAAAATGAAAATCGTAATTTTTTTCCTTCTGCTTTGCTTAGATTCATTCAAATACTGTGGGGTCAAAATACGCAGTACACCCCTAGATGAATTTGTTAAGGGGTCTAGTTTTCAAAATGGGGTCATTTGTGGGAGTTCTCTATTGTTTTGGCCGCTCAATGGCTCTACAAGTGGGCAACGGGGCCTGGAATTTATTCCGTTGCACCCTGAAATCCAACGGATGCTCCTTCCATTATAGGCCTAGCCATGTTTTCTTTAAGTAGATTAGGGCCACAATGGGTATGTTTCTGAACACAGGACAAACGTGGGTATCCATTTTGGGGTGAACGTCTTCATTCCTATGTACAATGGACAAAAAAAACTGTTTTTAAATTGACACAATTGCCAAAAAAATGAAAATCATAATTTTTTCCTTCTGCTTGGCTTAGATTCATTCAAAAACTGTGAAGTCAAAAAAGTCATCGTACCCCTAGATAAATTCCGTAAGGGGTCTACTTTTCAAAATGGGGTTACTTGTGGGGGTTCTCCATCGTTTTGGTCACTCAATGGCTCTACAAGTGGGCAATGGGGACTAAATCTCCTTCAAGCAAAATTTCTGTTCCGAAAGCCACCGGTTGCTCCTTTCATTTTGGGCCACATTGTGCATACAGACTTAATATTAGGACCACAATGGGTATGTTTCTGAGCACAGGATAAACAGGGGTACCCATTTTGGGATGCAAGTCTTCATTTATATGTGTTGTACAAAAAAAAACTGCTTTTGAAATGACAGAATTACCCAAAAAATGAAAACCATTATTTTTTTTCCTTCGGCTTGGCTTAGATTCATTCAAAAACTGTGAAGTCAAAAAAGTCATCGTACCCCTAGATAAATTCCATAAGGGGTCTACTTTTCAAAATGGGGTCACTTGTGGGGGTTCTCCATCGATTTGGTCACTCAATGGCTCTACAAGTGGGCAATGGGGACTAAATCTCCTTCAAGCAAAATTTCTGTTCCGAAAGCCACCGGTTGCTCCTTTCATTTTGGGCCACATTGTGCATACAGACTTAATATTAGGACCACAATGGGTATGTTTCTGAGCACAGGATAAACAGGGGTACCCATTTTGGGATGCAAGTCTTCATTTATATGTGTTGTACAAAAAAAACCTGCTTTTGAAATGACAAAATTACCCAAAAAATGAAAACCATTATTTTTTTTCCTTCGGCTTGGCTTAGATTCATTCAAAAACTGTGAAGTCAAAAAAGTCATCGTACCCCTAGATAAATTCCGTAAGGGGTCTACTTTTCAAAATGGGGTCACTTGTGGGGGTTCTCCATCGTTTTGGTCACTCAATGGCTCTACAAGTGTGCAATAGGGCCTAAATCTCCTTCAAGCAAAATTTCTGTTCCGAAAAACCACCGGTTGCTCCTTTCATTTTGGGCCCCATTGTGCATCCAGACATACGATTAGGGCCACAATGGGTATGTTTCTGAGCACAGGATAAACAGGGGTATCCATTTTGGGGTGCAAGTTTTCATTCGTATATGTGCTGTACAAAAAAAACTGCTTTTAAAATGACAAAATTACCAGAAAAATAAAAACCGTATTTTTTTTCCTTCGGCTTGGCTTAGATTCATTTAAAAACTGTGAAGTCAAAAAAGTCATCGTACTTCTAGATAAATTCGTTGAGGGGTCTACTTTTCAAAATGGGGTCACTTGTGGGTGTTCTCCATCGATTTGGTCACTCAATGGCTCTACAAGTGTGCAATAGGGCCTAAATCTCCTTCAAGCAAAATTTCTGTTCCGATATGTATGTTGTGTATGTTGTGCATACAGACGTAATACTAGGGCCACAATGGGTATGTTTCTGAGCACGGGACAAACAGGCTTATCCATTCTGGGGTGCAAATCCTCATTTTCATGTGTACTATAGAAAAAAGTCCTGTCTTTAAAATGACATATTTGCAAAAATATGAAATTTTAGTTTTTCTCTTCCAAATTGCATTGACTCCTTAAAAAAAACCTGTGGGGTTAAAACACTCATGACACCCCTCAGTGAATACGTTAAGGGGTGTAGTTTTTAAAATGGGGTCATTTGTGGGGGTATCTATCATTTTGACTCCTATGAGCCTTTCCAATCTTGGCTTGGTGTAGGAAAACAAAGTGTTCCTCAAAATGCTGAAAAGTAATGTTAAATTTGTACGTCTCCTAAATGGTTAAAAAAACCCGAAAGTTTTTCCAATGTGCGCCCAAAATAAAGTAAACGGATGGAAATATATAGCTTAGCAAAAATGTCTATATTATGTTTGCACATATTTGAGATATTGCAGTTGGAAATGACGATTTTTTCAACATTTTCCCAATTTTGGCGCTTTTAATAAATAAACACAAATTCTATCGGTCTTTTTTTTCCGCCTAAATGAAGTACAACATGTGGCGAAAATATAATGTCAGAATCGCTTGGATATGCAAAACCTTTCTGGTGTTTTTCCATGCTAAATTGACACGTGTCAGATTTGCAAAATTTGGCCTGGTCATTAAGGCGCAAACAGGCTTGATCACTAAGGGGTTAAGAAAGTCTTTAAAAGAAAGATTGGGAATTGAAAACCAAGCCAGAAATCCATGCACAGTTTGTTTCTGACTTGGCTAGTGAAAGGGCCTATAGACATGGGTCGGGACGGGTATAATCACTCCTTAGGGAGAGCACCTAGAAGTTGTGTGGAGACACCTGAGACACCTGACAACTGAGTAAACTTATAAGGCCATGCATACTCCTCTGGGAAATATATGCAAATAAGTCTCCTCACTCACTTTCTAGGTGATCTCCTTAAGGAGAGACGACTCCCCTCCCGACCCACAACTAGAGACAGAACAGGATGGATTGGCTTTGTATTGTACCTCATTACATGCAATCTCCAGATGCAAAATGAAAACATTTTTTAATAAAAAACAATAGCAAATCATTTTTATTTGTAAAAATACATGCAATGCAATAAAGAAAAGTGTTCAATGGTGTCCATAGCGCTAAAGACATAAAGGAGAAAATAACCGCAGAGTATAAATTGAAAGCGACACAGAAGATCACCCCACCTTTCTGGAAACTCCTGCTGACAACTTCTTGGCCGGTTTATTAAGATGTTCCTTCAGCTCTAGAGCCTCGGACACTCTGAAAGACACCATGATACGAGTCATTCATTGCAAGTCACTAATTCGTATAAGATAGGATGAATCCATACCTCCACCCTCCCAGTAGATTAGTATATGATGGGACTTTTAGACTGGAACCTTGACACATATTGAGAGGTCTTCCAAGTCTCTGTATCCTTCTCCGCACCTGACTTTAACAACACTTTCCCAACTGATGAGAAGGATAAGGATTTTACCTCCTGATGGCCAGGGCGCCATCTTCCTTCTTCATTCCCTTCACGGCAGCATATATCTCCAGATGTTGCTTCACGGTCATGTCTGGCCACAATGGATTGTCCTGACAGCAGAATCCCAGGAATGTGTTGGAGCCATCGGAGCATTGAGCACCATGCAGTACTATCTGTAGGGCAAGACAGCAAGGGAAGCAATTAATACGGCCCTTCTGACAATAACTGACCAGAAACGATGAATGCTGAGATCCTGACCACAGAAATGAAGATGACTATGATATAGATATACACAAAGAAGAGAAGTTGTGGCAGCATATAAGGTGCATTAAAAAATTTAGCTGATTACATCAACCAATCCTCAAATAGATCATATAAGGTGATCAACTGTGCCTTCCAAATCTCATATTGTATTATCATTCTGGTAGTTGAGCCACCAGATAGTTAATTCTATGATATTTTCAGAGAAAGATGACCCATCGCACGTTTTGCTTAAGCTCTCCATCACCTTGGCTAACATTATACTGTCAATAACCCCTTTAGTGACGTTTAGTGATGTAATCTCGTGATGCCATGCAAGTTCTTGCGCTTGCACATAGACCGCTGGATGCCTGGATGATCTGTCGTAGAATTCCTTTGCGGAATCACGGCTTACTCAATTTGGAATGTTTACAGCCCTCCATATTAATTCTGAATTGATAATGCGCATAAGAAGTTTTTCACACTGACACGAGGTTCAGCATGCATAGCTTCCTCAATTCTAACTTTAATGATCGGCGTGTAGCCTATTTTAAGAGTTTAACATTTCCGCCCATCTGGGCAGGTCAAAGATTACATAGATACAACGTATTGTTTAATTATTGGATAAGCATCTTGCAATTCTTCCATCCTCCGGTCATCTGTGATTGGCCATCAGGTGGTGGATGAAATGAGTGGGTTGTCTTGGAGCCACGTGGGGTTCCTTCGATATGATTGGATGTTACATCATGAACTATAAATTGCACAAACCTCCCATGTTATTTGCATACGTTTCCAGTAAAATTGCTTGGGTAATTTCTGCGGTTGTCCATGTCTGGGTTACTGTCCTCCAAAATTGCAAACAGATGGAAAATGTAACGTGTTTATACTATATATTATCTTGTCAGCGTTTTGAGAACAGAAGTTTCATGTTGGCTTCCCCATGTCAGCAGAGTTATGAGAAAACAGATACTTCATTGCCTAATAGTATTGTGTAATTGTAAGAATATTGTATTTATAGCAAGCCAGAAAGCAAATATGTGTATAGAATGTTAAATTGACAACTGTCTACTGCCAAGGCCCACCGATCCAAAATATAGACAATACTGGACTTCCACCACAGACCCCCCTTGAAACTATCTGTTTCACTAAACTCGCCCTGCTCCGTCCCACCCCAATTCCCCACTGCTGACCCTAGACTCGCATTGTGTTGTACACTGGAGCTATTGCTGTCATGGGGGTATAGGATGGTTCGACATCATCACATTCTGGATCCATGATGACGACGGTTGCACTGACAGTGGGCTTTTTGTTGGACGTCGTAGTGGGACAGGTGGACCAGGCAGTCATCAGGGTCGGAATACACTGTATGCAACAACAAACAGAAATTAGGATGACTATAGAGGTGACAAATATAATCAGGTTAGGAGAGGTGCGACTTTCACTATTTCAGGTAAACTCTGCATAACTTGTATAGAACCCCGCCTTCTTGACGTTACCTCGATTCATCAACAAGAGTGCAAAGTCAGGACTATCTAATGACTGATCAACATGACTGAACCCCTGTCTTATTAGTACGTGCATTATCATATATATTAGTCTGGAAGGAAAGAGCTACAAGCTGATTATTCCCACTTCCCTTTTCCAGAGGCGGCAAGGTAACAGGACCAGGGGCGTTGTAACACCGGTATGTTGCTTGGACATGAGCAGAGTGCACTGCAGATAAAATAAAGCAAAATCTTAGCGAAAACCTATCACAGTGTTCTAAATACACAATGTTTCAAAACTTATTTTTCTATATTTTTCCCTTCTCCTGTTAGGTACCTAACTGAGGAAAACAGACTAAGGTTAGCTCTTTTTAGTTAGTGCGGTCAGCCTCTTAATGGCAACTGTGTTTTTACCTGTGGGTCACGTTTTGTCTGGAATGTAGGTACAAGTCTCCCCTATCATCTTACAGACACTCCCTTTTTTGGCTAAAATCGTACCTAGTGCCATTCTATTTTGAAAAGTCGTAGTCGAGGTAGGTTCTATTGGTCGACTAGTCCCTATAAGGCGTCTCTAGTATAATTTATAAACTGCTGTTAATTATAATAAACATAATTAATCCAGTCAACATTTATTTACCCTAATGATCGGGAAAATGGACTCGAATCTAGTTTTAACTTGGTCTCTAATTTTTAAAACTTGTCAGGTACCCCCCTTGGCTATCCTATGCTGTCAATGTATACGTGTAGATCAAAACTATCACCAGGAGCCTCTCTTCTCACTCTAATGTGTTGTACTAGAAGTACATACTAGTAGTGTGCACAGGTACGCACGGCGTGGGACTCCCTAATCTTCACCCACACCATTGTCCCTCCTGGAGATAGTCCTAATGGTGAACACGTCCAGGTCGCCTCACCCTCGCGTCAGGGTTTTCCCACTGCCCGTAAGTCCCTACTCCTAAAAGGGGAGGGATCCCTACCTCACCTCAGAAGGAGGCCATGGATTCCCTGGGCTTATTTCCGGGCATCCATACCCTCTATCTGTACGAGTTAACACCCCACAGGGTGTGCCCTCGCCGGAACCTAAGGTCTTCTGCACTTTCCCTAGGCAAATGGGAAGTCCACTGACAGTCCATCTTATGAGACTGAGGCAGGCGCAGTACTGGTACATTTCTCCATTCTTCTGGTAACGTACCTGGTTGGCATTATCGGAACTGGCTCTTCATCTTTTTCAAACAAGGGAAACATTGGTCACATTAAAGGGAGAATACACGTACAGGAAATTACATACCCCACCTCTTTCTGCGAAAATCATATCCACGGCCACTCTATTTTGGAACGCCATGGATGCAGTGGGCCCTAATTGGTCAGCTAACCCTTGCAAAGCATATCTGGTGTAGTTTACAAACCTCTGCTGATTGTACGAGATATAATTCATCCAATCTACATTATTATTAACAGTGACAAAAGCAAATGAGGAATCAAAACCTGCTTTAACCTGATCTCTAGAATTAAATTAATCTCGCTCCCCCTTGGCACTCCTATTACATCTATGTGTACATGTGGATCAAAGTTACCACCTGGGGCGTCAACGTCTCTCTTAGCACGATGCAGTGTTAGATTCTCACCCTCAGTGTAGGCTTCATATTGCACATTTGATTGTATTAATTTGTTCTGAAACAGGGGGCTAGTGTACAGTAGTCAAAGGTGTGTGTTAGAGGAATTGTACCACATTATAGCATGTAAAGGATATGCAGGATCATTACTTTTTTCAGTGCGAAGTGTGGATCCAAGTGGGTCCAAGTGGGCTTTCCTTTGAGCTTGACTGCAGTTGGGGTGGTGAACAACATCTGGTAGGGACATTCAAACAGGGTTTCTCTCTTAAACTTTTCCACATAGACCCTGTCACCTGGTTTTAGATTGTGACATTCATCTGTAGGACCTGGGGAAAAGCAGAGACTGCAGAATGCATTACTAACAATTCCTTGGAGAGACCTATGACAAAATTAACAAGAGAATCATTCCCCAAATTCAGCTACTGTGGCATGTACCCTCCTGGGAAAAAGAAAAACTAATGAAAGACACTCAATTCAAAATTTACCCATTTTCTCTATTGCCTTTTGTATCTACTTTCCCACTACTCCGTGGATGGTAGGGTGTGTGAAAAGCCTGAAATATACCCAAAACAGACATGATGTGTTGCATTATTTCACCTGTGAAGTGTGTACCTTTGTTCGACTCAATCACTTCTGGTACCCCATATCTGCAGATTACCTCATTCATGTATTTCTGTGTGGTTATCTGCTCATTTACCTTAGTATCCGGGTGGGCCCCCAACCTGAAAAAGACTCGAGCAACAACAAGCACATGTTCATACTCCCCAACAGGTGTGAGCTGAATGTGGTCAAATTGGCAATCTCTGAAATGGGTAGAGTGGTCAAGGCAAGTGTTATATGGCCACCTTACTTCTGTCCGGACTCGCATATGGCAAAGATCATGCTAACTGGACAAATGATGCAGCAGCTACAGAGAACCCAGGTGTCACCCATTCTTGTTCAGTGTCGCCGTCATCGCTGCTTTCGATTCTGTATACCAGCTGGGCCATCATGGGGAACAGGGACCTCTGTAGGCAAGTTCTGTTGATTGTTCGCCATACGCCGTCCTGTGCTGTCGCTCCCGTATTTTAGCCCATCTGCTTTCCTTCCTCGTTGACTTGTAACTGTAAAGTCCTTGACATATCAAAGTCCAAAGTCTTATCAAAGTCCAAAGGTTTTATCAAAGTCCAAAGGTTTTATCAAAGTCCAAAGTCTTATCACTGACTCATGCTGTCAGTATCTATTCTTCTTTCTTCCACGGCTTGAGGGCCGCTGCCTTTGCTGTGTTGTCGGCGAGGGTGTCATCTCTCGCTTCTCTGTTGTAGAAATCGGTGTGGATTCTCCATTGCCAGGTAGTAGTAGTAGGGTTTCCATGAGACTCTGCACCGCTGCACCATTCTTAATTGGCTGTCCTACTGAGATAACAAGCTGTCTGGCCTTCCATATTGGGCCATAATCATGAGCTATGCCAAATGCATTGCAGGAGTCAGTGTAAAGAGTTGCCGACTTACCTTCTACCACTCCACACGCCTCAGTGAGGGCCTCCGGTTCCGCTTCTTGCCCTGAGACATGCGGAGGCAGAGCTTCTGTGTTTAGGACATCTTGTTGTGTGACCTCTGCACATCTGGTTCGGAATCATCAATCCTCACCCTGATACCATCTACAAAAGAAAACTCAAAATACGCATCATTAACAGTGTGTACATCACTACAATAATGCTATTTAAAAAATAGCTGATCTGCCATACTCAGATCACCTATGCCTCCCCTCCCCCGTTTGAACCTGAATACCTGATTAAAAGAAGAGTGGCCGGATTCAAGGTATTACAACATTGGGAAGAAATATTGGGGGAGGCATGGAAAGGGCACATTGTAGCCGGATCTAATAGGCCAGAGATAAGTGCTTGGGTTGCACTTGCATGAGTATGTTCTGGGTGTCATTTGGGGTGTGGACCACTAGGGGGTAGTCCAATACCATCTTAGAAGATTTGTCAACCATTGCCTGTACTGCTGCCACCACAAAAGCAGATGAGGGAGCTCCTCAAGTCACTGGATCCACCCTCATGGCTGTGGTTGTCCTCCGTGCTTTTGTGTCAATACTGTCATATGGCCGGCAGTATGAAACAAGGCCCAGAAAGGTGCGGAATTTGGCAACGGGTGTATGTACAGGTATGGCCTGCAGAACTTGGTTAGTCCTTGGAGGCCTCCAGGCCTTACAGCCTTCTGCAAGAGAAATTAACAGTGAAATTGTGGCCGGTTGGCAGTTTTTTTTTTTTTTTTTTTCCAAAGCATCAGCACACAGCACCTAACATGTGTAGCTGACCCTTCACCCTTTTTTTTTTTTTTTTTTTTTTATCTAGGGGGATACTGTTTGACCCAGGGGTGTGTATCTGGGTCTCGTATATATTATCATGGTCGATACATTCAATTTTCCTATGTCTGTCTTGTGGGTGTCCCATAATTTGTCAGGAACCGTGGAAAGCTGAGTTTGAGACAGGAGGAAAAAACAAAAAACTTTCTCTTCTGGCTATCTATGATTCTTACCCCCTCCTTGGATAAGAGACGTGTTCTTGCATCATCTAGCTCTACCCCTCTGAGTGTGGCTAATCACTTACTTCCTTATTCCCTCATTCAATGTTTGGCAGTCCTTGGGTACACATCACAACTCAATAAAGATAAAGTCTTATGCACCACACCATTTACATTTTACAAATTACGGGTCAATCTGCCCCGTTCCTCCTGTGGATACCTGGCCTTATCTTTACCTGCTTGTTTCCTATTCCTTGGCTTCTCTACCGTCTCTTACTCCCTGTAGTTTATTTTATTTATTTTTATATTGTCTGTGAATATACGTTACTTGTGCTGGGACTACAGGGCAAGTAACTTTCTCTTTTTAAGTCTCTCGCTTATGTGACAGCCCAGCGACAGGGAGAACGGCTAATTTTTACTTCTACAACAGTAGACAGTTGTTGTCCCAGACTTCCGGCGACTGGGCAGATGCAGTCTTAGATGCCGGGCATCTCCATCTGATTGGTAATGTACTGCAATTCTCTCTATTCACTAAAATGGTGTCTTTGTGTATTAATACAGACGCCATTGCAGCCCACCTTCACTTCCTCTTTTTAAGTCTCTTAGGGAAATTCTAACGTCTAATGCATAAATCACATATATTATGTTGTAACTTCTGTCACAGCGGTGGCCACCTAACATTGTATGTGGTTACAATTGAATTGGGGACTGCTAACATAGATGTATTTTCTTGTGGGCATGGTGGGGCTACGCAGTCTGTATTCTTAAGAGCCCCCTCAGGATGTGAGTGGCATATAACTTTTTACATTTATGACGGGCGTATGACAAAGATTAGGTTACATAACAAGACATACTAGTAGTTTTAACATCCAATATTAGTTAAATAACTAACAAATGTTACAGCACAAGAATTGCTCCGCTTCTATTAAGAGTTCCACTTCCTCTTTTTAAATGAAGTTAGTAGCCCTTTTTTTTTTTTTTTCCTTCTCCAAACACACTTACGGGCATAAGCCTATACTTCTATGCTATTATTAACGTTTAACAATTCAAAGGCAACACAGTCTAGTAGTCTGTCTTTTACTAGAAGGGATCCAATAATGCAACCTAACCTATAAAGTCCAAACCCACAGCGCGCCGCTGTGTACGGTGCATTATCTTGGCTACAACCCAGCCAATGCATTCTCATTGCTAACACTCCCTTCTTACAGTTTAGCAGGACTGATACTAATTCTATATAACAACTCAGCAGGATTAGCTCTACACTACAGACAAGCACACTAACTTTATATAAAGGACAGGCAGGACGTTTTAAACACACAGAAAGATTGCTTGATTAATCAATGATAACTTGACTCTCCACCCCTTCCACACTTTTCTGGAGGGTGTAAGAATTAACCTCGGTGCCTTTCAATTTCAATCATGGCTGCCAGATTCATGATTATAGAAGTCTCCTCAGACGCCGGACACAGTATGCCCCGCCCTAGAGTCTCTAGCATTTCTGTCGCTACACAGTTTATCAATCTACCCTCAGACGGAGGGATCTACTCGTGGACATTTAAACAATAAACAAATATTTGTGGACACACACAAGTAGACAGACAATTAGACGGAGCACCAGTACGGCTGGTTTGGTCTAAACTGCCCCTCGGGATACTGTCTGGCAGCCCCTCTGTCCTAGATCTTTTTACCAGACTTTACCGGAGCATCGGTGCCTGTCCAGACGTTTGACCGTTTCCTGACTCTAAGGTTTTAGACACCAAACCTGAACCGAGCAAGGACCTCCTAGTCAAACTACCCCGTCAGGTCCCCCTGACTCTAAGGTTTTAGACACCAAACCTGACCCGAGCAGGGGGCCCCTGCGGGGGCTTCCTCTCCCTCAAAGCAATTCACTGACCTTGCCAACCGACCAGTACTCTCAAAACGACAGGCATGTAAACATTCCTTTATATCTTATGACAGGTTCTTATCGAGTGATCGAGACTTAAAGAAGTACCTGTCGATCGGGTCCAAATCATTCGGCCTTGACACAGCACATAGGCGAGCCTGAACTTAGCCACACAGGTATAGTTAATTAATTTATCTCACCGTGTTCTGATGATATTTTTGGGCCCACCAAGTCCAAGGTCGCGTATGTCCGTGTCTTCTGTCCGAATTCTATGGAACCTGTCGATCACTCCCCGTACGGGCCACCACTGTCGTAGAATTCCTTTGCGGAATCACGGCTTACTCAATTTGGAATGTTTACAGCCCTCCATATTAATTCTGAATTGATAATGCGCATAAGAAGTTTTTCACACTGACACGAGGTTCAGCATGCATAGCTTCCTCAATTCTAACTTTAATGATCGGCGTGTAGCCTATTTTAAGAGTTTAACATTTCCGCCCATCTGGGCAGGTCAAAGATTACATAGATACAACGTATTGTTTAATTATTGGATAAGCATCTTGCAATTCTTCCATCCTCCGGTCATCTGTGATTGGCCATCAGGTGGTGGATGAAATGAGTGGGTTGTCTTGGAGCCACGTGGGGTTCCTTCGATATGATTGGATGTTACATCATGAACTATAAATTGCACAAACCTCCCATGTTATTTGCATACGTTTCCAGTAAAATTGCTTGGGTAATTTCTGCGGTTGTCCATGTCTGGGTTACTGTCCTCCAAAATTGCAAACAGATGGAAAATGTAACGTGTTTATACTATATATTATCTTGTCAGCGTTTTGAGAACAGAAGTTTCATGTTGGCTTCCCCATGTCAGCAGAGTTATGAGAAAACAGATACTTCATTGCCTAATAGTATTGTGTAATTGTAAGAATATTGTATTTATAGCAAGCCAGAAAGCAAATATGTGTATAGAATGTTAAATTGACAACTGTCTACTGCCAAGGCCCACCGATCCAAAATATAGACAATACTGGACTTCCACCACAGATCATGTGACCACCATCAGAATAGCGCCTGCGCTGTAACCTGAGTGTGAGTTCTGGGTGCTTTGACGCATGCACAAGTCCAGCCAACCGGTAGTGACATGAGTATGATTTTTCGCTTGCTGATGGGAAACCGCGCAAGTGTGGTCGGAATACATGGACGCAGACAGAGTTTAACCATCTGAAGCTGGTATAATTGAGCTTGACAAAGGCCATCAGTGGCCGAAACGTTGCCGTTTTAATGAACATGGAGAAATAAAGGAAAGAAAAAATGTTATTGCGCCTTATATGCTGCCGCAACTTCTCTTCTCTATGTGGATCTTTTGGGAATCGCGGCTCAGGTTCCGTACAGTGGCGCTGCATATTACAATTTGATTGCCTTCCCCGGTGGATGCATTTTGTGTATAACCCCTTTTATGCTATAAATATAATGATAATAACAATTATGAGGGCAACCGCTATGACCAAGACAACATTTTGTACTGTAGCAACGACATGCTTACCTCCCCTGCGGTCGGTTTAATCTCCCCCGCCAGCATGTAGATTGAGGTGCTTTTTCCTGCACCATTGGGGCCCAGCAACCCGAAAACTTCACCTGGACAATCACAATAAATGGGCAACACGTGATATATATGACAGAAAGACCTGGAAACCCATCAGTGAACAGATCACCTCTGGCCATCACCCAGTTGTGTTATCAAAAACACCCTACCTACAAAAAAACACCCAGCTGTGAGATTAAAAAAATCTTGGAAATAAGAAATAAAAAAGTTCCTAGTATGTGAGTGGATAAAAGAAAAAGTGGGTAGGGTAACGTAAAAAAAAGAAACAAACAATTTTCCTATCCGCTTGTTCTTTTATCTACTCTCACACCAGGAGTGCAGGAACTTTTTATAATTTCTTATCTTCCGTATCTATGACTGAGGCATCGGCGTGCCCTGAACCCTATCCTGTGACCTTCTCCCTTGGCCTTTCACAGGGATCCAGTGGCAAAGTGGAACTGCCCCATTTTGAATGCGAATTAAGACCAGGATTTTCTCACATGCTTGAATGCGCCCTCAGGCCTTATTTACACAGGTGTATATTGGCCTGGTTTTCACGCCCGGCCGATATACACTGCCCCTCTGATCCATTGGTTTACAATGCATCAGTGCACAGGGGCGTATTTCTGCGATGTAAAAGCGCCATATCCTGCGCTTTCACGACGCCGGCTGCATAGACTCCTATGGAAGCCAGTGACAGCCGCCGGAGAAGAGAGGCGGGAGGGAGTTTATAGCAGCATGACTGCTAAACTCCTTCCCCCTTCTCTTCTCCTCTCCGCCCCTTGCCGCAGTTTGCAATAGGAGGGGGGAGGGCAGAGTTAGGCTCTGCCTGGTCCCATCCCTTTCATTGCAAACAGCGGCAAGGGGCAGAAAGGGGGCATGAGCTTAGCACACTAGCTCCCGCCACATCCCGCCTTCTCCCCATTTAGAGAGCAGGATGACGACAATAAGCTGAGCCCCGAATCACATAGTAGCGTTTTCACCACCGGCCAATATACGCTCCTGTGAATAAGCCCTGAAGGGTAGTTTCACACAGGTGAGAAAAATCGCACGATTTTTGCCTAATGCGATAGTCAGTAAAAAGCAGATTATGAAACCAATGATTTACAATGCCTTCTTTCCCATCTGCAATGTTTTCACTGATGCAATGTTGAGAGGATAAAGAATTGTGGCATGTTCTATCTTTCTGCGATTTTTCCTTTTTTTTCCCCCCATGTTTCCCTATGGAGGCTTCTTTTTATCTCAACGCAACAAACACGGGTTATGATGCAATTTGTTTATATGCAGATATTTTTCTGCGCATTTTGATCATGCAAAAAAAACGCCGCTGCAACGACCAGAAGTGATAGAATAACAGAGGTGCAGGTCGGAGGGTACCTGAGAAATAATGACCATAATATAATAAATCATTGTAAAAGAGAGAAAAACTAACACTAAACTTTTCTTCCATTATATAAATAGTAAAAAGATTAATAATGTTGGCCCTTTACTAAATTATGTAGCAGAAATTGTAGAGGGTGATGAGGAGAAAGCAAATCTATTAAATAGTTTTATCTTCATTGTATTCACAGAGGAAATGCCAGATGAGATTTAGACGGGATGAATGTCGGGCAAACGATGCCCAACACTCATCCCCCATAAGTACCCGCTCACATGCTTTTGAACAGGAGCAAGTATCATTGCTTCACAGCGGGGCGGCCACAGGAGATTTCACTCCTCGTTCTTCCCCGCCCATTTCCATTCATATAACATAGCGGCCATTCAGTACTGAACGGCCGCTATTTACACTCATCAATCAGGATTTTATCCAGCATAAAATTCTGAACGATGATCGTTCAGTGTAATTAGCAGCCTTTCAGTACTGAGTGGCCACAATGTTAACTGAATGGAGAGGGGCGTGGGAGAGTGAGGAGTGAAATCTAGAGACAAGCGAGCACACTCGGATAAAGCAGTTACTTGAGCGAGCATCGCTCTTCTCGAGTAACTGCTTACTGGTCTGAGCAGGCTTGCGGGGCGGGGGTGAAACTGCTTTATCCGAGCGTGCTCTCTCATCTCTAGTGAAATCTCTTGCAGCCGCCCCACTGTGATACTTGCTCCAATGCAAAAGCATGTGAGCGGGTACTTGCGGAGACGAGTGTAGATGCCCAACATTCGTCCCGTCTAAGTGGGCCTTAACCCAGGAGAAACTGCAGAGCCATCTTAAAAAGATTAAAATAGATAAATTGCTGGGTCCTGATGGAATACACCACCCTGGGTTTTAAGGAAATTAGGGAGAAGAAGACAAAAGTGGTTCTTAACTGCTTCTGCTTTACAGGCTACCTAGCACTCAATGAACACTATGTAATGAAGAGAGAAAGTGGAAGTGTTACTCCTGCTGTTTGACCTGGTGGGTGCTCCCTGTCACAGCAGAGCTGCAGGTTTCTAGCAGACCCAGACCAGCTCTTACAGTGACTAATGTCACTAAAGGGGGATGTTTTTTCCTGTCACTGGAGCTCTTATGGATGCCGCAGCTACACTGGCTAAAATGATGCCACTTGTGGTGAATGTCAGCGTTATATGCCAAGCATGGGTGGGGTCTGCTGCAGCTCACCTCTCTTCACACAGAAGGAAATGTTCTTGGTGGCAACTCTTTTCTTCTTCTTAAAGCTACAAACACCTGACTTTACTTTGAACTCCTTACGTAGATTGTCCACGATGATGGCTGGTGCCTAGAAGGAGAAGAAGAGGGAGAAGGAGAAGAAGAATATGAAGGAAAGAAAGAAGATAAGAAGTAGGAGGAATTCCACGTTCCTAGAAGAAAGCCAAAAACTGATGACACGTTTTAGAGATAGAAATTATCCAGAAGACGTTATTCAGAGTGCCTTCTCTCATGCTATGCAACAAAATAGGACTACTCTCTTAACACCTCGCAAACGTCCAACTGACCAGTACACACGCATCATAGGCACATTCGATATAGCCTCTAAACAAGTTAGAAACATCCTAAGTCACTACTGGGACATTTTGAAGAATGACATGGATCTTGGTGATGCAATATCACCCATGCCACTAATCACATATCGGAGAGGCCACAACCTCAAAGACCATTTGGTCAAAAGCCATTTGTATCAAGATGACACCAAAAAAACTTGGCTAGGATCCGCTAGACCAAATGGTACTTTCCCCTGCTATGGCTGGATGGCTTGTCCATACATTCTGAAAAGTGATTCTTTCCAATGTGCCTCTAACAATAAAATATACAAGTGCTGCAGTTTTATCAACTGTAGGACCAAAAACATAGTGTACATGGCGACCTGCCCCTGTCCCAAGAACTACGTGGGGAAAACTATTCAGGAATTCCAGCGTAGGATCTTGGGACATGAGGGCAATATAAATCGCAAGGAGTCAACACCACTGGCCGACCATGTTTGGTCCCTACATGGCGGTGATGCAAATTCACTCAAGTTTCAGGGAATTGAACTTTTGAGGACTTTCGGACGCAGAGGTGACATAGACAGGCGCCTCTTACAAAAAGAGGCAGCCTGGATATATCGTATGAATACCTTAAGCCCTAGTAGCTTGAATGAGAGTCTATTTTTCAACTGTTTTTTGTAAAATAGCCTCTTTTGCCAATTTTCACTATTTGTTCCGCACCATCCCTCCTGAAAATATCGATCAAACGGCATCAATACCAATTCTATTAGGAATACCATCCGAAATTATGTATCATATAGACATCACTAACTCTTTTCATATTTATTGATGGCAAGCACTATACCGATATTCTTATACCCCCCGATGAGGCTGCTGCTGTATTTGTATCTTCTTATCCTCATATGATTCAAATTGGACACCTTATTATGATGTCATTTTTTTTGTATAAATGATAGAGACAATCATTCTCTGCAGCACATTATTTATTTCCCCTTTATCAGCGCCCGACTGTTCCATTACTACCTAACAGCAATTCTATAGCATTCTTTTCAGATGCTATGACTATCACACTAGGTTTGAATAGAGCGCATAACTACTAATGTGCTAGGCAAAAAATCTCCCTTTTTAATCATTTGACATATATCCTATTTTAGCTCTACATCTAAGGTGCATAAAGTAAGAATATATATGAAATGACAGCCCGTTTGTACTTCGAGCCGTGACTATTACCCGATGTCCGCTCATCCAATATATCTATGAATGAGAATGATCGGCTTGCTCATAGCGGAACGCCGCCCACACATTAGCATAACTATGACGTGCCCCTCATCTATTTACTAAGGGGAAAATACTCTCACGCAGAGAGACACACTACAACGGGTCTCCGCCCCTCGGCAAGCACATGATTTGACGCTCTGACGTCATCGCGTCGCGGGCGCATGCGCAGAGCTACTACTCTACGTCCGTGTTTTGGGCATCATATTCTTATCATTATCGGACAATCGCCTTCACTGCACCACGATCAAGGAGCATTAATGGTAGACAACTAACATAAGGATTAAGTACTCTACCTGGCTATATGTTCATAAACCTAGAAATGGGATTTTTTGGCCTAATTGAGAATGATTGACAGATCTCCTTCTCCCAGCAGCCCTCATTGGTGGACTCACCAAATCCCTCCCTAAGGGAGGTTCTCTCCTAGGTATATACAGCGCTGATTCTGCACTAGCAAACCATTCACCTGTGGCTCACCATCAGGGCCACAGGCTTTATCTGTTTATTATTTTACTTTATGTTTGGCACACTAGGTAGCTTTATCTTAGGGACCTAGTGCTTTAGCTGAAAAATTTGCTGAAGCCTACTTTTGGATGCCTGCTTAATTATTAGATTAGTTGTCTGAGACGTATTTTTTAATAGGAGACTAGGACTTCTACATTAGTGTTGCCGACATTGCAATACTTGTAGGAGGATAGGCATACAGCTTTAAATACAGGATCCTCTATAGCTGTTTAGACTTATCTTAAATGCACCTGACTTGCTATTAATGTCAGTGCATAAGCTCTAGACTATATCTAAGTCTGCATCCGAGTCTTCCTTTCTTTCTTACCAACGTGGCTATTATTCCACCGTACCCTGGTGGTTATCTGCCCAACGGGACTTAGTATATATATATTTTTTGGCGACGTCTCCGCAGACAACCTACCTGTTGCCAATCTAATTCTATCAGTTATATATTCTAAAAGAGGAAGATAGCTTAGTCAATTAAATTATTGACGCTATTAATCCTATTAAAGATTTTTTGGTCAGACATACATTTGTGGCTCCTGATGAACCGCTCTAAAGCGAGCGGGGAAACGCGTTGAGCCTAAGTTCTCCGTGACTTCTACACACGACTGTCACCAGTCATTCAGTGCAGGAACTCTTTATATGCACTAAAGTCATCCACTTATACTGACCATGTTACTGTGACCATTATCTATATTGGAGACCTTGGGTGCATATTTCAAACTTGCACCTAAATATATCTTCTCCTCTTTTTGTGTGTAAATTTATGTTAGTACTGTCAGTCAGCCCGTATATGTTTTTAAGAGTTTCTAATAAACTATATTCTTTTAGTCTATATCTGTGAAGGGCTAAGAAGTAGGAGGAAGAAGCAAAAAAAAATAAAGAAGAAGAATTAGAAGAGCAGGAAAAATACTAATAATAAGAGGAAAAAGGTGAGTAAAAAGCAGAAGACGAATATTAAAGAGAGAAAGAAGAGGAAAAATAGGGGGAAAAAAGCTAAAAAAGATAAGCAAGATGAATTGGAAGAGGAGGAAAAATAATAAGAGGAAGAGAAAGAAAAGAAGTAGAAAGAGGAGGCAGAAAGTGGAAATAAGGAGTGAGATTAAAATGGAGAAGAGGAAGATAAATTAGAAGAGGAAGAAGAGGACAAAATAGAGTAAGAGAAGAAAATGATAAAGATGATAGAGAAGAGGGAGTGGAAAGGATTGATTGTACGTAAAATGGTGAAGCAAAGGAATAGGAAAATAAAGATGGAGAATCAGATAAAAAAAGGAGAAGAAGAAGAGGAAAAATAAAAAGGTGAAGGAAGCAGAAAAGAAAAGGAAGCTGCAGAGAGTAAGAGATCTTCTGACATGCGGTTCTATACAGTGGGGGTGGTCAGTGGATCCTACTCATCTCTGAATACAATGAACCAGTTGGGGGGATGACGAGGGGGCAGAGATCCTTAATGCTAGACTACTGATGATGATAATCTCCGGATAACCGACAGGGTTATGTGACTTTAATTTCCCTTTCACCTCCTATTTGTGGCTTGGCAGAGTGGCGTCTCCAGGGATTGGCCTGACACAGATAACAGGATGACGCCCCTTGTTTTGGCAGCTTACCTCCTCCAGATGTTTGCTGGCTTTGGCTTGTTTCACTGTTTCTCTTTCAGCCAGAACTTCTTCCTCCGCATCATCAATGTTCTCAGGATTCGGTTTTACACTCACTTTCCTCCTTGTTGTTCTGAGAAGAAAATAAAGCGATAGAACCTATATGTATATGGGTAGTATATATATATGTATATATATATATATATATATATAATCTCCAAAGTAATGCAAAGCTGTTTTGACTTAAAAACTCCTTGCATCCGCTGGGAATTTAAATGGTGGGGAGCGTGATATAGCGCCATGATTCACAGCCCCATATTGCTCACGTTGATGAGAGGGACCGAAGTATCGGTATTTATACCAAACGATTAAGGACCGAGCTAACAATGATTTTTATGCTGCAAACCATGAAGATGAACGAAAAGTGAACGATTATCATTTATTGCTCTATAGTTGGCGTGCTTTTAGACTAAACAATTAAATTCAGTCACTTTCGCTCATTGGAACGATAGTCATTTTGTCTAAAAAGGCCTTAAGTGAAAAATCCTACTTATGTTTACTTAGATCCCAGGCGGGTCAGGTACGTATTTTCTATTTGCATGTGTTAAATGTGCAAAATGTCTGTTGGTTGTTGGGTTAGGGTCCATGGCATTAGTGTCAAGGCTAGGATGAGGGTTACTAAAGTCATACTACAACAATGTCAGCAATGGTCATATCCCTTCAGGGGTGATACAATTATGTAGTACATACATCTAGAGTGATGTACAACACATTTTGATAGTGGACCAGGGTATTTTTGAACTTTCACCACCCACTATCTATTAAGGCTGCCTTCACATCTGCGCAGACCACAGATCCATTCGGCATAGGGATTCTCTTTTCCTGATCCCTGAATGGAGCAGGAAAACGAAACCCCCGACGCAGATGTGAAAGAAGTCTAAGAAAAGCTCTGCTGGTTTCCATTTGTAAAGCGGGAGCCAACAGAACAGAGTCTAGTGGAGGCAGCTAAAGACGAGTTTTGGCCTTCCTTCACACATTATTTTTTCAGCTTTTTTAGCTTCATGTGTGATTTTTACAGGCATTTTTATTGCAGTTTCTGGTCAAGGTTTTGAAAAAATGACAAAAAAAAGCCATAACTTGAGCAGGCTGTGATTATAAAAACTCCATGGACCCCTAAAACTACTCAACACATCCAAAAAAGGCAACAAAAAGGCATTGCTTGCACTGTGCTTCATAATTCTCTATTGATCTACAGCTAACATCCGAATGTTAAACAACATGGCAAAAGATATCAACATGAAAACCATAAAGAACACAGCATTTCAGAAAAACAAACAAGCTATGTGTAAGACCAGCCAAGTGTCCTACGTGTGTTGCCAATATCTAGATACTCTCTGTGCTTCTGTAATGAACTGGAGGGATTGGTGGCAGTATAAAATGGCAGCAGCGGTGGCTCCACTGCTCTTCCCTCCCGAACTGCGTCTGGGGACCACACAATCTGAGTGGCTCTCTAGTTTGGCGTGTTCTTTTGTATGCTGCTACCCGTGAGTTCGGGCAGGGTATTGTGATCTTAAATGTCAGGTTCGTGATGTCAGCCTGTATGCATCGATAGATCTTCAATAAATTATGCTTCATACATTGGGAATGGATTCACTCTGAGGTAGATAACTACTGGTGAGTACAGGAACCACATCTGTACATTTGGGCTCTATCATAAGGTAAGTACAAGGACCACATCTGTACACTATGCTTTGCCCTTCTTCTTCTCGCTTCCTTTTTTACTTTAAATAGATCTCATTTATTCTTCTTCTTCCTTATTCTTTCTCTATTATTATATAAACGGATTCTTCCTTTTTTCCCTCCGTCTATCTTTGAGGTAACTCACTTTTTGTGAACTCACACCTCTTCCTTCTCACCGCACTGGCTCTTTTCTCTCCTGCTCTTGCTTCGGCTCTCTTTAATGACTTAACCCCTTCTTCTCCCATACTCCAACTGCCACTCTCTCTGACTCACAACCAACCTATGTGGAGGGCTAATCCTCCAATCACAGGCCTTCTATCTTCTCTCTACCTGGCTAGTCGATCCCAGAGTTGTTGTTGGAAGATGGATTGTCCAATGGGAATGAGCACCATGTCAGCCAATAGGGTACAGAGTGCATTGTCAGGCGGAATATGAGTGACAAGCATGAGCTTTATTCCTGAAAGTCGTACACGCTTATTTAATTAAAAGTGACTACATTGCTTATATAGCATCTATCTCTGGACCACTACACTTCCCTTATTCACACTGCAGATGACATGGTGTAGAAAAAGGAGTGCAGCTACTTTAGTGGAGATCAGGTGCCATGGCGGTCAGTAAGTCCTTGTCAGTTAGGTATCTTGAAGGTGAGGTAGCAAGAGAGGTATATGTATAGGGTGTCGAGTGCAGCCAATCTAGGAAACGTTCAGCCCATTGGTAGACATATGTAGAACAGAATGTTATGGTACAAAAGGCTGGGAATAGGGCACAACCATTTAATACCGTATACATGCACATACACAGATGTTGTCATTAAATCCTTAAGGACATGGCCTATTGGCCATAAGGACACAACAACTTTTAGAGGATTTTCATCTCCACTTTTCAAAAGCCATAGCTTTGTTATTTTTGTGTCAGCATGGCCAAATATGGGCGTGTTTTTAACCTTATTGTTGCCATTTTTGGGTATATATCAAATATTGTAAAACTTTTGTTAATTTTCTTTTTTTGGAAGGCAGGGAGAGAAAACACATACATTCTGTCTCCCAGTCAGGAGGTAAACTTATGTCCTGTGGCATTAAGGGATTAAAGTTTCTCAGTTTTTATTTGGTAGAACCAGTTTACTACTGGGGCAAGGGCTGAACATCTTAATCCATGTGCCCAGCCCCTGTCCTGCTATTAACTAGCGTAAGTCTCTAGCAATACTAAAGAAGCAGCATTGTTTCGCTTCGAAACATGTTTTTTAAGCTGATTTCTACCAAATAAAAACATACATTTTAATGACATTCTTATTCGCACTGTGTCTGGAAGCGGAGTAAGGAGGATGAGTCTAACCAGGATGGTGACCTTCAACAATACTGCTGGGAAGCATCATCCACCAACCTGAACACTGGGTCTCTGGTCAGACCTCTTGTCCCATATCTCCACTCTAGAGCCCACAAGATCCCCGGAAATAAGATGATATGCACAAAGGTCTGGAAGAAAGACAACAGTGTTACTATGATGCAGAAACTCTTCCAGACGTTATACAGATAAGGAAACTAAACAGGAACAGAGAGTGAAGTCCTGCAGTAAGATGACAAAGACATAAACACAGACTTCCGAAGATTGCAGTCCAATCTGGTTTAATAAAACTTACCTATACAAAGCATTTCAGGTGTTAAAGTTATCACTTAATTTAGGTGATACTTAAGGGGTATTGTAGCCATATCAATCAGGTATGCCTAATTATTATTTGATGCATCAGAGAAATGAAC
This sequence comes from Eleutherodactylus coqui, assembly GCA_035609135.1. NCBI lineage: Eukaryota > Metazoa > Chordata > Amphibia > Anura > Eleutherodactylidae > Eleutherodactylus > Eleutherodactylus coqui. Next base: position 103,157,277 of record CM069417.1, on the reverse strand, counting down.
AATGACAAACAGTTAAGTGATGTTTACAAGAGCTTCTGTTTTATTGTTGCAATGCAAGAGGTTATATAGTGTGGCATCCCCCACAAAGTTAACAATTCAAAGCCTACAGCATGTATGATACTTCTCTCTTAGTAAACCATTACAAAGCTTATTTTTGACAAAGCTGAATTGAATTATTCCAGAATGCAGGATATTCGTTTTTAGTACTTCCTATGTATTTTTTTTGGCACACTGTGTATTAAATCACATGCACAACTGACTTAGAAGGAGTTAATGAACTGTTTGAAATTAAAGTACTGGTTCCTTCTGAATTTAAGAAGGTTTTACTAGGTTTAGCAGAGTTATTAATCTTGCAGGGATTTAAACCAGTATAGGGAAAGCTATTACTACTGGAGCCAATATAGGGGATGATATTACTACTGGGGCCAATATAGGGGATGATATTACTACTGGGGCCAATATAGGGGATGATATTACTACTGGGGCCAATATAGGGGACGCTTTTACTACTATGGCTAAAACAGTGGACGCTATTACTAATGGGCCAATATAGGGGACGCTATTACTACTGGTGCGAATATAGGGGATGCTATTACTACTAGGGCAAATATAGGGGATGCTATTACTACTGGGGTCAATATAGGGGGCACTATTACTACTGGGACCATTATAGGGGACCCTATTACTACTGGGACCAATATAGGGGACCCTATTACTACTGGGTCTGTAATGGCGGAGCCTATTACTGCGGAGGCTGCAAAGAGGGACACTATTACGACTAGGGCCAAAATAAGGGTGACTATTACTACTGGGGCCAATGTAGGGGACGTTATTAGTACTAGAGCCACCTATATAGGGGTCGCTATTACTACTGGGGCCCCCAATATAGAGGGTCACTATTACTACATGGGATGGATTTGCTGCAGAATTTACAGTAGCTATAGTAGCAAAGTGGATGAGATTTTGAAAATCTCATCCACATGCTGTGGAAGATATCTGCACAAAACCCGTGTGGACGCTGACATGAGTTGCGGTATTTAATTCCGCAGCATGTTAATTTTAAATATAATGTATATTAATAGCCCATCCAGTGCTCCTGGTTGCTCCCTGTTTATTTTTTTAAACGGCCCTGTACTTTTTATAACAATGGAGGTAAAATTTATATGTTGTGATAAGCCACTCCCCTAACCCCTCTCCTGATTTAGGGCTCTACGAGAAACTTATACTTCAAAAAAGGCTCCATGGCTAAAAAAGTTTGGAAACCAGTGGACTAGTGTATGGCCAGTTGAAATGCCAGGAGTCTGATTTCACATGTCAATACTTGACGGGACACCAGAGTCCATCTAACAGTTCATGTATTATTGATAAAGTCAAGTGGCAGAAAATCAGATACTAATACAGAAATGAAGAGTAGAAAAGCAGCTACTCACAAGTAGGATGCACTGGAAGAAGAAGCTTTCTGCTGGTGATTCATACAATTCTTCTTCATACAATTCTTCTTCATACAATTTCTCCACTTCAATAGAAGCCTGTAGAAAACAAAGTTACTTGAGTGTCAACTCCTGGCCAGAAACACATCAGCAGAAGACAGTTGAGAAGCTACAATCTGATGAGGGACAATGTACAGGAGGACCCAGAGGCTCTATGTATGCCATTGTCTGCCGCAGAGGTCCTTATCTTTGGTCCACAGGAAATTACTGAGGCATGGAACCTAATGAAGATACCTGCAGTCCTCAATGCATGACTTGTGGAAGACTGGAGATGAGAAAAACTGGTCTTCAAGATCTCTGAACCAAGAAGCTCCAATGACTTTAATAACCAAGTGTGGGAGATCTTGTGATCATAGCTATACGTTCATCTAGAGGATAACATATGTAAAGAGGGGTATGTCATGCAGTTTATGCTGTACATCCCCAAACTGTACCAGTTCTGTTCCCCATGTATGCTCTGACCTCTGTCATGACGTAAATTGGTGGTCTAGTTAGCCTACTAAAACTGAAGAAGGACAAAATCAGCACCCCAAAGAAATGAATTATATGTGTCTGGCTTAGTTGTGGGTACTGTGGCTGCCATTGTAATAAGGGCACTGCCCACGCAAGGTATATTAAGGGTGTGTGTTTTGCTGCTGTTATAGGGAATCACATGTAAAAAAAATGGGTATACTAATAGATCATAGACTGAACTTGAGTCAACAATGTGATGCTGTCACAGTGCAGAGGGATCAGCCATATTCTCATCTGCACAGGAAAAGACTAGAAGCAATGGGATGAAACTGAAAGGGAGGAGACGCAGATTAGATATTGGTGAGGGTGATCAAGGAGTGCAACAGGTTACCACAGGAGGTGGTGAGTTTTCCTTCAATGGAAGTGTTCAAACAAAGGCTGGACAGACATTTGTCTGGGATGATTTAGTGACTCCTGCACTGAGCAGGGGGTTGGACCCGATGACCCTGGAGGTCCCTTCCAACTCTACCAGTCTAGGATTTAATCACTGAATCACTGTGGCTGTCACTATTATTGTTATGGGAGCACAATAGGTGTCACTGTTATGGGGAAGCAAAAAGAGGTCTTTGTCGAGCTTGACAAACACCTAATTGTGGGTCGAACCGTCGCTGCATTACTTCTTGTTATGGGAGAATAAAGATTTGAGAAATATTTCTGCAACAAGTGATGCTGCCACTCCATTCTTTTTTGGCTTGACTTATTTGAACATGGTCCTTGTCCTGGTGGCTGTTGCATCTCTGAGGAGTCCTACCCTGGAGGATTTTTTTTTGAATGTGCTGCTGGTGATATTTTACTATTTGTTATAGGAAAGCAGTGACTGATGGGGAATATGCATGTGGCACTCTTATGGAGACACAATAGCTGTCACAGTTGTGGGGGAAGGGGATGGTGCTGCAGCTGGGACTGTTTTGGTGGCCTGTGGCTGTCACAGTGAGGTCTCCTACCCACGCTACGATATCGCTGCATTTTTTAAGGCAAGTGTCAATGGGACTTTCTATTGATAAAAACGCATCGCACAAAAATCGCAAAGCACAAACTTGTGATGTGTTTTTAACATTAGAAAGTCCCATTGACAATCCCGTTAAAAAATGCTGCGTTATCGTAGCATTAAAAAAACGCAAGTGGGTAGGAGCCCTTTTAGATATTCTGTGCACCTGGTTCAATACTTCTGAATTCTCCTACATGTGCATCTGCAGATAACACCCAATGCAACCCGAATGTATAATACTATATTTTCACAGTTTTTATCTATTTATCTCTCTATCTCATATCTATCTATCTCATATCTATCTATCTATCTATCCATCCATCTATCTATCTATCTCATCTTCTATCTATCTATCTATCTATCCATCTCCTATCTATCTATCTATCTATCTATCTATCTATCTATCTCCTACCAATCTATCTCATCTCTCTATCTATCTCATATCTATCTATCTATCCGTCTATCTGTCTATCCCATATCTATCTCATATCTATCCCATATCTATCTATCTAATATCTATCTTATATCTATCTATCTCATAACTATCTATCCCATAGCTATCTATCTCATATATATTTATCCCATATCTATCTATCTCCTATCTATCTATCTATCTATCTATCTATCTATCTATCTATCTATCTATCTATCTATCTATCTATCTATCTATCTCCTATCTATCTATCTGTCTATATGTCTATCTGTCTATCCCATATCTATCTATCTAATATCTATCTCATATCTATCTATCTAATATCTATCTGTCTATTCCATATGTATCTCATCTCTATCCCATATCTATCTATCTATCTATCTATCTATCTATCTATCTCATAGATAGATAGATATGGGATGTCTATCTATCTAGCTCATATCTATCTATCTATCTTATATCTATCTATCTATCTATCTATCTATCTATCTATCTATCTAATATCTATCTCATATCTATCTACCGATCTATCTATCTCATATCTATCTATCTATCTATCTAATATCTATCTATCTATCTCATATCTATCTGTCTATCTATCTATCTATCTATCTATCTATCATATGTATCTCATATCTATCCCATATCTATCTATCTATCTCATAGATAGAGAGATAGTTGTGGGATATCTATCTATCTATCTACTCTATCTAGCTATCCATGTATTTCATATCTATCTATCTCATATCTATCTATTTAATATCTATCTATCCCATATCTATCTATCTCAAATCTATATATCCCATATCTATCTATCTCATATATATCTATTCCATATCTATCTATCTATCTCATATCTATCTATTAATCTCATATCTATCTATCTATCCCATATCTATCTATCTATCTATCTATCTATGTTTCCCATATCTATCTATGTATCTATCTCATATCTATCTAGCTATCTAACTATCTATCTATCCCATATCTATCTATCTATCTATCTATCTATCTATCTATCTATCTATCCCATATCTATCTATCTATCTATCTGATATCTATCTATCTGATATCTATCTCATATCTATCTGTCTATCTGTCTATCTCATATCTATCTGTCTATCTATCTATCTATCTATCTATCTATCTATCTATCTATCCCATATCTATCTATCTATCTATCTATCTGATATCTATCTATCTGATATCTATCTCATATCTATCTGTCTATCTATCTATCCCATATCTATCTGTCTCATATCTATCTATCTTTCTATCTATCTCATATCTATCTAACTGTCTATCCCATATCTATCTCGTATCTATCCCATATCTACCTATCTCATAGATAGATAGATAGTTATGGGATATCTATTAAGGATGAGCAAGTATACTCGCTAAGGCACTACTCGTTCGAGTAATGTGCCTTAGACGAGTATCTTCCTGCTCGTCCTTAAAGATTCGGGGGCCGCCGTGGGGCAGGGGGCTGCGGGGGAGAGCAGGGAGGAACGGAGGGGAGATCTCTCTCTCCCTCTCTCCCGGCCGCTCTCCCCTGCTCCCCGCCGCGACTCACCTGTCAGCCGCAGCGGCGGCCCCGAATCTTTATGGACCAGCAGGGAGGTACTCGTCTAAGGCACATTACTCGAACGACTAGTGCCTTAGCGAGTATACTCGCTCATCCTTAATAGATATCCCATAACTATCTATCTATGGCCGCCTGCACACGAGCGTTCCGGATTCCACTCGCGGATTTTCACGCGCGTATGGTACCTAAATGTGCTTGCGGATAGCTGCGGATGCGTGAAAAATCACGCGCGGATATACGCGGATGTGTTGCGGAAAAAAACGCGCAGAAAAATCCGGAAGACACCCTTATTGTAAACCCAACCCCTAGAGAACTGCCCATTCCCTGGAAAACAGCTTAAAAACCAACACCCAGACTCCGTTTTGTCCCTCTTGCTTGTGTGAGCACCGTTAAATTATTCTGGCAACATGCTTTCACCCGGTGAGCAGATGTCTTTGTGGGCATGGTTGATCCATGTAACTTTTTTCGGACGTACTGCGGTAACGGAGGAGGAAGAGCCCCCCAGGAAAAAAAGGAGGTACTGGGTGCACCCTGGCTGGTGTCTGCTGGCTGCTCTCTGGTAGATGAGGGGACTGAAAGGACAGATCTGCAGTTGAAATGTGCCTGTGAAGCTCTGCTGTGTGTTGGGACGCCTCCTACCATGCCTACTTCCTGTAGTCATAGCAACCAGTGACTCCATCCGCAGCTGCACTCCGGATGTACTGCGTGAAAAAACGCACCCATTCACTTGTATTGGAGGCTTCACGCGCATGATCCGACCAAAATTAGAACAGGTCGCAGATTTTTTCACTCGCGTGAAAAAACGCGATACAAATCCGTCCGTCTGGGGACAACTGCGGATCCTCATAGGAGTATATTGGCTGCGGTCTGGGGCGGATTATGTGCCTAAAATCACGCGCTTGAAATTCTGCTCGTGTGCAGGCACCCTATGAGATAGGTAGATAAGGGATAGATATGAGATAGATATGGGATAGACAGATAGATATGGGATAGAAAGATAGATAGATAGATAGATAGATAGATAGATATGAGATAGATAGATATGGGATAGATAGATAGATAGTTATGAGATAGATAGATAGATATGGGATAGATAGATAGATAGATAGATAGATAGATAGATAGATAGATAGATAGATAGATAGATAGATATGGGATAGATATATATGAGATAGATAGATATGGAATAGATATATATGAGATAGATAGATAGATATGGGGTAGATAGATATGGAATAGATCGATATGGAATAGATAGATATGAGATAGATAGATATGAAATACATAAATACATATCTATCTATCTATCTATCTCATATATATCCATCCCATATCTATCTATCTATCTCATATTTATCTATCTATCTATCTATCTCCTATTAATCTATCTCATCTCTCTATCTATCTCATATCTATCTATCCGTCTATCCCATATCTATCTCATATCTATCCCATATCTATCTATCTAATATCTATCTTATATCTATCTATCTCATAACTATCTATCCCATAGCTATCAATCTCATATATATTTATCCCATATCTATCTATCTCCTATCTATCTATATGTCTATATGTCTATCTGTCTATCCCATATCTATCTATCTAATATCTATCTCATATCTATCTATCTAATATCTATCTGTCTATCCCATATGTATCTCATATCTATCCCATATCTATCTATCTCATAGATAGATAGATATGGGATGTCTATCTATCTAGCTCATATCTATCTATCTATATATCTATCTTATATCTATCTATCTAATATCTATCTCATATCTATCTACCGATCTATCTATCTCATATCTATCTATCTATCTATCTATCTAATATATATCTATCTATCTCATATCTATCTGTCTATCTATCTATCTATCTATCTATCTATCTCATATGTATCTCATATCTATCCCATATCTATCTATCTATCTATCTGTCTATCTATCTATCTTTCTCATAGATAGAGAGATAGTTGTGGGATATCTATCTATCTATCTCTCTCATATCTATCTATCTATCTATCTATCTATCTATCTATCTATCCCATATCTATCTATCTATCTATCTCATATCTATCTATCTCATATCTATCTATCCCATATCTATCTATCTATCTCATATCTATCTATCTATCCATCTATGTTTCCCATATCTATCTATCTATCTCATATCTATCTATCCCATATCTATCTATCTATCTATCTATCTATCTATCTTTCTATCTGATATCTATCTATCTATCTCATATCTATCTATCTCATATATATATATATCTATCCCATATCTTTCTATCTATTCCATATCTATCTATCTCATATCTATCTATCTTTCCCATATCTATATATCTATCTCATAACTATCTATCTATCCCATATCTATATCTATCTATCCCATATCTATATCTATCTATCTTATATCTATCTATCTATCCCATATCTATCTATCTCATATCTATCTATCCCATATCTATCTATCCCATATCTATCTATCCCATATCTATCCCATATCTATCTATCTCATATATATCTATCCCATATCTATCTATCTCATATCTATCTATCCCATATCTATTTATCTATCTATCTATCTATCCCATATCTATCTATATATCCCATATCTATCTATCTCATATCTATCTATCCCATATCTATTTATCTATCTATCTCATATCTATCTATTTATCTCATATCTATTTATCTATCTATGTTTCCCATATCTATCTATCTATCTCTCTCATATCTATCTATCTATCTATCTATCTATCTCATATCTATCTATCTATCTATCTATCTGATATCTATCTCATATCTATCTGTCTATCTATCTATCTCATATCTATCTGTCTATCTATCTATCTCATATCTATCTATCCCATATCTATCTGTCTCATATCTATCTATCTTTCTATCTATCTCATATCTATCTATCCCATATCTATCTGTCTCATATCTATCTATCTTTCTATCTATCTCATATCTATCTAACTGTCTATCCCATATCTATCTCGTATCTATCCCATATCTACCTATCTCATAGATAGATAGATAGTTATGGGATATCTATTAAGGATGAGCAAGTATACTCGCTAAGGCACTACTCGTTCGAGTAATGTGCCTTAGACGAGTATCTTCCTGCTCGTCCTTAAAGATTCGGGGGCCGCCGTGGGGCAGGGAGCTGCGGGGGAGAGCAGGGAGGAACGGAGGGGAGATCTCTCTCTCCCTCTCTCCCGGCCGCTCTCCCCTGCTCCCCGCCGCGACTCACCTGTCAGCCGCAGCGGCGGCCCTGAATCTTTATGGACGAGCAGGGAGGTACTCGTCTAAGGCACATTACTCGAACGACTAGTGCCTTAGCGAGTATACTCGCTCATCCTTAATAGATATCCCATAACTATCTATCTATGAGATAGGTAGATAAGGGATAGATATGAGATAGATATGGGATAGACAGTTAGATAGATATGGGATAGAAAGATAGATAGATAGATAGATAGATAGATAGATAGATAGATATGAGATAGATATGGGATAGATAGATAGTTATGAGATAAATAGATAGATATGGGATAGATAGATAGATAGATAGATAGATAGATAGATAGATAGATAGATATGGGATAGATATATATGAGATAGATAGATATGGAATAGATATATATGAGATAGATAGATAGATAGATAGATAGATAGATAGATAGATAGATAGATAGATAGATATGGGGTAGATAGATATGGAATAGGTAGATATGAGAGATAGATATGAGATAGATAGATATGAAATACATAAATACATATAATCGAACTTGAAGCCGAGGCTACGGGAGGATATAGGGGTAGGAGACGAACAGGTGGAATCTCTGTGGGTAGAAATACAGGGAGGAAAAAATAACAAAATCCTGATAGGGGTCTTCTATCGACCACCAAAAGCAACAGAAGAAACTGAAGACCTACTACTAAGGCAGATAGAAGAGGTGTCAAAACGAAACGAAGTAATTATCATGGGGGACTTTAATTACCCAGATATAACATGGGAGAACGAAACCTGCAAATCTCACAGGGGTGATAAGTTCTTGAGAGTAATTAAAGACAATTACCTGAACCAACTTGTGCAGGAACCAACAAGAGGGAGGGCCATTCTGGACCTAGTACTAACTAACAAACCGGAACGTATAAGGGGGGTGCAGGTTGAGGGGCACTTGGGAAACAGCGACCACAATATAATCAACTTCCAACTGTCAATCAATAGGAAGCCTTATCAGGGAGTGACAAAGAAACTAAACTTTAGTAAAGCAAAATTTGATGAGCTTAGAACTACTATCGGTAACATTAATTGGGACAACATCCTCAAAAATATCAGTACGGAGGAAAAATGGGAAAAGTTCAAAAGGATCCTAATCACCTCATGTGAGCAGTTAATTCCCTTTAAAAATAAAAGAAACTCAACTAAAAGGAAACCAATGTGGCTCGACAAGACTGTACGAGGGGCAATAAACGAAAAGAAGAAAGCGTTCAAACTACTAAAGCAAGAAGGCAGCGAAGAAGCGCTAAAATCATACAGGGAAAAAAACAAAATATGCAAAGATACGATCAAAACTGCCAAGGAGGAAGCAGAAAGACGGATCGCAAAAGAGAGCAGAAACAACCCAAAGCTATTTTTCAACTACATAAACAGCAAAAGGATTTGCAGGGAGAGCGCTGGCCCTTTAAAAAACAATGCAGGAGAAATCATTGATGATGACGAAGGGAAAGCAAATCTACTAAACAGCTTCTTCTCAAGTGTGTTCACCAAAGAAAAGGAAATGCCACACGAGATGCAGGGGAATAAAACGAACCCCTTACAAAATATCTCATACCTAACGCAGGAGGAGGTGCGGAAGCGTCTAAAGAAAACTAAAATTGATAAATCACCGGGCCCAGATGGATTACACCCAAGGATACTAAAGGAACTAAGTGACGAGATAGCTAGGCCGCTATACCTAATATTTCTAGACACTATCAAGACCGGAGTAGTACCATTGGACTGGCGCATTGCCAACGTGGTTCCAATTTACAAAAAAGGGAGAAAAAGTGAGCCTGGTAACTACAGGCCAGTAAGTCTCACTTCAGTAACGGGAAAAATTTTCGAGGGGATTCTGAGAGACGCCATCGATGAGTACCTCAAGGAGATTAAGGGAATAACTCCTCACCAGCATGGATTCATGAAGGGTCGCTCATGTCAGACAAATCTGATCAGTTTCTACGATGAAGTAAGCTCTAAGCTGGACCAGGGAGAATCTATTGATCTTGTATATCTGGACTTCTCTAAAGCCTTTGACACCGTGCCACATAATAGGCTAATATACAAAATGAGGCAGCTCGGACTGGGCGAAAACGTGTGTAAGTGGGTAAAAAATTGGCTCAACGATAGAAAGCAGAGGGTGGTAATAAATGGTTCGTACTCTGATTGGACCACAGTCGCTAGCGGGGTGCCACAGGGTTCAGTATTAGGCCCCACTCTGTTCAACATATTTATTAATGACCTGATAGAGGGGATGCACAGCAAAATATCAATATTTGCAGATGACACAAAATTATACAATATAATTAATGCAACGGAGGACAATGTGCGGCTACAAACGGACCTGGATAAGATGGGGGCTTGGGCAGAAAAATGGCAAATGAAGTTCAATGTTGAAAAATGTAAGACTATGCACATGGGCAGGAGGAACGGATGTCACAAATATTCACTTAATGGGGTACCGCTGGGGAAAAGTGATATGGAAAAGGATCTAGGGGTATTAGTGGATAATAGACTAAACTGGAGTAACCAATGCCAGTCAGCTGCTGCAAAGGCAAATAAAGTCTTGGGGTGCATTAAAAGAGGTATAGGGGCGAAGGACGAGAACATTATCCTTCCATTATATAAGGCACTTGTCAGGCCTCACATGGAATACTGCGTACAATTCTGGACACCGGTGCTCAGGAAAGATGTCACAGTGCTTGAAGGGGTTCAAAGAAGGGCAACTAAATTAATACATGGAATGACGGGACTGGAATACCCACAGAGGCTATCCAAATTGGGACTATTTACTCTAGAAAAAAGAAGGTTAAGAGGCGACCAAATAACCATGTATAAGTACATGAGGGGACAACACATGGATCTCTCCCGCGATCTGTTTACACCCAGGACCACGACGGTAACAAGAGGACATCCGCTACGATTAGAGGAAAGTAGGTTTCATCACCAACATAGAAAGGGGTTCTTTACTGTTAGAGCAGTTAGACTGTGGAACTCTCTACCGGAGGAAGTGGTGATGGCAAAATCGATAGAGGAGTTTAAAAGGGGACTTGATGTCTTTCTGGAGAAGAAGTATATTACAGGATATAAATATTAGGTTAAGGGTCAATCCTGGTATACAGGCAGGTAGGAACTATTAGGGGTTGATCCAGGGAACAGTCTGATTGCCATTAGGGAGTCGGGAAGGAATTTTTCCCCCAAAAGGGCTAATTGGCTTCTGGCCTTGGGGTTTTTTGCCTTCCTCTGGATCAACACAGTAGGATAGACAGGCTGGACTAGATGGACAATGTCTTCATTCGGCCTTACATACTATGTTACTATGTTACTATGTTATATCTATCTCATATATATCCATCCCATATCTATCTCATATCTATCTATCTATCTCCTATCAATCTATCTCATCTCTCTATCTATCTCATATCTATCTATCTATCCGTCTATCTGTCTATCCCATATCTATCTCATATCTATCCCATATCTTTCTATCTAATATCTATCTTATATCTATCTATCTCATAACTATCTATCCCATAGCTATCTATCTCATATATATTTATCCCATATCTATCTATCTATCTATCTCCTATCTATCTATCTGTCTATATGTCTATCTGTCTATCCCATATCTATCTATCTAATATCTATCTATCTAATATCTATCTATCTAATATCTATCTGTCTATCCCATATGTATCTCATATCTATCCCATATCTATCTATCTCATAGATAGATAGATATGGGATGTCTATCTATCTAGCTCATATCTATCTATCTATCTTATATCTATCTATCTAATATCTATCTCATATCTATCTACCGATCTATCTATCTCATATCTATCCATCTATCTATCTAATATATATCTATCTATCTCATATCTATCTATTCCATATCTATCTATCTATCTCATATGTATCTCATATCTATCCCATATCTATCTATCTATCTCATAGATAGAGAGATAGTTGTGGGATATCTATCTATCTATCTATCTACTCTACTCTACTCTACTCTACTCTATCTATCTAGCTATCCATGTATTTCATATCTATCTATCTCATATCTATCTATTTCATATCTATCTATCCCATACCTATCTATCTATCTCATATCTATATATCTCATATATATATATATATCCCATATCTATCTATCTATCTCATATATATCTATTCCATATCTATCTATCTATCTATCTCATATCTATCTATTATTCTCATATCTATCTATCTATCTATTTATCCCATATCTATCTGTCTATCTATCTATCTATCTATGTTTCCCATATCTATCTATCTATCTATCTAGCTATCTAGCTATCTAACTATCTATCTATCCCATATCTATCTATCCATCTATCCCATATCTATCTATCTATCTGATATCTATCTATCTGATATCTATCTCATAACTATGTGTCTATCTGTCTATCTCATATCTATCTGTCTATCTATCTATCTCATATCTATCTATCTATGCCATATCTATCTATCTATGCCATATCTATCTATCTCATATCTATCTATCTATCCCAAATCTATCTATCTATCTCATATCTATCTATCCCATATCTATACAATATCTATCTCATATCTATCTATCGCATATCTATCTATCTATCCCATATCTATCTATCCCATATCTATCTATCTATCTATCTATCTCATATCTATCTATCTATCCATCTATGTTTCCCATATCTATCTATCTATCTATCTATCTCATATCTATCCCATATCTATCTATCTATCTATCTTTCTATCTGATATCTATCTATCTATCTCATATATATATATATATATATATATCCCATATCTATCTATCTATCTATCTATTCCATATCTTTCTATCTCATATCTATCTATCTATCTATCTTTCCCATATCTATATATCTATCTCATAACTATCTATCTATCCCATATCTATATCTATCTATCTATCCCATATCTATATCTATCTATCTATCTATCTTATATCTATCTATCCCATATCTATCTATCTCATATCTATCTATCCCATACCTATCTATCCCATATCTATCTATCCCATATCTATCTATCTATCTCATATATATATATATATATATATATATATATATATATATATATATATCCCATATCTATCTATCTATTCCATATCTTTCTATCTCATATCTATCTATCTATCTATCTATCTTTCCCATATCTATATATCTATCTCATAACTATCTATCCATCTATCCCATATCTATATCTATCTATCTATCTTATATCTATCTATCCCATATCTATCTATCTCATATCTATCTATCCCATATCTATCTATCCCATATCTATCTATCCCATATCTATCTATGTATCTCATATATATCTATCCCATATCTATCTATGTCATATATATCTATCCCATATCTATCTATCTATCTATCTATCCCATATCTATCTATATATCCCATATCTATCTATCTATCTCATATCTATCTATCCCATATCTATTTATCTATCTATCTCATATCTATCTATTTATCTCATATCTATTTATCTATCTATGTTTCCCATATCTATCTATCTATCTCTCTCATATCTATGTATCTATCTCTCTCATATCTATCTATCTATCCCATATCTATCTATCTATCTCATATCTATCTAGCTATCTATCTATCACATACCTATCTATCTATCTGATATCTATCTCATATCTATCTGTCTATCTATCTCCTATCTATCTGTCTATCTATCTATCTATCTCATATCTATCTATCCCATATCTATCTGTCTCATATCTATCTATCTTTCTATCTGTCTCATATCTGTCTAACTGTCTATCCCATATCTATCTCATATCTATCCCATATCTACCTATCTCATAGATAGATAGATAGTTATGGGATATCTATTAAGGATGAGCGAGTATACTCGCTAAGGCACTACTCGTTCGAGTAATGTGCCTTAGACGAGTATCTCCCTGCCTGTCCTTAAAGATTCGGGGGCCGCCGCGGGGCGGGGAGCTGCGGGGGAGAGCAGGGAGGAACGGAGGGGAGATCTCTCTCTCCCGGCCGCTCTCCCCTGCTACCCGCCGCGACTCACCTGTCAGCCGCAGCGGCGGCCCCGAATCTTTATGGACGAGCAGGGAGATACTCGTCTAAGGCACATTACTCGAACGACTAGTGCCTTAGCGAGTATACTCGCTCATCCTTAATAGATATCCCATAACGATCTATCTATGAGATAGGTAGATAAGGGATAGATATGAGATAGATATGGGATAGACAGATAGATATGGGATAGATAGATAGATAGATAGATAGATAGATATGAGATAGATAGATAGATAGATATGGGATGGATATATATGAGATAGATAGATAGATAGATAATGTATTTATGTATTTCATATCTATCTATCTCATATCTATCTATCTCATATCTATCTATTCCATATCTATCTATCCCATATCTATCTATCTATCTCATATATATGTATTCCATATCTATCTATCTCATATCTATCTATCCCATATCTATCTATCTCATATCTATCTATCCCATATCTATCTATCTATCTATCCCATATCTATCTATTTATCTCATAATTATCTATCTATCTATCTCATATCTATCTATTTATTACATATCTATCTATCTATCCCATATCTATCTATCTATCTTTCTCATATCTATCTATCTATCTATGCCATATCTATCTATCTCACATCTATCTATCTATCCCATATCTATACAATATCTATCTATCTAATATCTATCTATCTCATATCTATCTATCCCATATCTATCTATTCCATATCTATCTATCTCATATATATCTATCCCATATCTATCTATCTATCTATCTCATATCTATCTATCTCATATCTATCTATCTATCCCATATCTATCTATCCTATATCTATCTATCTATCTATCTATCCCATATCAATCTATCTATCCCAAATCTATCTATCTCATATATATCTATCCCATATCTATCTATCTATCTATCTATCTATCTATCCCATATCTATCTATTTATCTCATAATTATCTATCTATCTATCTCATATCTATCTATTTATTACATATCTATCTATCTATCCCATATCTATCTATCTATCTATCTATCTATCTCATATCTATCTATCTATGCCATATCTATCTATCTCACATCTATCTATCTATCCCATATCTATACAATATCTATCTATCTAATATCTATCTATCTCATATCTATCTATCCCATATCTATCTATTCCATATCTATCTATCTCATATATATCTATCCCATATCTATCTATCTATCTATCCCATATCTATCTCATATCTATCTATCTATCCCATATCTATCTATCCTATATCTATCTATCTATCCCATATCAATCTATCTATCTCCTATCTATCTATCTATCTCATATATATATATCTATTCCATATCTATCTATCTATCTATCCCATATCTATCTATCTATCTTTCCCATATCTATTTATCTATCTATCTCATAACTATCTATCTATCCCATATCTATATCTATCTATCTATCTCATATCTATCTATCCCATATCTATCTATCTATCTCATATATATCTATCCCATATCTATCTATCTCATATATATCTATCCCATATCTATCTATCTATCTATCTATCTATCTATCTATCTATCTATCTATCTATCTATCTATCTATCTATCTATCCCATATCAATCTATCTATCCCATATCTATCTATCTATCTATCTCATATCTATCTATCTATCTATCTATCTCATATCTATCTATCTATCTATCTATCTATATATATAAAATTGAATGTATGTCTGTCTGCGTGCGTGCGTGTCTGCGTGCGTGTCTGTTTGTCCTTTATGCGCTACTACACCATTCATCCGATCGCCATGAAACTTTGGGAAGTTGTTAAGTACACTCCTGGGAAGATTATAGGCATAGTACAAATATCCTACGATAAATGGCGCGCGAGCGTCGTCGAAAGTTACGCCCCCCCCCCACGTAGAACTGTCGAGGGTTAATTTGTTCAAACAGACTGGTCAGTTATGTTGTCGGTTCCAAATTGACCTAAGCAGGAGGAGCGCTCCTTTGAGAGTCAAGGTACTGACCATACACGGTATATGGTGAAGTAATGAACTCTAAGTCTTTATTGGCATAGTCTCAGTTTATATAGAAGATCGCCCACGCAGGGATGCGACCTCTGGTAATACAAGGAATAACCTCATGATTTCCATACATCTTAAACTCATGACTTCTATATCTGACAATAAACTTATGACATTTAGGCTTGATATATGACTTTTAAGAAATAGCTGATTTCATATGACTCAGACAAACACATCTTTAAGAAATTGCTGATAATCTTCTTTGCGGTTAGGCCATCTTTGCTAAATTTATCAACATCTGCTCTTAACTTCCTGATTCCACTTAGATCAGACGTACTTCCTTAAAACAGTCATGACTTCTGTTACACATACAATATATTGCTAAAATATTCTTTTTGCTAAAATAGATTGATAAGCATATATACGGTACTCATTTTTGATAAGCGACATTTATTACTTTCTTTACAGCCCCTCTTGGCCCTTATCATTCCCCCATTTTGGACATCAGGAAGACACACGCAGGGTCCAGTTCTATTTTGAAAAGTCATAGTCGAGGTAGGTCTTATTGGTCGACTAGCCCATATAAGGCGTCTCTAGTATGATGTTACAATACTAGTAGCGTGCATAGGTACGCACGGCAGGGGATTCCCTAATCTTCACCCACACCAATGTCCCTCCTGGAGATAGTCCTAGTGGTGAACACGTCCAGGTCGCGTTACCCTGACCCTACACTACCTAGTGACAAGACTGGAAGGAACCGCCGTATGTTCTGCCTTCATCCAGCAGGGGTCGGCCTACACAGGGGCTGTAAAGGCTTTTGCCGTACATTTGTTCACACAAGAGATTATGACTTTGATTACTATATATATACACAACAGCATGACAATTATCTGTAATATACTTTGTAGGATTCCCATAAACCATCCTCCCAGACCAGAAAACCAATTTGCAGGGTTAAGAAAATTAAACCATCCCTGGTCTTTATCCTGTTTTATGCTAGTAGCTATTTTTCCCAAGGTATTGATCTTTTGGTGAATGGATTCTGAGTGATCAGAGAGGTTGAAACAACACATCCCCTCAAATTCCTCACATCCGTGGTTTACTGCGAGCAACAGGTAATCTATGGCGGCTCTATTTTGTAAAGCTGCTTTCCTGACTCCTTGTATGTCTAGTAAGAGGAGGTCCAAGGCCTGTGATGTAGCATTCAGGCCCTTTACCATATCGCATGCTAATCCATTGATTACTCTTGTGTTATATTGTGCCAACCCGGGAACACCCACAATACTGACTGCCAGTGCCGTATGTTCTGAGTAGCTAAGTAGAGTGGGTGGTCCTTCACAGTTGCTATCCAGTCCTTCTACCTCCCTCTTTTGTCTGTTGGTGAGTTGTGGGATGCTAGGTTTTTGGTACATTAGTATACTTAATCTAGCTAGGGAGCAGGGACCTCCGGTCAGGTTAGCTGGAATATATGTGTAAGTCAGGTTACCGCAGGACAGGACCCAGCCTAATGGTAATTTGACGTGCCTAAAATGGCTGGGGCTTCGGACTGTGTGGTTGCAAAGCATAGGAGTATGTACCTTTCTACATTGCTCGACTGTGCGATTACAGAGTCTCTGGGAATCACTAGTCACCCTGGTTCTCTGCGCACAACCTCCCATATATTCTTTATTACACGTGAAGTTATAGCATACCTCAGCCGGAGCGACATTCCTGACCCGGAAACGAGTCATATTAGACCAAAGTGTATGTTCGACCGCATCACAGTGGGGACAATATTCATATACATTAAGAAAGGTATTTTCCTGAATAACATTGCTCTCCTCCACATCACTATCGTTATGCACTATTGAATATATATCGCGAAGTGTCTTTATTGGAGTGGGGATAGACAGTAAGCAAGTCCGTAAAATATCTTCCCCACTCCGAAGGTTGGGCATGCACATATGGGAAATATTCAGTACGTCTTTTGCAAAGTATTCCCACATGTTGGGGTGTCCTTCCGCCCAAACAGTCCATCTTCTTCTTACATCGACAGTTGATGAAGAATTGTCCCGAAAAGAGAGTAGTCCAAGAAAACAAAGGGTAAATAATACACCTATCCAGACTATCAATGCTGGTGTCCAGGTTGCCATCCCCCTCCCCCACCCTGGGTTGGGCTTACTCTCCACCCCCCTCGTGGTGCTGAGGCGTTGGAACTTTCTTGCAGTGTGAGGCATGGATCCAAGTGGGTTTGCCTTCTAGCTTGACCGAGGTGGGAGTGGTTAACAGCACTTGGTATGGTCCGTCAAAGCGAGGTTCCAAAGTCTTTCTGACGTGTCTCTTTACCACCACCCAATCTCCGGGATTCAGAGAGTGGGATCCTTCCAAACTATCAGGGTCTGCAATAGAAGAGAAGACTAGGTCGTGCGTTATTTTTAGCTTTTGGCATAAATCCTGCACAAAGGAAGTAACTTTATCATGACCCAGGGATAGAGCTTGGGGGTGATACAGTCCTAACCTGGGCACGGAGCCAAAGAGAATCTCATAAGGAGACAGTCCTGTTTTCCTATTTGGCGTGGTCCGTACTGAGTAGAGTGCCAGAGGTAGGCACTCGGGCCAAGGTTTTCCTGTTTCAACCATGGCTTTCTGTATCTTAAGTTTGAGGGTGCCATTGAGTCTTTCTACTTTTCCGGAGCTCTGCGGATGATAGGGGGTGTGAAAGGCCTGTTCTACTCCTAAGGCGGACATGACTTCCTTCATTACCTCACCAGTGAAGTGAGTACCACGGTCGCTCTCAATGGTCTCTGGTACCCCAAATCTGCACACTAACTCTGACACAAGTTTTTTTGCAGTGGCCTGGGCAGTGGCCTTCGTGACCGGGTAGGCCTCAGCCCACCCAGAAAAGAGGTCAATGCATACCAAGACATACTCATACCTTCCTGATCTGGGCAGCTGGATGTAATCTATCTGTAGTCTCTGGAAGGGGTACAAAGGTCGCGGAGTGCACTTCCGAGGGGTCTTTACTACTTGACCGGGGTTGTGTAGTGCACAGATTTCACAAGCCTTGACGTATGCCTTTGCCATCCTGTCAAATCCCGGAGCGTACCACATTTTCTCCACCAGGGCTACCATGGCATTACGAGAAGCGTGCACCTTTCCATGAGCCAAAAGGGCCATACTAGGATAGGCAGCCGCAGGTAAACACATACGGGAACCCATCATCCAACCTTCATTTCCTTTTACTGCCCCTGCACTTGCCCAGCGCTCCTGCTCTTGCCCTGAGGGGAGTAGGTCCACCTCCTTCTGTGGTGGGACAGAGAGGGTCTGGTCCTTGGCAGGGGGATCAGGATCCTCCTCCGCTGGGCAGGACCTGGTCTGAACTCTGCACACGGGTGCCCTCCAGTCCAGCAGGGCTGCAGCCTTAGCTGCTCCGTCTGCCTTCTCGTTGCCTCTGCTTTCCAAGGAGTCCCCTTGGGTGTGTGCCTTTACCTTTATTATGGCTACCTGCTTCGGGAGCATGATAGCTGACATTAAACTACTTACTGCCTCACCATTCTTTATCGGTCTGCCTTGAGCTGTTAGGAAGCTCCGCGCGCGCCAAATCGGCCCATAGTCATGCGCAACGCCAAACGCGTACCTGGAGTCCGTGTAGATATTAGCAGTGACTCCCCGGGCTAACTTGCAGGCCTCGGTCAGAGCGCACAGCTCCGCTTCCTGTGCTGACATATGTGGGGGCATGGCGCGGCCTATCAGTACTTCATTCATTGATACTACAGCAAACCCTGTCACAAATCTGCCCATCTCATTCTGGTATCGTGATCCATCCACAAACATTTCAAGGTGGGGGTTCAGGAGAGGCTTATCTGTGACATGAGCAAATCCAGCTGTCTCCTGCTCCATCAGAGCAGCACAGTCATGCTGGTGCTCGGTGTCAAAAGCTTCCTCTTCGCCTAGGGAATTGACAAAAAGTTGATCCCCTGTGCTTACTCCCCCTTTTGAATCAGTGTCACCTAATGGCAGTAAGGTGGCCGGATTCAAAGTTGTGCAACGTTGAAATGAGACATTGGATGAAGAGTGTACTGCAAGTTCCATTTTAACCTGTCTAGCAAGAGACAGATGTTTACGGCTCACCTGTGTCAGAATTCCATGTACGTCATGGGGCGTGAGGACCACAAGAGGGTAGTCTAGGACCACCTCAGAAGCTTTCTCAAGTAGTGCTTGTACAGCCAGAAGTGCTCTTACACAGGAGGGTGAACCCCTGGCTACTGCATCAAGATGTGCACTGTAGTATGCTACAGGGCGCTTTTTGTCACCATGCTCTTGTGTGAGGACGGCAGTAGCATGTCCCGCCATCTCAGTCACGAACATCTGGAAGGGTTTATCATAGTCTGGCAGACCCAGTGCTGGAGCACTGGTAATCTGTATTTTCAGCTGATGGAAAGCTGACTCGGCTTCCGGAGACAAAGCAAATGGCTTGGAACTCAGGCAGTCGTACAGAGGCTGCATGGTCATGGAGGCAGAGCGAATCCACGGCCGACAATATGAAACTAACCCCAGAAATGTCCGCAACTGAGCATGGGAGGTAGGGAGTGGCATGTCCTCCACCACCTTGGTACGTTCTGGCGTGAGGTGTTTTGTACCAGGACCTAGGCAGTGACCAAGAAACACAACATGAGATTTGCAAAACTGTAATTTGTCTTTACTGGCTTTACACCCGCTGTCTGCAAGAAAACAAAGAAGGCTGAGTGAAGCCGCAACACAGGTGGGTCTGTCCGGTGCACAGAGTAGGAGATCATCAACATACTGAAGCAGGGCCACACCTGGTGGGACCGTCCATGCATCAAGTACAAGCCTCATACATCGGGTGAATTGATTTGGGCTGTTTTGTGCCCCTTGTGGTAGGACAGTCCAGCAGTACTGTTTTCCTCGGAACGTGAAGGCGAACAGGTACTGGCAATCGGGGTGGATCGGGACGGACATAAATGCATTGGCTAAATCGATCAGAGTGTACCAACAAGTTCCGGATGGTATGGTGGACAACAGAGTGTAAGGGTTGGGGACCAAAGGTGTTTCTAGGATGGTCACCTTATTGATTTCTCTTAGATCGTGAACCATCCGGTAGGTATCAGGTTCGCCTTTCTTCCCTTTCTTTTTAACCGGGAAGAGTGGCGTGTTAGCGGGTGAGACGCAAGATTTTAAAGCATTCAAGGCACATAACTCTGTAATAGTGGAGGCTATTGCGTCTTCCTGTGCCATGGCTAGGGGATACTGGCGGATCATGGGGGCTTTTTCCCCATCTTTGAGATATACCATGACTGGGGGTACGTGGAGATGGCCCAAGTCTGTCTTCCCTTTTGCCCATAGGGTCTCTGGCACTGCTGAGAGAACCTGTGTATCTTCTGGGATCAACACATATACAGTACAAGAAGGAGGCGGAGTGACCAAGTCTGCTGCCATGAGACAGAATACTTGGTGGTCGGCCGCAGAGGTACTGACATGAGCCTCACCGGAAGGATGGAGCTGAATACAGCACCCCAGGGGTCCCATCACATCGGTTTCCATGATGCAATCCCCAGCGGGTGACACCAGGAAGCGAGTGAGGACTCGTGACCCTTGAAAGGAGACTTCTATGGGCTCGGTCTCACGCATGGGTGTTGGTTCACCGGACACTCCAACGGCTATGGCTATGGAGTCTGAGAGGGGAATACTAAGGTCGTTGACTTGTGAGGTACTGACACATGATTTAGTAGCCCCTGTGTCAATTAAAAAGGGCACCTCCTTCCCCTGGATTTTTAGAGGCTGAAAAATTTGTGGCCCACGTGCGTCAGTAACTATAAGGGACACGGGGGAAGGAGTGCCAGACCTTCATTGGTAATTGGTATACCCGTTATTTCCCTGTGGGCGGGATGATGTGGTAGTGGCCGTACTTCCCTGTTGCCCCCTTTCATCTGACATGTTCTGTCTAGGGCGTTTAGGGGCTCTACAATTACGGGCCAAGTGTCCAGTCTTCCCGCAGTTATAACACTTACGGGTCTCCCGCCTGGGGTCTGTAAGTCGGACTGTGTCCCCCTCCATGGTGTAATGTTTAACCATAACACTCTTTGCGTGGTTTTCTGTGTCCATGACAAATCCTACAGCTTTCTTATATAGATCACGCGGTCTGGCCTGTCGCCAATCGGGGGTACATGCTTTAACGCGTTCAGACAGGCGCTTATCTATTCCTTGCATAAAGGCTTCACAAAAAGCAGCATTACGTATTGCTTTTGGACAATCATATAAACCCAGATCTCTGCCAACTTCCTCTAAACGGCCAAAGTAACATTCAATAGACTCGCCCTTGTTCTGTCTACACTGGGTTAGGGCTGTACGTCTCTCTTGGGCTTTGTCCTTAAACCAGGCTTTAACCTTGTCAACATATTGAGTACCACTAAGTAATGTCTGGGGGTCATCTGGGCGATCTTCAAGACCACAAAATTGAGCAATACTATTGTAAAGGCCCAGAGGACATTTTACATTCATAAGACATTCCATATCTGTCCAAGTGGCAGAGTAGTTTTTCTGTATGACTTCCAACTTTCTATGGAAAGCTGCTGGCTCTGTCTGGGGATCGGGCAGTTGCTGACACAGTGCCATCTGGTCTGTGGCGCTCCAGGGTCGCCATGTAGTGACTGTAGACCCGGGAGTTGGTCTATGTGCGTCCGTAGGTCTGTCATTAGAAGACGATGGTCTGTCAGTGTCCTCTTGTCTGACCGTGCCCAATGGTGGACTCGGTCTGTTTGTTTCTCTATAATGGGTAGTGGAGGTTGTAACTGGGAATAAGGGAATCGGTTGTCTACACTGATCCCTGGGACGTGGAGTCCCACATACTGTACAGAGTTCTTTAAAACAGGCATTCTGTTGACCACAACGTGGACAATCCCAAGCCGGACCTCTATTTACTTCAGGGCCCGGGGATCCTGATTGAGGGCTGTATGGAGGTGTATCCATCTGGGCAGTAGCCTGTGGATACGTAGGAGGCAAGGGTGGCAAATTGGGATACAGAGAATTAAAGGGATTATTAGGAGACATTGGTGGAACGGCCGGGACGACAGGAGAGACTAATGGAACCGTAGGGGTTTCCATGGGAACGTCTATTGGTGGCCGGGGCATAGGACAATAAACTAAAATGCCCTCGTCTCGGGATTCGGAGTCCCAGTGTTCGTCTTCTGCTGTTTTAGAGCAGTCCAGAATAGCCTTCATGCCTTTTTCCAAACCCTTTTTTCTTATTTCCTTTCTATGCTTATCCTCATATTGTGACCAAAATTCATAATTGAATGTTCCCGCCTTCTTGAGACCTATACGTTTGTAAACTTTATAGGCTTGTCTGCAAATGTCCTCCCCTTCTCTATCTTTAATTATCTCAATAGGAGTCTGATATATCTTAGATTGTTCAGACCCCATCTTGACCACTTCCGACTATTCTTCACTAAGTATACAGGACGTATATTTCACACAGTAAACTAAGATAATCACTGAGACTATCTGGGAACACACAGTTCCCTGTCCCGGAATAGATTTACAGAACTAAAACGTGGTCAACTTCAAACACTAGGATTCAGGGGAGACCAGACTTCGCCTCTTAGGGAACTTTTAGTAATATTATAACAGATCCAGAGTAAGAATATGACTGCCAGAAATGAGACTATAACAATAACAATTATTTCAATCTCCAATACAGACAACATGACTCTTTAAGTCCCAATGAGTGAGTTCTTCCGTCTAGGACAGTTAAATGAACTTATTCACTCTAAAATATGGACGGGGCAGAAAATATAGGAAACAGGCAACAACATACCTCTAGTCCGTTAGAGACACACAGATCAAAAGAATCCAGACTGTATAATAGTAAGATAAGCTCTTACCTGTACACCGGTGTTTTAGTCTGGGGTCTCCGAATCCAGTATCCACGTCAACGGGCCAGGAGTTTGTTTCAGTCTACTGGTTGCGATGTCCCGTAAAGGTAAGCCCCGCCCCCTAGTTGGACGCCAAGAACTGTCGAGGGTTAATTTGTTCAAACAGACTGGTCAGTTATGTTGTCGGTTCCAAATTGACCTAAGCAGGAGGAGCGCTCCTTTGAGAGTCAAGGTACTGACCATACACGGTATATGGTGAAGTAATGAACTCTAAGTCTTTATTGGCATAGTCTCAGTTTATATAGAAGATCGCCCACGCAGGGATGCGACCTCTGGTAATACAAGGAATAACCTCATGATTTCCATACATCTTAAACTCATGACTTCTATATCTGACAATAAACTTATGACATTTAGGCTTGATATATGACTTTTAAGAAATAGCTGATTTCATATGACTCAGACAAACACATCTTTAAGAAATTGCTGATAATCTTCTTTGCGGTTAGGCCATCTTTGCTAAATTTATCAACATCTGCTCTTAACTTCCTGATTCCACTTAGATCAGACGTACTTCCTTAAAACAGTCATGACTTCTGTTACACATACAATATATTGCTAAAATATTCTTTTTGCTAAAATAGATTGATAAGCATATATACGGTACTCATTTTTGATAAGCGACATTTATTACTTTCTTTACAGCCCCTCTTGGCCCTTATCAGATCGAATAAGTAAGCCACCTGCTATTGTGATGTCATCACTGATGTCATCAACATCGGACGCCCTTGAACATGCCCCAACATGTTCTATAAAGCTGCATTGTGATGTCATTAAGGCTGTATTATGACACGTACAGCTTGGAACCACTAGAGCACGCCAGCCAATTACCATTGGAGTTGGAAGTGGGTAAACAAGTACTAGGATATCTTCCTAAGAAGCCACAGCAGCCGGATAAATTGTATGTTCCACCCAACGGCTATTTTATTCAGCCCGCAAGGGGGAAGCAGCGGCCTACAAAATCTCATTCAGGTAGGTAGGTTCAGTTCTTGGAGGTTGGGGAATGCTTATGGGCAAGGCCTTATGTCTCATCCCAACTCGATTATTCAATTCTAAGCGCAAAAGAATTAGCGTCCAAATTTTATGTACGGAATTTAATTGTCTCACTTCCCAATGTCATAGAAACTTGAAATTTGGCACGAGCATTGATTATGTCATAAATAGGAAAAGTTAATGGGTCCCAACTCGATTATTCAATTCAAAGCGCCAAAGAATTAGCGTTCAAATTTTACGTACGGAATGTAATTTTCTCATTTCCTGATGTCATAGATAGATAGATAGATAGATAGATAGATAGATAGACTGTATGCAATAACCCTGATAGATAGATAGACTGTATGCAATAACCTAGATAGATAGATAGATAGATAGATAGATAGATAGATAGACTGTATGCAATGACACGTACAGCTTGGAACCATAAATACTAGAGCACACCAGCCATTTACAGTCAGTCTCCATTGGAGTTGGAAGTGGGCAAACATGTACTAGGCTATCTTCCCAAGATGCCACAGCAGCCGGATAAATTGGATGTTCCACACAACGGCTATTTTATTCAGCCCGCAAGGGGGAAGCAGCGGCCTACAAAATCTCAGTGGTCGCTGCTGCCGTCATCTAGATATATAAAAACGAATGTATGTATGTATGTCTGTCTTCGTATTTCATATCTATCTCATATCTATCTATCTATCTATCTATCTATCTATCTCATATCTATCTATCTATCTCATATCTATCTATCTATCTCATATCTATCCCATATCTATCTATCCCATATCTATCTATCTATCTCATATCTATCCATCTATAGATAGATAGATAGATAGATAGATAGATAGATAGATATGGGATAGATAGATATGGGATAGATAGATAGATATGAGATAGATAGATATGAGATAGATAGATAGATATGAGATAGATATGAAATACATAGATAGATACATAGTTATGGGATAGATATCTATCTATGTATTTCATATCTATCTCATATCTATCTATCTATCTCATATCTATCTATCTCATATCTATCTATCTATCCCATATCTATCTATCCCATATCTATCTATCTATCTATCTATCTATCTATCTATCTATCTATCTATCTATCTATCTATCTATCTATCTATCTATAGATGGATAGATATGAGATAGATAGATAGATATGGGATAGATAGATATGGGATAGATATGAGATAGATAGATAGATATGAGATAGATAGATAGATATGAGATAGATAGATAGATAGATATGAGATAGATATGAAATACGAAGACAGACATACATACATACATTCGTTTTTATATATCTAGATGACGGCAGCAGCGACCACTGAGATTTTGTAGGCCGCTGCTTCCCCCTTGCGGGCTGAATAAAATAGCCGTTGTGTGGAACATCCAATTTATCCGGCTGCTGTGGCATCTTGGGAAGATAGCCTAGTACATGTTTGCCCACTTCCAACTCCAATGGAGACTGACTGTAAATGGCTGGCGTGCTCTAGTATTTATGGTTCCAAGCTGTACGTGTCATTGCATACAGTCTATCTATCTATCTATCTATCTATCTATCTATCTAGGTTATTGCATACAGTCTATCTATCTATCAGGGTTATTGCATACAGTCAGTCTATCTATCTATCTATCTATCTATGACATCAGGAAATGAGAAAATTACATTCCGTACGTAAAATTTGAACGCTAATTCTTTGGCGCTTTGAATTGAATAATCGAGTTGGGACCCATTAACTTTTCCTATTTATGACATAATCAATGCTCGTGCCAAATTTCAAGTTTCTATGACATTGGGAAGTGAGACAATTAAATTCCGTACATAAAATTTGGACGCTAATTCTTTTGCGCTTAGAATTGAATAATCGAGTTGGGATGAGACATAAGGCCTTGCCCATAAGCATTCCCCAACCTCCAAGAACTGAACCTACCTACCTGAATGAGATTTTGTAGGCCGCTGCTTCCCCCTTGCGGGCTGAATAAAATAGCCGTTGGGTGGAACATACAATTTATCCGGCTGCTGTGGCTTCTTAGGAAGATATCCTAGTACTTGTTTACCCACTTCCAACTCCAATGGTAATTGGCTGGCGTGCTCTAGTGGTTCCAAGCTGTACGTGTCATAATACAGCCTTAATGACATCACAATGCAGCTTTATAGAACATGTTGGGGCATGTTCAAGGGCGTCCGATGTTGATGACATCAGTGATGACATCACAATAGCAGGTGGCTTACTTATTCGATCTACGTGGGGGGGGGGCGTAACATTCGACGACGCTCGCGCGCCATTTATCGTAGGATATTTGTACTATGCCTATAATCTTCCCAGGAGTGTACTTAACAACTTCCCAAAGTTTCATGGCGATCGGATGAATGGTGTAGTAGCGCATAAAGGACAAACAGACACGCACGCAGACACGCACGCACGCAGACAGACATACATTCAATTTTATATATATAGATATATATATATATATATATATATATAAAGCCTACCTTAATCATGCACCCTGATGTAGTACATCTGATCTCTCCCCTGCTGCACCACGCCAGACGCTAACCTCGTGTGTGTGTACAGGGGGCGGAGTTTTCCACATACCCACTCACGTCATCTGACAGGATAGATGTATATGGGATAGATATATATGGGATAGATATGAGATAGATAGATAGATAGATAGATAGATAGATATGAGATAGATATGAAATACATAGATAGATATCTATCCCATAACTATCTATCTATGAGATAGATAGATATGTAATAGATATGAGATACATATGGGATAGATAGATATGAGATAGATAGATAGATAGATAGATATTAGAAAGATAGATATGGGATAGATAGATAGATAGATATGAGATAGATAGATAGATATGAGATAGATAGATATGAGATAGATAGATAGATATGAGATAGATAGATAGATATTAGATAGATATGCGATAGATAGATATTAGATAGATAGATATGCGATAGATAGATAGATATGAGATAGATAGATATGAGATAGATAGATATGAGATAGATAGATAGATAGATATGAGATAGATAGATAGATATGAGATAGATAGATAGATATAGGATAGATAGATAGATATGAGATAGATATAAAAAACATAGATAGATTTCTACCCCATAACTATCTATCTCATATCTATCTATCTATCTCATATCTATCTATCCCATATCTATCTATCTTTCTATCTCATATCTATCTATCTCCTTTCTATCTATCTATCTATCTATCTATCTATCTATCTATCTCATATATATCTATCCCTTATCTATCTATCTTTCTATCTCATATCTATCTATCTCCTTTCTATCTATCTATCTATCCCATATCTATCTATTTATCTCATATGTATCTATCTCATATCTATCCCATATCTATCTATCTATATATCTATCTATCCCATATCTATTTGTCGTTCTATCTCATATCTATCTATTTATTTCATATCTATCTAACTCCTATCTATGTATCTATCTATGTATCTATCTCATATCTATCTATGTATCTATCTCATATCTATCTATCTATCTATCTCATATCTATCTATCTCATATCTATCTATCTCATATCTATCTGTCTATCTATCTCATATCTATCTATCTATCTCATATATATCTATCCCTTATCTATCTTTCTATCTCATATCTATCTCCTTTCTATCTATCTATCCCATATCTATCTATTTATCTCATATGTATCTATCTCATATCTATCCCATATCTATCTATCTATATATCTATCTATCTATCCCATATTTATTTGTCGTTCTATCTCATATCTATCTATTTATTTCATATCTATCTAACTCCTATCTATGTATCTATGTATCTATCTATGTATCTATCTCATATCTATCTATCTCATATCTATCTATCTATCTATCTATCTCATATCTATCTATCTCATATCTATCTATCTATCTGATATCTATTTATCTATCTATCTCATATCTATCTATCTCATATCTATCTATCTCATATCTATCTATCTCATATCTATCTATCTATCTGATATCTATTTATCTATCTATCTCATATCTATCTATCTCATATCTATCTGTCTATCTATCTCATATCTATCTATCTATCTATCTATCTATCTATCTATCTATCTATCTATCTATCTCATATCCCTCCATCTAATATCTATCTCATATCTATTTATCTATCTATCTCATATCTATCTATCTCATATCTATCTGTCTATCTATCTCATATCTATCTATCTATCTATCTATCTATCTATCTATCTATCTATCTATCTCATATCCCTCCATCTAATATCTATCTCATATCTATTTATCTATCTATCTCTCATATCTATCTGTCTATTTATCTATCACAGCAGCTTCTTTACAGTATTATAAATGACCACATACAGACAGAGCGTCCTACTTACTATGGCCATCATCATGCCAATGAGTGCGCTGGGTGGTAAGAGGAACATGTACAAGATGTGAAATATACTGGAATAAAGCCTTTTGCCCCCCATTAACTGGGGGATGATACTTGCCTGTAGGAAAATAAAACAAAAGAATGTTCTGTGAAGACATAGAGCAGCCAGGAAAATGAACACAAGTCACACAACAGTGTCTTACCATGACAAAGAAGAATGACCAACGATCGTGATGTCTCTTCCCTCTTCTGAATATAAAGGAGATGACATAGACATACAGGACGATGGCGGCACCATACTGCAGGACATCAATGATCTACAAGAGATTCTATGGGATTACTGATGGGTATTCCAAGAATTCCAAACACCCATCATCTTTAAATAAGGGAGCTGGAACAATACCTCCACAGTGCCACCAATTGGATGGCAGCATTCCTTCAAGTCAAAGTCAGACTCTTTATACAAGCCTTGTAACAGTTCCCAGTCATTCTTACAAGGCTTGTATAAAGAGTCTGACATTAACTTGAAGGATTGCTGCCTTTCAATAGGTGGCACTGTGGAGGTATTGTTCCATTTCCCTTATTTGAATATTACCCAGAGGAGCATAAATGGCCTTTTAAGTTTCCTCACTCACTCACCGTCTAGGTGCTCTCCCTAAGGAGAAAAGATAGCATTTCTGACCCTCATGATCTTTAGTAATGGGAACATGACAATAAGAGCAGCAGCAAAGCTAAGAATGAGCTAAAGTTAGTGACAACAAGTCATAGTGAAGAGCTTCTCAATCTGTGGGTCAGGATAGTTGTCGTCCGGAATCTGCTCTCCAGGCAATGACATTTGGGTTACAGGACAGTGACACAATGACATTTAGGGCTGTCAAAATGGTGAAAGGGAAAAGTGAAGGAGAACACAAATAAATGTATGCCATCCTGGCTTCTCGATACAATCCTTACTCTGTGTCTAGAGTCTAATGACATTTATCTGTTTAGGAGTAATTACATAACTAATATTTCAAGAGTTTGTGATTATTTTATAACGTGTATATATAGATCTTTACTGCCGTGTCCAACAGAAGCATGGACGAAGTGAAGATTATATCCACCTGATTGAACGAATGAAGATTATGTCCTTCTGCTTCCTCAGTGACATTGGGGTAAAGTTATCAAGCTGTCTTGGTAAGAATTTCTTTTGTTGCCGATCGCAACGAATCAGAGCTCAGGTCTAGTAAAATAAAACCTGAGCTCTGATTGGTTGATATGGGCAACAAAGGACATTCTTGCTATAACCTCAAATTAAAATGAACTGACACTTCTTTGATAAAGACATTGCAACCTATTACAGCTGGTACGAATAACACTGATGTCATCGAGTTCATGAAACAGCGCTATTTACTTGCAAACAATCTGGACTGCGGGAACTGCCGTCAACCTCTGTGTTGGATCGCTCGTCGCCAATGTACTGATGGATATTTTGGAAGTATATTAACAAGAACTGTGCATCATCGTGGGGGTTCTTTAAAAAAGAATCTTTCTTTGAAAAGTTTTACATCTCTCTAAAGAAGTGACTACATGTTGCTTACCTCCGGAGTTTGGAAACCTCTAAAAAACAAGCTGTGCAACTGACTGGAATATCCAAAGCGCCATAGTTCTTTAAAACTTTTATCATGAAGCATGAAGTGTCTATGTTTGTACTAACCCTGTTTTGGGCTAAGGTCCCGGTCATTATGTTCAAGTTGACAAGTGTTGTTTTAGTCATAAAGTACCATTGCGGAGGAGCCCCGGATTGTGAAATATGGGTCTTTGGGATTGTGAACATGGCATATAGAAATTGTTCCTGACCGAAGTGCCGGAACCCTCCTTCCTATTATTCGACATGCGGTGCTTCCAGGTTCTACGATGCACCGCGATTGCTAGGTTGCCTACAACAATATTCAACTGGCACTGAATTTCAGTCATGAACGTGTCAATCATAGGGATCCAAAATGTAACTTTGTTTCTCCAACTGGTACGCACATGCAACATGTAGAGTCTAACTGGAATAGATACAAGGCTCGTATCCAGACAAAAAGCCATGTTCTTCTTCCAGAATATCTTGCAGAATTCATGTGAAGAGAACAGTTTGGCAAGGAAGAATTTCACACTCTGCTTCCGCATATTACAGAATATTTTCCTGTTTAGGGTTATGCAGTGTGATTAGGTTCATGTTTGTTATCTTTATGCTTATGTTTATAAATAAATAATCACAAAAAATATTGGCAGGAGGCATATACATTTGTGTCACATGAAATTTCTGCCCTAGGGGAACATGATCTTCACTACTTCATTTGTGTTAACACCATTTGTGTCAAGTGAAGTTTATTTCCTAGGGGGACATGATATTCATCGAAACCAGAAGCACAGAGTACACCAATGTTGTCAGTAATGCTATATTTAGCCTAAGTGGGTAAGTCACAAGGTAAGAGAGTGATACGTCTCCCTTATGAAGAATCAAGAGTACTGTTACTATGACACAGCTACCCATTACCTGCAAAGCTCTGCCTCTTTGGTGAAGTGGCTAGCATATTACCAAGTGATGGAAGAGGAGGAGAGGTCCTGTTAATAAATCATTGGTAGGTGCTCACCCTTTATGCTGGGTTGAGCGCTAAAGCACTCCTAGTAGTTCATGCAGGGCTAAATGTGCAGCACAGACAACCAAAGAGACATCAGGGCCGATATTCATTAATGTATGGGAGCACGAAAAGGACAGTTTGTGTAGGTTGGGTCAAGGTTAGTGGGGTGTCAAAGATGTCTGTGCTTCAGGTCTTGTGTAGAGACAAGTTGTGGCTGGAAGAAGACATCATAGTAGTCTGGGCTCTATGGAAAACACAGAAAAGTGAACGTCTCCAGTCAGAAAGGATGTCACCTGTGAGTCATTGATTTTTACTGTATTGTAATCATTTAGTCTATATTTATTGCAATATGGGTGTAACCTGCATGGGAAAAGAACCAATTATTTTCAATGGGTTTATACACATAGACATTTTTTCTCTCGGACCGAGAGTCCGAGATACAAAAGGTCACAGCAAGTCTTATTTTTCGTCAGTTCTCATTCAAGAATCACCCATTATTTCTTATGTGTCCATAAACAAAATCGCATTATACTCGTTGCGCTTTTTTTTTTTTCATTTTAACTACTGGAGCAACATGCATTTTTTTCATGTGCGTGAAAAACGGAACAGTGATGTAATGCGATGTGTTTTTAAACGCATCGCATAAAGAGCGAGTATAATGTAGGTCTTATATCACATTCTCTTGTGTAACTATAAGACTTATGTGGTCTGCAGAATGCCTGTGAAGAACTGGTATCGACCACTATATGATCACTGTATGCTGGTAATATCGATACGATCTTTGTATAACTACTATAATTAGGATGCACCTCTACAGTCAGCTCAATAGAAATCCACTAAGGATTTTTTTCCCCCTGCGTTGAACCTCTTTCTTTGCCTTTGAGTACAACATTATGACACACTGACATGTGAAGTACAGAAGAAACAGGAACACTATCTTTTCTCCTTAGGGAGGGCACCTAGAAAGTGAGTGAGGAGACTTATAAGGCCATTCATGCTCCTCTGGGTAATATGCAAATAAGGAAGATGGAACAATACCTCTGCAGTGCCACGTATTGAAATTCTAATAGGTGGCACTACAGAGGTATTGTACAGAAGACTGACACACTGACATGTAAGGTACATGACAAGGACACACTGACATTCAGGGTACAGGTCTATGATGGATATGTCACCAGTAATAACCCAGCAGCTATGGGTCATGACCCTCTCTCACCAGCAGTGATACCACCCAATAGTCCAGAAGAATCATATAGTTGAATATGAATACAATAGCGAGCATGAGAAAGAGCAGCAACCAGTAAAAGGGTATGTCCACCAGTGCCTGTCCACACCAGTATGCAGAGGGGAAGAGGCCAGAGATCTGTAGCTGAGAGCGAGCCTTGATCTACACAAAAACAGAGAAGAATGAGTGGTAAGAACCATTTATATATTTGTATCCCGCACTGCAAGCCACCCTGAGGTGCAAGACACTCACCCTAAGGTCCTCAATGCTGCTCATTGCAAAGTGGGGTGCCATGCCTGTCGCAAAGATCATGAATAACAGACTTTCATAAAATATATAGCCCTCTTGTTCATAAATCTACAGGAAATAAGAGAAGAATGACACACATCCACCTCTGTTCGCCAAAACCTGTCCCTGACTAATATGTTCATCTAGGACTGGAAACACGACTATGCTGGACTAAAGAACTATAGAAGGGTCCCATCAATGATATGACTACACTGGACCTAAAGAGGGTTCATATTAAAGGAGATGTCCCGAGGCAGCAAGTGGGTCTATACACTTCTGTATGGCCATAATAATGCACTTTGTAATGTACATTGTGCATTAATTATGAGCCATACAGAAGTTATAAGAAGTTTTATACTTACCTGCTCCGTTGCTAGCGTCCTCGTTCCCATGGAGCCGACTAATTTTTGGCCTCCGATGGCCAAATTAGCCGCGCTTGCGCAGTCCGGGTCTTCAGCTTTCTTCTATGGAGCCGCTCGTGCCAGAGAGCGGCTCCGTGTAGCTCCGCCCCGTCACGTGCCGATTCCAGCCAATCAGGAGGCTGGAATCGGCAGTGGACCGCACAGAAGAGCTGCGGTCCACGAAGGTAGAAGATCCCGGCGGCCATCTTCAGCGGTAAGTATTGAAGTCACCGGACCGCCGGGATTCAGGTAAGCGCTGTGCGGGTGGTTTTTTTAACCCCTGCATCGGGGTTGTCTCGCGCCGAACGGGGGGGGGGGTTTAAAAAAAAAAAAACCCGTTTCGGCGCGGGACATCTCCTTTAATGACATTACACTAGATTCATATAGCTACAGAAGGGTCATTTCAATGATATGACTACACTGGACCTAAAGAGGGTTCATATTAATGACATTACACTAAATCCATACAGCTACAGAAGGGCCATATCAATGATGGACCTACAGTATAGAAGGACCATTCAATGATGTGTCTACAGTGGACCTATAGTTTTATACCAATGATAGATCGACACTGGACTTATAGAAGGGTCATTTACTTACAGGATAACAATGAAGTGTTGGATCTAGTGGTGCAAAAGGGGTGTCGTGTCTTCTTAAGGAGAGCACTCAAAAAGTGTGTGGAGACACCTAGGGGGTGAGTAGGTCAGGGGATGGTATAGTCTCTCCCCAAAGAGAACACCCAAAAGGGAGGTGGGGACAACTAGAAGGTAAGTGAGGAGACTTATAAGGCCATGCAAGCTCCTCTGGGTAATTTATGCAAATAAGGAAGATGGAAAAATACCTCTGCAGTGCCACCTATTGGATGGCATCATTCCTGCAAATCAATGTGACTTTTTAACAAGTCTTAACAATGATTGGGAATAAGAAAACCAAGCCAGGAAACTATACACAGACAGCTATTCCGGAGTGTTTGCCCCCCCATCAGTGTGCAGTAAGTTACTGGCTTAGCTCTTGAGAGGCCTGTGACATGGGTCAGAAGGGGTGTTGTATCTCCTTAGGGAGAGCACCCAAAAAGTGTGTGGAGACACCTAGGAGGTGAGTGGGTCAGGAGATGGTATAGTCTCTCCCCAAGGAGAGGGATAGTCTCTCCCACTGAAAAGGGCTCTAGTGGCAGCATACATTTCAGACTCACTTGTCTGTATAGGAGATCATAATGCATAGAATATGTTGTAGTACTCACCGGTAGGACAGGGTTACTCCATGTTTGGATTTGTTCATTGCGTTGGAAACTCTTTAGAAGAGAGTTACTGATGATATTCACAAGGACTGGCAATGCGTTTTTGGATCGAGGATTTCCTACAATGGTGTATCTATAGTCCTGCGGTAAGAAATATGTCAATGTTTGAATATTGATAGCTGGAGAAGTGAAAGCCTTTATTGAGAGTTCCTATTCATGGAGGGGTGGGGGGCAATAAAAGCTGGGAACTTCCTGGATGTCCTGTCCAGAGACTGATCATGCTTGATGTACAGACCACCACAT
Source organism: Eleutherodactylus coqui (assembly GCA_035609135.1). Lineage (NCBI taxonomy): Eukaryota > Metazoa > Chordata > Amphibia > Anura > Eleutherodactylidae > Eleutherodactylus > Eleutherodactylus coqui. Next base: position 103,121,490 of record CM069417.1, on the reverse strand, counting down.
CACCACTATAGGATGTCCTCAGCAGAACTTGTGCTGGATGCTTCCCAGGGATGTTGGGGGATACTGTCCCATGCAGATATTCAGTCAGGAGAGCTTCACTGAATATTCTGAGCGATGAGTTCTGTAATTTAGACCATGGTGGTGCGTTCTTCACTTATATCTCATAGATCGTGGTGACTTTTAGTGCAGGTGTAGTAGCTATCTTATATAATCCCTCCCCTAGAAGAAGTTGTCAGGATCGAATTAAACTTTTGTGATTGTAACATTGATATTAGTAAGGGATTACACTATCAGAGCAAAAGGAGAATTTATTGCTGAAAACTGTCCCCTTGAAGGGAGGCCCTAGTACCCTGTTGTACCGCCTCTAGCTTGGATACAAGATGTGATACCGGCAGGCATGGAGGCTCTAGTACCCTGTTGTGCCACCTCTAGGTTGGATACAAGGTGTGATACATGAGGGCATAGAGGCTCTAGTACCCTGTTGTTCTGCCTCTAGCTTGGATACAAGATGTTATACACGTGGGCATGGAGGCTCTAGCACCCTGTTGTACCTCCTCTAGATTAGATACAAGATGTGATAAGTGCGGTTATGGAGGCGCTAGTACACTACTGTACCACCTGTAGCTTAGATACTAGATGTGATACATGCGATTATGGAGGCTCTAGTACCCTGTTGTACCGCCTCTAGCTTGAATACAAGATGTGATACAGGCAGGAATGGAGTCATACAGGTTCTTTATGGTATCCGGCGACATACTTCTCTGCATTTGCTGTAACTCAGCCTGTAGATCGTGCAAACCCATAGGCTGTGGAAGCTGGCATCCCAGATAGTCCCATACATGTTCTATTTGCGATAAATCTAGCCACCGGGCAGCCACGGAAGTGTGATAATGTTGTGGGGGCTTCCTGTGACCCCCTTGTGTGTGCGGCCGAGCATTATCCTGCTGCCTCTTGGAAGTCACCATGAGAGGAAGACATGTGGCTGCAGGGTATCCTGAACATATCGCTGAGCTGCCATTGTCCCTCGTACCACTACTAGGGGTGACTGACAGTCATATGCGATGGTCCCCAGACCATCACACCAGCAGGTGGCAGTGCCGCTCCAAAGCAAAGACAGGATTGAGGCGCCCATCTTTTGGTATTCAGACATGAACACGGCCATCATTAGTGCCCAAACGAAACCTAAATTCATCACTAAAGATAACTTAGTTCCATTTCGCAACGGTCCAGTTTTGTCATTCATGACACCACTGAAAACGGAGGCTATGGTGGGTGAATGTCAAAGGCAGTGCATGTAATGGGTGCCATGAGGCCAAATGTTCTTCAGCCAAGTGCCTAAAATTAGTTTAGTTAGAGACACGGCCCTGTATGGATGGTGCCACCTGTCTCTGGATGGCAGAAAATAAAAAAGGTTGGAGCTGATCGCGCTTGTTGGACGGTCAGACGATCCTTTCCACTGGTGGTCTGTCAAGGGGTCCTGAGATCAGTCACCTTGTGTGCCCCTCTCCACTGGTCCCAATGCCTCCTAACAGTCTGGTCAGATGCTCCTCTCTACTGGTGGTCTGTTGAGGGCATCCTGAGCCCGATTGCCTTGTGTGCCCTCACACATCCACTGGTCCCAACACCTCCTAACAGTCTGGTCAGATGCTCTTCTCTACTGGTGGTCTGCATGGGGCATCCTGAGCCCAGTCACCTTGTGTGCCCCTATCCACTGGTTCCAACACTTCCTAACAGTCTGGTAAGATGCTCTTCTCTATTGGTGGTCTGTAGGAGGCGTCCTGAGCCCAGTTGCCTTGTGTGCCCTCACACATCCACTGGTTCCAACACCTCCTAAAAGTCTTGTCAGAATGGTCCAGATGGTTGACTGTTCATTGACACGACCATCTAGCTTCTTGCATTCCAATAATCCAACCCCTCTCAGACTCTGGTAACGGGGTGAAATCTCTTCTCTGCGTCGTAGAGGCGTCTAGTGGTCAACAAGCTCTACACAAGTGGAAGAAGAGGTCACTACACACAAGGGGCCTCCGAGAGCCTCTTATAGGCCAAGGGGGGAACCACTTTTAGGCCCTCAGGTGGCAAGATAATTTCTCTAATCCCCACAACTCTCATCATTTACATATCGGACTGAGATGGAACCGCATGCCAAGTTTTGCAGCAAAATGATAACTCCTACTAGGTGCTTGATTTTTTTGACAAATAGTGTATAATAGAATGAACAGTGACCCAGGTTATCATCGGTCCTCCACACTTAGTTTCTTACCTCATCTTTTCCAGAAACCTCTATAGCTCCCTTGTAAGCTGTAGTGTTTGGGTCATATGGACCATCGATCACTTCCGTTACAATGTTCTGGGCTTTCACTGCGTTAATGAAGTGTTCTATAGGTGAACCTGGAAACATGTATGTCAAAAATACAAGAAAGTGTTGACAGTGGGAACTATTGTACAAACAGTTCAGTTTGGGGCCCCAGTACACTGAAGTCAGAGGTAATGCTGCCCCCATTGTTTTCTGTATGTACTACCACATACCCTCCCTTAAGACCATATGTGGGCTGTGGAGGAAGCTGGGCTTGTATGGACTAAAGCACATATAGAAATATGGGTACAGGTTTCGTTAATGTATCTTGTAGGTTCAGTCATCATTACCTGTATTGTTGTTGATGAGGAGGGAGGAATAATATGTGTGATTTCTATCTCCTGTTCCCAGGAAATACAGGTCTGGCCGCAGCTCCCACATGTGAGACATCTGAAGGTTGTTAGTTGCAAAACCCACAATTACTGAGATAAGGAAGAGGAAGACCAGCAGCAATCTGAAGAGGTAACAGGAGTTATATAATTAACAGAGGCCAAGAGTCTCCGTTGCAAAATGTAACTTAGGTACCGCTGTATCTTGTCTCCACCAGAAGAATGGGTGGAGACATGCTGCACGCCCACAACCAACCCCCAAAACTTAATTGGCTGGGCCAGAAATCTGTGCTCCTAACTTCGCTGTCATAATTCCCCCTGGTGACCTTCTTCCCCTCCAACTTCGGCAATGTAAGTTTTCCCCACCCTCCCCATCCATTGAATTCCCCCGCTGTCAATATTCTTAGACGGTAACCCATCAAGCCGGCACCACTGTGGGCTCGTCGGTCCGCAGTGATACTTCCCCTGGTGCTGTAAATCCCCCCCCTCCTCCGCTGCATTCACCCGCTGTCAGTGCCTCCATCACTCTACCTTCTCCCATCTGCTATGGCAAAGACGGTCACTCGCTGTCAGTCTCCTCGCCGGCGTTGCATAATGCTTGCAATACGTGACAGCACGGAGAAGACTGACAGTGCAGGAGCCGGGAAGGTGCAAGGCAGAGTGTCACTGGCTCCCGGAGCTCTGGTGCAGTCTAGTACAGAAGACGGGAAGGGCACAAGGGAGAGCAGCTGTGGGGTCAGTAGCATGAAGAGGCGGGAGGGGACATAATGGAAACCCATTCTCCAGCCCAGCCAATCAAGTTGCGGGTGTTGCTTGTCGGCGTGCAGCTTGTCTCCACCCATTCTTCTGATGGAGACAAGATACAACAGTACCGGTAACTTAGATCTGGAGATGCTGATGATATCCTTCATTGTGACCACTCACAGAGCTCGGAAGCCTTTCATGTTGTGCTTTAATTTCAGGAAGCGAATACGTGCGATAGCCATCACCTGTTGCCTCCATAATGCCATCCCACTGACTGTAGAGTTTCCGGCGTCTGACATCAGATGCACAGAATCCTCCATCTCGGAGCTCAGAATGTCCTTCTCTTCTTCACTCATCATTTCTTGACTAAAGATGGCATAATCTGTGTGGGATATACTATGTAAGATGTGAGCATGTGAAACATGGAAGGGTCTCACACTGACATGACTCCCACCTAGAGATGAGCGAGCGTACTCGGATAAGCACTGCTCGCTCGAGTAATTGGCTTTATCCGAGTATCGCTGTGCTCGGGGCTAAAGATTCGGGTGCCGCTGCGGCTGACAGGTGAGTCGCAGCGGGGAGCAGGGGAGAGCGGGCGGGAGAGAAGGAGAGAAAGATCTTACTTCCGTTCCTCCCCGCTCTCCCCTGCAGCTCCCCGCTCCGTGCCGGCACCCGAATCTTTAGCCCCGAGCACAGCGATACTCGGATAAAGCCAATTACTCGAGCGAGTAGTGCTTATCCGAGTACGTTCGCTCATCTCTACTCCCACCCTTTCAGCCCCCCCAATCCAGAACACATTACCTCCTCCTTCAATCTCTGCTTCACCTTCCAACTTCAGGAAGACATCATTCAATATAGTGACGGAGACACCGTAACTTGAGATGTCTTGTCCCACCAGCCCATCCAGGTGTGAGAAGAGATCTATACATTGTTTTGGTAATAGAAGACAGGCCATTATAACAATGTCCAAGATGTGAGGTTAATAAAGAACAGGTATTGTCGCCAAAAACACAAGAAAATACACTGAAGACTTAATCATGAGACAAGACAATGAAGACCAAAACACAAGACAGAGCAGAGAAGCCCCAAGGACAATACCCGATAATAAAGACTGAAATACAAGAATGGACAATGAAAACCCAACTACAAGACAGTGTAGTGAAGATCTAATCTCAAGACAAGACAATAAAGACCCAACCACAAGACAGGGTAGAGAAGACCCAACCACATGAAAGTGCAGAAAATACCCAGCCGTAGGCCAAAGCAGACAATACCCAACCATAGGCCAAAGCAGAAAATACCCAACCACAGGGGTGGTCAGAGAAAACCGAATCAGGGCTCGCCTTAGGGGTATGCAACCTGTGCAACTGCACAGGGCACATCACTCTCCCAATAAGAAAATGCAATCGCTACCATGCATCAGCTGTACAGCTGATCATCAGCGCACAGCAAGCTGTAGAGAGAATAGACTTCTCTGAGATGCTGCTGGGCGCTGCTATCAGTATAAATCCCTGTCCTTTAGCAGCCTCTGCTACTCTGATTTCTCTTGTGACTGGCAGTACTTTGGGGCAGGTTAATGGCCCCCATTTGTATACGATTGATCCAGTCCTGTAGTGCAGCACGCTTGGCTGTTTCCATATACAATTGGGCCAGGGGAAGTGGGGGCCACAACTTCAGATAGCTGCAGGTCCCAGAGGTGGCACCCAAACCTATTATACTATCCTGTGGATATGCTGTAATAGTCGAAGTAGGAATATCTCTTTAATGTTCCCTCACTTAAATGTACGGTGATCCAAGCATGATACAAGATAATGAAGACCCAAACACAAGACAAGACAATGGAGCCAAATCATGAGACCGGACTAATGAACAATATAGGGCCATAAAGACCATAACACAAAACTAGACAATGAGGACCTAGCCGAAAGACAGTCCAACAAAGATCTGACCACAAGACAATAAAGATCCAAAACACAAGACACGACAATCAAGTCCTAACCACAAGACAGAAGAGTGAAGACAAGACAATGAAAGACTAGATAAAGATCCATCCACAAGACTGAATAACAAAGATGTAACCACTTAACTAGCCAATGAAGACACAACAATAAAATAGAACAATGAAATACAACCATAAGACTGGACAATAGAGGCTCAGCCACAAAAGATGACATAGAAGACCCAACCACAAAAGATGACATAGAAGGCCCAACCACAAACCTAGATAATGCAGAAACAACCACAAGACAAAATAATGAAGACCCAACCAAAACACAGGACAGTGAAGACCCAGTCACCAGACTGTACAATGAATACCCAACCAAATGGCAAACTATGAAGACAGAACATTCGGGTGGCTTGTTATAATGTTACCTGGGAAGGCTTCCATATTCTGCAAGGGCAGAGTAAAGGTCATCTCATGCTCACTCTTGACAGAGAGTTTAGCATTGGAGACGTGTTGTTGTATCAGGGACGTAATGACTTCAGGGTCACATGACGGAGTCACTACCATTCTGACATGGAGAGATGGGAGGACATTACTAGCCATATCCCATGGTCACAAAGATTCCAGCACAATAAAGACCCCCTCAGCCTTTTACTGATAATATAACTATTCCTGGTTACCTTAAATGATACCCGATTCCCCATTTTCTCTTGAGGAACAATGAAGATCCCATACATTTCAATCTCCCGTTAGAGATCACAGCCTTCCGATCTGCAGATGAGAGGGGGTTAGCAGAATGTATGGGACAGATGCTGGGATCTGCAGTGTTACAGTAGAATGACTCTTATAGGACACTCTTCATGACTATCTTAACTGAAGAAATATACAGATAGTGAAAAACAAAATGTAGCAGGAATGCAGAACTTCATTCAACCAGATATGAAAAGCTCATAACACAAAACCCTTGTTAGAAGAAATCCTCCTTCAGCCAAGGAACTACGAGTGATATGAATGGAGTTCTGCCCCAGTGTTGGATGTCATGCATCAAGTTTGAGTGTCCCACCAAAGGAATCAACTGAAGAGGTATGAAAACTGTAACACCCCAATACATTAGGCTGCCTGTCCACAGGCGTAGCGGTATCCCGCGGCAAATCTCCGCCGCGGGAGACGCTGCCCAGGAGCAGGAGCCGTCAGATGGATCTCTGCCTTATCTCATAGATAGGCTGACCGCGGAGGACCGCGGCAAATCGAAGCATGCTGTGATTTGCAGGCCGCGAGTGGAGAATTGCAATGATTGTCCGCTCGTGGACAAGGGGAAAGAGCTCTCCATAGCAACACTATGGAGAGCTTGAACTGCCTTCCCCGCGGACGGGTTATCGCCGCGGGGAGCGCAATTCAAACTCGCCCATGGACAGGCAGCCTTACTGTGCATATGGCCAGAGGCCTAGTTCTTGTCACGGTGACGCCACACCCTAATTGGAACCTCCGGGTGGTATGCCGCAGAAAAAATGGAGACGAGTCCAGTATAGATTAGTAATCCGTAGATGAGCAGATTTATTAACTTGGGTAATTTGCAATGAACACAGCGGATTAAGTGGCTAGATGACTGATCACGGTTTGAACTTCACCGGAAAGTTATGACTCACTATTTTTTGTAGAAGTGGATCTGGGAGAGATACTTCTCTTCCTCTGCTGTGGGATGCCAAGGGGACGGGTACTGACCCTGTCCGGCCTTTGGAAAAAATGTTCTGCATTCCTCGCGCTCTCTCTCTGACGTCCTCCTACTTTCTGACTCTGACAACGACCCCCTAACTGCTCAAGGCTCCTCCTTATATCACCTTTCTCACTACCCGTCCACTTGCATAGAAGTTTGTGTGACTGCTTCCGGCCCCTGGGGCTCTGCACCAGTTAGATTAAACCTGACTGTCAGTCAATGGGAGGCCAGCTGATGTCAGTGATGAGCTCATTGCATAGAGCAGTGGTCCCCAACCATTTTGGCACCAGGGATCAGCTTCAAGCAAGACCATTTTTTACAAGGCCTGGCAGGGTTGGGCGGGACATGGGCAGGGCTTTGGTTATATGGGGCGGGGTTATGAAGGGGGTTGGAGTTTAGTGCATACGTATTTAATTATGACATTTAGAATGTCCTGGCAGTACACACATAGGGCAGTATAATATATCCCCCCCCCGCCTGGCAGCAAACACATAGGGCAGTAATCTATCCCCCCCAGCACACACATAGGGCAGCATATAATTTATCTCCCCCCCCAGCACACACATAGGGCAGCATATAATTTATCTCCCCCCCCAGTAATAGACAGCCCCCACCCCTCAGTAATAAGCAGCCCCACCCAAAATAAGCAGCCTCCCACCAGTAATAACCAGGCCGCTCCACAGTAATAACCAGCCCCCCCAGTAATTAGCAGCCCCCCCAGTAATTAGCAGCCCCCCCAGTAATAAGCAGCCCCTCCCCCTGTAATAAGTAGCCCCTACCCCCAGTAATAAGCAGGCCCCCACCCAGTAATAAGTACCCCCCCCCAGTAATAGGCAGCCCCCCCCTCAGTAATAGGCAGCCCCCCCTCAGTAATAGGCAGCCCCCCCCGTAATAACCAGCCCACTCCCCAGTAATAACCAGCCCCCTCCAGTAATAACCAGCCCCCCCAGTAATAAGCAGGCACCCCCAGTAGTAAGCAGCCTCCCCAGTGATAAGCAGGTTCACCGCCAGTAATAAGCAGCCCGCCCCCAGTAGTAAGCATCCCCCCCAGTAATAAGCAGCCCCCCAGTAATAGGCAGCCTCCCCCCCCCAGTAATAGGCAGCCCCCTCCCCAGTAACAAGCAGCCCCCCCCAGTAATTAGCAGCCCCCCCAGTAGTAAGCAGCCCTCCCCAGTAATAACCAGCCCCCCCCCAGTAATAGGCAGCCACCACCCCTCAGAAATAAACAGCCCCCCTAGTAATACGCACCCCCCCCCCAAACCCATATACTTACCTCCTCCCTGCTGTCAGCATCACTCTCTCTCTGCTTGCCCTGATGTCAGTGTGCAGCCCAGCACGCTTCCTCCCCGAGTCCTCTCTTGCGGAACTAATGAGTAGGGGACTCGGGGAGCAGGATCCTGGCTGCACACTGACGTCAGTGTGCGCCGGAATCAGCGTGATTACTAGCGGGGAGCTGCGGCGCCCCCGCTGGTAATCGCTTCAGTGGTGAGCGGCGTTGGCACGCCGCGGGCCACATAACATGAGGCAGCGGGCCGGATTCGGCCCGCGAGCCTTGTGTTTACAACAAAAGACACCTAACGGCTGGGCCCCGGTCTGCGGACCGGTGGTTGGGGACCCCTGGCATAGAGCAGAAGAGGGAGACACAGGGTCTCTCCTACAGATGGCACCTTCTGTATGCAAGGATGACATACAGACAGGTAAGACAGGACAGTGTGCTGTGTGTGTTTTGTAGTCCCTGCTGGGACACTACAGAATCTCTGGTAAACTGTTACAGGAGTGTATCAAAATCAGGAGCAAAAGAGATGTGGATGGAACATAGTCAGGTGTACATGAAGCTGCCACTTTAATAATCCAGCTTGTGAAGGGAACAAGTCCAATACAGATATGGTAGGTCCACTAAAAGTGACCATAACCATGCCCTACTCATAAAGTCAGTAGTAGTCCTGGGCATGGAATTAATACCAGTTTTATAAATTAGGAAAGGTAGGAAGGCAAATGTGAACTAGAGCTATTAGGATCAGTGACACGGGCCTGGGATGCAGACAGGATTGTTACTGTGGATATCAGGAGTCACTGGTTCAAAGTCCACTTTTTATATCAAGTCATGTAATAACTGTGTCTTCTAGAATTATCACTCACCAGCCAAGATGTCAGCCTCATCCATGAACTGGGTGCTGAGTAGTGTGGCCCGATCTACCTTCCTCTCTTTCAGCATGGCCCAAACATGGTGCCTAGAACATGGGTCAAGACCAGCAGTTGGTTCATCAAGTAGCAGAACCTAGAGGATAGACAGATAGACATCAAACCAAGAGGACTGTACATTATCGTTTAGATGTCTTACGTTTCCACCATTACTTATAAAGTCTCTTGGATCCAGTACTTGCTTCCTATATCCCAGATGGAGTGCAATGAGCTGGAGGCCTAACTCAGCAGAGTGGAGCTATCACACTTGTGTCATATTGTAGGGTGGGAAAACCGGTTGTGTCTTCTTTGTCAAGTCATCCACCGCTCGGTCATAGTATTGAATCAAAGAAGGGGTTATATAATGATGGTGGCCTCCAATAACCACAGAAGTGGTCTTCAAGTCTCACCATATGGTAATCCAAGGATTCTGGATTACAGAAGGGTAATTGCATAGACACCAGACAAGCATTCAAGCTGGGAACTCTGAGAATAATAACATGGGAAAAGACTATGATGCACAGTTTTACAGAATTAGGGCTTCTACCCACTAGCATTTTTTTTAACACTGCGATATCACTGCATTTTTTCAATGGACTTTCTAATGTTAGAATCGCATCACACAGAAATCGCAACAGTGCAAACTTGCAATTTTAACATTAGAAAGTCCCATTGAAAAAAACGCTGTGATATCGCAGCGTAAAAAGAAACACTAGTGGGTAAAAGCCCTAAGGGCTCCTTCACACGGGCGTATTTGTGTGCATTTTAGAGTACATAGAGAATAGAAACCATTGATTTAAATGGGTTCATTTATATTCCCTTTTTTTGCGCAAAAAATAGAGCATATATGCGTGAAATACTACGTGAAACTGTGAGGAAAAAAACACATGTGGACCTTATTAGGCTAGATAGCCTTTTAAATCAAGACGTGGGTGTGTCCCGCACCCATGTGAACAGGCCATGTGTGCGCAAAAAAAGTACAGTAAAATGCACAAACATGCGCACAATAGCGCGTTGTTCATAGCGCAAATATGTTGCACTGAATTGTGCACAATTGCACATAGGCTTGTGGGAACAAGTCCTCAGTCTTAGGGCTCATTTACACGAGCGTATATCGGCCAGCGTTTTCACGGTCAGACGATATACGCTTCCTTCTAAGTGGTACCTCCCCCTCGGCTCTCTGCCTCTCTCCTCCACTCCGGCATTTGCAATGCGAGTGGGTGGAGCTAAGCTCTGCTTTGTCCCGCCCACTCCCACTGCTGGCTATGGGCAAGGGGCGGGAGCTAAGCTCCACCCACACCCTGCCCATTCCCACTGCAAACCGCTCAGAGTGGAGGAGAGAGGAAGAGAGCTGGTGAGTGGGAGGAAAGGGGGGAACTGCTCAGATGGAAGCGTATATTGGCCGGCCAGGAAAACGTTGTCCTAAATACTCTGGTGTAAATAAGCCCTTACAGATTAATCTATTAGAGCTTGTTTCCATGGGTATATGCGCAATTGTGGACGCTTCCGCACAATGTATTTGCGCTATGAATTAGGTGCTTTTGCAAGCATGTTTGTGCATTTTACTGTACAGGGCCTGTTTACATGGGCGCAGGACACCCTACCATGCCCTGATTTAACCCCTTAAGGACCAGGTTGTTTTGTACCTTAAGGACCAGACACTTTTTAGGGATTTTACCCATGTGGCGATTTTACTGCTCCATTTTTTTTCCTTTAGCTACCAAAATTATTTTTGCTGCGTTTTTTTTCCCGTGACATATTGGACTATTTTTTTAATATCTTTTTCACTGACTTTTTTTTCCGTTTTTTAGTTTTATTGGGGGTAAAATGCTAAAAAAAATGATTTTTTTAACATTTATAGTTTTTAAAAAAATTATTTTTGTATTTACACTAAAATAAAGTATGGAAATGGGTTCCTCTATTTATTTCGGACGTTTTGATATATAGTATGTATGGTTTTGGTTTACAGGGCGCATACGGCGACGGTTTTTGTTGGCGTCTGCTTTGTGTTATTCTCTTTTTTTTGTATGTATTGTTGTTTTATTCTGTTATTTTGTTTTACTGATGTATGTAGTTGTGTTTTTTACTATCTGTGTCCCCCATGACGTCATATAAGACCTCTGGGGGACACTCACTTTTTTTTTTTTTTTAGCTTTATTTGACATTTTCCCACTGTAGCTGGGCAGTCCATAGGACCCTCAGTTACAGGGGAAAGCAACCCCTGTGATGACATTAGTCACCTGCAGAGCTGCCAGGGTCTAAGTCTGACCCTCCAGCTCTGCAGTAGCAGGGAATCCCGGGAGGTCACATGACCCCCCGAGGCTCCCGTAGTGAAAGAACTTCTTACTTTCACTTTGCCCCGACAGTCAGCTGTCACTAACAGCTGATAACCCGTACCTGCCTCTGACTGATTGCAGAGTCAGGAGACTTAGAGCACCGCCGTATTTTTACGATCGGTGGTCCTCAAAGCCCAGCACCAGCCGCCGTATATATACAGTGGCTGGTCCTTAATGGGTTAAAAGACTACGTAGCCTAATGAGGTCCAGATGTGTTCTTTTCACTGTGGTTTTGCGCATTATTTCGCAAATACTGTTGCGTATTGTGTGCGCGTTTGCACATCATCCATAGACTCCGATGGGTCCCCTTGGTGTGCAAATGCATACAAAATAGAGCATGTTTAATTTGTTGTTGTTTTTTAACGTGCGAGGGAAATGTACATGCAAAAAAAGGGAATCTGAATGAACCAATTGAAATAATTGGGTTCTATTCTCAGCGTTTTGCGTTTTGTTCTATTAGAGGCCACGGTGGTGTCCCGCTCCGCTTGCATATTCTACAGCAGCTACTTAGCTACTATAAAGTATACAAAGATGATCACTCAAAACTGTCACTCAAACTACCGTTTGAGCGACTTTTCAGCGATCATCTATCAGTGTATATGGGTCTTAAGTGACCTTGTTGGATGTGCTGAGCTGTTCATTTACGTATTACATTGCTATTGGTTAACAGAGCCAAAGAATGCTACATTTGTAGTGGCCCCTCCATAAGTATGCTTGTGTTTGTCTTGTGCAATTGTATTGTCACTGTCTTCTATGTTGTATGAATTTGATGTGTATTGCACTTCTGCAGCACTGAATGGCTTAATGTCTGTGTTATGTCTGGGAAATGTGTCATGTTGTGTGTCAGGTGATCACGTTTTGTATATATGTGTTGCAAGGTGTATGCAAGAAAGTAGTTGATGGTCTATGCAAGAGAGTCGTGGAGAGAACTTTTGCTTAGTAGGAAAACTGTGCCTCATCTTGTGAGGAGCCCCTGGACAGAAGAGGCTGACCGATGGCCTGATGTGTGCCCTGGGTCCAATCCACCCAGGCCTCCTTGCTGTTAATATGGAGGACTGAGAAAGAGAAAGTGAGAGAAACTGCCACGCAGCGCTGAGTGTTACTTCCAAATGTGAGAGTTGACCGGTAGAGAGTTGTGTTGCACCGGTGTCCTGCTGGCGTATGTAAAGTTTGGGACTGTAACATTTTGTTGGAGTAAATAAGCTCTACCGACCGTTCCCAGTTTTGCCCATAAAGTTATCCCTGTGTAAGGACTACTTATTTTCCAACTTCTGGATTCACCGCAGAGGACGGAACGATGGCGTCACGAGTGACAAGGACTTAAAGGGGTTGTCCCGCGATAGCAAGTGGGGTTATACACTTCTGTATGGCCATATTAATGCACTTTGTAATATACATCGTGCATTAAATATGAGCCATACAGAAGTTATTCACTTATCTGCTCCGTTGCTGGCGTCCCCGTTGCTATGGTGCCGTCTAACTTCAGCGTCTAATCGCCGGATTAGACGCGCTTACGCAGATGGGTCTTTTCTCTTCAGCTTGGCTCGGCATCATCGGCGTTTTGGCTCCGCCCCCTTGTACGCGTCATCGCGTAGCTCCGCCCCCGTCACATGTGCCGATTCCAGCCTCCTGATTGGCTGGAATCGGCACATGTGACGGGGGCGGAGCTATGCGATGACGCGTACAAGGGGGCGGAGCCAAAACGCCGATGATGCCGGAGGGAGCCGAAGAAGAAAGACCCATCTGCGCAAGCGCGTCTAATCCGGCGATTAGACGCTGAAGTTAGACGGCACCATGGCAACGGGGACGCCAGCAACGGAGCAGGTAAGTGAATAACTTCTGTATGGCTCATATTTAATGCACGATGTATATTACAAAGTGCATTAATATGGCCATACAGAAGTGTATAACCCCACTTGCTGCCGTGGGACAACCCCTTTAAGGTAAACCTCAAACTAGGTTTTTCCCTGTGAATCTCCCCCAACGGTAACTTGGACAGGGGAGGAGATGGTAGAGCCCCGTGACAAGGCCTTATCTACCCCGCTATCTCCTTAGTTGTGGGCACATTCCTTGGACGCTGCACATCCACCTCATTATATAGTAATGAGGTGGATGTGCAAGATGATAGGTGCGTCATCAAGCTCCGGACTCTAGTGAATAATGGAACGAGCTAGGAGGGACACCTTCCCAAAGACAAGTGCTCTAATCACAATTAATCCAAAAGACACATACGCAAAATCCTCCTCGCATTTGTCAAACTGCAAGTATGGAATAGACTCTGGTATGCATATGTGAAGGAGTAGAGAACCTAGAAGAGTATATCTATCTCACATGCACAAAGGTTTCCTCACGCCCATCAATATACTGTACAAGTATGGACAGCAAACAGAAACATTTATAGAAGACTAGCTGATATACCCGGCTTCACCCGAGTTCATTTGGTACTGGTGTTTATCTGGTGTTCACACGGAAAATCTTATGAAGTCATGGTTATGTTAGAGAAACCAAGGAAAAAAAATATGTTCACCATTTTGCATGGTTCTTTGTGTAACCCAGGAAACACCACGTGGAGGTAACCATGCGACGTTTCCTTTATATAAAATGACATCAGGAAGTGAGAGAATTAGATTACGTAAGTAAAATGTGGACGCTAATTCTTTTGCGCTTAGAATTGAATATTTGAGTTGCGACCCATTAGCTTTTCCTATTTATGACATAATCAATGCCCGTGCCAAATTTCAAATTTCTATGACATCAGGAAGTGAGAAAATTAGATTATGTGCGTAAAATTTAAATGCTAATTCTTTTGTGCTTAGAATTGAATAATCGAGTTGGGACCCATTAACTTTTCCTATTTATGACATAATAATCAATGCTCGTGCGAAATTTCAAGTGAGAGAATTAGATTACGTATGTAAAATTTGGACGCTAATTCTTTTGCGCTATAATTGAATAATCAAGTTGGGACCCATTAGCTTTTCCTATTTATGACATAATCAATGCTTGTGGCAAATTTCAAGTTTCTATGACATCGGGAAGTGAGAGAATTATATTACGTATATAAAATATGGACACTAATTCTTTTGCGCTTAGAATTGAACAATCGAGTTAGGACCCATTAGCTTTTCCTATTTATGACATAATTAATGTTTGTTCCAAATTTCATGTTTCTCTGACATGGGGAAGTGAGAGAATTAGATTACGTATGTAAAATTTAGACGCTATTCCTTTGGCGCTTAGAATTGAACAATCAAGTTAGGACCCATTAGCTTTTCCTATTTATGACATAATCAATGTTTGTTCCAAATTTCAGATTTCTGGGACATTGGGAAGAGAGAGAATTAGATTACGTACATAAAATTTGGACGCTAATTCTTTTGCGCTTAGAATTGAATATTCGATTTGGGACCCATTAGCTTTTCCTATTTATGACATAATCAATGCTTGTGGCGAATTTCATGTTTCTATGACATCGGGAAGTGAGAGAATTAGATTCCGTACATAAAATTTGGACGCTAATTCTTTTGCGCTTAGAATTAAATAATCGAGTTGGGACCCATTAGCTTTTCCTATTTATGACATAATCAATGCTTGTTCCAAATTTCAAATTTCTATGACATTGGGAAGTGAGAGAATTAGATTACGTACGTAAAATTTGGACGCAATTCTTTTGCACTACAATTGAATAACTGAGTTGGGACCCATTAGCTTTTCCTATTTATGACATAATCAATGCTTGTGGCAAATTTCAAATTTCTGGGACATTGGGAAGTAAGAGAATTATATTACATACGTAAAAATTGGACGCTAATTCTTTTGCGCTTAGAATCGAATAATCGAGTTAGGACCCATTAAATTTTCCTATTTATGACATAATCAATGCTCGTGCCAAATTTCATGTTTCTACAACATCGGGAAGTGAGAGAATTAGATTACGTACGTAAAATATGGACGCTAATTCTTTTGCGCTTAGAATTGAACAATCGAGTTAGGACCCATTAGCTTTTCCTATTTATGACATAATCAATGCTTGTTCCAAATGTCAAATTTCTGTGACATTGGGAAGTGAGAGAATTAGATTACGTACATAAAATTTGGACGCTAATTCTTTTGTGCTTAGAGTTAAAAAATCAAGTTGGGACCTATTAGCTTTTCCTATTTATGACATAATCAATGCTCGTGCCAAATTTCAAGTTTCCATGACATTGGGAAGTGAGAGAATTAGATTACCTACGTAAAATTTGGACGCTAGTTCTTTTGCGCTTAGAATTGAATAATCGAGTTAGGACCCATTACATTTTTCTATTTATGACATAATCAATGCTCGTGCCAAATTTCATGTTTCTACAACATCGGGAAGTGAGAGAATTAGATTACGTACGTAAAATATGGACGCTCATTCTTTTGCGCTTAGAATTGAACAATCGAGTTAGGACCCATTAGCTTTTCCTATTTATGACATAATCAATGCTTGTGGCAAATTTCAAGTTTCTATGACATTGGGAAGTGAGAGAATTAGATTACTTACATAAAATTTGGACGCTAAGTCTTTTGCGCTTAGAATTGAATAATTGAGTTGGGACCCATTAGCTTTTCCTATTTATGACATAATCAATGCTTGTGGCAAATTTCAAGTTTCTATGACATTGGGAAGTGAGAGAATTATATTACGTACGTAACATTTGGACGCTAATTCTTTTGCACTTAGAATTAAATAATCGAGTTGGGACCCATTAGCTTTTCCTATTTATGACATAATCAATGCTTGTTCCAAATTTCAAATTTCGTTGACATTGGGAAGTGAGAGAATTAGATTACGTACGCAAAATTTTGACACTAATTCTTTTGCGCTAGAATTGAATAATCAAGTTGGGACCCATTAAGTTTTTCTATTTATGACATAATCAATGCTCATGCCAAATTTCAAGTTTCTATGACATTGGGAAGTGAAGTGAGAGAATTAGATTATGTACGTAAAATGTGGACGCTAATTCTTTGGCGCTTAGAATTGAACAATCGAGTTAGGACCCATTAGCTTTTCCTATTTATGACATAATCAATGTTTGTTCCAAATTTCAAGTTTCTATGACATTGGGAAGTGAGAGAATTAAATTACTTACATAAAATTTGGTTGCTAATTCTTTTGCGCTTAGAATTGAATAATCGAGTTGGGACCCATTATCTTTTCATATTTATGACATAATCAATGCTTGTGGCAAATTTCATGTTTCCACGACATTGGGAAGTGAGAGAATTAGATTACATACATAAAATTTGGATGCTAATTCTTTTGTGTTTCGAATAAAAAAATCGAGTTGGGACCCATTAGCTTTTCCTATTTATGACATAATCAATGCTTCTGCCAAATTTCATGTTTCTACAACATTGGGAAGTGAGAGAATTAGATTACGTATGTAAAATAAGGACGCTAATTCTTTTGCGCTTAGAATTGAACAATCGAGTTAGGACCCATTAGCTTTTCCTATTTATGACATAATCAATGCTTGTTCCAAATTTCAAATTTCTATGACATTGGGAAGTGAGAGAATTAGATTACGTACGCAAAATTTGGACACTAATTCTTTTGCGCTAGAATTGAATAATCAAGTTGGGACCCTTTAAGTTTTTCTATTTATGACATAATCAATGCTCATGCCAAATTTCAAGTTTCTATGACATTGGGAAGTGAAGTGAGAGAATTAGATTATGTACGTAAAATGTGGACGCTAATTCTTTGGCGCTTAGAATTGAACAATCGAGTTAGGACCCATTAGCTTTTCCTATTTATGACATCATCAATGTTTGTTCCAAATTTCAAGTTTCTATGACATTGGGAAGTGAGAGAATTAAATTACTTACATAAAATTTGGTTGCTAATACTTTTGTGCTTAGAATTGAATAATCGAGTTGGGACCCATTATCTTTTCCTATTTATGACATAATCAATGCTTGTGGCAAATTTCATGTTTCCACGACATTGGGAAGTGAGAGAATTAGATTAGATACATAAAATTTGGACGCTAATTCTTTTGTGCTTAGAATTGAACAATCGAGTTAGGACCCATTAGCTTTTCCTATTTATGACATAATCAATGCTTGTTCCAAATTTCAAATTTCTATGACATTGGGAAGTGAGAGAATTAAATTACGTACGCAAAATTTGGACACTAATTCTTTTGCGCTAGAATTGAATAATCAAGTTGGGACCCATTAAGTTTTTCTATTTATGACATAATCAATGTTCATGCCAAATTTCAAGTTTCTATGACATTGGGAAGTGAAGTGAGAGAATTAGATTATGTACGTAAAATGTGGACGCTAATTCTTTGGCGCTTAGAATTGAACAATCGAGTTAGGACCCATTAGCTTTTCCTATTTATGACATAATCAATGTTTGTTCCAAATTTCAAGTTTCTATGACATTGGGAAGTGAGAGAATTAAATTACTTACATAAAATTTGGTTGCTAATTCTTTTGCGCTTAGAATTGAATAATCGAGTTGGGACCCATTATCTTTTCCTATTTATGACATAATCAATGCTTGTGGCAAATTTCATGTTTCCACGACATTGGGAAGTGAGAGAATTAGATTACATACATAAAATTTGGACGCTAATTCTTTTGTGCTTCGAATTAGAAAATCGAGTTGGGACCCATTAGCTTTTCCTATTTATGACATAATCAATGCTCGTGCCAAATTTCATGTTTCTACAACATCGGGAAGTGAGAGAATTAGATTACGTACGTAAAATATGGACGCTCATTCTTTTGCGCTTAGAATTGAACAATTGAGTTAGGACCCATTAGCTTTTCCTATTTATGACATAATCAATGCTTGTTCCAAATGTCAAATTTCTGTGACATTGGGAAGTGAGAGAATTAGATTACGTACATAAAATTTGGACGCTAATTCTTTTGCGCTTAGAATTGAATAATTGAGTTGGGACCCATTAGCTTTTCCTATTTATGACATAATCAATGCTTGTGGCAAATTTCATGTTTCCACGACATTGGGAAGTGAGAGAATTAGATTACATACATAAAATTTGGATGCTAATTCTTTTGTGCTTAGAATTGAACAATCGAGTTAGGACCCATTAGCTTTTCCTATTTATGACATAATCAATGCTTGTTCCAAATTTCAAATTTCTATGACATTGGGAAGTGAGAGAATTAGATTACGTACGCAAAATTTGGACACTAATTCTTTTGCGCTAGAATTGAATAATCAAGTTGGGACCCATTAAGTTTTTCTATTTATGACATAATCAATGCTCATGCCAAATTTCAAGTTTCTATGACATTGGGAAGTGAAGTGAGAGAATTAGATTATGTACGTAAAATGTGGACGCTAATTCTTTGGCGCTTAGAATTGAACAATCGAGTTGGGACCAATTAGCTTTTCCTATTTATGATATAATCAATGCTCGTGCCAAATTTCAAGTTTCTACGACATTGGGAGGTGAGAGAATTAGATTACCTACGTAAAATTTGGACGCTTGTTCTTTTGCGCTTAGAATTGAATAATCGAGTTAGGACCCATTAAATTTTCCTATTTATGACATAATCAATGCTCGTGCCAAATTTCATGTTTCTACAACATCGGGAAGTGAGAGAATTAGATTACGTACGTAAAATATGGACGCTAATTCTTTGGCGCTTAGAATTGAACAATCGAGTTAGGACCCATTAGCTTTTCCTATTTATGACATAATCAATGCTTGTTCCAAATGTCAAATTTCTGTGACATTGGGAAGTGAGAGAATTAGATTACGTACATAAAATTTGGACGCTAATTCTTTTGCGCTTAGAATTGAATAATTGAGTTGGGACCCATTAGCTTTTCCTATTTATGACATAATCAATGTTTGTTCCAAAGTTCAAATTTCCACGACATTGGGAAGTGAGAATTACATTACATACGTAAAATTTGGACGCTAATTCTTTTGTGCTTAGAGTTAAATAATCAAGTTGGGACCTATTAGCTTTTCCTATTTATGACATAATCAATGCTCGTGCCAAATTTCAAGTTTCCATGACATTGGGAAGTGAGAGAATTATATTACGTAAGTAAAATTTGGACGCTAATTCTTTTGCGCTTAGAATTGAATAATCGAGTTAGGACCCATTACATTTTTCTATTTATGACATAATCAATGCTCGTGCCAAATTTCATGTTTCTACAACATCGGGAAGTGAGAGAATTAGATTACGTACGTAAAATATGGACGCTCATTCTTTTGCGCTTAGAATTGAACAATCGAGTTAGGACCCATTAGCTTTTCCTATTTATGACATAATCAATGCTTGTGGCAAATTTCAAGTTTCTATGACATTGGGAAGTGAGAGAATTAGATTACGTACATAAAATTTGGACGCTAAGTCTTTTGCGCTTAGAATTGAATAATTGAGTTGGGACCCATTAGCTTTTCCTATTTATGACATAATCAATGCTTGTGGCAAATTTCAAGTTTCTATGACATTGGGAAGTGAGAGAATTAGATTACGTACGCAAAATTTGGACACATTCTTTTGCGCTAGAATTGAATAATCAAGTTGGGACCCTTTAAGTTTTTCTATTTATGACATAATCAGTGCTCATGCCAAATTTCAAGTTTCTATGACATTGGGAAGTGAAGTGAGAGAATTAGATTATGTACGTAAAATGTGGACGCTAATTCTTTGGCGCTTAGAATTGAACAATCGAGTTAGGACCCATTAGCTTTTCCTATTTATGACATAATCAATGTTTGTTCCAAATTTCAAGTTTCTATGACATTGGGAAGTGAGAGAATTAAATTACTTACATAAAATTTGGTTGCTAATTCTTTTGCGCTTAGAATTGAATAATCGAGTTGGGACCCATTATCTTTTCATATTTATGACATAATCAATGCTTGTGGCAAATTTCATGTTTCCACGACATTGGGAAGTGAGAGAATTAGATTACATACATAAAATTTGGATGCTAATTCTTTTGTGCTTCGAATAAAAAAATCGAGTTGGGACCCATTAGCTTTTCCTATTTATGACATAATCAATGCTTGTGCCAAATTTCATGTTTCCACGACATTGGGAAGTGAGAGAATTAGATTACATACATAAAATTTGGATGCTAATTCTTTTGTGCTTCGAATAAAAAAATCGAGTTGGGACCCATTAGCTTTTCCTATTTATGACATAATCAATGCTTGTGCCAAATTTCATGTTTCTACAACATTGGGAAGTGAGAGAATTAGATTACGTATGTAAAATAAGGACGCTAATTCTTTTGCGCTTAGAATTGAACAATCGAGTTAGGACCCATTAGCTTTTCCTATTTATGACATAATCAATGCTTGTTCCAAATTTCAAATTTCTATGACATTGGGAAGTGAGAGAATTAGATTACGTACGCAAAATTTGGACACTAATTCTTTTGCGCTAGAATTGAATAATCAAGTTGGGACCCATTAAGTTTTTCTATTTATGACATAATCAATGCTCATGCCAAATTTCAAGTTTCTATGACATTGGGAAGTGAAGTGAGAGAATTAGATTATGTACGTAAAATGTGGACGCTAATTCTTTGGCGCTTAGAATTGAATAATTGAGTTGGGACCCATTAGCTTTTCCTATTTATGACATAATCAATGTTTGTTCCAAAGTTCAAATTTCCACGACATTGGGAAGTGAGAATTACATTACATACGTAAAATTTGGACGCTAATTCTTTTGTGCTTAGAGTTAAATAATCAAGTTGGGACCTATTAGCTTTTCCTATTTATGACATAATCAATGCTCGTGCCAAATTTCAAGTTTCCATGACATTGGGAAGTGAGAGAATTATATTACGTAAGTAAAATTTGGACGCTAATTCTTTTGCGCTTAGAATTGAATAATCGAGTTAGGACCCATTACATTTTTCTATTTATGACATAATCAATGCTCGTGCCAAATTTCATGTTTCTACAACATCGGGAAGTGAGAGAATTAGATTATGTACGTAAAATATGGACGCTCATTCTTTTGCGCTTAGAATTGAACAATCGAGTTAGGACCCATTAGCTTTTCCTATTTATGACATAATCAATGCTTGTGGCAAATTTCAAGTTTCTATGACATTGGGAAGTGAGAGAATTAGATTACGTACATAAAATTTGGACGCTAAGTCTTTTGCGCTTAGAATTGAATAATTGAGTTGGGACCCATTAGCTTTTCCTATTTATGACATAATCAATGCTTGTGGCAAATTTCAAGTTTCTATGACATTGGGAAGTGAGAGAATTAAATTACTTACATAAAATTTGGTTGCTAATTCTTTTGCGCTTAGAATTGAATAATCGAGTTGGGACCCATTATCTTTTCATATTTATGACATAATCAATGCTTGTGGCAAATTTCATGTTTCCACGACATTGGGAAGTGAGAGAATTAGATTACATACATAAAATTTGGATGCTAATTCTTTTGTGCTTCGAATAAAAAAATCGAGTTGGGACCCATTAGCTTTTCCTATTTATGACATAATCAATGCTTGTGCCAAATTTCATGTTTCTACAACATTGGGAAGTGAGAGAATTAGATTACGTATGTAAAATAAGGACGCTAATTCTTTTGCGCTTAGAATTGAACAATCGAGTTAGGACCCATTAGCTTTTCCTATTTATGACATAATCAATGCTTGTTCCAAATTTCAAATTTCTATGACATTGGGAAGTGAGAGAATTAGATTACGTATGTAAAATAAGGACGCTAATTCTTTTGCGCTTAGAATTGAACAATCGAGTTAGGACCCATTAGCTTTTCCTATTTATGACATAATCAATGCTTGTTCCAAATTTCAAATTTCTATGACATTGGGAAGTGAGAGAATTAGATTACGTACGCAAAATTTGGACACTAATTCTTTTGCGCTAGAATTGAATAATCAAGTTGGGACCCATTAAGTTTTTCTATTTATGACATAATCAATGCTCATGCCAAATTTCAAGTTTCTATGACATTGGGAAGTGAAGTGAGAGAATTAGATTATGTACGTAAAATGTGGACGCTAATTCTTTGGCGCTTAGAATTGAACAATCGAGTTAGGACCCATTAGCTTTTCCTATTTATGACATAATCAATGTTTGTTCCAAATTTCAAGTTTCTATGACATTGGGAAGTGAGAGAATTAAATTACTTACATAAAATTTGGTTGCTAATTCTTTTGCGCTTAGAATTGAATAATCGAGTTGGGACCCATTATCTTTTCCTATTTATGACATAATCAATGCTTGTGGCAAATTTCATGTTTCCACGACATTGGGAAGTGAGAGAATTAGATTACATACATAAAATTTGGACGCTAATTCTTTTGTGCTTCGAATTAAAAAATCGAGTTGGGACCCATTAGCTTTTCCTATTTAAGACATAATCAATGCTCGTGCCAAATTTCATGTTTCTACAACATCGGGAAGTGAGAGAATTAGATTACGTACGTAAAATATGGACGCTCATTCTTTTGCGCTTAGAATTGAACAATTGAGTTAGGACCCATTAGCTTTTCCTATTTATGACATAATCAATGCTTGTTCCAAAGGTCAAATTTCTGTGACATTGGGAAGTGAGAGAATTAGATTACGTACATAAAATTTGGACGCTAATTCTTTTGCGCTTAGAATTGAATAATTGAGTTGGGACCCATTAGCTTTTCCTATTTATGACATAATCAATGCTTGTGGCAAATTTCAAGTTTCTATGACATTAGTAAGTGAGAGAATTATATTACGTACGTAAAATTTGGACGCTAATTCTTTTGCACTTAGAATTAAATAATCGAGTTGGGACCCATTAGCTTTTCCTATTTATGACATAATCAATGCTTGTTCCAAATTTTAAATTTCGTTGACATTGGGAAGTGAGAGAATTAGATTACGTACGCAAAATTTGGACAGAAATTCTTTTGCGCTAGAATTGAATAATCAAGTTGGGACCCATTAAGTTTTTCTATTTATGACATAATCAATGCTCATGCCAAATTTCAAGTTTGTATGACATTGGGAAGTGAAGTGAGAGAATTAGATTACGTGCGTAAAATTTGGACGCTAATTCTTTGGCGCTTAGAATTGAACAATCGAGTTAGGACCCATTAGCTTTTCCTATTTATGACATAATCAATGCTTGTTCAAATTTCAAGTTTGTATGACATTGGGAAGTGAGAGAATTAAATTACTTACATAAAATTCGGATGCTAATTCTTTTGTGCTTCGAATTAAAAAATCGAGTTGGGACCAATTAGCTTTTCCTATTTATGATATAATCAATGCTCGTGCCAAATTTCAAGTTTCTACGACATTGGGAGGTGAGAGAATTAGATTACCTACGTAAAATTTGGACGCTTGTTCTTTTGCGCTTAGAATTGAATAATCGAGTTAGGACCCATTAAATTTTCCTATTTATGACATAATCAATGCTTGTGCCAAATTTCATGTTTCTACAACATCGGGAAGTGAGAGAATTAGATTACGTACGTAAAATATGGACGCTAATTCTTTGGCGCTTAGAATTGAACAATCGAGTTAGGACCCATTAGCTTTTCCTATTTATGACATAATCAATGCTTGTTCCAAATGTCAAATTTCTGTGACATTGGGAAGTGAGAGAATTAGATTACGTACATAAAATTTGGACGCTAATTCTTTTGCGCTTAGAATTGAATAATTGAGTTGGGACCCATTAGCTTTTCCTATTTATGACATAATCAATGTTTGTTCCAAAGTTCAAATTTCCACGACATTGGGAAGTGAGAATTACATTACATACGTAAAATTTGGACGCTAATTCTTTTGTGCTTAGAGTTAAAAAATCAAGTTGGGACCTATTAGCTTTTCCTATTTATGACATAATCAATGCTCGTGCCAAATTTCAAGTTTCCATGACATTGGGAAGTGAGAGAATTATATTACGTAAGTAAAATTTGGACGCTAATTCTTTTGCGCTTAGAATTGAATAATCGAGTTAGGACCCATTACATTTTTCTATTTATGACATAATCAATGCTCGTGCCAAATTTCATGTTTCTACAACATCGGGAAGTGAGAGAATTAGATTATGTACGTAAAATATGGACGCTCATTCTTTTGCGCTTAGAATTGAACAATCGAGTTAGGACCCATTAGCTTTTCCTATTTATGACATAATCAATGCTTGTGGCAAATTTCAAGTTTCTATGACATTGGGAAGTGAGAGAATTAGATTACGTACATAAAATTTGGACGCTAAGTCTTTTGCGCTTAGAATTGAATAATTGAGTTGGGACCCATTAGCTTTTCCTATTTATGACATAATCAATGCTTGTGGCAAATTTCAAGTTTCTATGACATTGGGAAGTGAGAGAATTAAATTACTTACATAAAATTTGGTTGCTAATTCTTTTGCGCTTAGAATTGAATAATCGAGTTGGGACCCATTATCTTTTCATATTTATGACATAATCAATGCTTGTGGCAAATTTCATGTTTCCACGACATTGGGAAGTGAGAGAATTAGATTACATACATAAAATTTGGATGCTAATTCTTTTGTGCTTCGAATAAAAAAATCGAGTTGGGACCCATTAGCTTTTCCTATTTATGACATAATCAATGCTTGTGCCAAATTTCATGTTTCTACAACATTGGGAAGTGAGAGAATTAGATTACGTATGTAAAATAAGGACGCTAATTCTTTTGCGCTTAGAATTGAACAATCGAGTTAGGACCCATTAGCTTTTCCTATTTATGACATAATCAATGCTTGTTCCAAATTTCAAATTTCTATGACATTGGGAAGTGAGAGAATTAGATTACGTATGTAAAATAAGGACGCTAATTCTTTTGCGCTTAGAATTGAACAATCGAGTTAGGACCCATTAGCTTTTCCTATTTATGACATAATCAATGCTTGTTCCAAATTTCAAATTTCTATGACATTGGGAAGTGAGAGAATTAGATTACGTACGCAAAATTTGGACACTAATTCTTTTGCGCTAGAATTGAATAATCAAGTTGGGACCCATTAAGTTTTTCTATTTATGACATAATCAATGCTCATGCCAAATTTCAAGTTTCTATGACATTGGGAAGTGAAGTGAGAGAATTAGATTATGTACGTAAAATGTGGACGCTAATTCTTTGGCGCTTAGAATTGAACAATCGAGTTAGGACCCATTAGCTTTTCCTATTTATGACATAATCAATGTTTGTTCCAAATTTCAAGTTTCTATGACATTGGGAAGTGAGAGAATTAAATTACTTACATAAAATTTGGTTGCTAATTCTTTTGCGCTTAGAATTGAATAATCGAGTTGGGACCCATTATCTTTTCCTATTTATGACATAATCAATGCTTGTGGCAAATTTCATGTTTCCACGACATTGGGAAGTGAGAGAATTAGATTACATACATAAAATTTGGACGCTAATTCTTTTGTGCTTCGAATTAAAAAATCGAGTTGGGACCCATTAGCTTTTCCTATTTAAGACATAATCAATGCTCGTGCCAAATTTCATGTTTCTACAACATCGGGAAGTGAGAGAATTAGATTACGTACGTAAAATATGGACGCTCATTCTTTTGCGCTTAGAATTGAACAATTGAGTTAGGACCCATTAGCTTTTCCTATTTATGACATAATCAATGCTTGTTCCAAAGGTCAAATTTCTGTGACATTGGGAAGTGAGAGAATTAGATTACGTACATAAAATTTGGACGCTAATTCTTTTGCGCTTAGAATTGAATAATTGAGTTGGGACCCATTAGCTTTTCCTATTTATGACATAATCAATGCTTGTGGCAAATTTCAAGTTTCTATGACATTAGTAAGTGAGAGAATTATATTACGTACGTAAAATTTGGACGCTAATTCTTTTGCACTTAGAATTAAATAATCGAGTTGGGACCCATTAGCTTTTCCTATTTATGACATAATCAATGCTTGTTCCAAATTTTAAATTTCGTTGACATTGGGAAGTGAGAGAATTAGATTACGTACGCAAAATTTGGACAGAAATTCTTTTGCGCTAGAATTGAATAATCAAGTTGGGACCCATTAAGTTTTTCTATTTATGACATAATCAATGCTCATGCCAAATTTCAAGTTTGTATGACATTGGGAAGTGAAGTGAGAGAATTAGATTACGTGCGTAAAATTTGGACGCTAATTCTTTGGCGCTTAGAATTGAACAATCGAGTTAGGACCCATTAGCTTTTCCTATTTATGACATAATCAATGCTTGTTCAAATTTCAAGTTTGTATGACATTGGGAAGTGAGAGAATTAAATTACTTACATAAAATTCGGATGCTAATTCTTTTGTGCTTCGAATTAAAAAATCGAGTTGGGACCAATTAGCTTTTCCTATTTATGATATAATCAATGCTCGTGCCAAATTTCAAGTTTCTACGACATTGGGAGGTGAGAGAATTAGATTACCTACGTAAAATTTGGACGCTTGTTCTTTTGCGCTTAGAATTGAATAATCGAGTTAGGACCCATTAAATTTTCCTATTTATGACATAATCAATGCTTGTGCCAAATTTCATGTTTCTACAACATCGGGAAGTGAGAGAATTAGATTACGTACGTAAAATATGGACGCTAATTCTTTGGCGCTTAGAATTGAACAATCGAGTTAGGACCCATTAGCTTTTCCTATTTATGACATAATCAATGCTTGTTCCAAATGTCAAATTTCTGTGACATTGGGAAGTGAGAGAATTAGATTACGTACATAAAATTTGGACGCTAATTCTTTTGCGCTTAGAATTGAATAATTGAGTTGGGACCCATTAGCTTTTCCTATTTATGACATAATCAATGTTTGTTCCAAAGTTCAAATTTCCACGACATTGGGAAGTGAGAATTACATTACATACGTAAAATTTGGACGCTAATTCTTTTGTGCTTAGAGTTAAAAAATCAAGTTGGGACCTATTAGCTTTTCCTATTTATGACATAATCAATGCTCGTGCCAAATTTCAAGTTTCCATGACATTGGGAAGTGAGAGAATTAGATTACGTAAGTAAAATTTGGACGCTAATTCTTTTGCGCTTAGAATTAAATAATCGAGTTAGGACCCATTACATTTTTCTATTTATGACATAATCAATGCTCGTGCCAAATTTCATGTTTCTACAACATCGGGAAGTGAGAGAATTAGATTACGTACGTAAAATATGGACGCTCATTCTTTTGCGCTTAGAATTGAACAATCGAGTTAGGACCCATTAGCTTTTCCTATTTATGACAATCAATGCTTGTGGCAAATTTCAAGTTTCTATGACATTGGGAAGTGAGAGAATTAGATTACGTACATAAAATTTGGACGCTAAGTCTTTTGCGCTTAGAATTGAATAATTGAGTTGGGACCCATTAGCTTTTCCTATTTATGACATAATCAATGCTTGTGGCAAATTTCAAGTTTCTATGACATTGGGAAGTGAGAGAATTAGATTACGTACGCAAAATTTGGACACTAATTCTTTTGCGCTAGAATTGAATAATCAAGTTGGGACCCTTTAAGTTTTTCTATTTATGACATAATCAATGCTCATGCCAAATTTCAAGTTTCTATGACATTGGGAAGTGAAGTGAGAGAATTAGATTATGTACGTAAAATGTGGACGCTAATTCTTTGGCGCTTAGAATTGAACAATCGAGTTAGGACCCATTAGCTTTTCCTATTTATGACATAATCAATGTTTGTTCCAAATTTCAAGTTTGTATGACATTGGGAAGTGAGAGAATTAAATTACTTACATAAAATTTGGTTGCTAATTCTTTTGCGCTTAGAATTGAATAATCGAGTTGGGACCCATTATCTTTTCCTATTTATGACATAATCAATGCTTGTGGCAAATTTCATGTTTCCACGACATTGGGAAGTGAGAGAATTAGATTACATACATAAAATTTGGACGCTAATTCTTTTGTGCTTCGAATTAAAAAATCGAGTTGGGACCCATTAGCTTTTCCTATTTATGACATAATCAATGCTCGTGCCAAATTTCATGTTTCTACAACATCGGGAAGTGAGAGAATTAGATTACGTACGTAAAATATGGACGCTCATTCTTTTGCGCTTAGAATTGAACAATTGAGTTAGGACCCATTAGCTTTTCCTATTTATGACATAATCAATGCTTGTTCCAAATGTCAAATTTCTGTGACATTGGGAAGTGAGAGAATTAGATTACGTACATAAAATTTGGACGCTAATTCTTTTGCGCTTAGAATTGAATAATTGAGTTGGGACCCATTAGCTTTTCCTATTTATGACATAATCAATGCTTGTGGCAAATTTCAAGTTTCTATGACATTGGGAAGTGAGAGAATTATATTACGTACGTAAAATTTGGACGCTAATTCTTTTGCGCTTAGAATTATATAATCGAGTTGGGACCCATTAGCTTTTCCTATTTATGACATAATCAATGCTTGTTCCAAATTTCAAATTTCGTTGACATTGGGAAGTGAGAGAATTAGATTACGTACGCAAAATTTGGACAGAAATTCTTTTGCGCTAGAATTGAATAATCAAGTTGGGACCCATTAAGTTTTTCTATTTATGACATAATCAATGCTCATGCCAAATTTCAAGTTTGTATGACATTGGGAAGTGAAGTGAGAGAATTAGATTACGTGCGTAAAATTTGGACGCTAATTCTTTGGCGCTTAGAATTGAACAATCGAGTTAGGACCCATTAGCTTTTCCTATTTATGACATAATCAATGTTTGTTCCAAATTTCAAGTTTGTATGACATTGGGAAGTGAGAGAATTAAATTACTTACATAAAATTTGGTTGCTAATTCTTTTGCGCTTAGAATTGAATAATCGAGTTGGGACCCATTATCTTTTCATATTTATGACATAATCAATGCTTGTGGCAAATTTCATGTTTCCACGACATTGGGAAGTGAGAGAATTAGATTACATACATAAAATTTGGATGCTAATTCTTTTGTGCTTCGAATAAAAAAATCGAGTTGGGACCCATTAGCTTTTCCTATTTATGACATAATCAATGTTTGTTCCAAATTTCATGTTTCTACAACATTGGGAAGTGAGAGAATTAGATTACGTATGTAAAATAAGGACGCTAATTCTTTTGCGCTTAGAATTGAACAATCGAGTTAGGACCCATTAGCTTTTCCTATTTATGACATAATCAATGCTTGTTCCAAATTTCAAATTTCTATGACATTGGGAAGTGAGAGAATTAGATTACGTACGCAAAATTTGGACACTAATTCTTTTGCGCTATTATTGAATAATCAAGTTGGGACCCATTAAGTTTTTCTATTTATGACATAATCAATGCTCATGCCAAATTTCAAGTTTCTATGACATTGGGAAGTGAAGTGAGAGAATTAGATTATGTACGTAAAATGTGGACGCTAATTCTTTGGCGCTTAGAATTGAATAATTGAGTTGGGACCCATTAGCTTTTCCTATTTATGACATAATCAATGTTTGTTCCAAAGTTCAAATTTCCACGACATTGGGAAGTGAGAATTACATTACATACGTAAAATTTGGACGCTAATTCTTTTGTGCTTAGAGTTAAATAATCAAGTTGGGACCTATTAGCTTTTCCTATTTATGACATAATCAATGCTCGTGCCAAATTTCAAGTTTCCATGACATTGGGAAGTGAGAGAATTATATTACGTAAGTAAAATTTGGACGCTAATTCTTTTGCGCTTAGAATTGAATAATCGAGTTAGGACCCATTACATTTTTCTATTTATGACATAATCAATGCTCGTGCCAAATTTCATGTTTCTACAACATCGGGAAGTGAGAGAATTAGATTACGTACGTAAAATATGGACGCTCATTCTTTTGCGCTTAGAATTGAACAATCGAGTTAGGACCCATTAGCTTTTCCTATTTATGACATAATCAATGCTTGTGGCAAATTTCAAGTTTCTATGACATTGGGAAGTGAGAGAATTAGATTACGTACATAAAATTTGGACGCTAAGTCTTTTGCGCTTAGAATTGAATAATTGAGTTGGGACCCATTAGCTTTTCCTATTTATGACATAATCAATGCTTGTGGCAAATTTCAAGTTTCTATGACATTGGGAAGTGAGAGAATTAGATTACGTACGCAAAATTTGGACACTAATTCTTTTGCGCTAGAATTGAATAATCAAGTTGGGACCCTTTAAGTTTTTCTATTTATGACATAATCAATGCTCATGCCAAATTTCAAGTTTCTATGACATTGGGAAGTGAAGTGAGAGAATTAGATTATGTACGTAAAATGTGGACGCTAATTCTTTGGCGCTTAGAATTGAACAATCGAGTTAGGACCCATTAGCTTTTCCTATTTATGACATAATCAATGTTTGTTCCAAATTTCAAGTTTCTATGACATTGGGAAGTGAGAGAATTAAATTACTTACATAAAATTTGGTTGCTAATTCTTTTGCGCTTAGAATTGAATAATCGAGTTGGGACCCATTATCTTTTCCTATTTATGACATAATCAATGCTTGTGGCAAATTTCATGTTTCCACGACATTGGGAAGTGAGAGAATTAGATTACATACATAAAATTTGGACGCTAATTCTTTTGTGCTTAGAATTAGAAAATCGAGTTGGGACCCATTAGCTTTTCCTATTTATGACATAATCAATGCTCGTGCCAAATTTCATGTTTCTACAACATCGGGAAGTGAGAGAATTAGATTACGTACGTAAAATATGGACGCTCATTCTTTTGCGCTTAGAATTGAACAATTGAGTTAGGACCCATTAGCTTTTCCTATTTATGACATAATCAATGCTTGTTCCAAATGTCAAATTTCTGTGACATTGGGAAGTGAGAGAATTAGATTACGTACATAAAATTTGGACGCTAATTCTTTTGCGCTTAGAATTGAATAATTGAGTTGGGACCCATTAGCTTTTCCTATTTATGACATAATCAATGCTCATGCCAAATTTCAAGTTTCTATGACATTGGGAAGTGAAGTGAGAGAATTAGATTATGTACGTAAAATGTGGACGCTAATTCTTTGGCGCTTAGAATTGAACAATCGAGTTAGGACCCATTAGCTTTTCCTATTTATGACATAATCAATGTTTGTTCCAAATTTCAAGTTTGTATGACATTGGGAAGTGAGAGAATTAAATTACTTACATAAAATTCGGATGCTAATTCTTTTGTGCTTCGAATTAAAAAATCGAGTTGGGACCAATTAGCTTTTCCTATTTATGATATAATCAATGCTCGTGCCAAATTTCAAGTTTCTACGACATTGGGAGGTGAGAGAATTAGATTACCTACGTAAAATTTGGACGCTTGTTCTTTTGCGCTTAGAATTGAATAATCGAGTTAGGACCCATTAAATTTTCCTATTTATGACATAATCAATGCTCGTGCCAAATTTCATGTTTCTACAACATCGGGAAGTGAGAGAATTAGATTACGTACGTAAAATATGGACGCTAATTCTTTGGCGCTTAGAATTGAACAATCGAGTTAGGACCCATTAGCTTTTCCTATTTATGACATAATCAATGCTTGTTCCAAATGTCAAATTTCTGTGACATTGGGAAGTGAGAGAATTAGATTACGTACATAAAATTTGGACGCTAATTCTTTTGCGCTTAGAATTGAATAATTGAGTTGGGACCCATTAGCTTTTCCTATTTATGACATAATCAATGTTTGTTCCAAAGTTCAAATTTCCACGACATTGGGAAGTGAGAATTACATTACATACGTAAAATTTGGACGCTAATTCTTTTGTGCTTAGAGTTAAATAATCAAGTTGGGACCTATTAGCTTTTCCTATTTATGACATAATCAATGCTCGTGCCAAATTTCAAGTTTCCATGACATTGGGAAGTGAGAGAATTATATTACGTAAGTAAAATTTGGACGCTAATTCTTTTGCGCTTAGAATTGAATAATCGAGTTAGGACCCATTACATTTTTCTATTTATGACATAATCAATGCTCGTGCCAAATTTCATGTTTCTACAACATCGGGAAGTGAGAGAATTAGATTACGTACGTAAAATATGGACGCTCATTCTTTTGCGCTTAGAATTGAACAATCGAGTTAGGACCCATTAGCTTTTCCTATTTATGACATAATCAATGCTTGTGGCAAATTTCAAGTTTCTATGACATTGGGAAGTGAGAGAATTAGATTACGTACATAAAATTTGGACGCTAAGTCTTTTGCGCTTAGAATTGAATAATTGAGTTGGGACCCATTAGCTTTTCCTATTTATGACATAATCAATGCTTGTGGCAAATTTCAAGTTTCTATGACATTGGGAAGTGAGAGAATTAGATTACGTACGCAAAATTTGGACACATTCTTTTGCGCTAGAATTGAATAATCAAGTTGGGACCCTTTAAGTTTTTCTATTTATGACATAATCAATGCTCATGCCAAATTTCAAGTTTCTATGACATTGGGAAGTGAAGTGAGAGAATTAGATTATGTACGTAAAATGTGGACGCTAATTCTTTGGCGCTTAGAATTGAACAATCGAGTTAGGACCCATTAGCTTTTCCTATTTATGACATGATCAATGTTTGTTCCAAATTTCAAGTTTCTATGACATTGGGAAGTGAGAGAATTAAATTACTTACATAAAATTTGGTTGCTAATTCTTTTGCGCTTAGAATTGAATAATCGAGTTGGGACCCATTATCTTTTCATATTTATGACATAATCAATGCTTGTGGCAAATTTCATGTTTCCACGACATTGGGAAGTGAGAGAATTAGATTACATACATAAAATTTGGATGCTAATTCTTTTGTGCTTCGAATAAAAAAATCGAGTTGGGACCCATTAGCTTTTCCTATTTATGACATAATCAATGTTTGTTCCAAATTTCATGTTTCTACAACATTGGGAAGTGAGAGAATTAGATTACGTATGTAAAATAAGGACGCTAATTCTTTTGCGCTTAGAATTGAACAATCGAGTTAGGACCCATTAGCTTTTCCTATTTATGACATAATCAATGCTTGTTCCAAATTTCAAATTTCTATGACATTGGGAAGTGAGAGAATTAGATTACGTACGCAAAATTTGGACACTAATTCTTTTGCGCTAGAATTGAATAATCAAGTTGGGACCCATTAAGTTTTTCTATTTATGACATAATCAATGCTCATGCCAAATTTCAAGTTTCTATGACATTGGGAAGTGAAGTGAGAGAATTAGATTATGTACGTAAAATGTGGACGCTAATTCTTTGGCGCTTAGAATTGAATAATTGAGTTGGGACCCATTAGCTTTTCCTATTTATGACATAATCAATGTTTGTTCCAAAGTTCAAATTTCCACGACATTGGGAAGTGAGAATTACATTACATACGTAAAATTTGGACGCTAATTCTTTTGTGCTTAGAGTTAAATAATCAAGTTGGGACCTATTAGCTTTTCCTATTTATGACATAATCAATGCTCGTGCCAAATTTCAAGTTTCCATGACATTGGGAAGTGAGAGAATTATATTACGTAAGTAAAATTTGGACGCTAATTCTTTTGCGCTTAGAATTGAATAATCGAGTTAGGACCCATTACATTTTTCTATTTATGACATAATCAATGCTCGTGCCAAATTTCATGTTTCTACAACATCGGGAAGTGAGAGAATTAGATTACGTACGTAAAATATGGACGCTCATTCTTTTGCGCTTAGAATTGAACAATCGAGTTAGGACCCATTAGCTTTTCCTATTTATGACATAATCAATGCTTGTGGCAAATTTCAAGTTTCTATGACATTGGGAAGTGAGAGAATTAGATTACGTACATAAAATTTGGACGCTAAGTCTTTTGCGCTTAGAATTGAATAATTGAGTTGGGACCCATTAGCTTTTCCTATTTATGACATAATCAATGCTTGTGGCAAATTTCAAGTTTCTATGACATTGGGAAGTGAGAGAATTAGATTACGTACGCAAAATTTGGACACTAATTCTTTTGCGCTAGAATTGAATAATCAAGTTGGGACCCATTAAGTTTTTCTATTTATGACATAATCAATGTTCATGCCAAATTTCAAGTTTCTATGACATTGGGAAGTGAAGTGAGAGAATTAGATTATGTACGTAAAATGTGGACGCTAATTCTTTGGCGCTTAGAATTGAACAATCGAGTTAGGACCCATTAGCTTTTCCTATTTATGACATAATCAATGTTTGTTCCAAATTTCAAGTTTCTATGACATTGGGAAGTGAGAGAATTAAATTACTTACATAAAATTTGGTTGCTAATTCTTTTGCGCTTAGAAGTGAATAATCGAGTTGGGACCCATTATCTTTTCCTATTTATGACATAATCAATGCTTGTGGCAAATTTCATGTTTCCACGACATTGGGAAGTGAGAGAATTAGATTACATACATAAAATTTGGACGCTAATTCTTTTGTGCTTCGAATTAGAAAATCGAGTTGGGACCCATTAGCTTTTCCTATTTATGACATAATCAATGCTCGTGCCAAATTTCATGTTTCTACAACATCGGGAAGTGAGAGAATTAGATTACGTACGTAAAATATGGACGCTCATTCTTTTGCGCTTAGAATTGAACAATTGAGTTAGGACCCATTAGCTTTTCCTATTTATGACATAATCAATGCTTGTTCCAAATGTCAAATTTCTGTGACATTGGGAAGTGAGAGAATTAGATTACGTACATAAAATTTGGACGCTAATTCTTTTGCGCTTAGAATTGAATAATTGAGTTGGGACCCATTAGCTTTTCCTATTTATGACATAATCAATGCTTGTGGCAAATTTCAAGTTTCTATGACATTGGGAAGTGAGAGAATTATATTACGTACGTAAAATTTGGACGCTAATTCTTTTGCGCTTAGAATTATATAATCGAGTTGGGACCCATTAGCTTTTCCTATTGATGACATAATCAATGCTTGTTCCAAATTTCAAATTTCGTTGACATTGGGAAGTGAGAGAATTAGATTACGTACGCAAAATTTGGACAGAAATTCTTTTGCGCTAGAATTGAATAATCAAGTTGAGACCCATTAAGTTTTTCTATTTATGACATAATCAATGCTCATGCCAAATTTCAAGTTTGTATGACATTGGGAAGAGAAGTGAGAGAATTAGATTACGTGCGTAAAATTTGGACGCTAATTCTTTGGCGCTTAGAATTGAACAATCGAGTTAGGACCCATTAGCTTTTCCTATTTATGACATAATCAATGTTTGTTCCAAATTTCAAGTTTCTATGACATTGGGAAGTGAGAGAATTAAATTACTTACATAAAATTTGGTTGCTAATTCTTTTGCGCTTAGAATTGAATAATCGAGTTGGGACCCATTATCTTTTCCCATTTATGACATAATCAATGCTTGTGGCAAATTTCATGTTTCCACGACATTGGGAAGTGAGAGAATTAGATTACATACATAAAATTTGGACGCTAATTCTTTTGTGCTTAGAATTGAACAATCGAGTTAGGACCCATTAGCTTTTCCTATTTATGACATAATCAATGCTTGTTCCAAATTTCAAATTTCTATGACATTGGGAAGTGAGAGAATTAGATTACGTACGCAAAATTTGGACACTAATTCTTTTGCGCTAGAATTGAATAATCAAGTTGGGACCCATTAAGTTTTTCTATTTATGACATAATCAATGCTCATGCCAAATTTCAAGTTTCTATGACATTGGGAAGTGAAGTGAGAGAATTAGATTATGTACGTAAAATGTGGACGCTAATTCTTTGGCGCTTAGAATTGAACAATCGAGTTAGGACCCATTAGCTTTTCCTATTTATGACATAATCAATGTTTGTTCCAAATTTCAAGTTTGTATGACATTGGGAAGTGAGAGAATTAAATTACTTACATAAAATTCGGATGCTAATTCTTCTGTGCTTCGAATTAAAAAATCGAGTTGGGACCAATTAGCTTTTCCTATTTATGATATAATCAATGCTCGTGCCAAATTTCAAGTTTCTACGACATTGGGAGGTGAGAGAATTAGATTACCTACGTAAAATTTGGACGCTTGTTCTTTTGCGCTTAGAATTGAATAATCGAGTTAGGACCCATTAAATTTTCCTATTTATGACATAATCAATGCTCGTGCCAAATTTCATGTTTCTACAACATCGGGAAGTGAGAGAATTAGATTACGTACGTAAAATATGGACGCTAATTCTTTGGCGCTTAGAATTGAACAATCGAGTTAGGACCCATTAGCTTTTCCTATTTATGACATAATCAATGCTTGTTCCAAATGTCAAATTTCTGTGACATTGGGAAGTGAGAGAATTAGATTACGTACATAAAATTTGGACGCTAATTCTTGTGCGCTTAGAATTGAATAATTGAGTTGGGACCCATTAGCTTTTCCTATTTATGACATAATCAATGTTTGTTCCAAAGTTCAAATTTCCACGACATTGGGAAGTGAGAATTACATTACATACGTAAAATTTGGACGCTAATTCTTTTGTGCTTAGAGTTAAATAATCAAGTTGGGACCTATTAGCTTTTCCTATTTATGACATAATCAATGCTCGTGCCAAATTTCAAGTTTCCATGACATTGGGAAGTGAGAGAATTATATTACGTAAGTAAAATTTGGACGCTAATTCTTTTGCGCTTAGAATTGAATAATCGAGTTAGGACCCATTACATTTTTCTATTTATGACATAATCAATGCTCGTGCCAAATTTCATGTTTCTACAACATCGGGAAGTGAGAGAATTAGATTACGTACGTAAAATATGGACGCTCATTCTTTTGCGCTTAGAATTGAACAATCGAGTTAGGACCCATTAGCTTTTCCTATTTATGACATAATCAATGCTTGTGGCAAATTTCAAGTTTCTATGACATTGGGAAGTGAGAGAATTAGATTACGTACATAAAATTTGGACGCTAAGTCTTTTGCGCTTAGAATTGAATAATTGAGTTGGGACCCATTAGCTTTTCCTATTTATGACATAATCAATGCTTGTGGCAAATTTCAAGTTTCTATGACATTGGGAAGTGTGAGAATTAGATTACGTACGCAAAATTTGGACACATTCTTTTGCGCTAGAATTGAATAATCAAGTTGGGACCCTTTAAGTTTTTCTATTTATGACATAATCAATGCTCATGCCAAATTTCAAGTTTCTATGACATTGGGAAGTGAAGTGAGAGAATTAGATTATGTACGTAAAATGTGGACGCTAATTCTTTGGCGCTTAGAATTGAACAATCGAGTTAGGACCCATTAGCTTTTCCTATTTATGACATAATCAATGTTTGTTCCAAATTTCAAGTTTCTATGACATTGGGAAGTGAGAGAATTAAATTACTTACATAAAATTTGGTTGCTAATTCTTTTGCGCTTAGAATTGAATAATCGAGTTGGGACCCATTATCTTTTCCTATTTATGACATAATCAATGCTTGTGGCAAATTTCATGTTTCCACGACATTGGGAAGTGAGAGAATTAGATTACATACATAAAATTTGGACGCTAATTCTTTTGTCCTTCGAATTAAAAAATCGAGTTGGGACCCATTAGCTTTTCCTATTTATGACATAATCAATGCTCGTGCCAAATTTCATGTTTCTACAACATCGGGAAGTGAGAGAATTAGATTACGTACGTAAAATATGGACGCTAATTCTTTTGCGCTTAGAATTGAACAATCGAGTTAGGACCCATTAGCGTTTCCTATTTATGACATAATCAGTGCTTGTTCCAAATTTCAAATTTCTATGACATTGGGAAGTGAGAGAATTAGATTACGTACGCAAAATTTGGACACTAATTCTTTTGCGCTAGAATTGAATAATCAAGTTGGGACCCATTAAGTTTTTCTATTTATGACATAATCAATGCTCATGCCAAATTTCAAGTTTCTATGACATTGGGAAGTGAAGTGAGAGAATTAGATTATGTACGTAAAATGTGGACGCTAATTCTTTGGCGCTTAGAATTGAACAATCGAGTTAGGACCCATTAGCTTTTCCTATTTATGACATAATCAATGTTTGTTCCAAATTTCAAGTTTCTATGACATTGGGAAGTGAGAGAATTAAATTACTTACATAAAATTTGGTTGTTAATTCTTTTGCGCTTAGAATTGAATAATCGAGTTGGGACCCATTATCTTTTCCTATTTATGACATAATCAATGCTTGTGGCAAATTTCATGTTTCCACGACATTGGGAAGTGAGAGAATTAGATTACATACATAAAATTTGGACGCTAATTCTTTTGTGCTTCGAATTAAAAAATCGAGTTGGGACCTATTAGCTTTTCCTATTTATGACATAATCAATGCTCATGCCAAATTTCATGTTTCTACAACATCGGGAAGTGAGAGAATTAGATTACGTACGTAAAATATGGACGCTCATTCTTTTGCGCTTAGAATTGAACAATCGAGTTAGGACCCATTAGCTTTTCCTATTTATGACATAATCAATGCTTGTTCCAAATGTCAAATTTCTGTGACATTGGGAAGTGAGAGAATTAGATTACGTACATAAAATTTGAACGCTAATTCTTTTGCGCTTAGAATTGAATAATTGAGTTGGGACCCATTAGCTTTTCCTATTTATGACATAATCAATGCTTGTGGCAAATTTCAAGTTTCTATGACATTGGGAAGTGAGAGAATTAGATTACGTATGTAAAATTTGGACGCTAATTCTTTTGCGCTTAGAATTAAATAATCGAGTTGGGACCCATTAGCTTTTCCTATTTATGACATAATCAATGCTTGTTCCAAATTTCAAATTTCGTTGACATTGGGAAGTGAGAGAATTAGATTACGTACGCAAAATTTGGACACTAATTCTTTTGCGCTAGAATTGAATAATCAAGTTGGGACCCATTAAGTTTTTCTATTTATGACATAATCAATGCTCATGCCAAATTTCAAGTTTCTATGACATTGGGAAGTGAAGTGAGAGAATTAGATTATGTACGTAAAATGTGGACGCTAATTCTTTGGCGCTTAGAATTGAACAATCGAGTTAGGACCCATTAGCTTTTCCTATTTATGACATAATCAATGTTTGTTCCAAATTTCAAGTTTCTATGACATTGGGAAGTGAGAGAATTAAATTACTTACATAAAATTTGGTTGCTAATTCTTTTGCGCTTAGAATTGAATAATCGAGTTGGGACCCATTATCTTTTCCTATTTATGACATAATCAATGCTTGTTCCAAATTTCAAGTTTCTATGACATTGGGAAGTGAGAGAATTAAATTACTTACATAAAATTCGGACGCTAATTCTTTTGTGCTTCGAATTAAAAAATCGAGCTGGGACCCATTAGCTTTTCCTATTTATGACATAATCAATGCTCGTGCCAAATTTCAAGTTTCTACGACATTGGGAAGTGAGAGAATTAGATTACCTACGTAAAATTTGGACGCTAGTTCTTTTGCGCTTAGAATTGAACAATCGAGTTAGGACCCATTAGCTTCTCCTATTTATGACATAATCAATGCTTGTTCCAAATGTCAAATTTCTGTGACATTGGGAAGTGAGAGAATTAGATTACGTACATAAAATTTGGACGCTAATTCTTTTGCGCTTAGAATTGAATAATTGAGTTGGGACCCATTAGCTTTTCCTATTTATGACATAATCAATGCTTGTGGCAAATTTCAAGTTTCTATGACATTGGGAAGTGAGAGAATTATATTACGTACGTAAAATTTGGACGCTAATTCTTTTGCGCTTAGAATTAAATAATCGAGTTGGGACCCATTA
This sequence comes from Eleutherodactylus coqui, assembly GCA_035609135.1. Classification (NCBI taxonomy): domain Eukaryota; kingdom Metazoa; phylum Chordata; class Amphibia; order Anura; family Eleutherodactylidae; genus Eleutherodactylus; species Eleutherodactylus coqui. The sequence continues at coordinate 103,081,124 of CM069417.1, read as the reverse complement.
GCTTTTCCTATTTATGACATAATCAATGCTTGTTCCAAATCTCAAATTTCGTTGACATTGGGAAGTGAGAGAATTAGATTACGTACGCAAAATTTGTACAGAAATTCTTTTGCGCTAGAATTGAATAATCAAGTTGGGACCCATTAAGTTTTTCTATTTATGACATAATCAATGCTCATGCCAAATTTCAAGTTTGTATGACATTGGGAAGTGAAGTGAGAGAATTAGATTACGTACGTAAAATTTGGACGCTAATTCTTTGGCGCTTAGAATTGAACAATCGAGTTAGGACCCATTAGCTTTTCCTATTTATGACATAATCAATGTTTGTTCCAAATTTCAAGTTTCTATGACATTGGGAAGTGAGAGAATTAAATTACTTACATAAAATTCGGACGCTAATTCTTTTGTGCTTCGAATTAAAAAATCGAGTTGGGACCCATTAGCTTTTCCTATTTATGACATAATCAATGCTCGTGCCAAATTTCAAGTTTCTACGACATTGGGAAGTGAGAATTATATTACAGACGTAAAATTTGGACGCTAATTCTTTTGTGCTTAGAGTTAAAAAAACAAGTTGGGACCTATTAGCTTTTCCTATTTATGACATAATCAATGCTCGTGCCAAATTTCAAGTTTCCATGGCATTGGGAAGTGAAGTGAGAGAATTAGATTACGTACATAAAATTTGGACGCTAATTCTTTTGCGCTTAGAATTGAATAATTGAGTTGGGACCCATTAGCTTTTCCTATTTATGACATAATCAATGTTTGTTCCAAATTTCAAGTTTCCACGACATTGGGAAGTGAGAATTATATTACATACGTAAAATTTGGACGCTAATTCTTTTGTGCTTAGAGTTAAAAAAACAAGTTGGGACCTATTAGCTTTTCCTATTTATGACATAATCAATGCTCATGCCAAATTTCAAGTTTCCATGACATTGGGAAGTGAGAGAATTAGATTACGTACGTAAAATTTGGACGCTAATTCTTTTGCGCTTAGAATTGAATAATCGAGTTAGGACCCATTACATTTTTCTATTTATGACATAATCAATCCTCGTGCTAAATTTCATGTTTCTACAACATCGGGAAGTGAGAGAATTAGATTACGTACGTAAAATATGGACGCTAATTCTTTTGCGCTTAGAATTGAACAATCGAGTTAGGACCCATTAGCTTTTCCTATTTATGACATAATCAATGCTTGTGGCAAATTTCAAGTTTCTATGACATTGGGAAGTGAGAGAATTATATTACGTACGTAAAATTTGGACGCTAATTCTTTTGCACTTAGAATTAAATAATCGAGTTGGGACCCATTAGCTTTTCCTATTTATGACATAATCAATGCTTGTTCCAAATTTCAAATTTCGTTGACATTGGGAAGTGAGAGAATTAGATTACGTACGCAAAATTTGGACACTAATTCTTTTGCGCTAGAATTGAATAATCAAGTTGGGACCCATTAAGTTTTTCTATTTATGACATAATCAATGCTCATGCCAAATTTCAAGTTTCTATGACATTGTGAAGTGAAGTGAGAGAATTAGATTATGTACGTAAAATGTGGACGCTAATTCTTTGGCGCTTAGAATTGAATAATCGAGTTAGGACCCATTAGCTTTTCCTATTTATGACATAATCAATGTTTGTTCCAAATTTCAAGTTTCTATGACATTGGGAAGTGAGAGAATTAAATTACTTACATAAAATTTGGTTGCTAATTCTTTTGCGCTTAGAATTGAATAATCGAGTTGGGACCCATTATCTTTTCCTATTTATGACATAATCAATGCTTGTGGCAAATTTCATGTTTCCACGACATTGGGAAGTGAGAGAATTAGATTACATACATAAAATTTGGATGGTAATTCTTTTGTGCTTCGAATTAAAAAATCGAGTTGGGACCCATTATCTTTTCCTATTTATGACATAATCAATGCTTGTGGCAAATTTCATGTTTCCACGACATTGGGAAGTGAATTATATTACATACGTAAAATTTGGACGCTAATTCTTTTGCGCTTAGAATTGATTAATCGAGTTAGGACCCATTAAATTTTCCTATTTATGACATAATCAACGCTCGTGCCAAATTTCATGTTTCTACAACATCGGGAAGTGAGAGAATTAGATTACGTACGTAAAATATGGACGCTAATTCTTTTGCGCTTAGAATTGAACAATCGAGTTAGGACCCATTAGCTTTTCCTATTTATGACATAATCAATGCTTGTTCCAAATGTCCAATTTCTGTGACATTGGGAAGTGAGAGAATTAGATTACGTACATAAAATTTGGACGCTAATTCTTTTGCGCTTAGAATTGAATAATTGAGTTGGGACCCATTAATTTTTCCTATTTATGACATAATCAATGCTCGTGCCAAATTTCATGTTTCTACAACATCGGGAAGTGAGAGAATTAGTGGCAAGGATGGAAATCGAACGATCTACGTGGGGGGGGGGGCATAACTGTCGACGATGCTCGCACGCACACCATTTATCATAGGATAGATTTACTATGCCGGTAATCTTCCCAGGAGTGTACTCAACAACTTCCCAAAGTTTCATGGCGATCGGATGAATGGTGTAGTAGCGCATAAGGGACAAACAGGCAGACAGACAGACAGACACACAGACAGACACACATACATTCAATTTTATATATATAGATATTAAAAATCTATATAATATAATAAAAACACAAAATACATGCACAGACACGCAAGACAAAACAAGGCAGATAATCTCTCATCCAATATAATAAAGCCTACAGGCTTTTTCTTGCAGCACACTTTGACCCCTATGCGTGACCTTTGGTGGATGACTTTGGTGTCATTAGATTTGTGACATTCTCACCACTGCCGTATAATTATAACATTTGAGTTTGATACATTGAGTGACCTGTCAGGTTAAAGGTCCTATGTTAAGTCTAGCGGCACGGTTGCGCTTCAGCCAACAGTGCCGCTAGGGGGAGTCAAGCGTTGTTGAGCGACGTTCATATCAAGTGCTTACCAGTTTGACTGTCGCCATGTCCCCACAACGTGGAAGACCGAGCCATGGACGGTGAACGGTTCAAGCCGAATCCTCGGCTTGACTGTTCTTAAAACATTTACAACCATCCTTCCAAACATTTTATGTCTGCGCAGCAAACATCGGGTCAATCTAGTATGTATATATATATATATATATATATATATATATATATATATATATATATATATATATATATATATATAGTACAATCTAATAAATACAATCTGATAGATACCAGAATTTAAACCACCCAAAAGTGCTTCAATCTCAAATATTCATATATCATCATACATACTAAAGTGCCAGTGCTCAAACAATAATCATTATATTTTCATATAATCATTATTCCCTATCAATACATAAATCTCATAAGCTGCAGGTGCATGTAACATAGTAGACAAAAAGAGGGAAACCCACCGCACCTGACGCACGTAAATTCTTTTCCAAGAATTTCCAACAGCAGGATTCTGAGAGGTTTGTGGTTTAGTCATTAGTCAGGACAGCGGGGGTGGACCCACCATGCCAAGAACCAATTTTGCTTGTAGCTGTTTCTGGTATTTACCCTTTAAAACCACCAAGTTCTTCTCTTTGCTGTAGGGATTCCATGCCAGTACCCCAGAAGTTATCTCTGTTTTGTCACAGTTGGCACAAACTGGTCAGGGTAAATGTAGTGCGGTACGGTTGCAGGCAGAGACATGGTCATGAAACAGAGCTGAAGTCAGAACAGGCAGAATTCGTGTATAGCAATACAACAAGCCAAGGGTCGGGACAGGCAGCAGACAGATATAACACGGTGCAGAAATAGGTCAAGGTGAGGAATGGAGTGGAGAAATGGAATGGAGAAGATGGGAAAACTGAGTAGCACAATTAGAGGTCAGGTGAGACTAGTTACTCAGTTACCCACTAGTGGGGGAGGGTGCATTAAATAAACAGAAGTTTGTACAGATTGGTCTGGAATGGAAAAGCTGGGTGCTTAGGAAACTAACAATTAGAACATCATCTGCCACAGATGACATGGAGGACACAGTACTGGCTGTGACCAATGGAAGGCAGAGGTAAGGGATGCCATCGACCATGACCAGCCACAATAACAGTAAAAACCAACAGAAGGAGCAATTATTTAAAATATTTTTGATGTCACTACAATATTTCATGTTCTTTTCATCTGAAACAGATTGATGTAGCTGCATGTTTTATATACTTCTATACTGCTCTTTGTACATAGGTAACCTTATTTTAAATGTATTTTATGCACCATAGTAGAGATTCTACCATTGGGTACATCATTAGTCAGTCCGATCATTGGTGCCAAATTAAATTTTAAAAAAAATGTGGTTTTAGCTTTCAAATATATCTTTACTCTCCTCTGCTCTTCACGGAAGGGGCCATGGAGGCCAGAACACGTTATATACACGTTGTATATAAAGAGTCAATGAAGTCACCATTGTTCTTTACCAACCAAACTGCACGAATACAAAATGCCCCTAATATTGTGCACCTCTGACAGTGATATTTATTCCCCATCTTGTTTGGCATCAGATATGCCACAGATATGATCCAGTGCTGACATGTGGGCACATAGGAGCCACAATCTGTTATTGGTTAATGCCCTCCATAAGTGGTGATGTCCTAACAGACCTGAGGGATAACAGAGATGAGGGGTGTGGTTGGTTCCACATTGGGGTTGTGTCTAATGATACTATATACTAAGTGGACAATCACCTTGGGTTTTTGCTCTTTTAGTTTTATTCTGTTAATAGTTTAATATCATCAATAAAAGTTATGTTTTAATTAAATGGATGCAGCATAATTGGGTTGTTTGAAATAAATTAATAAAATCCTAATGAATACAACATCAAAATACTAACAACTAACTGTCCGTCTGTAAGTGAGTTACATGTTCCGCCCCTGGTCACATGACGGTGACATCATCACAGGTCCTTCATTCCTGTGCCGATTACGGGCTGACTACATCCCCTATAAACTACCACAGCCTAAGTTGCTATGGAAAACTAACAACCACCTAGCCGGACAGCAGCCGCATGCTTACAGGACCTGTTATGATGTCACCGTCATGTGATTAGTCACCTGTGTAGGAGGAGTCTGGGGTCGCATGATCACCATCAGTGTGTGCAGGACTCTGCTGTGCTGCTTGTAATCCCTGTTGTATGGAATGAAGAATGTATGTAGCAGAGCAGTATGTGATGTACATGTAGCAGAGTTGTGTGTGTGTGTGTGAGTGACGTGCATATAGCAGAACTGTATCTGATGTACATGTACTAGAGCTGTGTGTGTGTGTGTGTGATGTTCATGTGCATGTACCAGAGCTGTGTATGTGTGACATGCATGTAGCAGAGCTGTGCAGTGCATTGCACCACCAGAAACACTGGTACTATAACTTCCTAATAATTACTAGTCTTTTACCTGGGGGTCTCCAAGGATTGCGATTCCAAGACTCAGCTTCCTCTTCTGTCCTCCGCTCAGTTTGGATGCCTCAACATTCTCAACATCTGTCAACTGCAGATCAGAAATTACCTTCTGGACCTGGAATATGAACCAGATAATGACTGGTTGCCTTAGAAGGTGCCAACACAAAACAATTCTTCATCTATATCATCTAGTATTCATATAAAAAACTGGAAGCCTATTGACATGTGACAGGGTTTTCCAAAGCGCATTTCTTACCTTCTGATCCACCGAGCCAGAAGGGGTCCCTTTAATTATAGCAAACACCTTCAAGTTTTCTTTCACAGTCAAAGGATCAAATTTGACATCAAACTGTGGACAGAATCCGATCTTCTTGTGTATCTTCTCCAGGTGACTCATGTTTGAGAGGTCGTAGTTATAGATAAAGGCTGACCCTAGGAAAATTAATGGGTAGCAAATGTGAATGAAGCAAGAAAAAAAATCATACAAGCCCTACCTCAAGATTTTATGCCCCACAAGCCACCATTTTACCAGTTATTATCTCACCAGTCAATATCTCAGTCAATATTTCCCTAGTCATTATCCCACAATATTTCACCACTCACTATCTCACAGTCATCATATTGTAAGATCGGGGCTAAGTGGTAATTTCTCCCCAACTCACTATCTCACAAGTCATCATTGTTTCATTCTTTATCACACCAGTCACTATCTTACCAGCCACTATATTGCCAGTCATTATCTCAACAGTCATCAACTCACTAGTCACTTTCTCACCAGATCTTTCCAATTATCCTCTGACCAGTCACTATCTCACCAATTTTAATCTAACTAGTCCTTATCTCACTAATCATCATCTCACCAGTCATTATCTTAACAGTGATTATCCCACCAGTTATTGTTTTACCATTCACCATCTTTCAAATCATTATGGTCTTCATTCATCACACCAATCACTATCTCACCAGACACTATATTGCCAGTCATTATCTCAATAGTCATCAACTTAAGGCCCATTTACACTGAAAAATAATTGCTCAAAAATCACTCAAACAATAGTTTGAGTGACAGTTCTTAGCGATCATCTTTGCAGATCTCTAAGTAGCTAATTAGCTATTTTAGAGTTATGCAGGCGGAGCAGGATACCGCCAGAATAGCTCAGAGAACAAAGCAGCTGTTTTGTATGTGCAAACAGCTGCATTGTTCTCCGAGCTTTCAACTGGTGTCCCGCTGAGAACTGCAAGTGGAATACCAGCTGAAAGAATACTATCAGCACCGCCCTGCTAAATAAATCAGTGAGTGGCGCTGATAAGAGTCATCGTTGATTTTTTAGCTAGCTAGAAATCCCCAATGAATGAATAGAGCACGAATAGTGCACGATGGCTGCGCATTTAGACAGAAGGATTATTGCTCAAAAGATGTCTTTCTTGCCACTAAATTGCCTGTCATCTCAAAAGACATCATCTCACGAGACTATGTTTAACCAGTCTCTGCCTCAACAATCTTAGGGTGCGTTCACAAGAGCGTAGGCGTATTTACGTTCGCACGAGCGCAGCATATAATCGCCGGAAAGAACGTTTTTCGCCGATCACGACCGGAGCTAGAAAGCGTATTTTCGTTTGTTCCTACTTTTCAAACGGTCTTTTCGGCCATCGAATATGCGTTGGCACGTATTTCGGTCGCATATGTTCCATTTTTTTTTCGGGTTGCCATTTTTAGGCGCCGTAAAATCGCCCGTGCGAACGAATACATTGGAAACCAATGCCTCAGATGGTCACGTTTATACGATTGGGCGCAAAAACGCGCTGTTTATGCGCTCGTGTGAACGCACCCATAGTCTCACCATCCATTATCTGAACAGCATCTAAAGGCCTATTTAGATGGGGTGAATGTTGGGCAAATGATGCCCGACACTAGTCCCCGCACATACTTGTTCTCGTGGTGCTGCTGCACAGGAGCTAGTATTTCTAGCTCACAGTAGGGCAGCTGGAGGAGATTTCCCTCCTCACTCTCTCCCGCCTCTCTCCATTCACTTAACCCTTTGCAATCCAATTGTGGATTCAGGGTTTCCTAGGGGGCTTTCTCTTTCTGCCATTATACAATGGCGTCGTCTGCTGGCTAGAGCCAGTACTGCGGTATGAGACATGCTGGAGAGGCCCTCGACAACAGAGCGGCCAGTAATATACAGTAAGAATACCCTGCCGGACGTCTTCTGACATAGGAAGCTGTACAGCCTTCAATCAAAATGTCTTCAGACGTCAGACAGTGGATTGGAAAGGGTTAACATAACGGCCGTTCAAGACTGAATGGCTGCTATTTACATTGAACGATCAGCGATAAACTGCATAAACGATGGACGATGAGCTGGATGATCATCGTTCAGTGTTAGAGATGAGCGACTATACTCGCTAAAGGCAATTGCTCGAGCGAGCATTGCCTTTAGCGAGTATCTCCCCGCTCGAGACTGAAGGTTTGGGTGCCAGCGCAGGGGAGCGGTGAGTAGCGGCAGTCAGCAGGAGGGAGCGGGGGGAAGAGAGGGAGAGAGAGATCTCCCCTCCGTTCCGCCCACTCTCCCCCGCAGCTCCCTGCCCGCTGCCGGCACCCAAACTTTCAGTCTCGAGCGGGCAGGAACTCACTAAAGGCAATGCTCGCTCGAGCAATTGCCTTTAGCGAGTATACTCGCTCATCTCTATTCAGTGTATATAGCAGCCGTTCAGTATTGAACGGCTACTATGTTAGGTAAATGCAGAGGGGCGGGGCAGTGAGAGGAGAGAAATCTCTTGCAGCCTCCCCGCCCCCTGCTGGCTGCTCTGTGAGCGAGCCAGCGATACTAGCTCCTGTGCAGCAGCACACGAGCGAGGACACACAGGGATGAGTCAATCATCATTAACCAGTCTGCGACATTTTATTATGTTCAGCTTATTTCTACACATCATTTTTTGTCATTGAATTCCTTTCTATCTACTGAATCCTGTGTGAATGTCTGTATCATCACCATCACTGTGATTCTCTATTGTTATCATCTAGCTTGTTCAGACACTTTTTGAGAGGGGGAAGTAGTTACATTGTTTTGCCTTGCAGACGGCTTTACTAACTCACCCATTCTTACCCAAAGACATCCTGGGTGGGAAGGAGTGCTTATGAAATACGTAAATTTACTTCATATGGATAGTGTGGGCTCAGGAGCTGAGCCCACGCCATCTGCAGCAGGAGCTGGCTGTGACATCAATCTCTGCTTTTAACCTCTTACTTGCCGTTATAAAATCAGAGAGCGGATGGTTTCCATTGCAAAGGGAGGCCTAATAGTGGTCTTCCAGTTTTCCATGACTTGCAGTGTAAATCAATAGCGATAATACACTGCAGTACATACATTGAACTACTGGACTACTTTTCCCAGCAGCCCTTCGTTCAGTGAGATAAACCTGGAAAGAGTGACAGGAGTATGAACTGATTGGCTGAACAGGAATCTGGGGGTGAAAGCTAAGCAAAAAAGGGAAGGGAGAGCATCAGCTAGCTGTTGGTGCAGAACTGAGAGATCACACGTGCATCGTGCGCGGAGTGCAACATTTTCTGCAGAAACACCTGCAGCGTCCCAGAGGGAGACCCGGACACCTGACATACGCGGGGAGCTGAGAGGGTAGAGTGCTGACTCACAATGGTGGCACTTATCATGCTCCTTCCCAGTGGGACACACGCAGCTAAGGCTGGAGTAGCACTGCAGTCCACCTCGGACACCCCAAGGATAGGGAAGCCCAACAAACTGGATAACAGGGGGGTATTTGTCACGCGTGACGCCACCGTCCCCACCGGTATGATCCCCGGCAAATAAACATAGCCACATACAGTCTTTGCAGTACCACAGGTCTCTGGGAATGGTCAGAACCCAGTAAATAACTTTACTTAGAGAGTAATCACAACAGTCCAAGACAGTTTAATGACAGACTTCTCAGCGCAGGTAAATGAATAAACTTTAGAGATTCTTGACTCATAGTACCTCCACCCGGCGTTAGTGATGCATGGGTGTGAGAGACAAACAGGGTGTACCTCTACGAGAAGGCTAGGAGAAAAAATCTGAGGGGACTCTTTTTAGTCTGTGCCAGAGAGCCTGGAAGCAATGAAAGCTGTGCTAACTCTGGGGAAAAGGTTAAGGATGAATGGTAAGCTGCGTTGAATAGTTTGTTTATGTCATGCCACAGGCGCCTTATTAGGGAACAAGACCACCAAATATGTATAAAGGAGCCTGTACCTGAGGTGCACCCCCAACAGGAGTTTGGTCTGAGGAGACATTTTGGCTAGTCTCATTGGTGTCCTACAACATTGAGTTAACAGCTTATAATTGAGTTCCTAGACCTAGAACCTTTGTGTGTCAGAGTGAAAATTTTGATTGTTCCCAGCAAGAGAAACCACGTACTCTTCTAGATATGATACTTTTTAATGGCTGACTAATTTACATGATGTTATAGTGAGCTTGCAAACCTCTCGGGTTTTTCTTCAGGCTGAAATGGAATAGATTCCAAGAGGCATGAATATTTATACAGATTTATGACATACATACTTATGACAAGGCACAGAAACGGATTTGATTGGATTGCACTTTAAAGGAATACTGCAACAGAGCCATAAACATTTTTAACTAGGCACTGTTAAGGAAGTGAAAGTTTTATGGTCCCTAAATTACTGTTGGGGGGTCGACGGGCCAGGAATACTGCAACTGGTGCACAAACATTCATAATTAGACACTGATGAAAGAGTGAAAGTTTATGGTCCCTTAATTACTGTTGGAGGGGAGGGGGTTTCATGAGGTCCGCAGTCTTGTCTGTGCTATAGATGTCTTATACCTCCCATTCACCCATAAATCCTCGTGAATAATTTAGCCCTCTATTTAGGCTCATTGTTCTTCTGTAAAAGTTTTGCCTAGTGCTTTTTCCCAACCTCAATTAAATGCAATGAGTCTTTCTGTGTCTCCTCTGCCAACATGATATGGTATACCTGAGAGATCACTTTTGTAGGTGGTTTGGGTGACATACAAAGTTATTCGATCTGGGATAGAGGGGCCACAAGTTGTGCTACAAGACTGAAATATTGTAAATATGTACATAACAGCAGGAACTGAAACCACGCCCCCAGGTGGACCCCCGTCAACCATCAGTTCTCGCAAGGACCTCACATCCACCCATGAGACCATATCATGCACTCGGGGAAAGTATGTTTCCAGATGATGTTACCTCTATATGAGACTGTAATCAATTCCCAGTATGCCCTCTTAATACATTGTTTGCTATTAATAATAATTTTTTTTACCTTTAAGAGACTTTGCAATTGCCAACTTTGTACCTGCTGTGCTTGTAAATATTAAGCCTTGCACCTCCTGTGGAGTATTTTTTATTTATTTCCTGCCTTATTGTCTCTTCCCTGAACTATCCTTGAATGGGGCTCCCCAATAAGAGTCAAACGCCACAAACAGAACTGACCCTCTTACAAGTTGACTGTAATCTCTATCCGATGACATCTTATATCCCCAAGGGGTCATCCTTAAAGCTAAGGTCTTACCAGATGTCGCACTGCACATTCCACTTAAGATATTCATCAATGTCGTCTTTCCTGCCCCACTGTGCCCCAGCAAAGCAGTGATCTGTCCCTCGTAGATGTCGAAATCAAGGCCTAGGAGAAAGTAAGAAAAGACCCAGATGTAAGACTCCAGTATGAAGAACTGGAGGCCTCTTGTTGCCCTCTCCCTGATGATGTGTCTAACATGGCCGGCTAAAGTAATCCTAAACCCCACAGCATAATTGTGATGGTTTCCATTTGGTTTCCCCAATGGGATTAAAAATTTTTTGTACAGGTGCAGACAACCTAAATCACGTCTCAATTTTCAAGGAGGACGTATATATGTATCTGTCAGTCAATAGTGAAAAACTGGGAAAAGGCGCAACCGTCTTAGAAAAGCACAAGACATCAGGGGATTAGCTGAAATTCTATGTTTAATTGAAACGAGCATAAGTAGACTTTGCATTGGGGCTATGGCACCCCTTCATTGAAACCACCATAATTGGACAGGTTTCGGGGCTATAGAACCCCTTCAGCCTCCAGTCGACTTGTGTTTTTTTTTCTGTGTCTAGTCCTTCAAGAAAAAGGACAGCATACGAACCCATATTATTTTAAGGTGCAACATTACCAAATTTTTTGCACAGACACGGAATGCGTGAAACACCTCATCGCAGGCATTATTTTGATTTATTTTCTGGACGTGACTCACCCATTTAAATCAATGGGAAGAGTAAAAAATGGAAAGCACATGGATGCCATCCACGTACAGTCCGTATGCTGTCCATTTTTTTTTAAAAATGCCGAAAAAGGAAGTGGGCTTGTATCAGTTTTTTTTTGTGAAAAATGCATAGCATACACAGGAATTAAAACGGACACACAGACCAAATGTGGACTGAATACGGAGGCCACACGAGCCTCACACATGTGAAAAAACTGCTATTTTTTGTGGACATAACACAGACATTTTTTTTACGCAAGTGTGCAGCTAGCCTTAGTCTCAGCGCTGGGCTTCTCCCTCTGTCTCTCCTCCAGCTGCACTCTCAGGCTTTCACTCACTCTCCAGAGTTTGCTACCCTGCAAATCAACTTCTCAGGAGTTCTTACCCCGGATTCTCATAAGGCCCTGGCTTTTCCATTATATCAGAGGAGGTGGGTACTTGGCTCCTTTACATCTCGGAGCTGTGTGGTCATTGTACACTATATGAGTGATGGCTCACAATGCATTCTGGGCATAGCTCACCTCTCAGCGCCTCAACCGCCTGGTCTTCGCCTTTATACGTTTTCCTGACATTATGGATTCTGGAAGAAAAGGGAAGAACTTGAATTACTGAGAAATTATAATTTCCTCTCATTATATACCCTGAAGACTGGCAGGCAACTTTGGATTTTTCTCTATGTTGACTGGTGACGTTCTGACTGAGTATGATACAAGGATGAAGTTAGCAGCATTGACTGCGGGGTCTTACACTCTCACAGTTTGGACAATCTTGGGTCAATGTCCAGTTTCTGTGTTTCAATTTATTTTCTTTCCCGTCCAGACATTCAACATATGCAGGCTGCTGGATGTGAATCTTCATCATGAAAAATATGAGCTGATACCAGGAGAGGTTGTATCTGCGATAGAACATTTTATATCTGCTATTGCATTGGTGATGGAGCTGCTGGTGGCACCATCGAAGTCTTTTCCCTTATGGGTGAATGTATGATCCCCATTGAGGTGTAAAGAAGTCACCTGATTCATTGCCCCCCACCCCATGGTAGGGTGGTCCTAGGCATCATGGTTCTCTGCAGACTACATAATATTGGGGTGTGGATGGGCTTCGGACACAGAGAAGAGGTTGGGAATGTGACTCCTTATTAATTTTGTGTCAGGATTAAGTTGCTAATCTCAGAGTTGACAATTTGTAGCTGCCATTTGACTGAAGGATCTCTGCTGCACTTCTACACTTAATTGCTGGAGACTACTGTTTTGCCGTTTACCAAGATGGCCAATGTTGTTGTTCCTGTTCGGGTCGACATAACATCACGTGAAAACCCAAAGACTCCTTAAATATTAAGACTTATTTTAGTCTTCTGCCCCCTGAGAACTGTATTTTCTTTTACTTTGCACCCATCCTTCATGCTGTTCTTCTGTAGAGATTACCCAAGTCTCTGCAGTACTCTGCTCAATTTTTACAGGCCATTGGGGTTCATCAGTGTTTTATTAGTATTGTAACATCCTGATGTGCGTGTTCCTCTTCTTCTGTGGACTACATATAGCAACCAGGATACTCACAACAGGGCTGTGAACACTTCAGTACTCAAAAGATAGCAATCACATATGCCGGCTCCAATGGATAAGGAGTAAGGATGAGCGAGTATACTCGCTAAGGCACTACTCGTCCGAGTAATGTGCCTTAGACGAGTATCTCCCTGCTCATCCATAAAGATTCGGGGACCGCTGCGGCTGACAGGTGAGTCGCGGCGGGGAGCAGGGGAGAGAGGGAGAGAGAGCTCTCCCCTCCGTTCCTCCCCACTCTCCCCCGCAGCTCCCCGCTCCGCGGCGGCCCCCGAATCTTTAAGGACGAGCAGGGCGATACTCGTCTAAGGCACATTACTCGGACGAGTAGTGCCTTAGCGAGTATACTCACTCATCCTTATTAAGGAGCAAGGGGCAGTGTATGAGTGAAAGAAGTTGGAAAGGATTTTTAAAACTTTATATGTGATGTCATAAGAACTCTTCCCATGACAAGCCAACTACTTTGTATGTTACTTTGTAAAATGAAAGACAGACAAGTTTACCAATCTGGAGGATTGACTCCTCTTCCCTGGAATATACCTGATGACCTCCCTTCCCTGGAATGTTCTGGGAACTTTCTCAATGTTTTCCCCATAGTCAGATTCTGCTGTTCCACTTGTCTGTGGACTTGGGGGTGAGTTTTTCTCCTTGGACCAGTAGGACGACCTCAGAAAGAACAGAGGCTCGTACCTCATGCCGTTTTTATCTGGGGAAACATAAGAGAAGCGATGGGAAGATGACCAAGTGTTAACCGTGAACTTTAAGATGTGAGAAAAAATAGGATCACATACAAAGACTGAGCGTCAATAAAGGTTACTTAAAAGCAAGACAATACATCTGCATCGGGGGTTCCTATTTTCTATTCTGTTTGGGGAGCAGGAAAGGAGAATCCCCTGGCCGAATGGATGTGTCTTATAACGGAACTGAATAGTGCCAAATGGACCAAATTGACTACAATGGGGTCTATCCGATTTCCGCTTAGGTACCCGTTTTTTTTCTATGCCCAAGGTGAACTGAGTGAGGGTTGATGTAATTGAGGATGCAATCCTTGACCAGTTGATTGAAGGTGCATGCTGCTGTACAAATGTCTGCCCGTAGGACGTTTGGAACCACAAATCCTAGGTGTAAATGAGCAACTTGCACCACTGAGATCCATTGATAAGATGGAAAGGAGTCTGCTGTTCATTCTGGGGCAGATGTGAGAGAATGACGACATGGAGGTGAAAGAAAATGAAGCAGTTAGCTGGGTGATAGAAGGTGGGGATGCAAGGAATAGTTTCGGGGAGGCTAATCCTGATTTACTATACCCCAATAGGTAACAAGTTTGCCAAGATAGAAGATGAGAAAAATATCCGTTCAGGTGTGGGACCACTGCAGCATGACATGCTCTTTGACAGTTGGGGTTTTGTTAAACAGTGTGTTGGCTTCCTAACATTCAAGTTCGAGGTATTGTGGATTGCATTGGTAGATCACTTGAAGCAGCTGATGAGGACCTGGTGGTCATGGTGCACATTGGCACATTGGCAACAATGACAAAGTTTTAGAGGTAGGTGTATGGTCCTTAAATATGTTTTTTGAGATTTAAGTCATAAGCTTAGGGCAGGATCTTCAAATATACAGATGGGACAGGTACCAAACAAATGTTTGGTGCACCACCTCTGTTTTTTTTTTAAACTGTATTTTTTTTATCAAGTTTTATCTTAATGAAGTACAGAGTGAGCACATTCTATTTGATAAAACAGATGAAGCACATTTGCAAAATAAGAACATGTTGCGTTCTTCAAAAGTACTTGAAAGAGAGCGGAAAAAACCTAGGAGAGTCATAAAATACACATAAGGCCAGGCAGGTTATGCAGGTGTTGCAGATTCAAGCTGTCTTTATCTAAAGCTCATGCAGTACAAGAAGCAAGTCACAAGCAGTATCCAAACAATACATAACAAGAAGAAACCGTTTCAAAAGGGAGGAGAACAGGGCTAAGATTGCATAGTCACATGTATAGAGCAGCGCTAAGGAGAGCAGAAAAGTAGCAGCAGAGGTGTAACTAGGCACTTTTGGGTCCTGATGCAAAATTTGTAACAGGGCCCTGTCACGTTACAGCCACCACACCTTGGCTACTGTGGGTTCTATCCTGACTAGCTAGGGTTAATATCTCCTGTGCTTACTAGTTCATGTTAATTATTCCTGCAGCTGCTAGCTAAGCTAGTGGCTTGTGGTTGACAGTTCTGTCAGCCAATCAGTTCCTCCCCTTTCCCCAAAAAAGCAGCTCTTCCTGGTTGGGAGTGCTGGTTATATTTCAGTGTTGCTGATCAAGTAAGCTTGCTCAGTTCTCTTGTCTGTCTCCTGTGTTCTGCTTTGTCCCCCGTGTTTCCCTTTGCCTTGCATTCTGTGTTCTTGTCTTTTATTAATTGTCAGTTTCTGTTTGTCCATGGTTTTCTGTACTGAGGCTCCCCTCTGGCCTGGACATGTCCTCGTGGAAGTAGTGGGGTCATCCCTTTTGGGACAGGTGCTCCGCTGCGACCTGGGTTCTGTTGGAGGGGTTCACAGTACCCTGCTCTGATCGCTACCTCTCATTTTATTCTGCTCCTGCGTCTAGCTACCTGTGTAGCAAACTAAGACGTCAATCCTGACTGCTCCAGTGCTAATTCAATGCCAGTCTAAGACGAGCATAACAGGCCCCTTACCTACCATGTGCTATTTATAATACTGTTGTTTTCTTATGTGATGGAGGGGCCTTTGGGCCCCCTAAGGCTTCAGGGCCTGGTAGTGACTGCTACCTCTCCACCCCCTATAGCTAAAAACATTTTGCCAAGCCTCCTATGCTTTTTCTAAGCCCTACCACTTAGACCGGCTGCACACGGCCGTGACGGGCTCCGCCGCGGAATTCCGCGGCGGAGCCCGTCACGGCACCCCCCAGAGACCCCCAAACTTACCTGCGCTTCCGGCATCCTCGCTCCCGCATGATGCTTCGGCGTGACACGCCGCAGCGTCATGTGACACGCCGGCCACGTCACATGACGCGGCGGCAGTAGGCGGAGAGGCAATTTCACGCTATCTTCCGCTGTGCTACAGCGGAAGATAGCGTGAACGGACAACTTCCATTGACTGCAATGGAAGCCGTCCGCGCGTACACCCGCGGCAAATAGAGCATGCCGCGAGTGAGGACGGGAGATTTCACGGTGCGGAATTCCGCGGTGGAATTCCGCACCGTGAGCCCTGAGCTATCAGGTTCAATAGAACCTAATAGCTGCGGGCAACGCAGCGGATTTCTGCCGCGAATTACTCGGCGGAAATCCGTCCATGGGAAGGAGGCCTTAAGATTCCCAGAACATATTTGTCCTGTATTTGTAAACTAGCCTCGGTCTTTATAAGGGGAGCTCCCAGGCCCCACTTAAAACAAAGTCTCCTAATTTGATCTAAAAGAGAAGGAGGCACATCTCTCCCTTATATTTCCTTATACCATAAAGCCATGATATGCAAGTGGGTCTTGGACTCTCTCTGTCAATGCTGTGAAAAACTCAGGGTGGAGACTAAACAGGACCCAGGTTGATTTAGAGCTCAGAGTCTTTTCTGGCTTCCTCTGGGTACCTATCAGTTGATCCCAGGCTTGTCCCCTTTTCTTACAACCAGATAGTGGGCAACACCTATCTGTTTGTATTGTTTAAGGGATCTTCCAATACCTACAAATTTGCAGCTATGTAAATCCCTTCAACCTATTACTGAGCTTGGATCTTCGCTTACTACCTTTGAATGGCTGTGTGTAGCTTCTTCCCACGAGATTACCTTGTTTTACAATATGTTGCTCACAGAGGAGATGAGAGACACTTGCCTGGGTATCCAAAAGAGTTGGGAGAGGGAACTGGATAGAGTTCTAGCCGCAGAGAAGTGGGCAAAATCTTTTGCACTTACTCATGGGTTATCAGTTTCATGTAGGTTCAGGAAGCTACCTACAAATTACTCACTACAAGATTCCCACGCGACTAGTAAAAATGTATCCCTGTCGCTCAGATTTCTGCTGGTGGTGTCAATGGCACCGGGTATGTTCCTTCATATTCAGTGGGTATGCCTCCTAATCGCCTTATTATGGAAAGACATTTCCTCCCTATATAACAGCTTGTTTGATTGATGATTAAGCTCACACCTGATCCCTGGACCAATGACCAAGGTTAAGAGAGGTCTACTTTGTTTCTTTATCTTGACCATGCACCAGATCATTCCAAGACTGTGAAAGTCATTCTCCTCCCCCCCAAGACTAACATGGATCAATTCCTTAATGCATTTCATATGGCAATTTTTATTCCACATGGAGTCCATGTCTCTTATTTCGCTCTTCCACAAATGTTATCACCTGGCTAAGCAGTGGAGCTGTACCTCACTGATTTCCCCCTCAGTATGTGAACATACATAAACAATTTATACATGTATGTGCACGTGGGATGCTCATGGTCAGGTGATGCTACATCTCTTTCTTTCTTCCTCTTTTTCCTCTTCTTCTCTTCTCCCCTTCTTTCTCTCTTCTTTTCCACCCTTATTCTTACTGCTCTTTCCCCTTTTCCATCTAGATTTTTTCACTACTGCTGGGGCAGACGCTAGTACGGAAGAGCAGGGGGAGCAGGCAGCCAGTTGGGTGACAGATAGAAAGAGGTGTAGAGGGAAGAGAACCAGGAAGGCTAGTCCTGAACTGGCACAACCCAACAAGGCTACAACGTTGGCAGATGAAGGGGATGCCATTACAGAGCCAGCACGGCTGCAGCACGACATGCCCTCTGAGCGCCAGGGAGATGACTGTCCAGTGAGACGGGGATGGGAAGCGCAGGGCAGGCTAGACAGGTCCTAGTGGTGGGGGACTCAATTATAAGGGGGACAGATAGGGCAATCTGCCATAAAGACCGGGATCGTCAAACGGTATATTGTCTTCCTGGCGCTCGAGTTCGACACATCGCGGATCGGATTGACAGATTACTGGGAGGGGCTGGTGAGGTTCCGCAGTCATGGTGCACGTTGGCACCAATGAACAAATTAGAGGTCAATGGAGGGCCCTCAAAAATGATTTCAGGCACTTAGGGTCCAAGCTTAGGGCGAGGAGCTCCAGGATTGTTTTCTCGGAAATACTACCTGCACCTAAGGCCACAATAGAAAGGCAGCAGGATCTTAGGGAGGTAAACAAGTGGCTCCGGAGTTGGTGTAAGAAGGAGGGATTTGGGTTCCTGGAGAACTGGGCTGACTTTGCTGTCGGCTACAGGCTCTACCGTAGGGACGGGCTACATCTTAATGGGGAGGGTGCAGCTGTGCTGGGGGAGAAGATGGCTAGAAGGCTGGAGGAGTGTTTAAACTAGGGACTGGGGGGGAGGGCAAAAACAGAAATAGTGGGGTAGTCAGTGTAGCTAGCGACCTGGGTCTAAGCAATAGGAATGGGGGTCGAGCAGGGGGTGGTGTTAGTACAGTTAGAACTGACAGATCAGCCAATGGTATGAATAGCAACAAAACGAATTTAAAGAACAAAAAAAAAAACTGTATAAATTGTATGACCACGAATGCAAGAAGTCTGATCGGTAAAGTGGGTGAGCTTGAAGCGAGAATGACTGATGAAAACTATGGTATAGTCGGAATAACGGAAACATGGCTTGATGATAAGTGTGGTTGGGCGGTAAATTTACAGGGTTACAATCTCTTCAGAAGAGACCGTGGGAATCAGAAAGGGGGAGGGGTATGTCTGTATGATAAATCGTACTTAAAGCCGAGACTACGGGAGGATATAGGGGTAGGAGACGAACAGGTGGAATCTCTGTGGGTAGAAATAAAGGGAGGAAAAAATAACAAAATCCTGATAGGGGTTTTCTATAGACCACCAAAAGCAACAGAAGAAACTGAAGCCTTACTATTAAGGCAGATAGAAGAAATGTCAAACCGCAACGAAGTAATTATCATGGGGGACTTTAATTATCCAGATATAATATGAGAAAACGAAAACCTGCAAATCTCACAAGGGTGATAAGTTCCTGAGAACAATTAAAGATAATTATCTGAACCAACTGGTACAGGAACCAACAAGAGGGAGGGCCATTCTGGACTTAGTACTAACAAACCAGACCGAATAAAGGGGGTACAGGTTGAGGGGCACTTAGGGAATAGTGACCACAATATAATCAACTTCCAACTGACATTCAATAAGAAGCCTTATCAGGGAGCGACAAATAAACTAAACTTTAGTAAAGCAAAATTTGATCAGCTTAGAACTACTATCGGTAACATTAAATGGGACAACATCCTCAAAAAAATCAGTACAGAGGACGAATGGGAAAAGTTTAAAAGGATCCTAATCACCTCATGTGAGCAGTTCTTTCCCTTTAAAAATAAAAGAACTTCAAGTAAAAGGAAACCAATGTGGCTCGACAAGATGGTAAAGGGGGCAATAAATGAAAAAAAGAAAGCGTTCACACTGTGAAAGCAAGAAGGCAACGAAGAAGCGCTAAAATCGTACAGGGAAAAAAAACAAAATATGAAAAGATAAGATCAAAATTGCCAAGCAGGAGACGGAAAGACTGATCGCCAAAGAGAGCAAAAACTACCCGAAACTATTTTTCAACTATATTAACAGCAAAAGGATTTGCACCAAGAGCACTGGCCCTTTAACAAATAATGCAGGGGAAATCATTGAAGATGATGGAGGGAAGGCAAATCTATTAAATAGTTTCTTTTCAAGCGTATTCACAAACGAAAAGGAAATGCCACACAAGATGCAGGGGAATAAAATGAACCCCTCACAAAATATCTCATACCTAACGCAGGAGGAAGTGCGGAACCGGTTAAAGATTAAAATCGATAAATCGCCAGGCCCAGATGGAATACACCCAAGGGTACTAAGGGAACTAAGCAATGTGATTGCTAGGCCGCTATATCTAATATTTGTGGATACTTTTAAGACCGGGGTTGTACCATTGGATTGGCGCATTGCCAACGTGGTTCCAATTTACAAAAAGGGGACCAAAAGTGAGCCTGGTAACTACAGGCCGGTAAGTCTCACTTCAGTAAAGGGAAAAATATTCAAGGGGTTTCTGAGAGACGCCATCGAAGAATACCTCAAGGAGAACAACGGAATAACTCCTCACCAGCATGGGTTCATGGAGAGTCAATTATGTCAAACCAATCTGATCAGCTTCTATGATGAAGTAAGCTCTAGGCTGGATCTGGGAGAGTCTATTGATCTCGTATATCTGGAATTCTCTAAAGCATTTGACACCGTGCCGCATAATAGGTTAATATATAAAATGAGACAGCTCGGATTGGGTGAGAACGTGTGTATCTGGGTAAAGAATTGGCTCAATAATAGAAAGCAGAGAGTGGTAATAAATGGTTCATACTCTGATTGGGCCACCGTCGCTAGTGGGGGCCACAGGGTTCAGTATAAGCCCCCATTCTGTTCAATATATTTATTAACGACCTGATAGAGGGGCTGCACAGTAAAATATCAGTATTTGCAGATGACACAAAATTATACAATATAATCAATGCAACGGAGGACAATATACGGCTACAAACGGACCGAGATAAGCTGGGGGCTTGGGCAGAAAAATGGCAAATGAAATTTAATATCGATAAATGTGGCACATGGGCAGGAGAAACGGATGTCACCAATATACACTAAATGGGCTACTGCTAGGGAAAAGTGATATGGAAAGAGACCTGGGGGTACTAGTGGATTGTAGACTAAACTGGAGTAACCAATGCCAGTCAGCTGCTGCAAAAGCAAATAAAGTCTTGGTGTGCATTAAAAGAGGTATAGGGGCGAGGGTTGAGAACATTATCTTCCCAGTATATAAGGCACTTGTCAGGCCCCACATGGAATACTGCACGCAGTTCTGGTCACCGGTCCTCAGGAAAGATGTTACAGTGCTTTAGGGGGTTCAAAGAAGGGCAACTAAACTAATAAACGGAATGAAGGGACTGGAATACCCAGAGAGGCTATCCGAATTGGGGTTATTTAGTCTAGAAAAAAAACGGCTAAGGGGTGATCAAATAACTATGTATAAATACATGAGGGGACAATACAAGGATCTCTCCCATGATCTGTTTATACCCAGGACTGCGATGGTAATGAGAGGGCATCCGCTACATCTAGAGGAAAGCAGGTTTCATCACCAACACGAAAAGGGGTTCTTTACTGTAAGAGCAAGTGGTGATGGCAAAATCCATAGAGGAGTGTAAAAGGGGACTTGATGTCTTTCTGTAGAGGAAGGATATTATAGGTTATACATCTTAGGTTAATTGTTAATCCGGGTATACAGGCAGGTAGGAACTATTAGGGGTTGATCCAGGGAACAGTCTGATTGCTATTAGGGAGTTGGGAAGGAATTTTTTACCCAAAAGGGCTAATTGGCTTCTGTTCTTGGGGTTTTTTGCCTTCCTCTGGATCAACAACACAGGAGGATAAGCAGGCTGAACTAGAGGGACATTGTCTTCATTCGGCCTTACAAACTATGTTACTATGTTACTTCTCCCTTTCTCCGTTACTTTCCCTCTCTCTTTTTCTCTCTCTCGATATTTTTCCTTCTTTCCCTATCTCCTACTTCTTTCCTTCCTCCTCCCTCTTTTTCCTTTCCATATCTTCCCCTCTTCTATACCACACTCTAATCTATTTTGTAGTTGGGTCATTACAAGTGCAGAGATACCAATTATATATAGTTTTTTGGCTTTTTTTTCTTTTACTCGGACAGACAACCTATTAGACTTTGTACAGGTCAGACCTGGAGGCCATTCATTGGTCTCGGCTGATATAGCAACCCACTGGTTTCCCATGATCAGAAAAGGTTTGGAGGCTGTCACAGTTGCCAAAGATTGTGCAACCAAGTATTAGAGAAGGTGCCCTTAATCCTCGCCATGTTATATATTATTAGGTTTATTCCTTTTTTTTAGAAGTGACTGCACATGTGATGGCAGGTCAATTTTGTTGTTGGGTGTATCAGGATATGCTATTAAAATATTGTAATGATATAAAGGGATTACATATCCAATTATTTCTGAAGATTTCGGTTTTGTTTATATTGAACAATCAAGGCTGCCAATAATGTTGACCACAACTGTATACATATCAGATTATCCTGGAGGTTAATGACAGAAGTGGAGTTCAGATCCCTTTCACTAGAGGGTGATGAGGAAAGAAGCATTCAGCATGTTGAAAACTGAGAGGGACAGCATTCAGCAGAATGAGATCTCAGAAGGGGAGTATGCAGCGGAGGAAGACCTGGGAAGGGGAGCATGCAGTGGAAGAAGAAGACCTGGGAAGAAGAATATGCAGCGGAGGAAGACCTAGGAAGAGGAGTATGCAGCAGAGGAAGACCCAGGAAGAGGAGTATGCAGCAGAGAAAGACCGGGGAAGGGGAGTATACAGCAGAGAAAGACCTGAGAAGGGGAGTATGCAGCGGAGGAAGACCTGGGAAGGGGAGTATGCAGAGCAGGAAGACCTGGGAAGAGGAGTATGCAGCAGAGAAAGACCGGGGAAGGGGAGTATGCAGCATAGGAAGACCTAGGAAGAGGAGTATGCAGCAGAGAAAGACCTGGGAAGGGGAGTATGCAGCGGAGGAAGACCTGGGAAGGGGAGTATGCAGCGGAGGAAGACCTGGGAAGGGGAGTATGCAGCGGAGGAAGACCTGGGAAGGGGAGTATGCAGCGGAGGAAGACCTGGGAAGGGGAGCATGCAGTGGAAGAAGAAGACCTGGGAAGAAGAATATGCAGCGGAGGAAGACCTAGGAAGAGGAGTATGCAGCAGAGAAAGACAGGGGAAGGGGAGTATACAGCAGAGAAAGACCTGGGAAGGGGAGTATGCAGCGGAGGAAGACCTGGGAAGGGGAGTATGCAGCGCAGGAAGACCTGGGAAGAGGAGTATGCAGCAGAGAAAGACCGGGGAAGGGGAGTATGCAGCACAGGAAGACCTAGGAAGAGGAGTATGCAGCAGAGAAAGACCTGGGAAGGGGAGTATGCAGCGGAGGAAGACCTGGGAAGGGGAGTATGCAGCAGAGGAAGGTCTGGGAAGGGGAGTATGCAGCGGAGGAAGACCTGGGAAGGGGAGTATGCAGCGGAGGAAGACCTGGGAAGGGGAGTATGCAGCGCAGGAAGACCTGGGAAGAGGAGTATGCAGCGCAGGAAGACCTGGGAAGAGGAGTATGCAGCAGAGAAAGAACGGGGAAGGGGAGTATACAGCAGAGAAAGACCTGGGAAGGGGAGTATGCAGCAGAGAAAGACCGGGGAAGGGGAGTATACAGCAGAGAAAGACCGGGGAAGGGGAGTATACAGCAGAGAAAGACCTGGGAAGAGGAGTATGCAGCAGAGAAAGACCGGGGAAGGGGAGTATACAGCAGAGAAAGACCTAGGAAGAGGAGTATGCAGCAGAGGAAGACCCAGGAAGAGGAGTATGCAGCAGAGAAAGACCGGGGAAGGGGAGTATGCAGCAGAGAAAGACCGGGGAAGGGGAGTATGCAGCAGAGAAAGACCGGGGAAGGGGAGTATGCAGCGGAGGAAGACCTGGGAAGGGGAGTATGCAGCGCAGGAAGACCTGGGAAGAGGAGTATGCAGCAGAGAAAGACCGGGGAAGGGGAGTATGCAGTATAGGAAGACCTAGGAAGAGGAGTATGCAGCAGAGAAAGACCTGGGAAGGGGAGTATGCAGCGGAGGAAGACCTGGGAAGGGGAGTATGCAGCGGAGGAAGACCTGGGAAGGGGAGTATGCAGCGGAGGAAGACCTGGGAAGGGGAGTATGCAGTGGAGGAAGACCTGGGAAGGGGAGCATGCAGTGGAAGAAGAAGACCTGGGAAGAAGAATATGCAGCGGAGGAAGACCTAGGAAGAGGAGTATGCAGCAGAGGAAGACCCAGGAAGAGGAGTATGCAGCAGAGAAAGACCGGGGAAGGGGAGTATACAGCAGAGAAAGACCTGGGAAGGGGAGTATGCAGCGGAGGAAGACCTGGGAAGGGGAGTATGCAGCGGAGGAAGACCTGGGAAGGGGAGTATGCAGCAGAGGAAGACCTAGGAAGAGGAGTATGCAGCAGAGAAAGACCTGGGAAGGGGAGTATGCAGCGCAGGAAGACCTGGGAAGGGGAGTATGCAGCAGAGGAAGATCTGGGAAGGGGAGTATGCAGTGGAGGAAGACCTGGGAAGGGGAGTATGCAGCAGAGGAAGACCTGGGAAGGGGAGTATGCAGCGCAGGAAGACCTGGGAAGAGGAGTATGCAGCGCAGGAAGACCTGGGAAGAGGAGTATGCAGCAGAGAAAGAACGGGGAAGGGGAGTATACAGCAGAGAAAGACCTGGGAAGGGGAGTTTGCAGCAGAGAAAGACCGGGGAAGGGGAGTATACAGCAGAGAAAGACCTGAGAAGAAGAGTATGCAGCAGAGAAAGACCGGGGAAGGGGAGTATACAGCAGAGAAAGACCTGGGAAGGGGAGTATACAGCAGAGGAAGACCTAGGAAGAGGAGTATGCAGCATAGAAAGACCTGGGAAGGGGAGCATGCAGTGGAGGAAGACCTGGGAAGGGGAGTATGCAGCATTGGGACACACAGGAGGGCAGCATGCAGCAACGGGCAGTGATGAGTATTTCTCAGGGTACAGTACTCACTGCTCCCATCTTCCATCAGTCACTTACCTGGAAGAATCTTACTGAAGTAGAGGGTGAGAAGCGCATAGAGGACAGAGTCCAGGAGAAGGCCGACACAGGAGGTTAAGATGTGTGAGGAGCTGCCTGTCATGTCTGAGAAGAAGACGCCTTCAAGATAGTTTTCCAGATGGATACTCTAAAAATCACACATAAGATACTTTCACTTGCACCTTCACTGTCTCCAGGGAGCACCGTCTTTATCAGAGGGGCAATATGAAGCATCTGGACCCCAGTGCTAGATTGCTAACAGTCCCACTAACTATAGAGGACTGCACCCTCAAGTTATACCCTTGGTCTACATGTAGGACATGAGATAGAGGAAGAAATTGTATAACTTTCACCATATGTGCCCTGACACTGTCCCCAGGATGCCCGGATAAAGCATGTACCAGCAACGGCACCCGCACTCACCTCCATCAATCCAACAGAGAAGGCAAAAGGAGGAAAGATGCACAGTATAACTTCCACGGCTTTGGGAAGGTTCTTCAGAAGCAGTAAGAGGCTTAACGCAGACAAGAAGACAGTGATGAAGAATCCTACTATGGCTGTCACCCGAGGGTTCCTGAAGAGGGCGCTCAACATGAAGGTGACACAGATCTGAAGCAAAAAACAGTCACTGTGACCCACAGAAGAAAACTTGTACATCTGAACAGCACGGGCCTCCTATTGCTGGCAGCCAAGGAGTTAAGCACAATGAGGCTATACTACACAGGGCGAAGAGCAGCACTATGACCTTATGTACCTACCGATGCTATACCATACAGGATGAAAAGCAGGAGAATGACCCCATAGGAGCTCTCAATGAACACATGGAATTTCGTAACCAGGGTCATCAGATTGGCGATGATGAGAATGTAGAAGAGGTAGAGCAATCCCCAGGACAACCTGAGATGTAAAGTCAAACAGGAAAAAATGGTTACAGGCTGCCCAAAAGATGGAATACTGGTTGTAAAGTGGTGGCACTGGGCAGACCCTACTGGCAGATTCCTGGTGGGCTATTCTTTAGAACGGATGGTCCATCAGTGTTAAATTCTATCACTTGTTTGCAAAGGGGTTCCAACTTCCTCTAAATGTTTTCTGCTCACCCAGACCTTGCATACAAGATCCAGCATCCGGACCTTCTATGCTGAGCTCAATGTTTGGCCCCCTAATAGAGCGCTAGCCCTTACTCCCTCTCTTGCTCCCGCTGAGCTATCAGTGACAGCGCCCCCTCCTCCTGCTGGTAGCTCAAGGCAGCCGCTGCCTGCCACTGACACTAGTGGTGACTAGTTTTCACTCCACTCACTGCTCATCTAAAGATTAAGGGATTTGCATAAAATACCCATCACAGAATGAGGGGGTGGGGATTTGTAGTGCGACAAAATGCAGCTTAGCCAGAGTCATATTTGCCACTAGGTATTGAAGGCCCAGTGCCTAAGGCGTCTAGTCACAGAGGTGGGCTGAGCAGCAGAAGAACCTTTATTATTTTACTCTTACCATTTACTTCCTTCCCTGACCCTGCTAATTGTTGGATGGGGAAAGGGGGGTGCCCAACCAGAGTGGGAGGGAAACTAGGCCAATGCTCCTTACACTGGTGGGGCAATTGTTAGTCTGCTGTTCCACCAATCACAGCTATACGGCTTTTGTGTGGATTTTGACCCAGATTTTTGATGTGCATCTGTAGAAAATTTCACTCCTTCAATTAAGTTTTGCTACTATGTATTTTATCTGGATTTTGCAGCGCATCTGCCCTGTCTAGAGTCGGGTCAAGCTTAACACTTATATCAGATTTTCTTTTTAGATACCTTTTGTCTGGTAGGTATCCATTTGTTTATATATGTGTAATTGTATGTAGTAATTGCATAAGTTAGGGCACTGTGAAGGTATAAGACAGGGATGTCTAACTCCTTTTCACTGAGGGCCACATCAGCCTTATGGCTGCCTTCAAAGGGCTGATTGTAATTGTAAGACTGTATAATAATAGTACCCCCCACCCCCCCATAGTGGCCCCAGTAGTAATAGTGACCCTATAATCATCCCAGTAATAATACTAAACCCTACAGTGGCCCCAGTAATTGGGATCCCCATAGTGACCTCAGTAATAATAGGGACTCCAGTGATAATAGGGACCCCCATAGTGGCCCCAGTAGTAATTGTGACGCCAGTAATATAACAGACCCCCATAGTGGCCCCAGTAGTAAAAGTGACCCTGGTAATAATAGGGAGCCCCATAATGTCCCCAGTATTAATAGTGGCTTCAGTAGTAATAGTGTCGCCTATATTGGCCCCAGTAGTAATTGGGGACCCTTCCAATTGGCCTCTGGCCAAGCAGCTACAACATTCCACTCACCCAGCCTGCAGCTGTGATTCGGCAGCAGCACCACCACTGAGTCTGTGACTGTTGACATCTCCCCGCGGCGTCAGCGCTGCATACAGGACAGTAGACACCGCGGGAGATAGATCAGCGGTTATACAGTAGACTCGGCACTGCTGCCACTGGACCGAAGTTACAGGCTGGGTTCGTGGAGTGCCTCTTAGATTACTGCACAGCCAGCAGATCACATAAAATGAGGTCGTGGAACAGATTTAGCCCACAGGCCTTAAGTTTAACATGTGTGGCATAAGGTATACAACAGGGAAGAAAATATTGCTTCAGGTGGGTCCTGCTCATATACAGTGACAACTTTAACCCCTTAAGGACATGGCCCTGTTTTTTTTTTCCATTTTTGGTTTTTCGTTCCCCTTTTAAAAATTTTTAAAAAGCGCCATCTTTCAGTGCTTCTTCTTTCCACAGCGGACAAACTACAACAAAAATGACATGATAACTTTATTCTATGGGTCAGTACGATTACTAGTAAGGATGAGTGAGTATACTCGCTAAGGCACTACTCGTTCGAGTAATGTGCCTTAGACGAGTATCTCCCTGCTCTTCCCTGAAGATTCGGGGGCCGCCGCGGAGCGGGGAGCTGCGGGGGAGGAACGAAGGGGAGATTTCTCTCTCCTTCTCTCCCGCCCGCTCTCCACTGCTCCCCGCCGTGACTCACCTGTCAGCCGCGGTGGTCCCCGAATCTTTATGGACGAGCAGGGAGATACTCGTCTAAGGCACATTACTCGAGCGAGTAATGCCTTAGCGAGTATACTCGCTCATCCTTAATTACTAGCAAACCTAGAGGGGGTTTTTTTTTGGTTTTTTTTCCATACTGCTTTTATTTTTTTTCAAAGATATGTAATTTTTTAAAACTATTTTCTGCCATCTTCTGACCACTATAACTTTATTTTTCCGTTGACGTAGTTGTACAAGGGTTAATGTTTTGTTAAATGTCCTGTAGTTTGCGTTGGTACCATTTTGGAATACATACGACATTTTGATTGCTTTTTATTGCATTTTTTTCTTGGAGTCAGGGAGACCAAAAAAGTGCATTTCTGGCGTTCTTTTTTCTTATGATGTTTATCGTGCGGGGTAAGTTATGCATTACTTTGATAGATCAGACTTTTACGGACGCAGCGATACCAAATATGTATTTTGTTTTATTATCTAGATTATTTTATTATAAATATGGCAAAAGGATTTTTTTAAATATTTTTATTACTTTTTTTTAATGATTAGTAAAACTTTATTCTTATTTCTGTTTTTTGTTTTTTATTCCCCAGAGGGGACAACAGCTTGCAATGCTTTGATCGCTCCTGCAGTATAATGTAATGCCATGGTATTACATCCTACTCCGATCGGGCAGGCAGTCTATCAAGCCACCCCACGGGCCTTTCAGAATGCCCCCTGCTGGCTCCCTGCAATCTCATCGCGGGCGAAGCGAGGGCCCCCATACATAGTTTGGGGCATTTGAAAGTTCATAGCTCCAATGAGCCGCACGGCTTATTGGAGCTGTTGCCGCCAGTGTCAGCTATTATAAACAGCCGGCGCCCGCATTGTATGAAGAGAGATCGCCCCGCGACCTCTCTTCATACATACCCCAACACTGCAGGACGTAAATGTACTCCCTGCAGCATTAAGGGGTTAAAGGAGCGCTCTGAGGAAATTTGTTATAATCTCTTCAGTGTACAATTGAGATAACGTGCTTATAAGGGCAGTTATTGCACTTACCAATCATATTACCCACGAAAGATCTGTTCCAATCCCCCATGGTCCCATGTAACCCCTATTGTTACTAAGCACATTGTACAGCATCAGTTGTTTGGATGAGAAGTCACTTTTGATATTCATTCTTATGAGAGACGTAAAGTGAGTCTAATAGCAATGAATAGAGAAAAGAGAAAGTGACTTCCGGGCTGCGGTTGGTTTTGGCTAGTTACGGGGGAGTCATGTGGCATGACAGGGGACTGGACCAAAGCAAATTCCACAAACCTGCCGCTCAGATTCCTGCCAATCAACTGATTTACATAGCTGCCGTCACTGCAGTCAGTACAGG
The DNA here is from genome assembly GCA_035609135.1 of Eleutherodactylus coqui. NCBI lineage: Eukaryota > Metazoa > Chordata > Amphibia > Anura > Eleutherodactylidae > Eleutherodactylus > Eleutherodactylus coqui. Next base: position 103,051,785 of record CM069417.1, on the reverse strand, counting down.
AAGCAGAATGCACTGACCGTAGCACAGTGGCCCGGATTGATACTGCAGCATATCTACAATTAAATTCAACAGGAGCTGCACTGGCAATACCAGCGCATGCTAAAATGGTGCAGATTTCACCATGGAGTTGGGATTGGAATCCACAATCAAATCCGCTGCAAAATTTCACCATGTGAATGAGGCTTAACACTGTTACATGTTTAAATACTCACATGACATGAAGTAACCAATTGAAGGACAAGATCAATCACAATTAATGCATGATTCTTATTCTGGAGGACTTGTTAACCCTATAAGTGCATCATGGCACAAAACGTTTTAAAGAATATAAAAAAAAAATTTGAAAGATGGAAAAATAACTCTACAGCGCCATCTTTTGGATGGCAGCATTCCTTCAATTCAAAGTGACCTTATAACAAGTCCTCAATGATTGGGAATATTAAACCAAGCTGGAAACCACGCATAGACAGACTGTTTTGGGGTGTTTGCCCCTCATCAGTATGCAGTAGGTCTCTGGCTAAGGGCTCTTTCCCACAAGCATATATCGGCCGCCGTTCTCATGGCCGGCCGATATATGCTACAATCTGATGCAGTGGATTCCAAATGCATTAGATCATATGCCTGTATTCCCACAGCATAAAAGCGCCTGGTCGGGCCAGTATGGTGCCATGCGCTTTCACACCGGATTGAAAAGATAGTCCTGGAACTATCTTTCCAGCTGGAACCCCATTGGCCGCTGCATGGGCTCTAATGGGAATCAATGACAGTGCCCGGAGGTGGGAGGGCGTTTAGCAGCGTGACTGCTAAACGCCCTCCCTCTTCTCCTCCCCCTTCAGCTGTTTGCAATGGAAAGGAGAGATACCAACGGGCACTCACAGAAACACCTACAGTCGTGTGAAAGAGCCCTGAACCTGTGAAGGGCCTATGATGTAGGTCAGAAGCGGTGTCATCTTTTCTTAAGGAGAGCACCCAAAAAGTGTGTGTAGACACCTAGGGTGAGAGTGGATCAGGGGATTGTGTAGTCTTTCCCCAAGGAGAGCACCCAGAAGGGGTGTGGGGACACCTAAAAGCTTAATACGGAGACTTATAAGGCAATGCTCCTCTGGGAAATTTATGCAAATCAGAAAGATAAAAACATACCTCTACAGCGCCTTACTCAGCTTTTAGGTGTTCCCACACCCCTTCTGGGGGCTCTCCTTGGGGAGAGACTACACCATCCCCTGATCCACTCACCCCCTAGGTGTCCTCACAGACTTTTTGGGTGCTCTCCTTCAGGAGACACGACACCCCTTCTGTCCCAAAGTATATAAACAAATACTGACATAATAGGCAATAAATCTAGTTAGTAAAAAAAAGAATAAAAAAGTGGAGTAATAGATACTCAATGCAAGAATATGTAATTGGCTGCAAAAACACAATTGACACCCAGGACACCGAAAAAGAAGACGGGGGGCATGACCAATGAATAATGATGTATTATCATTATATCTCAGAACGTGTCCCCTGGTTTACTTGTGGCCAAAGTATGAATCTAGAAGGCCTCTGTATTAGCTTGTGCCTGCGGTCACCTCACCATGGTGGTCTAAATACCTTCTCAATACCACGAAAGTTAAAACCAGAGAGATTGATATCTGGCAAATGTCTACACCTTCGGACCTTTGTACAACCCAAGGATTGTAAGCAGCAGGCACTACAATTAATAAAATAAATAACAACAATGATTTGCACTTATAGACAATACCATTAGCCCAATAATTCCTATAACTCAGCCCAGTGCTATTGGCCGTCTTATCTAAGTATAGGCTTGGAGACAATGACTAAGAATAGGGGCCTTACGTGAAACACATCTCACCCCATGTTCGAGAACCCGAGGTAAAGTCTCATCCTGGATCTGTGCTGTAATAACTTGTAAATAATAGTAGAAATCTGCTTGAGTTGATCACTGTAGGCAATACAGACAGCTGAATTATTAATCCCATATGAAGTGATGTGGCAGGCCGGATTCGGCCAACGGGCCTTGAGTTTAACACATGTGATCTAATGTGTATGAGCACTCCTACCGTCTGTTAATGTCTGCGGTTGGGGAAACGAGGCTCAACATGTTGGATTTTGCTATGTTCAATCCTTTCTTTCACTAAGAGCTAAGTGACGCAATTACTTATCACTTTCACCATATGGCTAAATGTGATTCCTGGTATTCATGTGCCTCTTGACTGAGGGAGAACCTGGACAATTGTTCTTTTCCCCTTTGCAAGATTTGGTAATATTAGAAGTAGCCCCCTCCCCATGGTTACATAGGTCTGAGCCCATCTCCCGGAACCCACCAGAAGGCCCGTTCCTTCAGCATCATGGTCTTCATGAAGACGCTCATCTCCATGCGTTCCCGGGTGACGTACAGCGACAGGAGATATGTCATGGACACATATGACAAGCACATTCCGAAGACAAACATTCCAATATCAGGGGCTAGTCTTTTGAAGTGTCCCGAGGCATTCATCTTTGCCACCATGATGGACGTCAGCTTCTCCTGCACTGTATGATTGGTGGTCATCTGCAGAGACATGTGATCAGTGTTGACTACAGGGGGCAAAGGGTTTTATGTGTGTTCCCTAATCCCAGTGATCACCCTAACCCCAGGGTACAATACCAGGAAGGAAGAAAACAACATGCCAACTGAAACTGTGAGGACTCATGCACATGGTCATACAAGTTTCATGCAAAATGTAGTAGGGCTATAAGCTTAAAATGGCGCAATGATGCGGGAGCAATGGGTCGGGCTAAATGTAGAAGAGGCATGTCAGTGGTTGGATTTGACCATTGGCTCAATTATATTTCACCCATTGTTAGGAATTTTATCCCTGTACGCACCTCAATTATAATGGAGTCAATCTTCGCCTGAAGGAAAAGGAAACCCGTTGACCAGTAAGAGGTGGGGATACAGTACTCCGAAATATTGGAACACTTGCCTAGAGTGAAAAAACGTGCAGGTTTAGATACACCAGACTTACATAAGCAGATTAAGGCCGGGCTCACACGACTGCATTAGAATTGCGTATTACGCGAGCTCTGTACACCAGTGTGAAACACAGTAGGTCACAGGCAATCAATTACATTACCTTAGGCAGTTCTGTTCACATTAGCGTGTTGGAATAGCGTAATCCGTGAGCACAAAATAGAACGCAGCATGTTCTATTTTGCAATGTATATACGCAAGATAGAGTCCATTGTTCTCTATTGTCGTGTGTGTACCAGCAGCCCATACCCAGTTATATTGCGGATAGGCTACGGGTATATGCATCATCTTAAGTGACAGCGCGGGAAACATAAAGAAAAAAAACAGGTGTACTGCATATGACAGCTTGTGTAAGTACGCGGTCATGCGCAGTACAATTTTGCCATCATATGCAAGGTCACGGCCGAATATACAGCTGTAAAATGCTACGGGAGACCTGCGGTGTTTTCTGCTTCAGCCCGGCCTAAGATAAATCAGACTTAGATACACCAATATTAGATACCCTTGTAAGGGTAAAAAATGCTTATTCACAATGTTTTGTTCATTTATTGATGTGATGTACATAAGTAACAGAGTATCACTTTGAAGACTGTTGTAACTTATCTCTTCAGTAGAGATAAGCATTCTTATTTTTGGTATCCTGATGCTGCCCCATCAAGACTACAGTTATTTCTTTTTTCACAACATCTCACATAACAGCCTTGGGTACATGACACTTAGGCTACGTTCCCACCGTACTTCTGCAAACGCTGTGGATTTCTGTCTGGGAGTTCCGTCTCAAATGACAGAAACAGCATTGAGACAAAGCCAATGGGTGGAACCGGTATTAGTGTATCTTGACGCCACCGGAAGTAGTGGTGGAGCCAAGATACAAGGACTTTGACAGGGGGTTGCCGCCCCCTGTTCATGATTGGCAGGCCTGCATTCTCCCCGTCCTCGCCCTCACAGGTCCTGTAGCCACCGCCAGCTGCCCGCCTGCCGTTGAGGACGGTGAGAGACGGCGGTGGGGACTTATAAGCGCTGCTGGCCAGGGAATAACACTGCCCCTTAGGAGTTGGTAGCGCTGCCGGGGACTCAGGGGCGCTGGTGTGCGAGGAAGCGGTGACCGGTGGCTCTCACTGGCGGACCACCAAAGTTGACAGCACTACTGTGGGCCGCAGCGGTGAGCGGCACCGCTCTGAAGTTCACAGAAGTGCTGTGCCGATGCCTGCCAGCGGTCGGCACTTTCGAGACACGGACCGTGGAGCGCTGCAGAGCGCCGCCGTCGGCGGCTGTAAGGGGGGGCATGTATATTCACCTTTGCACTTACAGTGTTCCCGCTGCTCCGCTGTACTCACACCATCGGTAGGAGCAGGAGGTGTCAGGGTAAGTAAGGATCAGCAGGAACAATCAAGCTTGACACTACAAGCCAGCGGAGGTGACAGCGGGGCCAGCAGCAAAAGCTGTGAAGGCCAGCCAGAAAAGGGGCGCCAGGAATAGTGACAGCGGGACTGATGGGACGTCGGCTACAGTCACCGTGCGGCCAGAAGCAGGACCTGTGAGGCGAGAAAAGGGGACAGTGGTGTGCAGCAAATTACGAACAGGGGGCGTCAACCCCCTGTCAAACACGTTGTATCTCGGCTCCACCTGTACTTCTGGTGGCGTCAAGATACACTAATAACGGTCAAACCTTAGGCTTTAGAATTAGATACAGTAGACTTAGATATAACAGAGATGGATACACCAAAAAGGCTTAGGTACTGCAGACTTAGATACACTCAAGTTCAGTACAGCATAGTTAGGTGCACTGTTGGTTAATACTATGGATCACTGTCCACCCTGCCACTCTCTGCCTTCTCCAACCTATCCCTGACTCAACATCTACACTCCATGCACAAGGCTGAGACATCCTCAATATTGAGGGATATCGACCAGTGTCTTGTGGCACTGGATGATACTTGTCTTGTACACCTGACACACCTGGCAACATGGACTGTAACCTGGCACCCCTCTTGCTGATGTCCCAGCATTGCCACATACTGAGTGTTACCTGTGCGTGGTATGCGGTCATTGAGGCTGGAGATGTTGTGGAATGGGAATTGAATGTGATACTGGAACGGTTGATGGAACACAACAGCCACGGCTGTATTATTCTCCACATCATTCAGAAGTATCTTTTCATCCTCGTATTTCTTGACTGTTAACCCTGCAGGCACAAAAAGGGTCCATAATGCATAATGTCAACCAGCTGCCAAGACCTTCAGAGCTGTGATATCGGGACTTCTCAATGATTGGGGTTACTGGTGACCGGCATCTCAATACATAAAGGACTTGTCTTATCCACTCCGGTGATAAAATGTCTTTATTAGGGCTCCTGCACATTTGCGTTTTTCTTGCGCTTTTTTTTCACGCGATATCGCTGCGTTTTTTACACACGATTGTCAATGGGACTTTCTAATGTTAAAAATGCATTGCACAAAATTGCAAAGCCCCAACTTGCGATAAGTTTTTAACATTAGAAAGTCCCATTGACAATCGCATGAAAAAAAATGCGCAAGAAAAACGCAGGTGGGCAGGAGCCCTTAGACTTCAGGCACATAAAACTAAAAGTAATGATGTTCTGATGTGTTTCATCCTTTGTCATAAAAACAAAGGACACAGTTTTTCACTTGCTCGTCACTGCTTGCTTAAAGCAAAAGCTTTTTAAGTTCTACGGTTGATATAGCCATATGAGGGCTTGTTTGTTACAGGACAAGTTGTAGTTTTTATTAGTAACATTCACAGATACATTAGACTTTCAGGATACACGAGACTCAACTCTTATTCCTGTTTTGGTGAGGTAGGCTCACTAAAAAAACATCTGTTGTTTTTGCAAATGACGTCCTTTTGATTGTCAAAAAACCAAACTGCCCCTCTCCCGCTGGTGCTCTAGGAACTTCAACTTGGAGATAACGAGGCCCTTTTGATAAATGGCCCATCGCAACATTATTGGAGCAAACCCTGTTAAAGTGACGCCAGCTCCCACTGTCCTTCATAATCAGGTGTCACCTGATCAAATGGTGTATATATATATATATGTGTGTGTATGTATATATATATATATATATATATATATATATATATATATATAACACATATACGAGGGGCTGCTGATAAGTCTTTGGCTTTAACCAGAAAGAAACGAGATAGGAAGATGAAACTTTTTACATTTCTTCCACGTACTCTCCACTGATGTCACACTTCTTGCATCGGTATTCCAAGTTCTGGAAGCCTTGCAAAAAGAAGGATTTCGGTTGTGCCTCAAACCAGTCATCCGTAGCAGCCATGGCATCTGAAATGGTGTGAAATTTGGTACCCTTAAGGGTGTTTCTTCAGGTTTGGAAACAGATGCTAGTCGGAGGGAGCTAGATCTGGTGAATAAGGTGGGTGGCCAACCAGCTGGAAGCCTAGCTCCACCAGTTTTGCTGTGGTAGCTTGTGCAGTGTGAGCGGAGGCGTTGTCTTGCAGGAACAAGATTCCTTTGGACAGCTTGCTGCGCCTTTTGGCCTTCAGAGCTGCCATCAATTGGTCCAAAAGTTCAATGTAATACCATGCATTGATGGTGGAACAATTGTGAAGGTAGTCCACTAGCAGCATGCCCTCCTTATCCCAGAACACAGACGCCATCACCTTAGTGGCTGAACTTCTTTGGGCGAGGAGAACCACTGTGCCTCCACTCTTTTGACTGCTCCTTGGTTTCAGGGTCATACAAATAAATCCAGGTCTCATCCATAGTGACCAGTCGATCCAGGAAGTTCTTATTAGTCCGGAAACGCTGACAAATGGACCGGGAAGTTTTCACTCGCATGCTTTTCTGATCTGCTGTCAAACATTTGGGGACCCGCTTTGCAGATCGCTTCTTCATGTTCAAATGTTCATGGATAATGACACAAACAGGTTCACCAGAAATCCCCATGATGTCTGCTATTCCTTTAGCTGAAATTGGTCGATTCTCCAGTATGAGGTTGTGCACAGCATCGACGATCTCCAGAACAACAGCCTCTCTCGGTCGTCCAGGACGTTCCTCATCATTGGTGCTGAAGTGGCCCGTTTTAAATTTAGCAACCCGGTTCATAACTGTAGAATATGAAGGCCATTGATCCCCCAATGTCTGCCACATATCACCATGAATATCCTTCGCGGACTTTCCTTGCAGAAACAAGAATTTTATCACTCCTCTGCTCTCATTTGCTGTAAATATCGCCTTAGACTCCGCCATATTGTTTTCCTGTGTGCCTAGATCACTGTTGCCATAAGCTACAAACACAAAATTTTTTAAAACATATATTAGACACATAAGGCTTTCATGTGATGTAATTTTATTCACAGAGGCAAATAGAAGTCTAAATTCAATCAAACGCCTTCACAGTTTAGACAATTTTAAAATATCATAAATTTTATTAGGTATCAAATTAAAAAATCTATATCTCGTGGGCACAGAAAGTGGAAGAACTGACAAACACACACTTATTACATATAGAACAAATACTGTGGCTTGCATTGATATATGTAAATATTGCTCCAAACAGACAGATCAAAGATAAGGCTTTGGACTACTCTGCATATAGCTAATGCAACACCAACCTTCATAGAGCAGATCTCCGATAGTCTGATTATACCCTCTCGTATCAAACTGGCTTTGTCTCATATTAAAGGGGTTGTCCCGCGCCGAAACGTTTTTTGTTTTTTTCAATAGCCCCCCCGTTCGGCGAGACAAACCCGATGCAGGGATAAAAAAAAAAAACGGGTAGTACTTACCCGAATCCCCGCACTCCGGTGACTTCTTCACCCACGGTGGACCGCAGGTCTTCTGTGCGTTCCATTGCCGATTCCAGCCCCCTGATTGGTTGGAATTGGCACATGTGACGGGGCGGAGCTACGAGGAGCAGCTCTCCAGCACGAGCGCCCCATTCAACACAGAGAAGACCGGACTGCGCAAGCGCGTCTAATCGGGAGATTAGACGCTGAAAATTAGACGGCACTATGGAGACGAGGACGCCAGCAACGGAGCAGGTAAGTGAATAACTTCTGTATAGCTCATAATTAATGCACAATGTACATTACAAAGTGCATTAATATGGCCATACAGAAGTGTATACCCCCACTTTGTTTCGCGGGACAACCCCTTTAATTTCTCCCAGTTCTATTTCATATCATACTGATTTATCATTCAAAGATTGAGCCTCTTTTTTTTATGGAAATGTAACTACGTTCATGACACTGGGCTCTTTGTGTCTTCTTTCTTCATACAAAATTGGGCTAATTGTGTGTTCACTTCCTCTCAAAAAGAGGGAAACTTCTAATAAGACTTTTCTTTTATGCATTGACTAGCAATAAAAACCACTCGAGTATAATTTAGATGTTTGAGGACTTTTTAGATATTTCACAGCGGTAGGCTCTTTAACTACATTGACTAGCAAAAATAAGCTACTCATGTGTGTTTTAGGTGTTTGATCACCTTTTTATATGTTCCACAACAATACTAGGCTCTTTGTATAACTCAGTTCGACGCGTTTCCCCGCTTTATGTCTGCGGTTCATCAGGAACCTGTTTGAGCTTTTATGGAAAAGAAACTGTGTTCATGACACTAGGCTCTGTGTCCCCATGGACACAGAACAGTATGTCCAAATGTGTGCCCAGATCTTATCTGACAAGGAAACATATACGAGACTGCAATTCGATCAACGCAACAATTCCTGACTGAACTAAAAACTCTACTTATTCAAGGCAAAGAAATAAATGTATTGATAAATCCGAGTATCGTTTTATGCAGCATGCTACTCCAAGAACATCAGCATTCTATGCACTTCCGAAAGTGCATAAAGGATTGAACCCATTAAAGGGAAGGCCTATAATATCTGGCGTCAACAATCTAACGCAGAATCCAAGTCTTTATGTTGACAAAATACTGAGACCTTTCGTGTCATATCTGCCATCTTACACAAGGGACACAATGGACTTGCTTCGACAAGTCCAAGATATCAATGTAGAACCAGGCACCTTGATTGCCACCCTGGATGTGGAAGCTTTGTATAGCTTCATTCCACACCAGGGTGGCCTTAAGGCTATCCAGCATTTTTTGTCTCAGAGAGGGTCACATATGTCTGCACACAACAACTTTGTGTTTTCCCTGACTAAGTTCATCCTGACGCACAACTTCTTTCTATTGTACTCGAAGTACTTCCACCAGCTCAGGGGGACTGCGATGGGGATTTATACCTGGGCTGGTGGGAGGAACAAGTTGTTTTTTCGGAAGAGAATACACAGTGGACTCAATATATTCTATTCTGGGCACGCTATATCGATGACATTCTGCTACTATGGACAAGAAATGTATCTCAGTTCCAGGAGTTTGTTCAATTCCTTAATACCAATGAATTAAATTTGAGATTCATGTTGACAATCAATGATGTCTCCATTGTGTTTCTTGACGTTACTCTTGTACTGAACCCAGATGGGTTGATCTCCTCAAACCTATATCGGAAACCGACAGCGACCAACAACTTGCCTAGATGGGATAGCTTCCATCCTTAGAATCTAAAAAAAGGTATCCCAAAAGGACAATACCGAAGAATAAGAAGAAACTGTTCAGACCTCGCAACCTTCGAACTTGAAAGTCATAAACTCAAACAGGTTTCAACAAAGAAAATACCCGGTGGAAATCCTCGAGAGTTCATGTCAATTTGCCCTTTTCCCTGTGCGAGCTGCTTAGCATGCAATTACATCCACAGAAGTGATTCATTTTCTTCTACATTTACAGGCAAAACATACCAGATTAGGAATTTTTCCAATTGCACTACAAGAAATGTTGTGTATCTCATTACCTGTGCATGTGGTAAACAATATGTAGGTAAAACTACACAGGAATTCAGAAGGAGAATTCTCGGCCATATAGGGTGAGAAGGTACAGGTCCATAAAATGGAAGAATCTGTCTCAAAATGGCCGCTAGATTCAAAATCGAGCATTATAAGATGTAAATAAGCTTGTGTGTAGTGAAACAATAAATTTGCAAAAATAACCTTACAGCAGGGTATTCGGTGCATTGTCTAATGATTTGTTTGTTTTTTCTTTCCTTTCTATTCATCCGAGAACATTTGCCTGGTACAGCCGCTATCAGAAAAACCTCCCCCATGTCCTGAGCTTTGGAAAAGAGCAAATCGTGCTGATAAGACGCTGCGATCATCCAAACTCACAAGAGAGAATAATCATTTGAAGGACATTTCACATATTTATTCTCACTGCGCTGATTGTTCAACAAAGCACAATTCTTGATGTTTTTTCTAACCCAATAAGATTAACCTTGTGACTAATGACGTATTGCTTTCCTGTATTAAGAAATATACTCAGTCAATAAAGATTCAGTGTGTACGCGCCTTAAGCAGGGTGGGCTGAATACCTGCCGCGGCTCATCTCTACATATCTGTGAGAGCTAATTACTATAAATCATATAGTTTTTGTCCTCTCTGATGCATCCAGGTATGAACTAATTTGGAACCCAAGGCTTGAAAGGTTAATGTGACCGGTCATGTGTAACGGTCCTTAACAACTGGCGTAGTCGGCAGGATATTTATTGATTGACGCTGATGATAACCATTGGACTGCGACACAGACCTGGATTGATGATATCAGCCGTGCCAAAGTCCGGGGACTGATCAACCCCATACAGCGCGGTAAGTCACATATATACATATATATGATGTCTACCGTGGTCTGTTTTGGTACGTTTGATTGTAGTCTGTCCTGCGGTCAGTCGTTATTTCAATGTACAATTGTTAAGCTGTCATCAATAGACATTGTTACCTCAGGTTTTGGGTAATCTTAAGTGACACCAAGGGACAGAATCGATAGATATAGGTACCTAAGTTGTTGTTGCAAATTTATTGTGTATTTAAAGATATCCATGAGTATAGGTTCCAGGGGGCGATCCTGATCTCCATTGGAAAAAGGGCTCGGATATTAGGTGTATTTAAAGATATCCATGAGTATAGGTTCCAGGGGGTGATTGAGCATAGGGCATCAGACGTGAAAGTCTTTGAACATCACGTGATTGAGCATAGGGCGTCAGACCTCCAGTGGAAAAAGGGCTCGGATATTAGAAACATGTTGAAGTTCTTTAAGAAGACTACTGATCAGGGTCTCCTGGATTCTGTCCACTTGGTGTCATGTAGAGGAGAGGAGTATGTGAAGAAGGTTAAGAAGTTATGTGAGATAGTGGGTATGCCGTCTGGTGGCAGGTTACAACCTGGATTGTGGTCAGAAATGTAAGTGTAGAGGGTCACTGAATGATGCTGGTTTATTGAAAGACGCTGAAATGTGGCATAAGGTTTCTGTACAGTTGAAAGCTGAAGGTTATGAGGAAGTTGAATGGATTGAAGAACATGTAAAGTCTTACAAGTACCGTAAGCCTGTCAGACCGCCTCCATACGAGGGCTCTGATAAGACTGATGATGTTCCACATTGGATGTGCACAAGGTGTGGAATTCAAAGCCCAGCATATGTGTTTATCTATGAGTCTAAATGCAGGGAATAGTTCATATTCAGAGAGAGCGGACAGCCGTTTTACAAAGGTGGGGGCTGTCGGAGAAGGCTTGAAAAGTGTGTTAGCTGATAATGAAGGAATTGTAGTTAATAGACGTTTGCTCAAGTTTGCAGAGAAAGATGTTTCAGTAAGTAACGTAAAGTTGAAGTAAGAAAGTTGCAGATTCAAGATGGCGATTATTCATATGCTTTGAGTTGAAGACAAAGGAAGGCAGTGCTTCTTCACCACATCTGAGGGCACCGCCCCGGCCGTGTCATGGACGATGTTTTTCTCCCTTTTGTCCTGCCCCTAGATGGCCGTGTTGTTATTGGGGCCAATACCAGTCGATATATCTTGATACGTGTCTAGTATGTAGTATTCCTGGACCCTCCCGTCACCATCGCCCAGTCAGGCCACGCCTTCGGTGGCCATTTCAGTGCCAGCCATAGCCCAGCGGCCATTTTAGCATCAGTTGTAACAATACCTTCAGCTGCCGCTCAGACGTCCTCTTAGCTCCGCAGCAGAAATGAGCTGGCCTCTGAACTCCCATCTATGTATGTTTTTACCTGGCATACCAATTCTTTGAACTGCAATGACGAGTGCCTTTTCTGAATTTTGCATAGAAACATTCAAGTCCCCTCATCGCGCCTGCAAACAGCCTCCTCCCGATTATCTGTTCTGCAGTCTGTGTTTAGCACCCCCATCCCAAGTAGGTTTGTGCTTAAAATTTCCCATAAATGTAGTTGTTGCTGGAAAAATCTTTTCCACTTTGCAAGGGGGAAAAATGGAGGAGAAAGGGAATCCTCTAGTCTGTGTCCCCCTATGACATGAAGCAAGTTCATGCAAAATCTGCAGACAATTATGTGACAATTTGTATGTTTTAATGTCCTAACATTGTGTCCATATCTCATAAGTCAGATACTGCTGAGAAGAAAGGTCACTATAGGTGCTAGGATCGCAGACGGCAGTAGGAAAGCTTACAGAACGAAGGAGAGGGTCAATATGGGATAATATATATATATATAGAAGTACATAGAGGGTTAATGCTTGATCTATTAGAAGCTGCAGCTAGACCGGAGCAGGTTCTCCCCCATCTCCAATCTCCCCCCCCCCCTTCCCTTTGGTTTTCTTCATCTAACTCTCAAGGCCAAAGATTAGAGAAGTTTGCTTTGGTTGGACGTGTGCATAATTGCTAGATGTGTGCTCCTTTTGTGGGAAATATTAGTGTTGTGGGATCTGTTGTACATCTCTAGTATTACAGACAGTTAAAGTTTGACTGATTCCAGGGAGAGGTGGTAGTGATTGAATGCATTTGTTTGCAAGATGAGGACAGTTGCATCCTTTGCGTTATCTCCTGGTGTGAACGGTGTGCATCCTAGTGCAATGTATCCACAATTTCCTGAACTCTGTAACGGCACAAACATTGTGTGTGTGGTGAATCATAGGCATTTGAATGAGAGAGACAGACTTGACCGCATGGATGGATGAGAGTTAATGACCCGTGTTCAGACGATGCAGATATTGACTGGGGATACAATTTCCCCTCCTCCCTCCTGCATATGCAGACTGTAAATTTTCAATGTGGATAGATGTTTGTAGAATATTCATGTTTCTGTTATTGGGCACTGATATCTTACAGGCCTTATCTGCATCCACCAAATTCCTACCGGATAGATCGGTACGGGTTGAGACCTCAGGTGCCAGTTCAGAAGAGTTTTGTAAACTAACTGCTCCAACAAACACCCCTCTTTTTTCCAGTCCAGAAAAAACGTTAAAGGGTCAGCCAGGCGCCTACCACATGTAGGCGCTGTGTGATGTAGGCACTGTGTGCTGATGAGGTGTCAGTCAGACACCTACGGCATGTCGGTGCTGTGTGCTGATAATTTGGAAGCCTGCCAACAAGCCACAATTTCACTGTTAATTTTTCTTGCAGAAATGACAAACTCCAGTCCTGCAAAATAAAGGTTGTTCTCCTGGGTCATTGTTTAGGCCAAGGAACTGGACATCTGACAGAGGAACAAAAGGCTGCTGTCCAGGCCATACCTGTACCTACATCTGTTGCCAAACTCCGCACCTTTCTGGGCCTTGTTTCATACTGCTGCCCATGAATCCACTCTGTTTCCTCTTATGCAACCACTCTATGACTGTCTTTCAATTATTCTTTTCTCTCTCGCCTCTGCAGCAGCTCTCTAGTCTTGGGTATTCCCAACTACTCTTTACCCTTTACTCTTTTCTGTACTGAACTTTCTAGCCATGTGACGGCAGTGTTGACACAAAAGCACGGAGGACAACCACGGCCACTTGGATACTACTCAATGAGGGTGGATCCAGTGGCTCGGGGAGCTCCCTCATGTGTTTGTGCGGTGGCAGCAGTACAGGCAATGGTTAACAAATCTTCGGAGTTGGTATTGAACTAACCCCCCCCCCCCCATGACACCCGGAGCATATACACGCAAGTGCAACCCAAGTACTTATTTCTGGCCCGTCAAATCCAGCTACAATGTGCTCTTGTCATTTTTCTACTACCTTGAACTCGGTTACCCTTCCAATTAAGTACCCTAGTTCAAAAGGGGGGGAGAGAAGATATAGGTGATCTAGGTATTGCAGGTCAGCTATTTTTAAAGCTATTTTTAAATTTTTAATTTTTTTCTTTTTCCTCTTTACAACAAGGTTATGATCTATTTGAAATAGAATACCAACCTGATTGTTTAGCGGTAATTTGTGAAAGGGGTTTCAGAAGTGCCAATTCAGCTGGCAGAAACTGAACCGCTTGAGGTAATGTTTAAAGGGTCACGATACCTCACTCGTTTCCTTATGCTGGAAGGTCCTGAAAGCATATTGAGAATTGCGTGATGGGACCCTTGGGAGGTTGTATCAAACTTCACCTGTCCGGTGAGGCTTGTATACACCCCGGGTCTGAAAGTCATCCGACCTTATGTCGGATGGCAGCAGACCAAGCGACACCTCTCCCTGTCCTCACTCTTACGTACGCAGAGGACCAAGCTCTTAGCCCCCTTGGTCCGTCAGTACCCCCTGGCACATGTCGAGGAAGATGCAGTTGCAGACACTGTCTCTTCTTTATGTTAACTTAAAGCCCTTAAGGAATGTGTCTTCCCAGCCAATACCCCTTTTGTTCCCCGTTAAAGGGAAAGAGTTTAAAGGGCCAGCCAGACTGTCAGCATTTGTTTGCATTTATTTTCAGAGGAAAGCAGTACTGTTGGACAGTGCTGCCATAAGGGGCACAGAATAGCCCAAAACCAGTTTACCAGATGCATGAAGCTGATATTAGACGCCTGGCCAATTCCCGAGGGCACCACCCTCTTGTAAAATGTTGATGATTTACTTTTTTTATGTACTCCTGACCCAAATAGTTATCTCAATGTATCACTAAGCCCTTTTGTGTTCCCTCCATCAAGAATAGAAAAGCTGTAAGTTTACTAATGGAAGCCATCATGTTGCCAGAACAGGTGGCCATAATAAATGTTAACTGAAAGCCCTTGTTAATAATGCAAATTCTGAGTTGTTTTTGTAGATGGTACCAGGGTAATTGACGACTCCACGCTGGATATGCAGTGGTCACACAACAAGATGTCCTAAAAAGCAGAAGCTCTTCCTCCGCATGTTTCAGGACAAGAAGCGGTACTGAAGGCCCTCACTGGGGCGTGTAGAGTGGTAGAAGGTAAGATGGCAACCTTTTACACTGACTCCCGGTATGCATTTGGCATAGCTCATGATTACGGCCCAACATGGAAGGCCAGACAGCTTGTTAAGAATGGTGCAGCGGTGACAAAGTGGAAAGCTCACACCAATTCCTACACCGGAGAAGCAAGAGGCAACGCCATCACAAACCACACAGTGAAGGCAGCGGCCCTGAAGCTGTGGAAGAAAAGAAGAAAAGAAGAATTTGACAATAACTTTAGACGTTGATATAAACCTTGGACTTTGACTACTTTGATATGAACTTGGACTTTGATACAAACTTGGACTTTGATATGCTAAAGACTTTACAGTTACAAGCCAGCAATGAAGAAAAAAGACAAATGGACTAAATATGGGAGCAGCAGAAATAGGGCGGTCAACAGAACTTGCCCACCACGGTCCCTGTGCCCCATGATGGCCCAGCGAATGCACGGAAAGACACACCTACCGGGGGTCTAGATGTCCGCCTTGAGGTCGTGTCCTCTGGCCTGCTCCGTCGCCTCCGGTGCCGTCCGACATGGCGTGCCCACAAAGGTCTTTCTGACTTTATTCCTGGTGATGTCGCCTCCTGTGGCTAGAAATGCGCTGACGCCAAAATCTGCGATCTGCACTGAGCCGTCTTCACCCAGGGGGATGTTTCCAGCCTTAACATCCCTGTGGATCTGGCCGTTCTTATGCAGGTACTCCAGGCCTTCTAGCACCTCCTTCAGCATGATGGCGATGCTTGCCTCATCCAGCACCCCGTTCAAAGCAGCAATGAGGTCAACGCTTGAGCAAGGACGGGTGGCTCCTGGGTTTTCTGTAGCTGCTGTATCATTTGTCCAATTTTGCATGATCTTTGCCGTAAGCAACAGGGCAGAAGTAAAATTTGCCACATAACACTTGCCTAGACCACTCCACCCATTTCAGGGATTGCAAATTGGCTACACTCAGCTCCCACTTGTTGGGAAGCATGAATATGTGCTTGTTGTTGATTTCTTTTCAGGTTGGAGACCTACTCTGTTACCAAAGTAAATAAGCAGGTAACCGTACAGAAGCTCATGAATGAGGTAATCTGCAGATATGGGGCACCGGAAGTGATTGAGTCAAACAAAGGTACACACTTCACAGGTGAAATAATGCAATACATCATGTCTGCTTTGGGTATATTCCAGGCTTTTCACACACCCTACCGTCCACGGAGTAGTGGGAAAGTAGATCCATGGGCAATGAAGGAAACGGGTAAATCTTGAACTGAGTGTCTTCCATTAGTTTTTTCTTTTTCTCCGGAGGATACATGCCACAGTAGCCAAGTTTGGGAAATGATTCACTTGTTAATTTTGTCATAGGTCTCTCCAATGAATTGTCAATAACGCATTCTGTGGTCTCTGCTTCTCTCTCAGGTCCTACAGACGAGCATCACAATCTGAAACCAGGTGGCAGGTTTGATCCACATGTGTATATATATAGATGCAATCAGAGTGCCAAAGGGGGGTGCCAGATGAGTTTAAAGCCAGGGATCAAGTTAAGGCCGGATTTGAGTCCCTGTTTGGAATAGTAACCATCAATAAGAATGTTTGTATATATATTACAACCAGCAGGGGTTCGTGAGCTATACAAGAGATGCACTTTAGGGGATTGCTGATCAGTTGGGCCCCACGGCCACCATGGCTTTCCGGAACCGAGTGGCTCTGGATATGATGCTAGCCGAGAAAGGTGGTGTTTGTAAAATGATTGGTGAAACTTGCTGTACGTATATTCCAGATAACACAGGGCCCTCAGGTAAGGTGACTATCGCAATAAAGAAATTGGCCACATTGTCAGAAGAGCTGAAGCGTAATTCTGGGATAACTAACCCCTGGGATGAGTGGTTTGTATGGACCGGACAATGGAAACAATTCTTGATGCAGATAGGAATAGGGATTCTGGTTACTCTTATCATACTCCTGCTACTTTCTGTCTGTTTTGTGCCCTGCATAAAATGCTCCTGTGCCAAGCTTACAGATCAGATGGTGCCTGTTGCTCCCGTGTATGTTGATGCGGAAACCCCAGGCGATGGCTATATGCCTATAATACAACAGAGCGATTTGTCCCCTTATGAATCTGTCTCAGCAGAAACAGGGGTGACCACTCTAGTCTCCCAGCCATTAGAATAGAGTAGCATGTGTGTTGTAGATCCCTTCTGTGTCTATTAGGTCTTCGCGTTTAGTTAGCTAGGATTAGTTGTCGGGGAAGGGATAGCCCTTGGACAGCTGACCAACAATGATAGGTAGGGCATAGATAATAAACTAAAGATAGGGAAAGCAAACCTTACCCCGCCCAGTAGAAGTTATAAGGTATTGTTTATTTTGAGACAGTTTCTAGGGGGATTTGAGAAGGTACAGGTCCATAAAATGGAAGAATCTATCTCAAAATGGCCGCTAGATTCAAAATGGAGCATTATAAGATGTAAATAAGCTTGTGTGTAGTGAAACAATAAATTTGCAAAAATAACTTTACAGCAGGGTATTCGGTGCATTGTCTAATGATTTGTTTGTTTTTTCTTTCCTTTCTATTCATCCGAGAACATTTGCCTGGTACAGCCGCTATCAGAAAAACCTCCCCCATGTCCTGAGCTTTGAAAAGAGCAAATCGTGCTGATAAGACGCTGCGATCATCCAAACTCACAAGAGAGAATAATCATTTGAAGGACATTTCACATATTTATTCTCACTGCGCTGATTGTTCAACAAAGCACAATTCTTGATGTTTTTTCTAACCCAATAAGATTAACCTCGTGACTAATGACGTATTCCTTTCCTGTATTAAGAACTATACTCAGTCAATAAAGATTCAGTGTGTACGCGCCTTAAGCAGGGTGGGCTGAATACCTGCCGTGGCTCATCTCTACATATCTGTGAGAGCTAATTACTATAAATCATATAGTTTTTGGCCTCTCTGATGCATCCAGGTATGAACTAATTTGGAACCCAAGGCTTGAAAGGTTAATGTGACCGGTCATGTGTAACGGTCCTTAACAAGGGAACATCAGAAGGAAAGAGAAGACGCCGGTTTCAAACCATATCTTGGAAGAACGTGAAGGGAACTCCAATTGTCTGAAATTCCAAAGTATAGAGTTGGTGAGGAGAGATTCGAGAGGGGGTGATGTTGATTCCCTCCTTTTACAGAAAGAAGCAGGGTGGATTTTTCGACTAGATACAGTTCAACCAAGAGGTTTGAACGAACAACTAATATTTAACTGTTTTCTTTAATGATAAAAGCTGATCTAATTACATATAGTTCCCTTGGGATCTATACAAATCTCTAGCCATTTTAGGAAGATATAAATGAGATAAAAAGAAAAAAACCTCAGCGCTCGCACCGTAGAATAGGTGGAAATAGAATATACTGAAGGGACTAAAGTTATATCACTTATTTCAGGGAGGCGCCTTTAGGGTAGGCGCCTCCTAATCCAAATAGGTGTATCAAATATGGTACCGATCAGCAATGATGAACAGGTTCCACGATTTTAATAAAACAAGATAAAATATAATACACAACGCGTTTCGGCCGCACGGCCTTTTTCAAGTGTACATTATATGAATAAAACTAGACATTTATAGTAATAAAAGTACCTTGTAATCCTGTGACAAATGAAGGTAATCAGGCTGCCAAATCCAGACCGGCATCTGTTGTGTCAGCATCAATGCATGTTGTAAAGGGAAGTGAATGGGAAGGGGAGGGGGAGGAAGGAAAGGGGAGGGGGGGGGGGGGGGTCACTGCTGGTATATAGCAGTGAGTGATTACCAAACTGTTACGATTGTGTCGGCATCTGATGGTATAACAACACATTGCAGGGAGGGGAAAAGGCAAAGGAAAAAACACTGCTAACGTGTTGATGTTACATGGTTAGCAGGACAGATGCTTCTACACTGATGTCTGCTTTGTCAGTATAGATTAGTATAATCATGCATTACAGGGGCAAGGGGGGAAAGGGGAGGGGAGAAGAGAAAGACACTGATGGTGCTGCGTGAATTGACACATTCTATAGATGCATAGCGTGCTCAAATGCATCTTATAGCTTAGCTGTAGGTATTTTGAATGTTACGGCTATCTGGGCTAAAGTCACGTGTGTATATGCGTCTGACGTCATGACGCTGTGTCTTGTGCGTAGAATGCATAAGAAATAAAGTTATGACATTCAAACGCAGAGTCACATGTGCATATGTGTCTGACGTCATGACGCTGTATCTCATGAGCAGAATGCATAAACAATAAAGTTATGACATTCAAACCACAGCTAAGATAAGGGGAAACCGAGGTATACACATTGCAACATGTAGCATATAGTGCATGTTGGGTGCCGTGGTGTCATTTAAAGGGACAGGCACATAAATGAACAATTAAAAGGACAGTCACATAATATAAATATATGTATAACCATAAATTGTATAACCAATATACAAGGGATTAAATGAATAAGTATACATGGTAGATATTCAAATTAATAAATATGCATAATCTGAACAATAAACTATGAATGGTCTTTAAGAGAATCATATATTAATAATTATGTTATGCACATATAGTAAAGCGATTTATACAAAATAAAACATATATATATATAAACAAATACATATACACATATATATATGCACATACATACATATACATACATATATATGCACACACGTGCACATGCAATGGTAGGTCACAAATGACAAACAATGAATGCAAATTATGACCAATAAATATAATTATGCATGATTAATATAAAAAAAAAAAAAAAAAAAAAAACTCAATTTTTTATCCATATACATATATATTTTGATACTGCTAAAATTTCTCTAAAGTCTCGTTTAGGCCGTGTGGAATCAAGGTATTAAAGTGGAAGATGTAAAACATCTCCTTGGTTCTTAATTTGGAGAATTCGCCGTTGGGAATTTGTTCAACAGGGGTGATCTTAAGGTGAGTGGGATCTGATGCGTGATGTAGAAAAAAATGTTTTGAGACACTATGTTTAAGGAAGTTGTTTCTTATATTTGATCTGTGCTGGTTTAGACGACTACGTAATGTGTTAACTGTACGTCCAATATACTTCAATTTGCATGGACATTCTATCAAGTAGATAACATAACTGGTTGAACAGTTCATGAATTGATTGATTTCCCATTTCAAATCAATCAATTCCCAACGGCGAATTCTCCAAATTAAGAACCAAGGAGATGTTTTACATCTTCCACTTTAATACCTTGATTCCACACGGCCTAAACGAGACTTTAGAGAAATTTTAGCAGTATCAAAATATATATGTATATGGATAAAAAATTGATTTTTTTTTTTTTTTTTTTTAATATTAATCATGCATAATTATATTTATTGGTCATAATTTGCATTCATTGTTTGTCATTTGTGACCTACCATTGCATGTGCACGTGTGTGCATATATATGTATGTATATGTATGTATGTGCATATATATATGTGTATATGTATTTGTTTATATATATATATATGTTTTATTTTGTATAAATCGCTTTACTATATGTGCATAACATAATTATTAATATATGATTCTCTTAAAGACCATTCATAGTTTATTGTTCAGATTATGCATATTTATTAATTTGAATATCTACCATGTATACTTATTCATTTAATCCCTTGTATATTGGTTATACAATTTATGGTTATACATATATTTATATTATGTGACTGTCCTTTTAATTGTTCATTTATGTGCCTGTCCCTTTAAATGACACCACGGCACCCAACATGCACTATATGCTACATGTTGCAATGTGTATACCTCGGTTTCCCCTTATCTTAGCTGTGGTTTGAATGTCATAACTTTATTGTTTATGCATTCTGCTCATGAGATACAGCGTCATGACGTCAGACACATATGCACATGTGACTCTGCGTTTGAATGTCATAACTTTATTTCTTATGCATTCTACGCACAAGACACAGCGTCATGACGTCAGACGCATATACACACGTGACTTTAGCCCAGATAGCCGTAACATTCAAAATACCTACAGCTAAGCTATAAGATGCATTTGAGCACGCTATGCATCTATAGAATGTGTCAATTCACGCAGCACCATCAGTGTCTTTCTCTTCTCCCCTCCCCTTTCCCCCCTTGCCCCTGTAATGCATGATTATACTAATCTATACTGACAAAGCAGACATCAGTGTAGAAGCATCTGTCCTGCTAACCATGTAACATCAACACGTTAGCAGTGTTTTTTCCTTTGCCTTTTCCCCTCCCTGCAATGTGTTGTTATACCATCAGATGCCGACACAATCGTAACAGTTTGGTAATCACTCACTGCTATATACCAGCAGTGACCCCCCCCCCCTCCCCTTTCCTTCCTCCCCCTCCCCTTCCCATTCACTTCCCTTTACAACATGCATTGATGCTGACACAACAGATGCCGGTCTGGATTTGGCAGCCTGATTACCTTCATTTGTCACAGGATTACAAGGTACTTTTATTACTATAAATGTCTAGTTTTATTCATATAATGTACACTTGAAAAAGGCCGTGCGGCCGAAACGCGTTGTGTATTATATTTTATCTTGTTTTATTAAAATCGTGGAACCTGTTCATCATTGCTGATCGGTACCATATTTGATACACCTATTTGGATTAGGAGGCGCCTACCCTAAAGGCGCCTCCCTGAAGTAAGTGATATAACTTTAGTCCCTTCAGTATATTCTATTTCCACCTATTCTACGGTGCGAGCGCTGAGGTTTTTTTCTTTTTATCTCATTTATATCTTCCTCCTTCATGCCATGATCGGAGTTTCCCTCTAGCTGCTCTCTCTTATGAGATTGTTTACAGCACCTAGGAATATTCGTCTTCACCTGGCAATCAAGACCACTCACCTACTACACTTTTCAGTATCCTTCTAGTGAGCGCCACATCCTTACTCATCACCTAGCCATTTTAGGAGATAGAATTATTTTGTTGGGGTTTCTATTATAATACAGGTTTTTCATAATAACCATCAACTAATTGATTCATTGTAAGTCCTAATAAGTATGCAGATCCGTTTTGGTACCTTTTGGATCTATATATAATTTAATATCAATCAGTGCACAATATATTACGATTCCATGTTTATCTTGAATAAGCACTTGGCTGCATATAGAATTCTATGCTTATATCATATGAAAGTGCAAAATTATTCACAACGATCAGTGAGTTTCATCAAACAGACCCATTATAGTTTATAATAGGCACCTAGTCATATACAGGACTATACATCTATATTTTATGAACGGTGCTTACTATTAAACTGGTTCATTGCAGTTTTTATAAGCATATAGAGTCATACCTCGATATCATTTTAAAGTTGATGAGCAATGTCCTATGTTTAATTATATTCAGTATCAATGCCCCATTTTACACTAACATACCACATGGGATATTACAATTGCTATCTATGCACTATGCCCACGAAATTTCTGTTTTTCTGTTTTCTAACATTCCGTATTTTTGGAAGGCCCATTTCAAAGATGGCCGCTGTTAACTAAGTGCCCTCTTAATGTTGGTCAACAGGTCGCTGAGCGCCATGAAGTCATTGCGCACTGTTTGCCTCCAAACGTATCTGGGCCGTCATGTGACCTTACCTCATCACGCACGCGCTTCTTACTGGGCGCATGGGATGACGTCATCGCATCCTGTTACGTACCGCGTCATCTAGCGGTCGCACGGGATGACGTCATCACGTCCTGTTACGCACCACGTCATCTTAATGCGCGGAAGTCCGCATAAGTAAGTGAGTCTCTGAATAAGAATTAAAACTTACAGCTTTGCCCATAATAGAGATCGGGTGTCACTATAGACATCTCAATTAGGTCACAATCTATCTCGGACGGCCAACTATAAGTTCGGCACAGTAGTCGGATCGGAAGGACTAACCATGTGGCTAACTCAGTTTTGTGAATCTGTTGATTGGATCAGCCCTCAAAAACACCACCCATGGGAGGAGTTATCTCCCCTATTTAATACAGGACAGATCACTGAAGCACATACAGCCCCGACCTACCATCAAGGCCAGAGGCTCTGCCTCTCTTATTAGCGCTTCTATCAGTTTTCTCTGTTCTAAAGCTTAAAGCTAGGTTAATCCCATATACCCATATATCGCTTCTCAGCTATTTGAAAATTACCAATACCAACTGACACAGATATATCACTAATCCAGGAGCTCGTCGTCTCCATTAGGGAAAGATCTATTGCAAACTCCATAGATCCTTGATTTTTGTGTTATCGTCGGAGTTTCCTAGCGTCATTTTAATTACTGGGTTATCAATCATATGTTCAACACTATTCCTATACAATAGTGTTGTAATATAGACCCGAACAACGTTATACAGACCAGTAATTGCTCCAATAAATAGAACACTGGACATTGGTTCCAGCCGAAGTGCTGCATTGGGCACTTGCAGTTCAGGCCTGTATACATAAATTGAACAGAGGAACAAGTCATCTCTGATCTCATAATATGGACACCCATCCTCATCGTTATTGATCTTTTTGGGCAAATCTGGGTGTTCCATTAATAGATGAAAGTACACTCCTTATTGGGATGTTTGTAACATTTAGCTCAAACAGGTTCCTGATGAACCGCTGACATAATGCGGGGAAACGCGTCGAACTGAGTTATACAAAGAGCCTAGTATTGTTGTGGAACATCTAAAAAGGTGATCAAACACCTAAAACACACAAGTAGCTTATTTTTGCTAGTCAATGTAGTTAAAGAGCCTACCGCTGTGAAATATCTAAAAAGTCCTCAAACATCTAAATTATACTCGAGTAGTTTTTATTGCTAGTCAGTGTATAAAAGTCTTATTAGAAGTTTCCCTCTTTTTGAGGGGAAGTGAACACACAATTAGCCCATTTTTGTATGAAGAAAGAAGACACAAAGAGCCCAGTGTCATGAACGCAGTTACATTTACAGACTTCTCCAGAGCAGCACCGGTCCTCTGGAACGCACTACCAAAGGCTACCCGAGCAATCCAGGACTCGCAGAACTTCAGGCGTGCTCTAAAAACGCACCTCTTCAGGGAGGCATACCGCATTCCCTAAACAAACCTCTCTGTACTCCGCCTGATAACATGCTCCCTGACCTACTGACTGCAATCCCTGCTAGCCATCATAAACCGCTCCTGCAGTCACACCGTTTCTGCCGTCACACGGCTAAATGTCTGACCATTGTCTATGTGTATAGCATCGCTCACTCTCCACCTCGCCATACTGTGCACATCTCCAGCCCCTTTACCCTCTGTATCACCCCATTACTTGGAGTATGTAAGCTCGTTGGAGCAGGACCCTCACCCCTATTGTTTCCATCAACTGATTACTATATGTAACCGTGGTTCTGTAATGTTTGTATTTTGTCTTTCTGTATTCCCCCTGTCTATGTAAGCGCTGCGGAATATGTTGGCGCTATACAAATAAAGATTATTATT
This sequence comes from Eleutherodactylus coqui, assembly GCA_035609135.1. NCBI lineage: Eukaryota > Metazoa > Chordata > Amphibia > Anura > Eleutherodactylidae > Eleutherodactylus > Eleutherodactylus coqui. The sequence continues at coordinate 103,027,096 of CM069417.1, read as the reverse complement.
ATTATTATTTCCATAAAGAAAGAGGCTCATTCTTTGAATGATAAATCAGTATGATATGAAATAGAACTGGGAGAAATTAATATGAGACAAAGCCAGTTTGATACGAGAGGGTATAATCAGACTATCGGAGATCTGCTCTATGAAGGTTGGTGTTGCACTAGCTATATGTGGAGTAGTCCAAAGCCTTATCTTTGATCTGTCTGTTTGGAGCAATATTTACATATATCAGTGCAAGCCACAGTATTTGTTCTATATGTAGTAAGTGTGTGTTTGTCAGTTTTTTTCCACTTTCTGTGCCCACGAGATATAGATTTTTTAGCTTGATACCTAAGAAAATTTATGATATTTTAAAATTGTCTAAACTGTGAAGGGGTTTCATGTGATAAACAAAAAAAAGAACACAAAGCCAAAGACATAACAGCACCCCCTCGTATATGTATATATATAATTACTCCATGCTCTTCCAATATATTTCACCCTGAAAGATGAAAAAAGAATAAATAGTTTGATATGTAAATATATCTACAAGGGAGGTCGAAATCGGGTACCCTTTAACGTTTTAGGACAACCGAAACCCAACGGTGGGATAAACCTTCCCAATCTGCGGATATACAACATAGCAGAGCTAATGGGAATAAGAACCGGTTGGACGCTACAAACATCTGTATTTGTAGATACGCATATTGAACAAAAACTAATTCCATAGATCAGTCTCACCAATTTCTTACATCCTTCATACCCAATGATCCCGGAGGAATGCAGGGACAATTCTTACTAATATCAACGTGGAAGGCATGGCAAAAACTGCGAAAAACAACTACCTTAAACCCCAATTTCTCAATGTAACAAACATTGCTGAAAAAGCCAAACTTTCAACGCAACACGCCCCTCAGGGAATGCCATCAATAGCAGACGGGAGGAATAATTAATATTAAATGTCTGCTAAATGAAAACACCCATGAGATGCTATCTCTCCCAGATCTGCAAAACAAATACCGCAAGCCCTCATAACGTTTTTTCCCTATCCACAAGCAAAAAGTTACATAGACAGAATCCTTGTCAACATGCCGCCACATGAATGGTCAAAACGAAACCACATATGCATGACACACCCCTCTAAAATGCAAGGTCATACAACCAGAGCCTACCAACATCTACATACTCCAATAGACTATGCCATGTCCCAAACAGCACTCGTGAAATGGACTACGGATATTCCCGAATTAACTATCCCACGCCTATTGTAGGCCTTGAAGTACAGTTGGTGCTGCCTCACCTCAAGTCGCTACATTGAAATGACTCTACAACTCTTACATAGGGCGTATATCACTCCTCAAAGAGGATTCCAAATGGGAATATACCCAGATGATAGCTTTCCCCGATGTCGGGAGCTGGGGTCAGGTCTTCTCCATTGTCTGTCGGGCTGCCCTATGATTCAGAATTTCAGGAACAGGATACACAGGATCATCACCATGCATCTGACCTCGACTAGCCCCCTCAACCCTGTCTGGGCAGTCTTTGGTTACATAGACCAAGATGAACAAAGATGTACACCAGCATTAAGTGAGTCTGCAATGCTGGTAGAGAGAGCTGTCAAAGGAGTGAGGAGACAGCTTGGGGAGCCATGGAAGACGTGTCCTGGAGAATCTGTGACTATTAGAGAGGGACAAGAAAGGAGGCAGCTGGTATTTGAGAAGTGCAGATCCATAACGTGCCAGAACTGATTTCACTGAGAGAACAAAGCTGCAGGGACTACAGCTAGAGAGACTGCTACAAAGGATTCACATTGTCTTGCAGCTCTGCAAATTAGAATACCCCCAACAGACATCCAAAAATGTATCCCCCTACATCACGGTATAAAACACATTGGAGATACGTAAGTGAGGTAGGCCCTTAGGAAAAGTTCAGACGTGCGCACACAGGTAGTGACTTAAAAGCAGGCCTGGCAGTTAAAATAGGCGAGCTTGAGCCGAAACCAAAGCAACACATATTCATCCGCCAGTTGCAGACAAGTTATTGAACACTTGCGTTACTTTCAGACTGTGTCTGTTTATTTGTTAAAATAAAAAATGTATATTTTTGTAAGCCTGGTGTCTGCATCGTACCCCGATTCTTGTGTTGCCTTCCAATACCGCAACACTCTAATCACTGGATAGAAGGAATTCACCTGTGGTCACTCAGCACATATGGGAGAAGGATGTATGGCAGGAATGAACACTCCAGTTCTATGATCACCATGCACATATAGAAGAAGGGTGGGCAGCCAGAATAAACACTCCTACCACAATGTGAGTAGGTACATGTAGAAGAATGGGCAGCAGGGACGAGTAGATTGTTAGCTTTTTGAGGACAGGAATAATTGGAAGTACTGTATAATATACATAGAATCATAGAATGGTAGAGTTGGAAGGGACCTCCATGGTCATCTGGTTCAACCCCCTGCTTATCGCAGGATCACTAAAGCATCCCAGACAGATATTTGTCCAACCTTTGTTTGAACACTTCCATTGAAGGAGAACTCGGCACCTCCTATGGTAACCTGTTCCACTCATTAATCACCCTCACTGTCTAATATCTAATCTGTGCCTCCTCCCTTTCAGTTTCATCCCATTGCTTCTAGTCTTTCCTTGTGCAGATGAGAATAGGGCTGATCCCTCTGCACTATGACAGCCCTTCAGATATTTGTAGACCGCTATAAAGTCGCCTCTTAGCCTTCTTTTTTGCAAGTTAAACATTCCCAGATCCTTTAACTGTTCTTCATAGGACATGATTTGCAGACCGCTCACCTTCTTGGTAACTCTTCTCTGAACTTGGTCCAGTTTGTCTGTCTTTTTTAAAGTGGGGTGCCCAGAACAGGACACAGTATTCCAGATGAGGTCTGACTAAGAAAGAGTAGTGGGGGATAATTACCTCATGTGATCTAGACTCTATGCTTCTCTTAATGCATCCCAGAATTGTGTTTGCCTATTTGGCTGCTGCATCACATTGTTGACTCATGTTCAATCTATGATCTATTAGTATACCCAAGTCTTTTTCACATGTGCTGCTACTTAGCCCCATTCCTCCCATTCTGTATGTGTTTTTTTCATTTTTCTTGCCAAGATGTAGGACTTTGAATTTCTCCTTGCTAAATACGATTCTGTTAGTTGCCACCCACTGTGCAAGCTTCTCTAGATCTTTTTGAATACTCTCTCTCACTCTTCCCCAGTGTTAGCTATCCCTCCTAGCTTCGTGTCATCAGCAAATTTGATCAGTTTTCCCTTAATTCCCTCCTCCAGATCATTTATAAAAATGTTGAACAACACTGGGCCTAGGACAAGACCTTGTGGTACCCCACTTGATATATTTTTCCACTTGGATGTGCAGCCCTTTATGACCACTCTTTGAGTATGATCACTCAGCCAGTTGTGAATGCACTTAACAGTTGCCTTGTCAATCCCATATTTGGTAATTTTTTTCAATAAGTATAGTATGAGATACTTTGTCAAATGCTTTACTGAGGTCAAAATAAATTATATCCACCGCATTTCCCTGATCAACCCAGTCAGTCATACTGTCATAGAAGGAAATTAGATTTGTCTGGCATGACTTGTTTGTTACAAACCTATGCTGGCTCTAGTTAATTACTCATTTTCATCCAAGTACATTCTGTTAAATAATTTGTTCAAAGATCTTTCCCGGTATAGAAGTCAGGCTCACAGGCCTACAGTTTCCTGGTTCCACTTTCTTCCCTTTTTTGAAGATAGGGACACCATTTACCCTTTTCCAATCTTCTGGGACTTCTCCTGTTCTCCAGGAATTTTCAAAGATTATGACAAGCGGTTCAGCAATTACCTCTGTTGCTTCCTTTAGTATCCTAGGATGTAATTAATCTGGACCTTGAGACTTGAATTCATTTAAGTTAGGTAAGTATTCCCTCACCATTTCTCTGCTTATAGATAGCCTGCATATATAAATACAAAATAGGAATTTAAAAGTTTGGCTTTCTCAACATCAATCTTAAGCAATTCACCATTTTCATCTTGTAAGTATCCAATAGCATCTTTGACTTTTCTTTTGCTTTTGACAGACCCCGAAATCCTTTTTTATTGCTTTAGCTTTAGCTTTTCTGACACTTGCCCTACAATTTCTGCAGCCCGCATTATATTCTTGTTTAGATATTCCCCCTGCTTTCCATTTGATAAACATATTTTTCTTCCTTTTTAACATGTGTGTAAGTTCTGTGTTCATCCATCTGGGTCTCCTTAAATGCTTTCCACTCTTCCTTCTTTTAGGGATTGTTAACAATTGTGCTTTGAGAATCTCATTTCGCAATATTTCCCAACCTTCTTGGACATTTCTGTCCTTAAGAATATCCAGCCATTGGATTCTTCCGATCCTCTTTCTGAGTTCATTGTAATCTGCCTTCTGAAATCCAACCTTGAGGTCTGAGTTTTCTCAGGTCTTCCTCCCTTTTTTATCCAAAATTCAAGGATGTCATGATCACTGCCTCCTAAGGTCCCAGCCACCCTTACTTCCTCAACCATTCCTTCCCTGTTGGTAAGAATTAGGTCCAAGATAACAGATCCCCTTGTTTTCTCTTTGACCTTTTGGAAGATAAAGTTGTCAGCAAAAGCGGATAAGAATTTGTTGAGTCCATTCCGGATTACAGTTATATATAAACCATGGAAGAAAATAGACAACCAGTATTTAGCTGTCAGTGAATGAAAACATTTTAAGCTGACCTGATCCTGTCACATCTGCGGGTTTGTTACAATGTATGACTATAGACCATCATATTCCAGGTAGAAACAGCAGCAGAATAAGTCTTGGACTGTTATCTGCAGTGATACTGTGTATTGTAGCAAATCTCATGGACGCAGTAGAGTAACTGAATACAGAGTGTGCAGGTCTACCCTATTTATTATGACTTACCTCGCAGGTCTTCGCTCTCCGCCACTCTCCGCATGATATCCCCGGCAGTAGGCATGGTGCTGACATATCCCACTGTGAAGTTTGTTGACTTAAATTCATTAACTCGCCCAAGAGCCTTGTAGGGGGAGAGCTGATTGTGCGGTGACATCATTACAGAGAGTGCCACTAAGAACATCAGCAGCACATAGGCCAAGTTCTGGAGGCATTCCTGAAGGGTAAACACAGAGCTTAACAAAGTCTATGATCCACTGCTAACAGTAAATGACAGCGCTCATGTGAAGAAAGGTGAACTCCAAGGACTGACATATCTGGCATGTGGTGTATGTAGAATATAGATTTGAGTACCTGAAGCTGCACTATTGTGAGATTCTGATGATATCATGTCCCTTCCTGTGATGAGGACACAATCCTCACCTGTATAGATGTGAGTTGGGAAGGGCATCCTTTCTCCTTAGGGAGAGCACTTAGAAGATATGGGGATTCTTACAAGGCCATGCATGATCCTCTGGGAAATATGGAAATGGCAAGATGAAACAATACCTTCACAGTGCCACCTTCCAATAGGTGGCAGTGTGGAGGCATTGTTCCATTGTAGGATAGTTATTAGAGATGAGCGAACGTACTCGTTTAGGGCGATTTCGCAATCGAGCACGTTTTTTTTTGAGTAACTGACTACTCGGGCGAAAAGATTCGGGGGGCGCCAGGGTGCGGCATGGTGGAGCGGGGGGTAGCAGTGGGAAACAGGGGGAGCTCTCTCTCTCTCCCCCCCCCCCCCACTCCCCTCTGCAACCGCACGCTCACCCCCGGCGCCCTCCGAATCTTTTCGCCCGAGTAGTCAATTACTCGGAAAAAAGCAGTGCTCGAGTGCGAAATCGCCCTAAACGAGTACGTTCGCTCATCTCTAAGGGCTCCCACCCAGTAGCGTTTTTTTTCTCCACTGCGCTGCGAGAGTGAGTGAAAACTCTCGCAGAGCAGTGCGAGAAAATCGCTGCGATATCGCTGCGACAGTCTTTCCAATGGGGCCAGCGGCAGCCGCGCTAGCCCCATTGAAGAGATATGGAGAATGCAGCGGACTTCTGCCACAGCTGTGACAGCTGTCACAGCTGTGGCAGGAGTTTCGTTCATCCCCGTGGGGACCGCGGGGAAGAAGGAACCCTCTGTCACAGCTGTGACAGCTGTGACAGCTGTGGCAGAAGTCAGCGGCATGCTATCCCATTGCTTTCATGAATAGCTAAGATACTGCTATTCATGAATGAATAGCTAAGAGCTATCTGCCATTGGCTGAGCGCTCAGCCAATAGCTAAGCACTAGCAGCTATTGGCTGAGCCCTCAGCCAATCCGCACAGCCCTTTCAGGAGGCGGTGATTTTTAAATCCCCGTCTGCTGAAAGAGCTCAGTAGCAGTGCCAGCTGTGACAGCTGTGGCAGAAGTCCGCGGCATTCTCCATATCTTTTCAATGGGGCTAGCACTGCTGCCACTGGCCCCATTGAAAAGACTGGCGATGTCGCAGCGATATCCCTGCGATTTTGGGATATCTGCCTGCGTTTTTCTCGCACTGCGATGCGAGACTTTAACTTTAGAATCGCATCGCAGTGGAGAAAAAAACGCCAGTGGGTGGGAGCCCTAATAGTTATGTATATGTGTGTGGACTTTGCTGTGAGTGGTGAAAGCACAATTAAGGACAAAGCTTTGTGAGATTGATTTCCTGTGACATGCAAAGAAATGAATCTATGGGTTGAGGGATTTGTTCATTAACCCCTTAAGGACCAAGCGCTGTAAACCTACTTTAATCTTGGCCGATAGCAAAAATAAGTTGCGGGACTAAAGCCTCTGCTCCTCCAATCAAGCAGAAGTAGGTTGGTTTATAAGCTGTTAGTCACCTTCTCCTTTCCGGGGTACATAGTGCTTCATTAGCAATGTGCACTTAGAAGTGGAAAAGTTTCTTCCACTAAGCGACCCCCTGATCACGTGACCACCAAGATACCCTGTTACAGCTGATCTGCAGACCCTGATCAGCTCTGCCAGAAACTATTGTCACTATAAGGGCTCCTGCACACTTGCGTTTTTCTTGCGCGCTTTTTTTCACGAAATATCGCTGCGTTTTTTTCACGCCATTGTCAATGGGACTTTCTAATGTTAAAAACGTATTGCACAAAAATTGCAAAGCCCCAGCTTGCGATGCGTTTTTAACTTTAGAAAGTCCCATTGAGAATTGCATGAAAAAAACGCAGCAATATCGCATGGAAAAAACACGCAAGACAAACGCAAGTGTGGAGGAGCCCTTATGGGATATTTTCCCCTGTAACTGGGACCCCTATGGATGAGGCTCCTATGGATGCACCAGCTAGAGTGGAAAAGTATGTATTTAAAAACAAAAAGGCCATGTGAATGACCCCCAGAGGTCTTATATGATATCATGGGGGCTATAGATGGTGGAAAAAAATTGTTACATAAATAGGTATAAAAAAAAATTACAGAATAACATAAAATATATGCTTAAAAAAAGAAAATAACCTAAAGCCGACGCCAACCAAAACCGTCGCCTTATGCGCCCTGTAATCCGAACCCATACATATCATATATCAAAATGTCCGAAACAAAGTGATGAACCCGTTTCCATACTTTATTGTAGCGTAAATATACTAATAAAAAAAAGAACTATAAATGTTAAATGAAAAAGTTATTAAACAGAAAAAAAACACAGCAAAAATAATTTTGGTAGCTGAACGAAAAAAATAGGACCGTAAAACCACCACATGGGTAAAATCCCTAAAAAGGGTCCGGTCCTTTAGGTACAAAACAGCCTGGTCCTTAAGGGGTTAAGAGGTGACAGAAGCAGTGACTGCAGCTACTCACCAGGACACTGTGCCATTTTCTTCTCCACTTAAGTAGCAGGTTCTTCCACAGGAGAGCGATAGTTTGCTGCCACAGACTGGTCTTCCTCATTGACCCTCCCGCCATCTATAACAGAAGACGAGACATTGAAGATAAAGAATGAAGGAATGCAAGATGGAGCAAACAGCGGCAGCAAATGGTTCCAGTAGAGCAAAAAACAACTAAAAGAGCATAGAGCCCCACTAGTGAACCAGCCTTCCACTATCAGAATATTAACTCTTTAAATGGGTTTTCCAGTTAAATACTATTGATGACCTATCCTCAGGTCAATAGTTGATCGGCTGGGGTCTGTCGCTCGGGACCCCGATCGATCAACTGAATATTTGGAATATTTGGAAGTCTCCGTCCGACCTCTGTGTAATGGCCAACGCATGTTACTGCAAGCATAGCTCACGTTGATTTCAATGAGAGCCATACCTGCAATTACAAGTACCGGCCACTACATGGGCGGTCAGCGTGAAGGCTTCTGCGTCGACCTCTGTGTTATTGTGGTGCTGATAGCTTGCGATAGCTCAGCTGATTGGCCAGGGTCCTGAGCGGGTGACCCCAGCTGATCAACTATTGATGACCTATCCTGAGGGTAGGTTATCAGTAGTATTTACCTAGAAAACCCCTTTAAGGACCAGGGTGTTTCAATCCAAAGTGACCAGACACTTTTTACGGATCTTACCCATGTCGTGGTTTTATGGTCCTATTTTTTTTCTTTAGCTACCAAAATTAGTTTTGCTGCGTTTTTTTCCGTGATATTTTTTAATATATATTTTTGGCAACTTTCCCCCCCCCATATTTTAGTTTTATTAGGGGTAGAAAGCTAAAATATATATTTTTTAACTTATTGTTTATTTTTAAAATTAGTATATTTACTCTAAAATAAAGTACAGGAATGAGTTTCTCATTCTGTTTCAGACAGTCTGATACATAACTTGTATAAATTATAGTAGCAGTGTTTCTGGTGGTGCAATGTGCCACACAGCTCTGCTACATGGTACATCGCACACACACACAGCTCTGCTACATGGTACAAGCATTATGATCCCCACACATCACACACACAGCAGCTTGATTACCAAACAAGACAAACACAGCTTGCCTCCTCCCACAGCAGAGACATCACCACAGGTCCTTCAGCCCACCGAATCTCTGTGACGGAGGAAGGTCAGTGTGTTCTGTCAGAACCGCTGAGTTGTGTCTGACATAATAGCAGTTTAGTTGTATATCATTTTTTTTGTCCCCCCCCTTTTCAAGAGCTGTAACTGTGTTGTTCTTCTGTCAGTCAGACTCTGTGTTTTATATATGTTGCAGGACCTTTAACCCCTTAATGACACGGCCTATTTTGGCGTTGAGGACCAAGCGATTTTTTGGTATTTTTCCATCTCCATTTTTCAAAAGCCATAACTTTTTTATTTTTCCGTGGACGCGGCCGTATAAGGGCTTGTTTTTTGCGTGGCGATCTGTAGTTTTTATCGGTGCCACTTTTGGGTATATAGACAATATCGTAAAATTTTTTTTTTTTTTTTTTAATGATAACAGGGAGAGAAAACGCATCAATTCTGCCATAGATTTTTTTTTTTTTTTTACAGCGTTAATCATGCAGCATAAATGACACACTAAATTTTTTCTGCGGGTCGGTACGGCTACAACAATACCAAAATTGTTATATTTTTTTTAGGTTTTTACACTTTTTTGCAATAAAACCCCCTTTTTTTGGAAATCTTTTTTTTTTCTCTATAGCTGCATTCAAAGTCCTGTAACTTTTTTATTTTTCTATGTACGGAGCTCTTTAAGGGCTTTTTTTTTTGCGAGACGAGCTGTAGTTTTTATTGGTACCATTTTGGGAAATGTACGGCTTTTTTGATCACTTTTATTGCATTTTTTGTGAGGCAAAATGCTAAAAATTAGCATTTTGCCTCTGTTTTTTAGCGTTTTTTTTACGCTTTTTGTCGTACAAAATAAAAAGCGTGTTCAACTTTTTGTACACGTCGTTACGGACGCGTCAATATCCAATATGTGGGGTTTTAGTTTTTTTTTCCCTTTTTTTATGCTAATATTAGAAAAAGCATAAAAAAGGGGTTTTTTACATTTTTTTTTTACATTTTTCTTTTTTTTACACTTTTTTCTTTTCTTTTTTTTATACTATTTGAGTCCCTCTGAGGGACTTACATCACTGTGCCTATGATCGCTGTCATAAGGCATGGCAAAGCTACTGCTCTGCCATGCCTTATCGCTTGTACAGCGATTTATAGGCACAGGCAATACAGGACGCCAGTGTCTGGCGTCCTGTTGCCATGGTGACAGGCCGGGCTCTCGCGATAACATCGCGAGTTCCGGCCGGAGACACACAGGGATCGCGATCCCTCTGTGAACTCTTTCCCTGCCGCGATCTACTTAGATCGCGGCAGGGAAGGGGTTAACAGCGGGGGGCGCATCTCCGATGTCCCCCCGCTGTTGGAGCGGGACGCCGGCTGTGACTGACAGCCGGCTCCCGCTGCGGGATAGCGCGGGATCTTATGTGATCCCGTGCTATCTCCAGGACGTACCAGGTACGTCATGTTGCGGGAAGTACCAGGCTGCCATGACGTACCAGGTACGTCCAGGAGCGGGAAGGAGTTAATGATGTCACCAGGGGGCGGAGCGATGACATCACCAGGGGTGGAGCATAAGAATCACACACGCACATACACACATACATACATACTCACAGACAAGTGGTCATTAGGAGTTTGACTAAGACCTTAACACCACAGCTAGTTTTGGCCTGACCAGGCTCCATTTTTCCCATCTGACATGTCAGTTTATATAGTAATAACCTTGGAATGCTTGTACTTATCCAAGTGATTCTGAGATTGTTTATCTGAGACACATTGTACTTTATGCTAGTGGGGAATTTCCATTGATATGTTTTGCCTTTCTTTGTAAAACAGAATCGAAAATTTAAATAAAATTTTGACAATGTTTCCTAATTTGAAACTTTCTGCTTCACACAAAATAGTTACTAAATTACATTCCTCATTTGTCTACTTTATTGTTGACATCATTTTGCAAGCCTTCTTTTATTTTTTTCAGAATGTGTACAAAGCTTGTGTTCAAATTTTCAAAAACATTTCCATAATCTGTTTTAGGGGCCATTTCGGTACTTCATAGAATAGTAGAGTTGGAAGGGACCTCAGGTCTTTAATTTCAAACCACACATTTCTTCACTCTTGTACCCTTGGGTAGGCATGTGTCTGCAGAAATGCGGAAAAAAACTATAAATCGGGAATATTTGGATATCTGGGCCCTCATCATTCCTGACCACTTAACAGTCTACTGTAAAGAAAGGATATTTGACAAACGTGATGAGAGGAAGGTGAAAGTGGGCAAGACTTTCTGCAATCACACATCACACAGAGAAGGCAGCTGATTTGTATGTGTATTTGGATACAATTCACGTGACTCAGAAACAGAATGGGGGTACAGCATAGTGGTGATAGGGTGAGCAGTTTCGTCACCGCCTTGCTGCATGCCCAGAGATTGGTTGGGCTTCAAAAACCACAGATGTCTGGATACAGTTCATTATTAGAGATGAGCGAACCTACTCAGCCACGCCCCTTTTTCGCCCGAGCACCGCGATTTTCGAGTACTTCCGTACTTGGGCGAAAAGATTCGGGGTGAGTGGGGGGTTGCAGCGGGGAGTGGGGGGGAGAGGGAGAGAGAGATGGCTCCCCCCTGTTCCCCGCTGCTACCCCCCACTCCGCCACGCCTCCCCCTGCCGCCCGGCGCCCCCCGAATCTTTTCACCCGAGTACGGAAGTACTCGAAAATCGCGGTGCTCGATCGAGTAATTACTCGAAACGAGTAGGTTCGCTCATCTCTATTCATAATGAATCAGTGGGTGTCATCTTTTTTGCCAACCGTAGCTGCAGGGTGCTTTTATTGACAGCCTGCTGCAGCAGGCCATAGAACTAGTTGGGCATGCTGGCTCTTCAATAAAGGGTATTGTAGATTTCACACCTCATGCACATTTAAACATGAGTGGTGCTTACTCAGCCTTATGATGGTATAGGAGTTTGAGGCCCACAGGCCGTACGGCTACCACAGGGAAACCAGAGGACCACGGTGAGCTTTCAAAAGATGCTTCTGTGGCTCGACAGGTACCCAAGGAATCAGGAAGTCACTCTAATCCATGAAGGTTTTTCAGTTGGTTTCTTTATCCCTCATGCGAGTTCATCAGATATAACTTTCACAAATAATTTATTCACTGATTGGACTATGAAAAATTAACTTTTGATAAATACTCGTTATAAAACTTTGCAAATACCGAGTAAACATACAAACATCTAATCCAATCCAATAATTCCTTGCGGAAGTGGAATAATGAATAATAGTGAGGATGAATTGAGGCACATAGAGGATGCCTGACACTTATAGCTACTCCCTGTTAGGTAAATTAGGGGGATGATGCGACATGTGTCAAGGGATCACTTATTTACAATCGTCTGCCTAGAATGATAATAACTATCCCCAGCATCAACAAGGGAAACTGATATAGCCAAATCCGGCTATTCAATCCCTTCAAGATGCTAAGGTGGTATATGGGAGATTTTATTATAAACCCACTTCATATGTAGCCCTGTATAGGGTTGATTATAAACCCAGTTTATAAGGAAGGAGATAAAGAGTTTCAATCTTATACAATATATAGGCAATCAGAATATGTCCCATCGGGAAATGCTAGCCTTAAAAAATCTTGAGAAGGATGATAGTATAGTAGTGAAACCCTCCGACAAAGTAGGGAATGTGGTAATAATGGACCGTAACAAGTACATTGAGGTCTGCACGACCTTATTAAAAGACGGTAATACATGCTGCAATATACCTTCGGATCCAACCTAGGCTTTCGTGAAAGAGCTATCTGCAATTGTGAATAAGGCATTTATATCTAGACTGATCAGTAAGGCTGAACGTGATTTCTTGACACCACATTGTCCTAAAATTGCAACCTTCTACACATTGCCAAAGGTCCACAAAGGCATTAATCCCTTGTGTGGACGACCCATAGTCTCTGGCATTGAAAATCTTAACCAAAATACAGGTTTATAAGTAGACCAAATGTTGAGACCTTTTGTCACAGCTCTTCTGTCACATGTGGAGGATTCCATGGATATGTTGCTGCAGCTTGAGGGTATCCATGTAAACTCTAATACACTGCTGGCAACAATGGACGTGGAGTCTTTATATAGCCCCATACCCCACCAGAGGGGTTTGGAGGCTGTGGATTATTTCCTCAAACAGAGGGGGTCTCAATGTACGGAACATAACTGCTTTGTAAGGGAGCGAGCACTAAAATGCTCGGGTGCTCGTTACTCGAGACGAACTTTTCGCGATGCTTGAGGATTCGTTTCGAGTAACGAACCCCATTGAAGTCAATGGGCGACTCGAGCATTTTTGTATATCGCCGATGCTTGCTAAGGTTTTCAATCTGGGAAATTCAAGAAAGTGATGGGAACGACACAGAAACGGATAGGGCAGGCGAGGGGCTACATGTTGGGCTGCATCTCAAGTTCCCAGGTCCCACTATTAAGCCACAATAGTGGCAAGAGTGCCTCCCCCTCCCAACAATTTTTACTTCTGAAAAGCCCTCTTAGCAAGGCATACCTTAGCTAAGCACCACACTACCTCCAACAAAGCACAATCACTGCCTGCATGACACTCCGCTGCCACTTCTCCTGGGTTACATGCTGCCCAACCCCCCCGCACGACCCAGTGTCCACAGTGCACACCAAAGTGTCCCTGTGCAGCCTTCAGCTGCCCTCATGCCACACGCTGGCCTCATAGCCACACCACCCTCATGTCTATTTATAAGTGCGTCTGCCATGAGGAGGAAACGGAGGCACACACTGCAAAGGGTTGGCAGGGCCAGGCAGCGACCCTCTTTAAAAGGGACGGGGCGATAGCCCACAATGCTATACAGAAGCAATGAGAAATCCAATCCTGTGCCACCTCCATCAGGAGCTGCACACGTGGGCATAGCAATGGGGAATCCATGTGCCACACAGTATTCATTCTGTCAAGGTGTCACATAGCTCAATCCACACTGCAAGGGGAAAGCCGTCTGTGCTCTGCCCCCTACCCAAGTCAGTCAGTGTCTTTGTGCCAGACAGGTCAAACACCGCGATGGGAGCTAAGTTTGCACCAACAGCATAGGTGGGTCCTAGGAAACCCAAGACATGAACCAAAAATTGATCTGACTGGCCAAACATAGCAGACTTGCACAGCGCCCACGACATAGGCCTCGGCTCACAGCTTCAGCAATCCTAGGCAGGAAGCGGACTTTCACTGCACCCAGGACATAGGCCTCTGCACAAACCCTCAGCAATCGCGGGCCTACAGCGGACTCCAATGCTAGCGTAGCTGTGCACGTCTCATTAGCGCTGTATTGCTTCTGTAGTTTGTCCCAATGCAGTGCCCCGGAAAGTAGAGCTAATGTCAGATTAAATACAGGTGGGCTTCGGCTCACACTGCATGCCCCAGTCAGACCGGGGTTTTTTATAAATAGTCACAGGCAGGTACAACTCCGCAATGGGAATTCCGTGTGCACCCACAGCATGGGTGGCTCCCTGGAACCCACCGGCGGTACATAAACAAATCCCATTGCAGTGCCAAGCACAGTTGAGGTAACGTCACACTAAATGCAGGTGGGCTTCGGCCCACACTGCATGCCCCAGTCAGACTGGGGTTCTTTATAAGTAGACACATGCAGTTACAACTCTGTGTGGACCGACAGCATAGGTGGGTCCCAGGAAGCCACTGGCGGTACATAAATAAATCCCATTGCATTGCCCAGCACAGCTGAGGTAACGTCAGGTTAAATGCAGGTGGGCTTCGGCCCACACTGCATGCCCCAGTCAGACTGGGGTTTTTTATAAGTTGACACAGGCAGTCACAACTCCCTAATGTGAAGTCCGTGTGGACCCAAAGAATGGGTGGCTCCCTGGAACCCACCGGCGGTACATAAACAAATCCCATTGCAATGCCGAGCACAGCTGAGGTAACGTCAGATTAAATGTAGGTGGGCTTCGGCCCACACTGCATGCCCCAGTCAGACTGGGGTTCTTTATAAGTAGACACATGCAGTTACAACTCCGTGTGGACCGACAGCATAGGTGGGTCCCAGGAAGCCACCGGCGGTACATAAATAAATCCCATTGCATTGCCCAGCACAGCTGAGGTAACGTCAGATTAAATCCAGGTGGGCTTCGGCCCACACTGCATGCCCCAGTCAGACTGGGGTTCTTTATAAGTAGACACATGCAGTTACAACTCCGTGTGGACCGACAGCATAGGTGGGTCCCAGGAAGCCACTGGCGGTACATAAATCCCATTGCATTGCCCAGCACAGCTGAGGTAACGTCAGGTTAAATGCAGGTGGGCTTCGGCCCACACTGCATGCCCCAGTCTGACCGGGGTTTTTAATACATAGACACTGGCAGTTACAAATCCCTAATGTGAAGTCCCTGTGGACCCAAAGAATGGGTGGCTCCCTGGAACCCACCGGCGCTACATAAATAAATCCCATTGCATTGCCCAGCACAGCTGAGGTAACGTCAGATTAAATCCAGGTGGGCTTCGGCCCACACTGCATCCCCCAGTCAGACTGGGGTTCTTTATAAGTAGACACATGCAGTTACAACTCCGTGTGGACCGACAGCATAGGTGGGTCCCAGGAAGCCACTGGCGGTACATAAATAAATCCCATTGCATTGCCCAGCACAGCTGAGGTAACGTCAGGTTAAATGCAGGTGGGCTTCGGCCCACACTGCATGCCCCAGTCAGACTGGGTTTTTTTATAAGTTGACACAGGCAGTTACAACTCCCTAATGTGAAGTCCGTGTGGACCCAAAGAATGGGTGGCTCCCTGGAACCCACCGGCGGTACATAAACAAATCCCATTGCAGTGCCGAGCACAGCTGAGGTAATGTCAGATTAAATGTAGGTGGGCTTCGGCCCACACTGCATGCCCCAGTCAGACTGGGGTTCTTTATAAGTAGACACATGCAGTTACAACTCCGTGTGGACCGACAGCATAGGTGGGTCCCAGGAAGCCACCGGCGGTACATAAATAAATCCCATTGCATTGCCCAGCACAGCTGAGGTAACGTCAGATTAAATCCAGGTGGGCTTTGGCCCACACTGCATGCCCCAGTCAGACTGGGGTTCTTTATAAGTAGACACATGCAGTTACAACTCCGTGTGGACCGACAGCATAGGTGGGTCCCAGGAAGCCACTGGCGGTACATAAATTAATCCCATTGCATTGCCCAGCACAGCTGAGGTTAAATGCAGGTGGGCTTCGGCCCACACTGCATGCCCCAGTCAGACTGGGGTTTTTTATAAGTTGACACAGGCAGTCACAACTCCCTAATGTGAAGTCCGTGTGGACCCAAAGAATGGGTGGCTCCCTGGAACCCACCGGCGGTACATAAACAAATCCCATTGCAATGCCGAGCACAGCTGAGGTAACGTCAGATTAAATGTAGGTGGGCTTCGGCCCACACTGCATGCCCCAGTCAGACTGGGGTTCTTTATAAGTAGACACATGCAGTTACAACTCCGTGTGGACCGACAGCATAGGTGGGTCCCAGGAAGCCACTGGCGGTACATAAATAAATCCCATTGCATTGCCCAGCACAGCTGAGGTAACGTCAGGTTAAATGCAGGTGGGCTTCGGCCCACACTGCATGCCCCAGTCAGACTGGGTTTTTTTATAAGTTGACACAGGCAGTTACAACTCCCTAATGTGAAGTCCGTGTGGACCCAAAGAATGGGTGGCTCCCTGGAACCCACCGGCGGTACATAAACAAATCCCATTGCAGTGCCGAGCACAGCTGAGGTAATGTCAGATTAAATGTAGGTGGGCTTCGGCCCACACTGCATGCCCCAGTCAGACTGGGGTTCTTTATAAGTAGACACATGCAGTTACAACTCCGTGTGGACCGACAGCATAGGTGGGTCCCAGGAAGCCACCGGCGGTACATAAATAAATCCCATTGCATTGCCCAGCACAGCTGAGGTAACGTCAGATTAAATCCAGGTGGGCTTTGGCCCACACTGCATGCCCCAGTCAGACTGGGGTTCTTTATAAGTAGACACATGCAGTTACAACTCCGTGTGGACCGACAGCATAGGTGGGTCCCAGGAAGCCACTGGCGGTACATAAATTAATCCCATTGCATTGCCCAGCACAGCTGAGGTTAAATGCAGGTGGGCTTCGGCCCACACTGCATGCCCCAGTCTGACCGGGGTTTTTAATACATAGACACTGGCAGGTACAAATCCCTAATGTGAAGTCCCTGTGGACCCACAGCATGGGTGGCTCCCTGGAGCCCATCGGCGGTACATAAATGTATCCCATTGCAGAGCCCTGCTCAGCAGAGCTAACGTCACATACAACACAGGTGGGCTTTGGCCCACAGTGCATGCCCCAGTCAGACTGGTAATATGTACCTTAACAGTAACCGCGTTGGTGGGAAATGGCCTCGCCACCATCATGTCTTTGGGAAGCCTCCGTTTCCACACCACAGTGACATAGCATTAGCAGCGGTATAGTCAGAGCCCAGAATTAGTAACATTTCAGCAGTAGCATTAGGACAGGCCCCAGTAACATATCACTAGCAGCAGTATAGGGGGAGCACAGTCTTAGTTCCATTTTAGTAGTAGTAGCAGTCAAGACAGGCCACAGTAACATTCCCGTTGCAGCAGTTTAGGGAGATAACAGTCTCTTTAACATTTCAGTAGTTGCAGTATAGACAAGGCCCCAGTAGCAAAAGTGTAGGCCAACCCCACACACCTTGCTGTAGCATGAGTGCAGGCGAAGCCCATAAAAATTACTTGGATTACACTGTAGGCGAGGGCCCCAAAAAATTGGTGTACCAACAGTACTAATGTATCTCAGAAAAATTGCCCATGTCCAACCAAGAGGGCAGGTGAAACCCATTAATCGCTTTGGTTACTGTGGCTTAATTTGTAAGTAGGCCTGGAGACAGCCCAGTTAAAATAAAAATTGGTTCAGGTGCAAATTTCAACGCTTTAATGAGAATTGAAACGTATAAACATTGTTTACAAAAGTAATATGACTGAGCCTTGTGGGCCTAAGAAAAATTGCCCGTTCGGCGTGATTACGTGAGGTTTCAGGAGGAGGAGCAGGAGGAGGAGGAGGAATATAATACACAGATTGATGAAGCTGAAAGGTCCCCGTTTTTTATGGTAATAGAGAATGATGCTTCCATCCGCGGGTGCAGCCTACGTATTGCTTAGGTACCGCTGCTGTCCGCTGGTGGAGAAGAGAAGTCTGGGGAAATCCAGGCTTTGTTCATCTTGATGAGTGTAAGCCTGTCGGCACTGTCGGTTGACAGGCGGGTACGCTTATCTGTGATGATTCCCCCAGCCGCACTAAACACCCTCTCTAACAAGACGCTAGCCGCAGGACAAGCAAGCACCTCCAGGGCATACAGCGCGAGTTCAGGCCACGTGTCCAGCTTCGACACCCAGTAGTTGTAGGGAGCAGAGGCGTCACGGAGGATGGTCGTGCGATCGGCTACGTACTCCCTCACCATCCTTTTACAGTGCTCCCGCCGACTCAACCTTGACTGGGGGAGCGGTGACACAGTCTTGCTGGGGAGCCATAAAGCTGTCAAAGGCCTTAGAGAGTGTTCCCCTGCCTGTGCTGTACATACTGCCTGATCTCCGCGCCTTCCCTGCTACCTGGCCCTCGGAACTGCGCCTTCGGCCACTAGCTCTGTCGGATGGGAATTTTACCATCAGTTTGTCCACCAGGGTCCTGTGGTATAGCATCACTCTCGAACCCCTTTCCTCTCCGGGTATGAGAGTGGAAAGGTTCTCCTTATACCGTGGGTCGAGCAGTGTGTACACCCAGTAATCCGTAGTGGCCAGAATGCGTGTAACGCGAGGATCACGAGCAAGGAATCCTGACATGAAGTCCGCCATGTGTGCCAGGGTACCTGTACGCAACACATGGCTGTCCTCACTAGGAAGATCACTTTCAGGATCCTCCTCCTCCTCAGGCCATACACGCTGAAAGGATGACAGGCAAGCAGCATGGGTACCCTCAGCAGTGGGCCAAGCTGTCTCTTCCCCCTCCTCCTCATGCTCCTCCCCCTCCTCCTCCTCCTCCTCAACGCGCTGAGATATAGACATGAGGGTGCTCTGACTATCCAGCGACATACTGTCTTCTCCCGTCTCCGTTTCCGAGCGCAAAGCGTCTGCCTTTATGCTTTGCAGGGAACTTCTCAAGAGGCATAGCAGAGGAATGGTGACGCTAATAATTGCAGCATCGCCGCTCACCATCAGGGTAGACTCCTCAAAGTTTCCAAGGACCTGGCAGATGTCTGCCAACCAGGCCCACTCTTCTGTAAAGCATTGAGGAGGCTGACTCCCACTACGCCGCCCATGTTGGAGT
Source organism: Eleutherodactylus coqui (assembly GCA_035609135.1). Lineage (NCBI taxonomy): Eukaryota > Metazoa > Chordata > Amphibia > Anura > Eleutherodactylidae > Eleutherodactylus > Eleutherodactylus coqui. The sequence continues at coordinate 103,007,833 of CM069417.1, read as the reverse complement.
TGGTATTCCACTATAGCTCTACACTGCTCATAGAGCCTGGTAAACATGTGGAGCGTAGAGTTCCACCGTGTGGACACGTCGCACAGCAGTCGGTGCGCTGGCAGATTAAACCGATGTTGCAGGGTCCGCAGGGTGGCAGCGTCCGTGTTGGACTTGCGGAAATGTGCGCTGACCCGGCGCACCTTTCCGAGCAAGTCTGACAAGCGTGGGTAGCTTTTCAGAAACCACTGAACCACCAAATTAAAGACGTGGGCCAGGCATGGCACGTGCGTGAGGCTGGCGAGCTGCAGAGCCGCCACCAGGTTACGGCCGTTGTCACACACGACCATGCCCGGTTGGAGGCTCAGCGGCGAAAGCCAGCGATCGGTCTGCTCTGTCAGACCCTGCAGCAGTTCGTGGGCCATGTGCCTCTTCTCTCCTAAGCTTAGTAGTTTCAGCACGGCCTGCTTACGCTTGCCCACCGCTGTGCTGCCACGCCGCGCGACACCGACTGCTGGCGACGTGCTGCTGCTGACACATCTTGATTGCGAGACAGAGGTTGCGTAGGTGGAGGAGGAGGGTGGTTTAGTGGAGGAAGCATACACCGCCGCAGATACCAGCACCGAGCTGGGGCCCGCAATTCTGGGGGTAGGTAGGACGTGAGCGATCCCAGGCACTGACTCGGTCCCAGCCTCCACTAAATTCACCCAATGTGCCATCAGGGAGATATAGTGGCCCTGCCCGCCTGTGCTTGTCCACGTGTCCGTTGTTAAGTGGACCTTGGCAGTAACCACGTTGGTGAGGGTGCGTACAATGTTGCGGGAGACGTGGTCGTGCAGAGCTGGGACGGCGCCATCATGTTTTTGAAAGCCTCCGTTTCCACAAGCCTGTACGGCAGCATCTCCAGGCTGATTAATTTGGCAATGTGCACGTTTAACACTTGTGCGTGGCGGCGTATTTGCGCTTTCGCTCCAACGCTTGTGCTAGCAACAGCTGAATGCTGCGCTGAGAGACATGGTGGATGGGGTCGAGGACAGTGGAGGTGAGGGTGTGGGTGCAGGCCGGGAGGCGCTCGTGCCTGTGTCCTGAGAGGGGGGTTGGATCTGAGTGGCAGGTTGGGGCACAGGGGAAGAGGCAATGGTGTGACTCGGAGGGGTGAATGGCCTTCATCCCACCTTGTGGGGTGCTTGGCCATCATATGCCTACGCATGCTGGTGGTGGTGAGGCAGGTAGTGGTGGCTCCCCGTCTGATCTTGGTGCAACACAGGTTGCACACCACTGTTCGTCGGTCGTCCGCGCTCTCACTGAAAAACATCCACACCTTTGAACACCTAGCCCTCTGCACAGAGGCTTGTCGCAAGCGGGTGCTTTGGGAAACAGTTTGGGATTCTTGGCTCTGGCCCTGCCTCTACCCCTGGCCACCCCTCTGCCTCTTCCAACCTGTCCTGCTGCTGAAATTGCCTCCCCTGCTGAAGACCTGTCCTCAGTAGGCTTAGCAAACCAGGTGGGGTCAGTCACCTCATCGTCCAGCTGCTCTTCCTCCGAATCCTCTGTGCGCTCCTCCCTCGGACTTACTGCCTTTACTACTGCCCTTACTACTACCTCACTGATAGACAACTGTGTCTCATCATCATCATCTTCCTCACCCACTGAAAGCTCTTAAGACAGTTGCCGGAAGTCCCCAGCCTCATCACCCGGAACTTTCCAAAGGTTGGGCATCGGTCACGACAAATTCCTCAGGTGAGAGAGGAACCATTTTTTCCCAATCAAGGCAGGGACCCGAGAGCAGTTCCTGGGAGTCTGCCTGCTCATCAGAATATGTCATTTTCATGGAGTGAGGAGGCTGGGAGGAAGGAGGAGCAGCAGCCAGAGGATTCGGAGTTGCAGTCCCTAGTCCGGGAGTAGCGGACTGCGTAGAAGACTGGGTGGCCGATACATTGCTGGATGCACTTTCTGCCATCCACGACAGGACCTGCTCACACTGCTCTGTTTGTAATAAAGGTCTACCACGTGGACCCATAAATTGTGATATGAAGCTGGGGACCCCAGAAACTTGACTCTCTCCTAATCCCACAGCAGACGGCTGTGATTCACCTGGACCAGGAACTCGGCCTGTGCCCACACCCTCACTTGGACGTCCGCGTCCACATCCACGTCCTCAACCCCTACCCCTCATCATGGCGGATAACGAATAGAGCAGGGGCCAAATAAATTACCCCACTGTACAGCACTGACAACTGGGCCTTAATTCACCACACACAGAGACTTGTAGATAGCAGAGGCTCTATGCTGTGACTAGGAAAAAGTAACCCACTGTCTCGTGCTGATTCCTAGGGGTAATTTACTGCTCACAGACACTTGTAGATAATAGAGGCTGTGTGGAGTAGGAGAAGACTGTAAATCCAGTGGATAGTGCTGGTAACTGCGGCGATCTCAACCCCACCAACGGAAATGGTATTGTGAGACGCTCTGCACAGCGGCTGAGCTGAAATACTTAGCAGTGGCCCCGGTAATATTACAGTACTGTTTAGCGGTGAGACCGCTGTCTAATTCACTGTAGACAGAGAACGATATAAATAATTATGGAATCATTTGCGTCCACTTTCACGCTGACAGCAGTATTGTAACGCTAACTCCAGCCAGAAAAAAAAAAATTACAGAAGGCTGCAAACAGACCTAGCTGCGCAGTAGTATAATGGAAGCACTACAACTCCCAACAGCCACCCAGTAAAATGCACACGGTCAGAGGTAGCCCTAAGAAGGACCGTTGGGGTTCTTGTAGACAGGATCCTACACTACCACTGTCCCTTTCTCAGCAGCACTTTCCCTATACTCTGTATAATACACTGCAGACTGAGAACGTGAGAACACTATAGCTGTAATGGCCTGCACAGCTCGAGATGAAAAAAAAAATTGTGTAAAACTGCTCCCCACCAAGCCACAACAGTACTGCACACGGTCAGATGTGGCTCTAAGAAGGACCGTTGGGGTCTTGAAGACAGGATCCTACACTAACACTTTCCCTATAGTAGCAGCAGCACTTTCCCTATACTCTCCCAGTGTGTGTCTGAGGCGAGCCGCGGGCGGGACGGCTTTAAGTACTCGGCGGTCACTTGATCTCGCCAGCCACTCACTGCAGGGGGGTGGGATAGGGCTGGCACGTCACCGGAGGAAGTGGTAATGCCTTCCCTGTATGTCTATTGGCTAGAAAATGGCGCTAAACATGCGGGGAAGGAAATGGAATTGACTCGAGTACCGCGTGGTGCTCGCCTCGAGTAAAGAGCATCTCGACCACCCTAATGCTCAAACGAGCATCAAGTTCGGACGAGTGTGCTCGCTCAACTCTAGGATTAAATTATCACAGAGATTTCAGGCAAGAGGCTACCCTGAAAAGATAGTGAAAGAGGCGCAAAAGTTTTCATTTGAGCAGGATAGAACCAAATTATTGTGGACTAAAGAGAGACAACAATCCGACAACATCCGTTTCATCAGTACGTTTGATACTGGTGTCCCTGCAATACGTAAGATTTTGTGCCAGTTTTGGGACATCGTAAAGGATGACAGTGATATTAAAGATTTGTTGCCCGACTACCCAGCCATTACATTTCAAGCTTGAAAAAGACCTGAATATTTAGGTTGAAATGTTGCTGCTGTTGGTGACTTTTTATGGAGGAATAAGGTCTTTTTTGTATTTTTTACTCTTTTGCATCTTTCATTGTTGCCATAATTTTGCTATTTCATTAACCTAAAAGATAGAGGCCCTCTAGATGCACAGGGAGGAGATAAAAGACTGACTCAATATCTGATCAGGCAAACAAGGCATTTGGTATGTGTACTCTTTTGCATCTTCCATTGCTGCCATAATTTTGCTATTTCATTTACCTATGGGTTGCAGTCCAAACCCTCTTTGTGGCGTGCATTGGCTACTCTTATTTAACTATTAAGGTGTGTAGCTTCTCCACTGTTCTTTTGCTGCTGACCATTACTTTATTTTTGATCTATCTTTTAGGTTGTCAGCTAGATGGTTCAATTTATGTAGACATGTGCCTCGTGATGGGTTGCTCGATATTTTTCTGGTAGTTTGAGATACTCACCTTGGATTAAACCATGTAGATGTTTCATTTGAGGGCTCAAGTGGCTGCAAGTTCTTCCAGAGTTGGTGGTGATTAGTAGAACGGTATGTGGTCCTCGAAGACTGGTCCTACATTTGCTCCTCATAGCCCTGCCTCTGAGCTACCCCTCATAGCCTGGTCTATCATCTGCTCCCCACAGCCCTGCCTCTGAGCTGCTCCTCATTGCCTGGTCCTTCATCTGCATCCCACTGCCCTGCCTTTGAGCTTCTCCTCATAGTCTAGTCTTTCATTTACTCTCCATAGCCCAGCCTCTGAGCTGCCCCTCATAGCCTGAACCTACATCTGCTCCCCAAAGCCCTGCCTCTAAGCTGCTCCTCTTAGCTTGGTCCTTTATCTGCTCCCCCTAGCCCTACCTCCGAGTCGCTCCTCACTGCCCTGTCTCTGAGTTGCTCTTCATAGCCTATTCATTCATCTGTTCCCCATAGCCCTGCCTCTGAGGTGCTCCTCATAGCCTGGTCCTTCATCTGCCCCACATATCCCTGCCTCTGAGCTGCTTCTCATAGCCTGGTCTTTCATCTGCTCTCCACAGCCCTGCCTCTGAGCTACTCCTCAAAGCTGTGTCCTTCATCAGCCCCCTCCCCCCCCTAGCCCTGCCTCTAAGCTGCTCCTCATAGCCTGGTCCTTCATTTGTCTCCCATAGCCCTGCTTCTGAGCTGCTTTTCATAGCCGGGTCCTTCATCTGCTCCCCACAGCCCGGCCTCTGAGCTGCTCCTCATAGCCTGATTAACCTTATAATAATCTATTAGTCATCTAGAGTCATACAGCATGGACCTGGGGGATGACCAGCAGTAGAGATATCCTACATTACAGCCAAAACACAGAAAAGATGATGAGAGCTGCAGGATCCCCGTCACCCCCTTAAAATGTCCCCAACTCATGGTGCAGTCAGTCATTGAAAAATTCGCTGTAACCCTTTTCTGCCCACCCTGAAGTCAGTACACATAGTGCCAATACAAGAGTCACAAAAAGTTGCAACACATAAAAGAATAAGGCAGCCTCCTCTTCCTTCCCTGCCCTGAATCACTATAGCTACTTACCCTGAGATGAGTGGGGGGCCTGCAGAGAAGTGGGGGTCCTGTGCAGTGTGTGGGTCTTGCGTTGTGTGCAGTTGTAGTATGAGGGGAAGCCTCCTGCTCCTGGCCCCCTCCGCTCTGCGTTCTGTGCTGTGTGTGGATCTACTGTGCTCATGTGGGTCAGAGGCGGATGTGAGGGGTTTGTATTTTTGGGTCTCTGTCCAAACTTCTCTCTGTTGTATTGAGTAAGGCCCCCTTCCTAAACTTTGCCCAGATTCCCAGTTAGTTGCTATTTGTAAAGATCTGACACAAAAAAATCAGGAGTGAAGCAGATCACACAACTCTGCCCTATAAATAATGACTATGAGTGATACTCTGTACTTATCAGCACTTCATTCAAGACACATTAGTATGGGAGAGCTTATTCATGCGGGTGATTTTGAAGTCCAAGTTCCACCCCAGTCGAAGCTCGCACCCATTAGGGTTCCCTCACACGGACATATTAATGCGCGTTTTTGTGTTTTATTCAAGCATGATCCATTTTTCATGTGCATAAGAAAAGCGGAAGGTGGTCAAATTGATACGGTTTAAAATTCCCATTGAAGTCAGTGGGTGCGTGAAAAAACGGCAAGTGCATGCTCTTTTTTTTCACACAGCAATGGGCAATTTGGGCATGTAAAAATGCCCCAAGATAGCAAATTCTATATTTTTTTTCTACATAACCTATCAATCCATGAAAAAAGTTAATGTACGAATGACTGCTTTCTAGAGATGAGCGAGCGCACTCGTCCGAGCTTGATGCTCGTTCGAATATTGGGGTGTTCGAGATGCTTGTTACTCGAGAAGAGCACCACGCGGCACTTGATTCCATTACATTTCCTTCCCTGAGAAATTTGCGCCCTTTTCTGGCCAATAGAAAGACAGGGAAGGCATTACAACTTCCTCCTGTGACGTTCAAGCCCTATCCCACCCCCTGCAGTGAGTGGCTGGCGAGATCAAGTGACCCCTGAGTATTTAAATCTGCCCCGCCCGCGGCTCGCCACAGACACATGCTAAGAGAGATCAGGGACAGTGCTGCTGCTGCTGTTGCTGGTTTAGGGAGAGTGTTAGCGTCTACAAGAACCCCAACGGTCCTTCTTAGGGCCACAGCTCACCTAGTGCACTACTGTTGTGGGTGCTGGGAGTGGTTTGCCTTTTTTTTTTTGGTATATCGGGCGTGCATCCCCATTACAGCTATAGCGTTCTCAGGCTGCAGTCTGTACTAAGTGGTATAGCGGAAGTATTGGTGAGGCAGGGACAGTGGTAGTGTGGAATCCTATCTACCTGTGCATTTAACTCCGTGGTTTCTGGGAGTTGTAGTACCTCAGCATTGCACTGCAAGGCCTCAGTTCAGCCTTCAGTGTCATTTTTTGCTGGGGGCAGTTAGCGTAACGTAAGCGCTCTCTGCCTCCAAGTGCACGTTTAAAAAGCACTAATATTTTTCTCCGCTCTGTGTTACCAGACAGCTGCTTGCGCAGTGTACGGTGCCAGACAGCCATAGAGGGAGAGTCCAATACACGTTCCATTGGCTGCATTGCATTGGAAAAAAACTAATTTAAAAAAAGGACTTCTTTTTCACGTCTGCTTGTAACCCAGTGCACATTACTGCGTGGCCTGTGGGACTGGAGGTGAATCACAACTGCATAGTGCACTGCAAGGCCTCAGTTCAGCCTTCAGTGTCATTTTTTGCTGGGTGCAGTTAGTGTAACGTAAGCGCTCTCTGCCTCCAAGTGCACGTTTAAAAAGCACTAATATTTTTCTCCGCTCTGTGTTACCAGACAGCTGCTTGCGCAGTGTACGGTGCCAGACAGCCATAGAGGGAGAGTCCAATACACGTTCCATTGGCTGCATTGCATTGGAAAAAACTAATTTAAAAAAAGGACTTCTTTTTCACGTCTGCTTGTAACCCAGTGCACATTACTGCGTGGCCGGTGGGACAGGAGGTGAATCTCAACTGCATAGTGCACTGCTAGTCTTGCTTGCATCCTTCCTTATAATTTAGCTCAGGCTTCTTTTTGCGTTGTATAACCGCTGGCAGCCACCAACTGCGCGGCAAGAATTCAAAAAAATTTTTACACCGCTCAGTGTCTGCTCAATTCTTAATCCACCATGCTGAAGGGTAGGGGTAGGGGTAGAGGATGTGGACGCGGGCGAGTGCGCGGAGTTGCAAGTGAGGGTGTGGGTATAGGCCGAGTTCCTGGTCCAGGCGAATCACAGCCAGCTGCTGCGGGAGTAGGAGAGAGGACAGTTTCTGGGGTCCCCCGCTTCATATCACAATTTTTGGGTCCATGTCATAGACCTTTATTAAAAACCGAGCAGTGTGAGCAGGTCCTGTCGTGGATGGCAGAAAGTGCATCCAGCAATGTATCGACCACCCAGTCTTCTACGCAGTCCACTACTGCAACTCTGAATCCTCTGGCTGCTGCTCCCCCCCTCCTCCCAGCCTCCTCACTCCATAAAAATGACACATTCTGAGGAGCAGGCAGACTCCCAGGAACTGTTCTCGGGCCCCTGCCCAGATTGGGCAGCAATGGTTCCTCTCCCACCGGAGGAGTTTGTCGTGACCGATTCCCAACCTTTGGAAAGTTCCCGGGGTCCGGGGGATGAGGCTGGGGACTTCCGGCAACTGTCTCAAGAGCTTTCAGTGGGTGAGGAGGACGATGACGATGAGACACAGTTGTCTATCAGTGAGGTACTAGTAAGGGCAGTAAGTCCGAGGGAGGAGCGCACAGAGGATTCGGAGGAAGAGCCGCTGGACAATGAGGTGACTGACCCCACCTGGTGTGATAAGCCAACTGAAAACCGGTCTTCAGAGGGGGAGGCAATTTCAGCCACAGGACAGGTTGGAAGAGGCAGTGAGGTGGCCAGGGGTAGAGGCAGGGCACGAGCGAATAATCCACCAGCTGTTTCCCAAAGCACCCCCTCGTGCCAAGCCACCGTGCAGAGGCCAAGGTGCTCTAAGGTGTGGCAGTTTTTCACGGAGACGCCGAATGACTGACGAACAGTAGTGTGCAACCTTTGTCGCGCCAAGATCAGCCGGGGAGCCACCACCACCAGCATGCACAGGCATATGATGGCCAAGCACCCCACAAGGTGGGACGAAGGCCGTTCACCGCCTCCATCTTGCGCCACTGCCTCTCCCCCGGGGCCCAACCTGCCACTGAGATCCAACCGCCCGCTCAGGACACAGGCACGACCGTCTCCTGGCCTGGACCCACACCCTCACCTCCGCTGTCCTTGGCCCCATCCAGCAATGTCTCTCAACGCAGCATCCAGCTGTCGCTAAGAGAATCGTTGGAGAGAAAGCGCAAATACGCCGCCACGCACCCACACACTCAAGCTTTAAATGTCCACATAGCCAAATTGATCATCCTGGAGATGCTCCCCTACAGGCTGGCGGAAACTGAGCCATTCAAAAACATGATGGAGGCGGCAGCCCCACGCTACTCAGTCCCCAGCCGCCACTATTTTTCACGGTGTGCCGTCCCAGCCCTGCACGACCACGTCTCACGCAACATCGTACGCGCCCTCACCAACTCAGTTACTGCCAAGGTCCACTTAACGGACACGTGGACAAGCACAGGCGGGCAGGGCCACTATATCTCCCTGACGGCACATTGGGTGAATTTAGTGGAGGCTGGGACCAAGTCAGAGCCTTGGACCGCTCATGTACTACCCACCCCCAGAATTGCGGGCCCCAGCTCGGTGCTGGTATCTGCGGCGGTGTATGCCACCTCCAATAAGCCTTCCTCCTCCTCCTCCAACGCAACCTCTACCTCGCAATCAAGACTTGTCAGTGGCAGCACGTCGCCAGCAGTCGGTGTCGCGCGACGCGGCAGCACAGCGGTGGGCAAGCGTCAGCAGGCCGTGCTGAAGCTACTCAGCTTAGGAGAGAAGAGGCCCACGGCCCACGAACTGTTGCATGGTCTGACAGAGCAGACCGACCACTGGCTTTCGCCACTGAGCCTCCAACCGGGCATGGTCGTGTGTGACAATGGCCGTAACGTGGTGGCGGCTCTGCAGCTCGGCAGCCTCACGCACGTGCCATGCCTGGCCCACACCTTTAATTTGGTGATTCAGCGGTTTCTGAAAGGCTACCCACACTTGTCAGACCTCCTCGGCAAGGTACGCCAGGTCAGCACACATTTCTGCAAGTCCAACACGGACGCTGCCACCCTGCGCACCCTGCAACATTGGTTTAATCTGCCAGTGCACCGACTGCTTTGCGACGTGCCCACACGGTGGAACTCTACGCTTCACATGTTGTCCCGGCTGTATGAGCAGCGTAGAGCTATAGTGGAATACCAACTCCAACATGAAGTGGGAGATAGCCTCCTCAATTCTTTACAGAGGAGTGGGCATGGATGGCAGATATCTGCCAGGTCCTTGGAAACTTTGAGGAGTCCACCCTGATGATGAGCGGCGATGCTGCAATCATTAGTGTCACCATTCCCCTGCTATGCCTGTTGAGAAGTTTCCTGCAAAGCATAAAAACAGACGCTTTGTGGGCGGAAACGAAGGCGGGGGAGGACAGTATGTCGCTGGATAGTCAGAGCACCCTTATGTCTATATCTCAGCGCATGGAGGAGGAGGAGGAGGAGGAGGGGGAGGAGCCTGAGGAGGAAGAGACAGCTGGGCCCACTGCAGAGGGTACCCATGCTGCTTGCCTCTCATCCATTCAGCATGTATGGCCTGAAGAGGAGGAGGAGGAGGATACTCAAAGTGATCGTCCTAGTGAGGACAGCCATATGCTGCATCCAGGTACCCTGGCACACATGGCTGACTTTAGGTTAGCATGCCTTTCTCGTGACCCTCGTGTTAGACGCATTCTGGCCACTATGGATTACTGGGTGTACACACTGCTTGACCCACGGTATAAGGAGAACCTTTCCACTCTTATTCCCGAAGAGGAAAGGGGTTTGAGAGTGATGCAATACCACAGGGCCCTGGTGGACAAACAGATGGTAAACTTCCCATCTGACAGCGCTAGTGGCAGAAGGCGCAGTTCCGAGGGCCACGTAGAAGGGGAGGCGCGGAGATCAAGCAGCATGTACAGCGCAGGCAGGGGAACACTCCCCAAGGCGTTTGACAGCTTTATGGCTCCCCAGCAAGACTGTCTCACACCTCCCCAGTCCAGGCTGAGTCAGAGGGAGCACTGTAAGAAGATGGTGATGGAGTACGCAGCCGATCGTACCACCGTCCTCCGTGACGCCTCTGTTCCGTACAACTACTGGGTGTCAAAGCTGGACACGTGGCCCGAACTCGCGCTGTATGCCCTGGAGGTGTTGGCGTGCCCTGCGGCTAGCGTCTTGTCAGAGAGGGTGTTTAGTGCAGCTGGGGGAATCATCATGGTCAAGCGTACCCGCCTGTCAACTGACAGCGCCGACAGGCTTACACTCGTATAGATTAACAAAGCCTGGATTTCCCCAGACTTCTCTTCTCCACCAGCGGACAGCAGCGCTACCTAAGAAACTTTGTCAATCTGTGTATGGTATTCGTCCTCCTCCTCCGGCTCCTCCTCCTGAAACCTCTCGTAATCACCGTGAATGGGCAATTTTTCTGTAGGCCAAAAGGCTCATATAACTTTTCTAAATAATACTTATCTGTTTCAATTCTCATTAAAGCATTGAAACTTCCACCTGAACCTATTGTTTTTTAGACTGGGCTGCCTCCAGGCCTAGTTAAAAATTAAGCCACAGTACGCTAAGCGATTAATGGGTTTCACCTGCCCTCTGGGTTGGGCATGGGCAATTTTTCTGGGGTACATTTGTACTGTCGGTACAACAATTTTTCGGGCCCTCGCCTACAATGTAATCCAAGTAATTTTTATGGGCTTCGCCTGCACTCATGGTACACCACTGTGTCTGGGGTTGGCCTACACATTTGCTACAGAAATGTAACTTTGTTCTGCCTACCTATACTTCTGCCACAGTATTGCTACAGGGGTCTGACTATACTTCAGCAACAGAAATGTTACTTCAGTCTGCCGATACTTCTGCTCCTGAAATGTTACCTTGGTTGGTGTATACTGTTACTACTGTAATTGTACTAATACTGGGCTCTGCCCATAATGCTTCAACGAAAATGTTACTGGGGCAGGTCTATACTGCTATAAAAGAAATGTAACTAATAGTGGGCTTTGCCCATACTGCTTCTACGTTACTGTTGCTGGGGCCTGTCTATACTGCAACTACTGAAATCTTACCAATACAACGCTCTCCCTACACTGCTGCCAGGGAAATGTGAATGTGCTGCTTTGCCCATACTGCTTCTACGTTACTGTTGCTGGGGCCTGTCTATACTCCTACTACTGAAATCTTACCAATACTACGCTCTCCCTACACTGCTGCCAGGGAAATGTGAATCTGCTGCTTTGTCTCTACTGCTTCAACGTTACTGTTGCTGGGGCCTGACTATACTCCTACTACTTAAATCTTACCAATACTATGCTCTCCCTGCACTGCTGCCAGGGAAATGTGAATCTGCTGCTTTGCCCATACTGCTTCTACGTTACTGTTGCTGGGGCCTGTCTATACTCCTACTACTGAAATCTTACCAATACTACGCTCTCCCTACACTGCTGCCAGGGAAATGTGAATCTGCTGCTTTGTCTCTACTGCTTCAACGTTACTGTTGCTGGGGCCTGACTATACTCCTATCAGGGTTAAAATTCTAAATACAGCACCAATCGGGCCCACCCCACTTGCCCCGTTGCCGGCCGTAAGAAGAGACACCACACACAGGAGTCTGGTCTAGCTCCTCACACGGGAGAAAAAACTGCGCACTTTATTACAGATTACATGAGATCTTATACCCTTTGTCCCATCCCCACCAGGGGGTGATGGGCTCATAACCATATATGGGCAGTCCGGATTTGCGGACTGAGACAGTGAAAATCATATAACAGTCATTATCTTGATACTGGCGCCTCTGGCTTACGTACAGAAAATCACGTATTCAATTAACTCCAGTACAAAGAATCACCCACTCAATTCTAAGAAGTCCGGATTTCGGCCTAAGACAGTGAAAATTATGTACATTTGAACATCTTGATATCTTGTTCCAGCGCTTCTGGGAAATCGGCCAAGTACATGCGTCCTTCTTGTCTGGTTCTTCTTCTCTGAATTTCTAGAACATCTCTCTTGGAATATCTGATGTAAGGTGACATATAAGTTTTTTTTCATTTGGAATTGAATAAAACTTGCATATAGGTATAAAAGCATAAAAAACACATATGGCAATATATATATATACCCTCACAAACCCCCCTAAAAAACTTAATATGGAGATCAAGCATCAGACTTTGCACTCTTCCTCGGTCGTCTCTCCCTTGCGTCAGGGTTTCTCCACTGCCCGTAAGTCCCTACTCCTAAAAGGGAGGGATCCCTACCTCACCTCAGAAGGAGGCCATGGATTCCCTGGGCTTATTTCCGGGCATCCATACCCTCTATCTGTACAAGTGAACACCCCGCAGGGTGTGCCCTCGCCGGAACCTAAGGTCTTCTGCACTTTCCCTAGGCAAATGGGAATTCCACTGACAGTCCATCTTATGAGACCGAGGCAGGCGCAGTACTAGTCCATCTCTCCATTCTTCTGGTAACGTACCTGGTTGGCACTATCGGAACTGGCTCTTCATCTTTTTCAAACAAGGGAAATTTTGGTCACACCATTAAAGGGATAATACACAAACAGGAAATTACATACCCCACCTCTTTCTGCTAAAATCATATTCAGGGCCACTCTATTTTGGAACGCCATGGATGCAGTGGGCCCTAACTGGTCAGCTAACCCTTGTAAAGCATCTCTGGTGTAGTTTACAAACCTCTGCTGATTGTAATAGATATAATTCATCTAATCTACATTATTATTAACAGTGACAATGGCAAATAAGGACTCAAAACCTGCTTAGACATGATCTCTAGAATTAAATTCATCTGGCACCCCCCTTGGCACTCCTATTGTATCTATGTGTACATGTGGATTAAAGTTACCACCTGGAGCGTCAATGTCTCTCTTAGCACAACGCGGTGTTGGATGCTCACCCTCAGTGTAGGCTTCATATTGCACATTTGATTGTATTAATTTGTTCTGAAACAGGGGGCTAGTGTACAGTAGTCAAAGGTGTGTGTTAGAGGAATTGTACCACATTATAGCATGTAAAGGATATGCAGGATCATTCGTTTTTTCAGTGCGAAGTGTGGATCCAAGTGGGCTTTCCTTCAAGCTTGACTGCAGTTGGGGTGGTGAACAACATCTGGTAAGGACCTTTAAACCGGGTTTCTCTCTCAAACTTTTTCACATAGACCCTGTCACCTGGTTTTAGATTGTGACACTCATCTGTAGGACCTGGGAGAAAAGCAGAGACTGCAGAATACATTACTAACAATTCCTTGGAGAGACCTATGACAAAATTAACAAGAAAATCATTCCCCAAACTCAGCTACTGTGGCATGTATCCTCCTAAGAAAAAGAAAAACTAATGGAAAACACTCAATTCAAAATTTACCCATTTTCTCTATTGGCTTTTGTATCTACTTTCCCCCTACTCCGCGGATGGTAGGGTGTGTGAAAAACCTGGAATATACCCAAAACAGACATGATGTGTTGCATTATTTCACCTGTGAAGTGTGTACCTTTGTTTGACTCAATCACTTCCGGTACCCCATATCTGCGGATTACCTCATTCATGAATTTCTGTGCGGTTACCTGCTTATTTACTTTGGTAACAGAGTAGGTCTCCAACCTGAAAAGACATCAACAACAACAAGCACATTTTCATGCTTCCCAACAAGTGGTAGCTGAGTGTAGCCAATTTGCAATCCCTGAAATGGGTAGAGTGGGCCCCGGCAAGTGTGATGTGGCAAATTTACTTCTGCCCTGTTGCTTACGGCAAAGATCATGCAAAATTGGACAAATGATGCAGCAGCTACAGAAAACCAAGGAGCAACTCGTCCTCGTTCAAGCGTCGTCATCATTGCTGCTTTGAGAGGTGCGTCTTTTCGTGCGTCAGCTGGGCCATCATGAGGCACAGGGACTATGGTAAGCAAGTTCTGTTGACTGTTCACCATATGCCGTCCCTTTTTAGTCCATTTGTCTTTTTCTTAACTGTAAAGTCATTAGCATATCAAAGTCCAATGTTCAAATCAAAGTCCAAGTTTTTATCAAAGTCCAAGATTTTTATCAAAGTCCAAGATTTTTATCAAAGTCCAAGATTTTTATCAAAGTCCAAGATTTTTATCAAAGTCCAAGATTTTTATCAAAGTCCAAGTTTAAATCAAAGTCCAAGTTATTGTTAAATTCTTCTTTTCTTCTTTCTTCCACGGCTTGAGGGCCGCTGCTTTTGCTGTGTGGTCTGTGATGGCGTTGCCTCTTGCTTCTCTGGTGTAGGGATTGGTGTGAGCTTTCCACTTTGTCAGGTAGAAGTAGGGTCTCCATGAGACTGCACCGCTGCAACATTTTTAATTGGCTGTCCTGCTGTGGTAAAAAACTGTCTGGCCTTCCATTTTGGGCCGTAATCATGAGCTATGCCAAATGCATACCGGGAGTCAGTGTAAATGTTTGCCGTCTTACCTTCCTCCACTCTACACGCCTCCGTGAGTGCTTTTAATTCCGCTTCTTGTACTGCGACATGCGGAGACATTCTGCTTTTTAGGACATCTTGTTGTGTAACCACCGTATATCCAGTGTGGAGTCGTCAATCACCCTGGGTACCATCTATAAAAAACAACTCAAAATATGCATTATTAACAAGGGCTTTCAGTAACTTTTTAAAACTTAAATTTTCTTGTTGCATCACTGCTAGACAATCAGGCTGATATTCTATTTGAAAAAGATCAGAACCTTGTTGCAAAAAATGAAAAAATTTAAAAATGGCTTGCAAAAAAATTTTTTAAAATGGCTTGCAAAAAATTTAAAAATGGCTGATTTGCAATACCTAAAATGGCTGACTTGCAATACCTAAAATGGCTGACTTGCAATACCTAGATCACCTATGCCTTCTCCTCCCCCCCTTTAAACCAGGGTACTCAATTGGAACAATAGTAGCCAGGTTTAAGTTAGTACCACATTGTAAAAAGATTTGATGGATGCAGATAAGGCCTGTAAGAAGTTAGCACCAATAACAGAAACATGAGTTACATCGGGGCAGAATAATCTACAAAACATCTATTAATATTTGAAATGTGATATCCCTTTAAGTGAATTCATTATTAGTCTGTTCCTGCATGCAATTTCTTATCAAAATTTGAGACAGGAGAAAAAAACAAAACAAAAATTTTTACTAGCTGCTCAAAATTCTCACCCCTCCCTTATCGAGAGGAGGGATGAAACATTACGTACTATTACATCATCTAGCTCCACCCCATCGATATTGGCACATTGCGTCCGTCTTCTCAGCTCCATTTCAGCGTAACAGTCCACACGTCCACATCTCAACCAAGCAAAGTCCCATGCATGGGGAGGACTTTTATCCCCAGTCAATTATCCACATCACACATTCCACCACAGCTTGAACACGGGTCACTAACTCTCATCCATCCATGCTCTCAAGTTACCCCCCTTATTGAAGGTGTACCAGTACACACAGATGCACGGACAAAAAAAGTTTGACAAACATACATACATCAGCTGAAAAACATTGAGGTGAGTGCTATTATTTTATAAAGTACATAATTCTATTGAGATGAGATTGTGAATGAGCGCTATCTTTCAACATTTCACTTACGGATACTTTCTTAAACAAATAATGTGTACATACGTAACTTACTCTGACTATCTATCTCTCTCCTCCTCCTCCAGCACTGTCTAGCAAAACCTGATCTTCCAAGGCACCTCTGGGTCCTAAAGACCTCCTCCCAGACACCATTTTGTAATCTGCCATGCGGGTCGGTGTCACACATTTTCATTAGAGTTTTGTTACATTTTACAAATTCATCCACACGGCGGCAGCCCTTGAGGGGCTCTATCTTCTTTAATAAGATCTTACGCATATTACAACAACATCAATAATAATAATAATAACACGCTCCATAGAATGCATCCCTCTTAATTTTCAAATTGTCAGCCCCTTATATACCGGCAGAACAACCGAGGGTCCCTTCTCCTTATGGAACCAGTCCCATAAAAATGCATCTCTCTGAAATCAAATCGTTAGCCCCATATATAAGGCAAACCGACCGAGAGTCCCTTTTTTCTATGAGACATCTCACAAAATGCATCCCTCTCTGCTAAACCATTAACAACTAACTAAACTAAACCCGAGGGTCCCTTCTCTTGTGAGATCAAATGAAAAGTAAGAGAAAAAAAATTCTACAGATACAACAAACAATCAAACAATCTCCACTATCGCTAAAACGCTACGGACTTCAACAACAAATAGACTACAGACTAGTTTCTGGGTGACCGATTGGTGCGCATATCACGGTCAGTGGTCCATGACGGCAAACCCGGAGCCCACACGAGTTACCGTGTAGAACTCTTAACCCAACCCGTCCGGTCACAAACCACAGATAGTCAGTCCCGCTGCAAGACTCGCAGTGTAAAACACAACATAAATATATGTTTGTCTTACCTGGAGTTCTAAGTGAGTTGATCAGGCTCGGTTTGCAGCAGGACGGTTTCTCAGTGGCGTGGATCCGGGTGGAATGCGTTGTAAGCTCCGATTTTACCGCCCCAGTTGGTTGCGCCATTTATCAGGGTTATATTTCTAAGTACAGCACCAATCGGGCCCACCCCACTTGCCCCGTTGCCGGCCGTAAGAAGAGACACCACACACAGGAGTCTGGTCTAGCTCCTCACACGGGAGAAAAAACTGCGCACTTTATTACAGATTACATGAGATCTTATACCCTTTGTCCCATCCCCACCAGGGGGTGATGGGCTCATAACCATATATGGGCAGTCCGGATTTGCGGACTGAGACAGTGAAAATCATATAACAGTCATTATCTTGATACTGGCGCCTCTGGCTTACGTACAGAAAATCACGTATTCAATTAACTCCAGTACAAAGAATCACCCACTCAATTCTAAGAAGTCCGGATTTCGGCCTAAGACAGTGAAAATTATGTACATTTGAACATCTTGATATCTTGTTCCAGCGCTTCTGGGAAATCGGCCAAGTACATGCGTCCTTCTTGTCTGGTTCTTCTTCTCTGAATTTCTAGAACATCTCTCTTGGAATATCTGATGTAAGGCGACATATACGTTTTTTTTCATTTGGAATTCAATAAAACTTGCATATAGGTATAAAAGCATAAAAAACACATATGGCAATATATATATATACCCTCACACTCCTACTACTTAAATCTTACCAATACTATGCTCTCCCTGCACTGCTGCCAGGGAAATGTGAATCTGCTGCTTTGCCCATACTGCTTCTACGTTACTGTTGCTGGGGCCTGTCTATACTGATACTACTGAAATGTTACTGGGGTCTGAGTATACTGCTGCAAATGAAATGTTAGTGGGGTCTGTCCTCACTGCTGCCAATGAAATGTTACAGGGGTTTGTGCATACTCTTACGGCTGAAATGTTACTAATTCTCGGCTCTGCCTATACTGCTGCTACTGCAATTTTACAGGGTAGTGGAACCGGAGGCTTCCCAAAGACATGATGGTGGCAAGGCCACGCTAATAGGTTCCACAGGCGCGACAACTTTTCAGCAACGCGGTCACTGGGAAGGTGCATATAACCACGGAGACGGGACACGTACTGCCTCAAAAACTTCCCCGTCCTCCTCCTCCAACAATGAAAACATTCTTGGCCGAAGCCCACCTGCATTTAATCTGACGTTAGCTCTGCTGTCCAGGGCACTGCAATGGGATATATTTATGTACCGCCGGTGGGTTCCAGGGAGCCACCCATGCTGTCGGTCCACACGGACTTCACATTAGGGAGATGTACCTGCCTGTGTATACTCATAAATAGCTGTAGTCTGACTGGGGCATGCAGTTTGGGCCGAAGCTCACCTGCATTTAATCTGACGTTACCTCAGCTGTGCTGGGCAATGCAATGGGATTTATTTATGTAACGCCGGTGGCTTCCTGGGACCCACCCATGTTGTCGGTCCACACGGAGTTGTACCTGCCTGTGTCTACTTATAAAAAACCCCAGTCTGACTGGGGCATGCAGTGTGGGCCGAAGCCCACCTGTATTTAATATGACGTTAGCTCTACTATCCGAGGCACTGCATTGGGACAAACTACAGGAGCAATACAGCGCTAATGAGACGTGCACAGCTACGCTAGCATTGGAGTCCGCTGTAGGCCCGCGATTGCTGAGGGTTTGTGCAGAGGCCTATGTCCTGGGTGCAGTGAAAGTCCGCTTCCTGCCTAGGATTGCTGAATCTGTGGGCCGAGGCCTATGCCGTGGGTGCAGTGCAAGTCTGCCATGTTTGGCCGTTCAGATCCATTTTTTGTTCATGTCTTGGGCTTCCTAGGACCCACCCATGCTGTTGGTCCACACGGACTTCACATTACGGAGATGTACCTGCCTGTGTCTACTTATAAAGAACCCCAGTTTGACTGAGGCATGCAGTGTGGGCCGAAGCCCACCTGCATTTAATCTGAGGTTACCTCAGCTGTCCAGGGCACTGCAATGGGATTTATTTATGTACCGCCGGTGGCTTCCTGGGACCCAACCATGCTGTTGGTCCACACAGACTTCACATTACGGAGATGTACCTGCCTGTGTCTACATTGTTCCACTTCATCTGCATTTGATTGCTCCGCCTTCCTTCCACTGAATCTGCTGTGATACCTTTAAATTTGTCATAATCTGTGCGCAATGGTATGTTTCACTCATCCATTGCTCCACTCCATCTGCATTTGATTGCTCCGCCTTCCTTCCACTGAATCTGCTGTGATACCTTTAAATTTGTCATAATCTGTGCGCAATGGTATGTTTCACTCATCCATTGCTCCACTCCATCTGCATTTGATTGCTCCGCCTTCCTTCCACTGAATCTGCTGTGATACCTTTAAATTTGTCATAATCTGTGCTCAATGGTATGTCCCATTGCTTCATAAAAATTGAATTTACTCTATTTGTACTATATGTATTTTCCTCATCACCTCCCCCAAATAGTTTTCTCCCTGTCTCATCTTAGTGTTGCTGGACACAGTTTGTTTTTGTAAGAGGACAATAACCCCCCCCCCCCCCCCCATTTTGTTCATTAGCCATCTAAAGGTGATTCAGCTGGTTGACTAGTGAAATGTAACAAGCCACTCCCAGCTGAAGTCCTGTAGCCAGAACTTTAAAGTCAGTTCTATCCTCTATGCCTCACCAGAGGCTGCCTTACCTGATGTCTCCAGCACTAATTGTCCAGCAACAAGTGTTTGATGCTGTTGAATGATGCAGTTATACAGCGCAGTTGGACAGAGCAGGAGACAGGTATCATGAACAACTGTCCAAAGCCTGGAGGGAAATGCTCTCCTCATCGCACTAATCTCCTTCACTATCCTCTTTTCAAGCCTTAACACTTTCCTTCAACGCCCAGCCACAGCACACTCCATCCACATCAGCCCCCCCCCCTCCTCTCCTCACCTATGTATGGCTCCCATGCACTGTTCAACTTCCTAAGACGCCTTCAACCCCCCAATACTGCAGAGAAACGCCTCAGACACCCAGACAAATCCCCTAGCCATGTGCTTACCCTTGCTACTCTGCTACTCCTAGCTGCAGGGGACATCTCCCCCAACCCAGGCCCACCCCGTACTGTTCTCTACCAAAATGCCCCCCCCTGCCCCATTCAAATGCGCCCTATGGAACTCCCAATCTGCGTGTAACAAACTCCCAACTATCTATGACCTTTTCACCAGTAAACACTTGAACTTGCTCACCCTCACGGAAACCTGGATACAGCAGTCCGATTCTACCTCCCCCGCTGCATTGTCCTATGATGGCCTGCAGTTCTCCCACACCCCCAGATCGGATGACAGACGCGGTGGAGGAGTAGGCATCATCCTCTCCCCAAACTGTACCTTCCAGGTCATTCCCTCAGCTCCCTCGCTTGCCTTCCACTCCTTCGAAGTCCACACCCTGCGACTCTTCCGCCCACTGCCTCTGCGTGTCGCAGTTATTTACCGCCCCCCAGGTCCCACCCGCCTGTTCCTAGACCACTTTTCTGCCTGGCTCCCCCACTTCCTATCCTGTGAAATCCCAACCCTCATCCTTGGTGATTTCAACATTCCTACTAACGACTCTAGCTCCTCAGCTGCCTCCCGGCTTTTAACACTTACTTCCTCCATTGGCTTATCGCTATTCTCTGACTCCCCCACTCATGGAGATGGTAACACTCTCGATTTAGTTTTCCTCCGTCTCTGCTCTGCTTCTCACTTTACTAACTCCCCACTTCCACTCTCAGATCACAACCTTCTCTCTTTCTCCATCAGGCACCCTAGCATCTCTCCTGACCCTCCTATCTATCGCACCTCTAGGAACCTCCAGTCTGTCCGCACTAAACAGTTTGCCGAAACTATTCAGTCCTCCCTATCGCCTATCTCTCGCCTCCCCTGCCCTAACCTGGCAGCCGAATATTACCACACCACCCTCAGCCGTGCCCTGGATGAAGTGGCACCGCCCGTGACGCGAGCTGTCAAACGCAGACCACGGCAACCCTGGCTCCCGTCCCAAACGCGCTTCATCCGGCGGTGCTCTAGGTGTGCCGAGCGGCTGTGGAGAAAGTCAAAGCTGCCAGCAGACTTCCTCCACTTCAAATTCATGCTTAAAACGTATAACCTAGCCCTTCACCATGCCAAACAAGTTTATTTCACCTCCCTTGTCTCCTCACTATCCCACAACCCCAAACAACTCTTTGAGACCTTTCACTCCCTCCTCCGCCCCAAAGAACAGGCCCCTGCGACAGACCTGACTGCTGGAGAACTAGCTGCCTATTTCAAAGAAAAAATCGACCACATTCGAAAAGAAATCTCTGAAAGCTGCATGGTTAGCCCTGATCCCAGTTTCATCACCACTGCACCCAGCACCTACTCACTATCAACGCTAGAACCAACGACAGAGGAAGAAGTCTCCAGGCTCCTTTCCGCTGCCCGCCCCACCACCTGCGCTAGCGACCCTCTTCCCTCTCAGCTCCTCCGGTCCCTTTCCCCAGCTCTCATTACTCACCTTACCACAATCTGCAACCTCTCCCTAACCTCTGGCACTTTTCCCTCCTCATTCAAACACTCCATTATATCCCCTCTGCTTAAAAAACCAACCCTGGACCCGACTAATGCTGCCAACTACCGACCCGTCTCAAACCTCCCCTTTATCTCCAAATTACTGGAACGCCTGGTCTACTCCCGCCTTACTCGCTTTCTCTCTGACAACTTGCTCCTCGACCCCCTCCAGTCTGGTGTCCGCTCTCTACACTCGACCGAAACTGCCCTTACAAAAGTAACAAATGACCTGATGACTGCAAAGTCGAGAGGTGATTACTCCCTACTAATCCTCCTTGACCTGTCTACTGCATTTGACACTGTCGACCATAATCTCCTTCTCACTATGCTCCACTCTATTGGTCTAAAGGATACTGCTCTCTCCTGGTTCTCCTCCTACCTCTCTGACCGCTCTTTCAGTGTCTCCTTTGCTGGTTCTATCTCTGCTCCACTTCCTCTCGCTGTCCGGGTACCCCAGGGCTCGGTCCTTGGTCCCCTTCTCTTCTCTATCTATACTGCCCCAATTGGACAAACCATCCACAGATTTGGCCTCCAATACCATCTCTACGCTGATGACACCCAACTATACACCTCCTCTCGTGAGATCTCTTGACCATTCCTCCAAAATATCACTGACTGTCTGTCCGCTGTCTCTAACACTATGTCCTCCCTTTTTCTCAAACTAAACCTCTCTAAAACTGACCTCCTTGTCTTTCCACCTTCTAACCGACCTCCCCTAAACATCTCCATTCCAGTGTCTAGCACCATCATAACCCCCAGACGGCATGCCCGATGCCTTGGGGTCACACTGGACTCTGACCTCTCCTTTGCCCCCCATATCCAATCTCTGGCCCAAACATGCCACATGCACCTCAGAAATATTGCTAAAATACGTCCGTTCCTAACCACGGACACGCAAAAGACGCTCGTGGTTGCGCTCATCCACTCCCGGCTTGACTACTGCAACTCGCTACTCATCGGCCTCCCCCGCACTAGACTCGCTCCACTCCAATCCATACTAAATGCAGCAACTAGACTCATTTTTCTATCCAGTCGTTATTCAGACGCCTCTGCATTATGCCAGTCGCTGCATTGGCTGCCCATCCACTGCAGAACTAAATTTAAACTCCTCTACCTCACTCACAAAGCTCTGCATGGCACTGCGCCACCATACATCGCCTCCCTACTGTCAGTACACCACCCAGCGCGCTCACTCCGATCGGCTAACACCCTCAGACTAAACACCCCTGTAATACGAACCTCACATGCTCGCCTACAGGACTTCACTAGAGCAGCACCCATCCTCTGGAATGCTCTACCCCAAGGCATCCGGACAATTCCCGATGCACGAAATTTCAGATGTGCCCTAAAAACGCACCTCTTTAGGGAAGCATACCAAATCTCCTGACCTAGTCCCTCGCCCCTCCCTATGGTGCTCCACCCTGTTTGCCTTCTAATAAATGATCTGTACATAAAATTTCCTATTGCCTGTGTTCCCCAACCCCTGCACCTCCTGTAGCACCCTCAACCTATTTGTGTCTAACCCAATGTATCTCACATTGTAATTGTTGCAATTGTTGTATTGTTTTGCATTTATCCATGCCTGAAAGCGCTGCAGAATAAGTTGGCGCTATACAAATAAAGATTATTATTATTATTATTATTTATTACTTATAAAGAACCCCAGTCTGACTGGGCATGCAGTGTGGGCCGAAGCCCACCTGCATTTAATCTGACGTTACTTCAGCTGTGCAGGGCACTGCAATGGGATTTATTTATGTACCACTGGTGGGTTCCAGGGAGCCACCCATGCTGTTGGTCCACAGGGACTTCACATAGGGGATTTGTACTTGCCTGTGTCTATGAATTAAAAACCCCGGTCAGGTTGGGGCATGCAGTGTGGGCCGAAGACCACCTGCATTTAATCTGACGTTAGCTCTGCTGTCCAGGGCACTGCAATGGGATACATTTATATACCGCCGGTGGGTTCCAGGGAGCCACCCATGCTGTGGGTGCACACGGTATTCCCATTGCGGAGTTGTACCTGCCTGTGACTATTTATAAAAAACCCCGGTCAGACTGGGGCATGCAGTGTGGGCCGAAGCCCACCTGTATTTAATCTGATGTTAGCTCTACTATCCGTAGCACTGCATTGGGACAAACTACAGGAGCAATACAGCGCTAATGAGACGTGCACAGCTACGCTAGCATAGAAGTCCGCCGTAGGCCCGAGATTGCTGAGGGTTTGTGCAGAGGCCTATGTCCTGGGTGCAGTGAAAGTCCGCTTCCTGCCTTTGATTGCTGAAGCTGTGGGCCGAGGCCTATGCTGTGGGCGCGGTGCAAGTCTGCCATGTTTGGCCACTCAGATCAATTTTTTGTTCATGTCTTGGGTTTCCTAGGACCCACCTATGCTGTTGGTGCAAACTTAGTTCCCATCGCGGTGTTTGACCTGTCTGGCACAAAGGCACTGACTGACTTGGGTAGGGGGCAGAGCACTGACGGCTTTCCCCTTGCAGTGTGGATTGAGCTATGCGACACCTTGACAGAATGAATACTGTGTGGCACATGGATTCCCCATTGCTATGCCGTTTGCAGCTCCTGACAGAGGTGGCACAGGATTGGATTTCTCATTGCTTCTGTACAGCATTGTGGGCTATCGCCCCGCCCCTTTTAAAGAGGATATAAAACAAATAGTAAATTGTCCCACCTTGCTTCATGAGCTGCAGCTCTGTTCCTGTCGGCAGGTATACTCACACGCCTTCACATTGCCATCCGGCTACTTTGGCTTTAGTTAAACACACACATTCCATATGCAGGAGTCCGGCTTTTGTGAGAAAAATCCTGCTTTTATTCAAATAGACTTGTGCTCATAACAGACAGAGTACGCGTTTCGGTTCACATAGAACCTTGCTCACCTCTAACTAACAAACATTACACAGACCTTTAAAAAGCTTTAACATATAATTAATTGATTAAAAACACATGTGTTAACCCCTGCATTGACTTTCTTATGTTGATTACCATGGTTCGTTTCTCCTGCAAGATCCGACACATGTCTATTTGCATATAGAGTATACATAGTAGGACAATACAAAGATGGATAATCATAACAAACAAGGTGGAAAATATAGTGAAATAATTACAACCTTAAAGGACTTGAAACGGCTTACTTATTATATCCATGTATATATCACAAACAATTCATTTAGCGGTACATCAATAAATGTATAGGTTATATACTTTATAAAGCAAAGCAATTCAATATGGGCAGTCATATTAAATAGAAGCTCATTATGACAGACTGAAACAGCTTGATTGACATGTCATTAGCATTATTATATATGCGTCTATTGACATGCAAAAAACGGCACATAAATAAATAAATGAACAAACAATAAAGGCAAAAAAAAAAAGAAGGGGAAAAGACAATGGATTCCTACATATCTAATTGGATCTAATAGATGTACATAAGATCTGTTCTATAATTCATCCCTTTCGGGTATCTGGTGTTCAAATTTAAAATCCAAAAAGCTTCCCTTTTGAAAACCTTTTCCTGGCTGACTATACCTTTTTTCTTATTCAGCACCCTTTCTATCCCAAAGAAAGAAAGACTTTCTATGCTGCCTGTATGTCTCTCACAGAAGTGCTTGGCTACACCTGAGCTGCTCGTATTACCTTTTTTTATATTGCGGATGTGTTCACTAACTCGTGTTTTTAATTTGCGTGTAGTACATCCTATGTAGCTTATATTACATTCATTGCATCGAATCATGTAAATTACATTAGTAGTATTGCAATTAATGTAACTCCATATTTTATATTCTCTCGTGTCACTACTGTCAGAAAAGCTCTCTTTTTTAATAGCTAGATGACAAACCGTACATCGTGAATTGCCGCAGCGATAGAAACCCTTAAATTTTAACCAATGAGGTTTTTCTATGTTAGAAGAAAAATTACTTGGGGCTAGTAAGTCTCCTAGATTTTTGTTTTTTCTTGCAACGAATTTTACTCCTTCATTTAATATTTCATCAACCATATCGTCCTGTCTAAGTATTGGCAAAAATTTGAAGAAAGTTTTTCTGATACTATAAAAATTCCTGCTGAATGCTGTGGAAAATACTAAGCCTTTGTTCCTCTTTTTACCTTTTCCTTTAAATCTATCCATGAGTAGCTCTTCTCTATTAAGTGCTTCTATTTTAGTACATGTCCTGTCCAGCAATGTTTTTTTATAGCCTCTCTGATGTAATCTGTTTTTGATATCAATTTTTGTTGTATTAAACACGGAGCTGTCAGAACAAGATCTTTTAGCACGAATAAATTCTCCCATAGGGATGGCTTTTATGGTATGCTTGGGGTGACCGCTACTCGCGTGTAATACAGTGCTGCCTGCTGTTTCTTTCCTATAAAGTTTAGTCTCAATACCCGTAGCAAAATTACCTTTTAAGGTCAAATCTAGAAATGGCACTTCTTCCTTATTGTATGTAACAGTAAATTGTAAATTGACAGAGTTGTTATTAATGTATCTGCTAAACTGATTGATTTCTTCGTGACATTTTCCTTGTACTGAACCTTCGTCCCAGATTATTATCACGTCATCAATATATCTAGCATACCACACCATGCAGCCAACAAAAGGATTATTATGATTGAAAATAAAACGATCTTCCCACCAACTCATAAAGAGATTGGCTATCGCCGGAGAGAATTTGGAGCCCATCGGGGCTCCAGAGATCTGTAAAAAAAATTCCTGATCAAATGAAAAAAAATTATGTTTTAACAAAAATTCAGTAGATAAGAGGATAAATTCCTTTAATTCATTACTGTAATTGCTGAAATTTTGTAAATGAAACCGAACTGCCTCTAAGGCCGCATGGTGTGGTATGCTAGAGTAAAGATCCCTGACATCACACAGAATCCAATGGAAACTATTTCTCCATTCCATATGCTGGAGTTTCTGTATAGCATGCTTACTGTCTCTTAGGAACCCTGGAGTCCTACATACTAACGGTTGCAGGGATCGGTCCACCCACGAACTTAAACGTTCACAGGGTGAACCGATCCCTGCAACTATCGGCCGTAACGGGGGTGGAAATACCCCCTTATGAAGTACAAGGAAACTGTCACGAAGAAATCAATCAGTTTAGCAGATACATTAATAACAACTCTGTCAATTTACAATTTACTGTTACATACAATAAGGAAGAAGTGCCATTTCTAGATTTGACCTTAAAAGGTAATTTTGTTACGGGTATTGAGACTAAACTTTATAGGAAAGAAACAGCAGGCAGCACTGTATTACACGCGAGTAGCGGTCACCCCAAGCATACCATAAAAGCCATCCCTATGGGAGAATTTATTCGTGCTAAAAGATCTTGTTCTGACAGCTCCGTGTTTAATACAACAAAAATTGATATCAAAAACAGATTACATCAGAGAGGCTATAAAAAAACATTGCTGGACAGGACATGTACTAAAATAGAAGCACTTAATAGAGAAGAGCTAATCATGGATAGATTTAAAGGAAAAGGTAAAAAGAGGAACAAAGGCTTAGTATTTTCCACAGCATTCAGCAGGAATTTTTATAGTATCAGAAAAACTTTCTTCAAATTTTTGCCAATACTTAGACAGGACGATATGGTTGATGAAATATTAAATGAAGGAGTAAAATTCGTTGCAAGAAAAAACAAAAATCTAGGAGACTTACTAGCCCCAAGTAATTTTTCTTCTAACATAGAAAAACCTCATTGGTTAAAATTTAAGGGTTTCTATCGCTGCGGCAATTCACGATGTACGGTTTGTCATCTAGCTATTAAAAAAGAGAGCTTTTCTGACAGTAGTGACACGAGAGAATATAAAATATGGAGTTACATTAATTGCAATACTACTAATGTAATTTATATGATTCGATGCAATGAATGTAATATAAGCTACATAGGATGTACTACACGCAAATTAAAAACACGAGTTAGTGAACACATCCGCAATATAAAAAAAGGTAATACGAGCAGCTCAGGTGTAGCCAAGCACTTCTGTGAGAGACATACAGGCAGCATAGAAAGTCTTTCTTTCTTTGGGATAGAAAGGGTGCTGAATAAGAAAAAAGGTATAGTCAGCCAGGAAAAGGTTTTCAAAAGGGAAGCTTTTTGGATTTTAAATTTGAACACCAGATACCCGAAAGGGATGAATTATAGAACAGATCTTATGTACATCTATTAGATCCAATTAGATATGTAGGAATCCATTGTCTTTTCCCCTTCTTTTTTTTTTTTTTGCCTTTATTGTTTGTTCATTTATTTATTTATGTGCCGTTTTTTGCATGTCATTAGACGCATATATAATAATGCTAATGACATGTC
The DNA here is from genome assembly GCA_035609135.1 of Eleutherodactylus coqui. Classification (NCBI taxonomy): domain Eukaryota; kingdom Metazoa; phylum Chordata; class Amphibia; order Anura; family Eleutherodactylidae; genus Eleutherodactylus; species Eleutherodactylus coqui. The sequence continues at coordinate 102,980,153 of CM069417.1, read as the reverse complement.
AATCAAGCTGTTTCAGTCTGTCATAATGAGCTTCTATTTAATATGACTGCCCATATTGAATTGCTTTGCTTTATAAAGTATATAACCTATACATTTATTGATGTACCGCTAAATGAATTGTTTGTGATATATACATGGATATAATAAGTAAGCCGTTTCAAGTCCTTTAAGGTTGTAATTATTTCACTATATTTTCCACCTTGTTTATTATGATTATCCATCTTTGTATTGTCCTACTATGTATACTCTATATGCAAATAGACATGTGTCGGATCTTGCAGGAGAAACGAACCATGGTAATCAACATAAGAAAGTCAATGCAGGGGTTAACACATGTGTTTTTAATCAATTAATTATATGTTAAAGCTTTTTAAAGGTCTGTGTAATGTTTGTTAGTTAGAGGTGAGCAAGGTTCTATGTGAACCGAAACGCGTACTCTGTCTGTTATGAGCACAAGTCTATTTGAATAAAAGCAGGATTTTTCTCACAAAAGCTGGACTCCTGCATATGGAATGTGTGCCTTTTAACCCCTTCATGACATGGCCTATTTTGGGCTTAAGGACGCAACAATTTTTGGCGGATTTTCTTCTCCGTTTATCAAAAGCCATAACTTTTTTATTTTTCCGTCGACGCGGCCGTATGAGGGCTTGTTTTTTGCGTGGCGAACTGTAGTTTTTATCGATGCCAATTTTGGGTACATAGACTATATTGTAAATTTTTTTTTTTTTTTTTTTAATGATAGCAGAGAGAGAAAACGCATCAATTCTGCCATAGATTTTTTTATTTTTTTTTTACACCGTTAATCATGCAGCATAAAGAGACTTTCCATTTTTTCTGCAGACCGGTACGGTTACAACGATACCAAAATTCTAACATTTTGTTTTAGGTTTTCCCACTTTTCTGCAATAAAAACCCTTTTTTTTGGAAATCTTTTTTCTATTCTAAATTGCTGCATTCAAAGTCCCGTAACTTTTTTATTTTTTGATGTACAGAGCTCTATGAGGGCTTATTTTTTGCGAGACAAGCTGTAGATTTTATTGGTACCATTTTGGCGTACATATGGCTTTTTTGATCACTTTTATTGCGTTTTTAGTGAGGCAAAATGCTAAAAATGAGCATTTTGCCTCAGTTTTTTAGCGTTTTTTTCCGTGCACAGTCAAAAGCATGTGCAACTTATTGTACGCATCATTACGGACGCGACAATACCAAATATGTGGGGTTTTATTTTTTTTTTACCTTTTTTTATGCTAATCTTAGAAAAAGCATAAAAAATGGTTTTTTTACTCTTTTTTTACATTTTTTTAATTCATTTTTTAAATCTTTCTTTTTTTTACACTGTTTGTGTCCCTCTGAGGGACTTTAACCACTGCCCTGATGATCGCTGTCATAGGGCATGGCAGAGCTACTGCTCTCCCATGCCTTATCGCTCATACAGCGATCTCAGGCATAGGCAATACAGGACGCCAGTGTCTGGCGTCCTGTTGCCATGGTGACAGGCCGGGCTCTCGCGATGACATCGTGAGCTCCGGCCGGAGGCACAGAGGGAGCTGAGCTCCCTCTGTGAACTCTTCCCCTGCCGCGATCTACTTAGATCGCGGCAGGGAAGGGGTTAACAGCGGCGGGCGCATCTCCGGTGCCCCCCCCCCCCCCCCCCGCTGTTGCAGCGAGACGCCGGCTGTGACTGACAGCCGGCTCCCGCTGCGGGATAGCGCTGGATCATATGTGATCCCGCACTATCTCCAGGACGTAAGTTTACGCCCTGTTGCGGGAAGTACCAGGCTGCCAGGACGTAAACTTACGCCCTGCAGCGGGAAGGGGTTAAAGAGGGTCGCTGCCTGGCCCTGCCAACCCTCTGCAGTGTGTGCCTCCGGTTCCTCCTCATGGCAGACGCACTTATAAATAGACATGAGGGTGGTGTGGCTATGAGACCAGCGTGTGGCATGAGGGCAGCTGAAGGCTGCGCAGGGACAATTTTGTGTGCGCTGCGGACGCAGGGTGGTGTGGGGGAGGGGGCATTGGGCAGCATGTACCCCGGTAAAGAGGCAGCGGTGTGTCACGCAGGCAGTGCTTGTGCTTGGTTGGAGGTAGTGTGGTGCTTAGCTAAGGTATGCCTTGCTAATGAGGGTTTGTCAGAAGTAAAAATTGTTAGGGGGGGGGTCCACTCTTGCCGCTATTGTGGCTTAATAGTGGGACCTGGGAACCTGAAATGCAGGCCAGCATGTAGCCCCTCGCCTGCCCTATCCGTTTCTGTGTCGTTCCCATCACTTTCTTGGGTTTTGCAGATTTTCACAAATGAAAACCTTAGCGGAGCATGGCTGATATACAAAAATGCTCGAGTCGCCCATTGACTTCAATGGGGTTCGTTACTCGAAACGAACCCTCGAGCATCGCGGAAAGTTCGACTCGAGCAACGAGCACCCGAGCATTTTGGTGCTCGCTCATCTCTACTGCTTTCACTTTAATGCATCTATGTTCTGTATGAGATCTCAGTTGCAAACTCGTATGGAACTCAGGGCATCTTTACACAATTGTATTTGTGTGGGCATTTGCACATGCAAAATCTGTGAGCGCTAAACACACAGAATAGATCCAATAGATCTCAATGAGTTTTTTCCCGTGAACGTGTTTTGCACATGCATTTTAAATGCTCATAAAAAAATAGACCCGCTCTATCTATCTGCATATTGCACAGCAAAAGCCCCCATAGAAGTCTATGGGAGGTGTGCGAATACCCAATAGGATGCGTGAAACACTGCACAGAACTGCCGGGAAAAGAACACATCCAGACCTCGTTAGGCTAAGGGCGCCTGCACACAAGCGTATGTGTATGTAGGTTTACGAGAGCAAGACTTGAATAAGCTGTGAATGGAGAGCTATCACATATCAGCATATTCGAGCTGCTTACTGTACTTTCTGCACACACAGGGCAGGTTTCTTTGCATACGAGACATAACCACGCCCCCATTTAAATGGTTATTTAGCTAAATGAGGTCCAGATATTTTCTTTTTTTCACAGAATTGCGCAGCGTATTGTGAATTTCTGTTTGCATTTGCGCACCTCTCATAGACTTCTATGAGGACAGTGCTAAACGTTAATATCAAAAGAAAGGAACATCTACTAACATAGGGAGAGTAAAAGTTAAAGGGACTCTGTCAGCTCCTTTTAGCCAAATGAGCTGAAAGTAGGTGACCCGCTGAGTCCGGGGATGTAAGTGTAAGGCTGCTTATACATGGGCGACAGCTATATTGCCACAAAAAAATTGCAGCGGTATCGCATTGTGTTCTGTATGATATCACTGCGTTTTTTCACAGCCATGTTGCAATTTTGTGTTGCTACAAAGTCGCGCAATTTTCAGGGGGAGGCCTTGAAATATAAGCCCTACCCCAAAAATAAGGCCTACCTGCTTTAAAAAATGAAATACATCACCTAGCAGGCATTGTCTGCTCCGCTGCACTTCTCTGCCGCTTCAGCAGACTTGCTTGTAGTTTTCCCCCAGTGCTTCCTGCTTTGAAGGTTCAAAATCTCTACCTCCAGGAAGTGCTGGCTGTGATTGGTTCTTGGGCGCTGCAGTGATTGGCTGAGGTACAGCGCTTCTTGGAGGCGGGGATTTTAACCCCTTAACGACGGCCCCATAGGGAAACTACGTCCTCAGAAAGTGGGCTTTAATCCTAGAGGACGTAGTTTTATGTGTCCTCTTAGGATTAATGCCCACTTGCCTGAGGACATGACAGCTCCATGCTGTCGGTGCCCGCAGGTAGCCGACAGCATGGAGCTGTCATCCCAGGATGCAGGCAGTCACCCCCGGCATTGCGATCGGCGCTATCCAATGGACAGCACCGATCGCAATAAAGTAAATAAAAGTGTGAAAAAATGTAGATATTCAGCTGCCCTGATGGATCGGATCCATCAGGGCAGCTGAAAATACTCACCCGGCTTGTCCGCGGTGTCCCCCGGAGATCGGGTCCTTCCGGACCCGCCGCCGGCCTTCTGCGCATGCGCGCCAGACGATGACGTCACACGCATGCGTAGAAGCCCGAGAGCCCCCGGCAAATTTAGAAACTCCTGACTCCCGGTTCCTGAAGGTAGCCGGGAACCAGGAGGTCCATTGGATAGCAGCGATCACAAAAAAGTTTATAAAGTTTTTAAAAAAGTAAAGTTTCACCTCCCCTCATGGATCGGATCTTCTGGGACCGGAGTCCCCTTCTGCACATGCGCGCCCGATTATTGACATCGGGCGCGTGCACAGAGGGGCTCAAGCCCCGGGAAATTTAAAATCCCTCTGCTCCTGGCTGCCATGTGTAGCCAGGAGCAGAGGGATGTCACTGGGGACATGATCACTGTCATTCAATAGATGATAGTGATCATGTATAGTAAAAAAAAAAAAAAAAAAAAAAAAAAGGTAAAAAGTAAAAAAAAAGTTTAAAAAAGTTAAAAAAGCTTGCGTTTCATCTGCCCCCACGGATCATATCTGTGAGAGAGGATGAAATGACGTACTGAAGGCCCACGGATTTATCCGCGGACCTTACCCCAGCTTCTGCGCACGCGCATGTCGCCAAAATGGTAGGCGCATGCGCAAAAGTTGTGGTAATTTTAAAATCTCCCTGCTCCTGGCTACAAAACTTAGCCGAGAGCCTGGAGATTTCACGGGTAGGGGGGGGGGGGGCTGCGGTGAGCGATTCCTGATCACGTGTTCACCATTATCCAATGGATAATGGCGATCACGTAAAAGTAAAAAAAAGGTGAAGGTTCATCCTTCCTCACCGATGCGGTAATGCGCAGATCAATCACATTGGATTACACAATTCCGCTCACATTAGCGGGTTAGAATTGTGTAATCCATTCGCAGAAAAGAGAACGCAGCAGGTTCCATTTTACTGTGGATATCCACAACATAGAGCCCATTGTGCTCTGTGGTCGTGGATATACCCGCTGCCCATACGCAACTACATTGTATACGGGCTGCGGGTACCCGCGTCATCGCTAAGCGACGGTGCGGGAAATACAAACAAAAAATATATATATACTGCGCATGACCGCCTGTGTGAGTAGGCAGTTATGCGCAGTAGATTACGCGGCCATATGCAGGGTCACAGCCGGGATCCGCTGCGGGCCTCCGCAAGCGGATTCCGCCTACGGCTGCATGAGCCCGGCGTTATTCAGACCGCTACCTGTAATCCGTAATTTACAAGAAGCCCCGGGAACGTTCTACTTCATGCAGTTCCAGGAGCAGCTTGTTGAGCGCCTTCTGTGTGAGACCGCCGCACCTCAGCAAGCTTATGGAGACTCACAGAGCGCCACTTTTTACACCCCATACCAGCTACTGAGGTCACGAAATACCCCCAAAAAGCATGAGAGGAGGGGGGATACCCGGTTTTATTGCCCCATGTGCCCATTCCAACCAGCCTCTGTAATTATCCCTGTCTCTGGAAATACTACACAGTTCCCATTATTACTTTTATCTAAGATTTGGGGAACGCTGAAAAGGGCGCGGAGTGTGTGGGGGAGGGGATTTTTTTAAGGTGTCAATTTTTATTCCGTACAAGTGGGCAATGGGTCCTGGAATTTATTCAGTTGTGCCCTGCAATCCAACGGGTGTTTCCTCCATTATAGTGTCGTAGAATTCCTTTGCGGAATCACGGCTTACTCAATTTGGAATGTTTACACCCTTCCATATTAATTCTGAATTGATAATGCGCATAAGAAGTTTCCACACTGACACGAGGTTCAGCATGCATAGCTTCCTCAATTCTAACTTTAATGATCGGCGTGTAGCCTATTTTAAGAGTTTAACACATCCGCCCATCTGGGCAGGTCAAAGATTACATAGATACAACGTATTGTTTAATTATTGGATAAGCATCTTGCAATTCTTCCATCCTCCGGTCATCTGTGATTGGCCATCAGGTGGTGGATGAAATGAGTGGGTTGTCTTGGACCCACGTGTGGTTCCTTCGATAGGATTGGATGTTACATCATGAACTATAAATTGCACAAACCTCCCATGTTATTTGCATACGTTTCCAGTAAAGTCGCTGGGGAAATTTTCGCGGTAACTTGAAAGCGGAAGCTTGTCTCAGATTCGGTTCATTGTCTACTTCCTAGTTCCTTTAATCACCCATGCAACCGGACAAACAGATATATTTATATCTTGGTTGCGTGCTAAATTCCATCCAGCAGAGTTTATAAAACAGATATTTCATATAAGCGGAAGTACCTATTGCATAACTGTAAGAACATTATATTTGTAGCAGGACAGAAAGCAAATATGTATACAGAATGTTAAATTGACAACTGTCTACTGCCAAGGCCCACCGATCCATATAGATATATACTGGGCTTCCACCACAATAGGCCTTGCCATGTTTCCTGTAAGTAGATTAGGGCCACAATTGGTATGTTTTTGAACACGGGACAAACGGGGGTATCCGTTTTGGGGTGTACGTCTTCATTTCTATGTACAATGTACAAAAAAAATAGTTTTTAAATTGACAAAATTGCTAAAAAAATGAAAATCGTAATTTTTTTTCCTTCTGCTTTGCTTAGATTTATTCAAATACTGTGGGGTCAAAATACGCAGTACACCTCTAGATGAATTCGTTAAGGGGTCTAGTTTTTAAAATGGGGTCATTTGTGGGGGGTCTTTATCGTTTTGGCCGCCCAATGTCTCTACAAGTGGGTAATGGGGCCTGGAATTTATTCCGCTGTACCCTGAAATCCAACGGGTGCTCCTTCCATTATAGGCCTAGCCATGTGTCCTTTAAGTAGATTAGGGCCACTAGGGATATGTTTCTGAACACGGGACAAACAGGGGTATCCATTTTGGGGTGAAAGTCTTCATTCCTATGTGTGCTGTACAAAAAAAAACAGTTTTTAAATTGATACAACTGACAAAAAAATGAAAATTGTAATTTTTTTCCTACTGCTTTGCTTAGATTTATTCAAAAATTGTAGTGTAAAAATACACAGTACACACCTAGATAAATTCGTTAGGGGGTCTAGTTTTCAAAATGGGGTCATTTGTGGGGGTTCTCTCTCGTTTTGGCCACTCAAGGGCTCTACAAGTGGGCAATGGGGCCTAAATCACCTTCATGCTAAATTTCTGTTCTGAAAGCCACCGGCTACTCCTTTCATTTTGGGCCCCGTTGTGCATCCAGACAAAAGATTAGGGCCACAATGGGTATGTCTCTGAACACGGGACAAACAGGGGTATCTATTTTGGGGTGCAAGTCTTCATTCATGTGTGCTGTACAAAAAAAGCTGTTTTTAAAATGACAGAATTGCCAAAAAAACGAAAATCACATTTTTTTCCTTTTGTTTGCTTGAATTCATTCAAAAACTGTGGGGTCAAAATGGGCAGTACACCCCTAGATAAATTCATTAAGGGGTCTAGTTTTCAAAATGGGGTCATCTGTAGGGGTTCTCTTTGGTTTTGGCCGCTCAAGAGCTCTACAAAAGTGCTATGGGGCCTAAATCACCTTCAAGGAAAATTTATGTTCTGAAAACCACCGACTACTCCTTTCGTTTTGGGCCCCGTTGTGCATCCAGACATAAGATTAGGGCCACAATGGGTATGTCTCTGAACACGGGAGAAACAGGGGTATCCGGGGTATCCATTTTGGGGTGCAAGGCTTCATTCATGTGTGTGCTGTACAAAAAAAGCTGTTTTTAAAATGACAGAATTGCCAAAAAAACGAAAATCACATTTATTTCCTTTTGCTTTGCTTGAATTCATTCAAAAACTGTGGGGTCAAAATGGGCAGTACACCCCTAGATAAATTCGTTAAGGGGTCTAGTTTTCAAAATGGGGTCATTTGTGGGGGTTCTCTTTGGTTTTGGCCGCTCAAGAGCTCTACAAAAGTGCTATGGGGCCTAAAACGCCTTCAAGCAAAATTTATGTTCTGAAAGACACCAACTACTCCTTTCATTTTGGGTCCCGTTGTGCATCCAGACATAAGATTAGGGCCACAATGGGTATGTTTCTGAACACGGGAGAAACAGGGGCATCCATTTTGGGGTTTAAATCCTCATTTTCATGGGCACTATAGGAAAAAAAATATGTCTTTAACCCCTTCATGACATGGCCTATTTTGGGCTTAAGGACGCAACAATTTTTGGCGGATTTTCTTCTCCGTTTATCAAAAGCCATAACTTTTTTATTTTTCCGTCGACGTGGCCGTATGAGGGCTTGTTTTTTGCGTGGCGAACTGTAGTTTTTATCGATGCCAATTTTGGGTACATAGACTATAGTGTAAAATTTTATTTTTTTTTTTAATGATAGCAGAGAGAGAAAATGCATCAATTCTGCCATAGATTTTTTTATTTTTTTTTTACACCGTTAATCATGCAGCATAAATGAGACTTTCCATTTTTTCTGCCGACCGGTACGGTTACAACTATACCAAAATTCTAACATTTTTTTTAGGTTTTCCCACTTTTCTGCAATAAAAACCCTTTTTTTTGGAAATCTTTTTTCTATTCTAAATTGCTGCATTCAAAGTCCCGTAACTTTTTTATTTTTTGATGTACAGAGCTCTATGAGGGCTTATTTTTTGCGAGACAAGCTGTAGATTTCATTGATACCATTTTGGCGTACATACGGCTTTTTTGATTACTTTTATTGCGTTTTTAGTGAGGCAAAATGCTAAAAATGAGCATTTTGCCGCAGTTTTTTAGCGTTTTTTTCCGTGCACAGTCAAAAGCATGTGCAACTTATTGTACGCATCGTTACGGACGCGACAATACCAAATATGTGGGGTTTTATTTTTTTTTTACCTTTTTTTATGCTAATCTGAGAAAAAGCATAAAAAATGGTTTTTTTACTCTTTTTTTTACATTTTTTTTAATTCATTTTTTAAATCTTTCTTTTTTTTACACTGTTTGTGTCCCTCTGAGGGACTTTAACCACTGCCCTGATGATCGCTGTTATAAGGCATGGAAGAACTACTGCTCTGCCATGCCTTATCGCTCATACAGCGATCTCAGGCATAGGCAATACAGGACGCCAGTGTCTGGCGTCCTGTTGCCATGGTGACAGGCCGGGCTCTCGCGATGACATCGCGAGTTCCGGCCGGAGGCACAGAGGGAGCCGCGCTCCGTCTGTGAACTCTTTCCCTGCCGCGATCTACTTAGATCGCGGCAGGGAAGGGGTTAACAGCGGCGGGCGCATCTCCGGTGCCCCCCCGCTGTTGCAGCAAGACGCCGGCTGTGACTGACAGCCGGCTCCCGCTGCGAGATAGCACGGGATCATATGTGATCCCGTGCTATCTCCAGGACGTAAGTTTACGCCCTGTTGCGGGAAGTACCAGGCTGCCAGGACGTAAACTTACGCCCTGCAGCGGGAACGGGTTAAAATGACATATTTGCAAAAATATGAAATTTTATTTTTTCTCCTCTAAATTGAATTAATTCCTGAAAAAAACTGGTGGGGTCAAAATACTCCTGACCCCCCTCAGTGAATACATTAAGGGGTGCAGTTTTTAAAATGGGGTTATTTGTGGGGGTATCTATTATTCTGACACTCATGAGCCTTTGCAAACTTGGCTTGGTGCAGGAAAAGAAAGTGCTCCTCAAAATGCTGAAAAGTAATGTTAAATTTGTACGTCCTCTAAATGGTTAAAAAAAACACAAAAGTTTTTCAAGTGTGCATTCAGAATAAAGTAAACAGATGGAAATCTATATCTTATCAAAAATTTGTACAGTATGTTTGGACATATTTGAGATATTACGGTTGAAATGTGAAAAAATGACTATTTTTTCAAAATTTTTCCAATATTGGTACTTTTAATAAATATACACAAATTATATCGGTCTCTTTTTACCACCTAAATGAAGTACAACATGTGGTGAAAAAACAATGTCAGAATCACTTGGATATGTAAAGTCTTTACGGAGTTATGCTACGTTAAACGACGCATGTCAGATTTCCAAAATTTGGCTCCGTCACTAAGGCGCAAACAGGCTTCGTCACTAAGGGGTTAAACCTCCAAACCAGGAAGAGCTGGGGAAAAACTACAAGCAAGTCTCCTGGAGCTGCAGTGGAGCCAACAGTGCCTGTTAGGTGATGTGTTTTTTTTAATGCAGATAGGCCTAATTTTAGGGATTTTACAGTAGGACTTCCTACTTTAAAAGTTGCATTGCACCACACGAAAACTGCATTTTTGTGTGATGCAATGCAACACATAGGAAGGCTCCATAGGAAAACATGGGCTACAAAACATCACAAATTGCGGCAATATTCAGCAACCCGCACTTTTTTATCTCGCAATGTAGATGTGAAGGAACCCATTGAAAAGCATGGGCTTCACATGCTGTACTTGTGATTTGTAACGCTGTCACATCACAAGAAAATCACGCAATTTTGTCGCCTGTGTGAAACCGGCACAAGGCTTCTTGACACCGGCGAGCGCGATGTCGCCCCAAGAAAATTAGTATCACATATGTGCTGAGCATCAGCAATGCTTTTTCCAGGAAAAAAAAAAGACTCGCATCACATCACTCTTAAGGCCTCGGTCACACGGGCGTTTTTTTCCGCGATTTGCGGATCACATGACGGATGCGCATCCGCAAATCGCGTGACCGGGGCCGAAAAATCGCCCGAAAAATCTGCTCCTAGCCACGTTTCATTAGAAACGGGCCGGAGCAGTGCAGCGCTGTCCAGCGCATTGAATTCAATGGAGCCGGCAATACAGCCGGCACCATTGAAAGCAATGGTCTGCGGGCGATCTCACAATTAATTTTCGGGAAGGGCTTAAAAATATAAGCCCTTCCCTGAAAAGCATCCAGTAATGTGTAAAAAGTAAAAAAAAAATATACTCACCAGACGGAGTTCAGCCGCGGCCGGTCGGCAGTTCTCCTGAACTGCTGTGAGTAGTATTCAGCAGCCGGGGATTTAAAATCCCCGCCTGCTGAATGAGCTGCCTCTGATTGGTCACAGCCCTCACCAATCAAAGGCAGCTCTCACTCACCCATTCATGAATTCATGAAAGGGTGAGTGAGAGCTGCCTCTGATTGGCTCAGCGCAGGGACCAATCAGGGGCAGCTCTCAGCTGTCATTCATGAATGGCCAAGTGAGAGCTGCCTCTGATTGGTGAGGGCTGTGACCAATCTGAGGCAGCTCATTCAGCAGGCGGGGATTTCAATGCGCTGGACAGCGCTGCACTGCTCCAACCCGTTTCTAATGAAACGCGGCTAGGAGCAGATTTTTCGGGCGATTTTTCGGCCCCAGTCACGCGATTTGCGGATGCGCATCCGTCATGCCAAAAACTGGGGCGGTGTCGAACTCGGCTTGATGCTCATTCGAGTAACGAGCACCATCGAGTACGCTAATACTCGAACGAGCATCAAGCTCGGCAGAGTATGTTCGCTCAACTCTACTCAAGAGCATTGGCTGTCAACGTAGTCTTCATGCTCTGCATATTTGGGCGACCTCAGTGCATTGACGTAGATGTGCACTTTATATAGAAGGTTAAGTAGCAGCTCCAGTATCATGGTAGTCACATCTGGGCTGCAATCTCGGATAGCATTAAGATACTCTCCAGAGACCCAGATGTTTTCCTCTTGTAATGTAATAGTTGTATGAATCATAGAACAGATGTTCCCAGAGAAAGTTCTGCAGGTTCTGACAAGCAAGAACCTGAAATGAGCATAGCTATAGGAAGGGTCTAGGATATGAGCTGCAGTGAGCAGGGGTCTAAGTAATACCCCCACCCAGGGACATAAGGACTACATAAGAGGAGGCTGTGTATAAATGCATATTGTAGTTAGAGCCCTGGTACCAGTAAATCAATGGACCTCCGGAGATCAGGTCACATCTGCATTTCTTTACTGATTGCAAATGCAATGTGGTCTGATTGTTATCTAAGTCACATGTATAGACAAAAACAGTCTAACTAAACTAAAGACCCATTTAGACGGGACAAATGTCGGGCAAACGATGCCTGACACTCATCCCAACATATATGCGCTCTCATGCTGCTGCATGGGAGCTAGTATCACTGGCTCACAGTGGGGCGGCTAGAAGAGATTTCTCTCCTCGCGCTCCCCGCCCCTCTCTATTGACTTAATATAGCGGCCGTTCAGTACTGAACGGCTGCTATTTACATTGAACGATGAGTAAGGATGAGCGAGTACTCGCTAAGGCACTACTCGTTTCGAGTAATGTGCCTTTGACGAGTATCTCCCTGCTCGTCCTTAAAGATTCGGGGGCCGCCGCGGGGTGGGGAGCTGCAGGGGAGAGCGGGGAGGAAGGGGGGGGGAGATCTCTCTCCCCTGCTAGTCCTGGAGGTTGTCTAGTCAAGAGGTACCAGAGATAGTGACCGGGGAGGAACAAGGAGAACATCTACAATAGCCAGTGCAGTGGGGAGCAACATCTAAGTGTGAGTATGAAACTAAGTTATGCTGGAAAGTTAGCAGAGAGAGAAAAAAGAAAACAGAGAAGAAAAGGAAAGAATGTAAATCAAGTCAGCAAGGTTTATTCAAAGCAATAGTCAAAGCCAGGGGAAGAAAGCAGGAGATTTACCGGAAGGAGGATTGACCTTTGAATGTGAATGGTACGCATTATGTGTTCCACTGATGAAGAAACTTTAGTATAAGGACCTGAGCCACATGACTGGATCATGTGATCGAATCTCCTCTCGAGGGAGGAGGGGCTCTGGAATGGCGTCTGCAGTGAACACCAACATGTGTGAGTTTAATTGTTGTATATAAGATGGCTGTAATTGTATTTTGTATATGTATTTTGCTTGAAAAAGGCGTAACTTTAAACGTAGAAATGCATAGAAATAAATAGTTTTTAAAAAACCTACGGACCCTCGGTCTGTATTTATATTTTAACCCTTGGAGCGCAGGGAAGATTTTTCTTTCTTTTTTCCTGGAGATTTACCTGTTAGGACTTGCTGCTGGGTTCTGTGGTTCTACAGGTTTTCCCAGCAGCTCAGCTTCACAGGTGTGGTTGATTGTGCTAGCTAGGTGTGGTTTGCTCCAGTGAGCCAATCTCTCAGGTCTGTTGCTTATATATACCAGCTCCTTTGTCAGTGTCTGCTGGTTTTCCTCTGTGCTGGGTCTGTTGTAGGCCTTCTGATCTATCTACGCTGGCATGTCGCCAGTTCTGTTTCCGTATCTGTATATCTGTCCGTGTGTGGCTCTGTGCTGGGTCTGTTTTTAGACATTCTGATCTGTCTGTGCTGGCATTGTTGCCAGTTCTGACTCTGTATCTGTATATCTGTTCTGTGTTTGTGTGGGGCTGTCCCTCCCGGGTGATCGCCCTGCTTGCAGGCAGGTATCCTGGGGTTAGTTGAGTTGTCTCATTAGAGTAGGGACTGTGAGACAACGAGGACGCGAACTTGACAAAGACCACAGCCATTAGGTGGTCGAAACGTTGTATGTGCTGGGTGGATTAAAGATTTTCCTTGAAGTAATTTCCCTGGATGCTGCTTCACTTTCATCACTTTCTGGTCTACATTTATTCCGGGACTCTGGATCCAGAACCGGCTGTAGAAGCGTGCATATCCTGCCTTGTGGTTTCCTCTCTCCTACTGACAGAGGTACTGTGTGTGCTGTTGGCAATCCAATTGTCTGCAGGACGCTTGAAGTGGGTTCACAGCTTAAGTGACTTGGCCAATCCACAAACTAATTCCTCATACTTATTATAACAATTTCATCTGTTTATTCAGGCGGGTATGCTGGTGAGTGTTTTAGGTGTTTGGCAGTCTGTCTGTGAGTTTGTATCCGTCTCTTTGTTCTGAGTGCTGTCTGTATTCCTGTGTCTGAGTTCTGTCTATGTTGCTTAGTTCTGTTCCACTCTCTGAGCTCTGTATATGCAGTCTGAGTTCAGTCTGCATTCCTGTGTCTGAGTTCTGTCTATGTTGCTCAGGTCTGTTCCGCTCTGAGTTATGTTTATGTAGTCTGAGTTCTGTCTGTATTCCTGTATTTGTTCCGTAATTCTGTCTCTATTTCTGTATTTGTTCCGTAATTCTGTCAGTATCCCTGTATCTGAGTTTGTTCCGAATTCCTGGCTACAGTCCTTTATCTGATGAGTCAGTTGCCAACCACACCAGGACAAGTCTCAGCTTGGTTGATTGGTCCAAGTGGATCCACAATCTGTAATCAGTAAAAGTATTCTGAGGCAATGGATCCCGCTGATTTCCTCAGGTTAGAGAGACGTAACATTACCAATGCAATGTTTTGTGTCGCTTTCCAGAGAAAAGTACAGAATCAATCAATGTCACCTAAAGTTTATCATCTGCCTTAAGTAATTGTTACGTAACTGTTGCAAATCCTATGGTCCTCTCTCTCCCCTCCAATAAATTGTTTATTCATCTGAAGTCTGTTGCCTGGAGTCTCTTCCCATCATCAACACACTGCACTGAGGTACCACACTTAACGCTTTAGGAGCAAGGACTACTACCCTCATTTTTTAGTTTATTTCTCCAATTTTTGTATTTATTATTTCTGTCCTGAATGGGTCCTTGCTCATATATGGACTGGCGTCACAACAATTAACACCTTCCCTACCTGACTCTGCTGGTAGCTGCCTATTATTTATTTAATTTATTTTTTTACCACTGGTGTAGTTCAGCCCAATAGACCACTATTTTTACCATCTACCAGGAGGAGCAGTAGAGCCACCATGACTACTATTTCATTTCTGCCCTGCTGCCTAAATGCCTCCTAGGTCTGGGTCACTACAGTAAAGCAGCTCCAAACCATGATCCTCTCACAATCATGCTTCACAGCCTCCAAAACCGCATTGTGTATTTCTGCTCAAAAGTTCAACTTTTGTCTCATTTGATCAAAATACACTTTTCCTGAAGCTTTGGGGAATTTTCAGCTGGTCTTGGGCAAAGGTGGGACTGGTCACAATGTTTTCTGGACAGGAGTAGCTTTATTCACATTGTTCTTCCATTAATACCATTATCGTTCAGCATTTATAATGGACACATGAACAGGGGTTTGTGCAGTTTGTAGTCTTCTGCAGGTCTTTTGCTGTTACTCTTGGGTTGTTTCTTACCTCTTTAAGGAGTGTCAGTTATGCTCTCACAGTGATGCCTACTCCTAGGGAGAGTATCAAAAGTTCTAAATCTTTTCCATCTGTAGATACAGTAATTTATCTAACCATGGTGTTATATGCACTCAGATCCTTATCAATGCTTTTATAGTCTTTTCTAGCCTAATGCTTCTCTATACTGTATTATGTCTTCTGAGGTTGTCTGAAAACTGATTGCACCAAGGCATGATTCACTCTTTTGATAAGACCAGATTTGTCAGTAACCAGGCTTTGTGTTACTTTCTGTAGTGGACAAACTCACACTTCCAATTTCATCACCTTGAAACTTGCAGACGACCTTCTACGATTGCACCAAATTCTGGACCATGAGGCCCTACTTCTTTGGTGTCTGTAAGGCCTGGCAGTGAAGAGCTTCCATCCCGCCCTGAGAGTTATTGAGGCTGGCACTGCTGCTTCATGGCCTAATTCCATTCCCACAACTTTCTTGCTAGTAAAGGGTTTACCATGAGATCAAGAGACCACCACACCAGGAGGCCTGAATCTGTTGGTGGAAAGGGAAGGGCGGGAGCCTGCTGCCAGAGCTAAGCTGCACAGGGTCCATTGGTACCATGCATCTCCTAGAAGCCCAGGCGGGAGTACTAGGACTGAGATGTATTGGTGGGTGGGAGAGGCAGTATGGCCTACCTCTCTCCTGCCTGGTACCTGGGGCAGGCATAAGCAGAACAGCCCTTGCTGTCCTGTACCTATTAAGCATGGTCTCAAGCCAGCCATCACCACCTTCTGCCACCTAAGCTATATCAGGCAGAGAAATTCAGCTTGATGTCGTGCTCCGCAATATAGGTTTTACCTGTGGATGTAAGGCAATTTTCAGGCAAAAATGCCCCGCATCGCTTCTGTGAAATTCCGATCCTCTCCCACGAGTTTATCCCATAGATTTCAATGGGAAACCTCGCATCACACTCGCATACACATCATACGGCATGCAAGAGCCATGCAATGTATTTAAGGTCCCATTGAAATCAATGGGTGATGCGTTCCGAGTAATGCGAAAAAATACAACATGCTACGATTTATTTTCTTGCAGCATCTCTGTGACAGAAAGCATCGCTCATGTGTATGACTCCATTCAAAAGAATGGAGTTTACATTCGTGGGAGTTTTGCGCATCTCGCAACGCCCCAAACTCACAAGAGATTCTCGCCCATGTGAAACCAGCCTTACTGAAGAATCTGGACAATGTAAATCAAAAGCTCAGCAGGAGAAAGGTGCTGCCTGTTTCCCAACATCATTAGTGTACTGGACATTTAGAAGTCTGCGGTTTGCTCTACTTTTACGAGTATATCATGTTCTCCCCTGGTGTTCCGCTGCTACCTACTGTCAAAACAAGGAATGATGGCAGCTCTGACTTTCTATTAGCAACATAGGCCCTCACTTGACACTTGCACAGAGCAACTCACAATGGAGAATGTGTCCTTAAAGGGGTTGTCCCGCGGCAGCAAGTGGGTCTATACACTTCTGTATGGCCATATTAATGCACTTTGTAATGTACATTGTGCATTAATTATGAGCCATACAGAAGTTATAAAAAGTTTTTCACTTACCTGCTCCGTTGCTGGCGTCCTCGTCTCCATGGTTGCCGTCTAATTTTCTCCGTCTAATGGCCAAATTAGACGCGCTTGCGCAGTCCGGGTCTTCTGCTTTTCTCAATGGGGCTCCGTGTAGCTCCGTGTAGCTCCGCCCCATCACGTGCCGATTCCAGCCAATCAGGAGGCTGGAATCGGCAATGGACCGCACAGAAGCCCTGCGGTCCACCGAGGAAGAAGATCCCCGCGGCCATCTTCACCGGGTAAGTAAGAAGTCACCAGAGCGCGGGGATTCAGGTAAGCGCTCTCCGGTGTTCTTTTTTAACCCCTGCATCGGGGTTGTCTCGCGCCGAACGGGGGGGGGGGGGGGGGTTGAAAGAAAAAAAACCCGTTTCGGCGCAGGACAACCCCTTTAAGCTCTGCTCCACCAGGACATATGCACTATGTCATGATATAATATACCACTCAACAGAGATCAGCACCCTTTGACTTGCTTTCAGATTCTGTAGGAATTATGAATAACACCAAAGGCAAAATACCGAAGACCCCATCTAGAGGCACTCTGCCAAATATGTTTGCATCTCAATCTCAAACAAACCCTCCTCTTCGACGGGCTCCCAGATCCCACTGAACCCTGAGGTTAGAGATGGGACCAATGAAGCTAGACATATTTCTACTGATCATTCTGCTTTGCTAAAGCAGATGAAGAAGATCTGTTAAACCGAACTGTCCGCCGCAGTGAGAGAATTCTCTGATCAAATCCGAGATCTACGTCAAAGAACGGACAAGTTGGGGAAAAAAAGGCAGATATTATTGTAGTGGCCCAGTACATGCTTTCCTGGCCCGTCCATAATGTCATACATGTATGTCTTATATAGATGCTCTGTGCTAAACTGTCTTGTCATTCTGTTATGCGTATTGCACAGCTGCAGCAAGTGAAAGGTTAAGAGTTTGCAAAGCCTGGAGACTGCCTGAAAATGTATCAATTTATGTCCTGTCACGTGGGATGAGAGACAATAGAGTTTGGGAGCGGGAAAGGGGCCATGTCTTCTGGAGTCGTAGTCAAGAGGTCCATTGTCTAGAGCTGAGAAAGAAAGTACAGAGCTGTATGGGGGTACCTTCAACCTTCATGCAGCAAAGATGGAAGAAGAAGAGAGGTTCCACCGAGTGTGTGTTCCTGGAATAAGGAGAGAGCGAGAGTAAGCAGCAAGTGAGTGCATCTTTCCAAGGCCTGAGTGTCCTGTAGTCTGGGACTGCCAGGTGGAGGTACTCTACTTTAATTGTTCACACTCCTGAAGTCTAGGTCTTGCTCAGTGGAGGTACTCTGTCTTATCCAATTCCTGCACTTTCCAAACCTGTCATTTGTGCCTTGTGTATTGCTGAAGCTATCAAGTGAAGTTATTCCAGGCCCTGACTGTTCCCGGGGACCTGAGGTACTATACTACTGTCTGTGATTCAGTTATTTCCCTACCAATGTTCATGCCGATGGGTACCGAAACGGTGCCGTGACCCATGACAAACTCCGCACCTGTTCTACGATCTATTTGGTATCCCTATCCTAGGGGTGTCTGAAAGAGGCCCAGCACTGCCCTGGCCTCGGCTGCGTGCATCCCTCCGGGAGGGGCGCGTGGCAAGTGCTGCTGTGACATGCCAGCATCTTGCACTCCCAGCTCCTCGGTGTATGCCATGTGTCTGGGGTCACCCTACGGAACGCTGCATTATAGATACTATGGAGGCAAACTATAGTCATGTGGCAGATCTGGAAACTAAAATTGAGCTGTTTGAGGCCAAATATGAGGCCTTCGAGAATGGGTCTCAATGCTTCAATATCCGGATACGGGGGCTCCGGGAGTCCATTACGGCCTTGAAAGATACTGCAATTAACCTATTCTCAGTGCTACTACCGCAAATGCTCTCAGTGCTCTACCCAGGGCTTTGGAGCTGGTTAGCCCAGTTCATTAGAGAGGACAATGATATTCAGTTCTTCTCTTGATCAGGAGTAGGGGTTTGGGGGAATGTGGGGAGATGGGATGGGGGTTTCCCAAGGTTATAGCCATTCTATTGATGTTAAATGTGATTGGGGTGGGGGTGTGGTGCGTCCTGTAGATTATTCTGTGGAAACCCACCGCCATGCTGATTATGAGTATTTGAATATGTTAGTTAATGTGACATTCAGTGCTAGTTAAACGGTGGATGATAGTTGCCGGTAGTTCAATGATGGTCGGCTCCCTGATAGGAAAGACCAATTTCATTCTTGTTCAGTTTATTGTAGTTTTTGTTCCGGGTACGATATCTCCCTGCATTAGGCGAAGGGGAGTTGCATCATTTTCTATTTGTATGTTATTTTCTTTTTACTAAGGTTACAGGTCGCCAGGTACTCGACAGGTCAGGTTAGAGGACAACTACGGGGAAGGCTGGAGGTATTGGGAGGAGAAGCTAAAGCGCGCCAGAGTCAGGCCATCTTATGGTATGTTTAATCACACATAATCTGAGGGGGTTTAACTCCCCAAGTAAAAGGAAAAAGGCTTTCTGACATATGCAAAACACAAGCCCGATGTAATCCAGGAGACCCATTTTTCTCACAATTCTGCCCCCAGATATTTTAATCAACACTATTCTAGATACTTTATGGACATTGCCCCTAAAAATATAGAGGTATTATGAGTTAGCCTGGGGGAAGAGGAATACAAACTAAGCCTTTTTGCCGATGATCTTCTGCTCACATTCACCCAGCTGCTGACATCTTTGCCAAATTTGACGAGACTGCTTGATAAATGGGCAGCTCCCACAGGATTAAGGCCTCATGTCCACGGGCTTGAAATCCGCAGCGTTTCTCCTGCACGCGGACCCGCGCCCCATAGGGATGCATTGGACACCCGCAGTTAAATACCTGCGGACGTCATTTTTCCCGTCAGGTGCGGATCCGCGTGCGGGAAAAAAAATGGACATGCTCTATTTTCATGTGGGTCTCCCGCGGGGACGGGTCCCGCAGGCTTCTATTGAAGCCTATGGAAGCCGTCCGGATCTGCGGGAGACCCGTACCAGAATTAAACTCACCTGCTCCGGACGATGCGGTTCTTCCCTTCTTCGCGGACGGATCTTCTTTCTGCGGCCCGGCGCCGGGAGCGGCGCTGACAGGAAGGAAGAGGTAAGTATATGGATTGAGGGTGTGCTGCTTATTACTGGGAGGGGCTGCTTATTACTGGGTGGGTTGCTTATTACTGAGGGGTGGGGGCTGCTTATTACTGGGGGGGCTGCTTATTACTGAGGGGGGGCTGCTTATTACTCTGGGGGGTGCTACTTATTACTCTGGGGGGCTACTTATTACTGGGGAGGGCTGCCTATTACTGGGGGTGGGGGCTGCTTATTACTGGGGGGGTGCTTATTACTGCAGGGGGGGTGCTTATTACTGGGGGCGGGGGGTGCTGCTTATTACTGGGGAGGAGGGGCTGCTTATTACTGAGGGGGGGGGGGGGCTGCTTATTACTGAGGGGCGCTGGGCTGATTATTACTGGGGGGCTGCTTATTACTGGGGGACAGCTGCTTATTACCGTGGGGGGGGGGGCTGCTTATTACTGGGGGGAGGCTGCTTATTACTGGAGGGGCTGCTTATTATTATTACTGAGGTGGGGGCTTATAATTATAACGTTGCTATGGGGGTTAGTATTACTAATTGGCCCACTGTGGGAGTCGTTATTTTTACTGGGGCCACTATCAGGGTCACTATTAGGGCTCGTTCACACGGGTGTAATTGTATTTCGGTCACACAAATACGCTGCGTATTTGCGCAATTGAAAATCTCTTATGCCTGTATATTTGCGTATGTAAAAAGGAACGCAGATGGGCCCAGTGAAATGGTGAGCAAATATGCAGTGAATACATAGGTTTCCTGCGCATTCACCACGTATTTGCGCGGCCCATTCACTCCAATGGCCTATCGTGGTGCGCAGTACGCAACAAAATAGGTCATGCTGTGTGAAAATATCCATCATGTGAATGAACTGATTGAAATCAGTGGCTTCTATTCACTGCATATTATGCACGCAAATACGCTTGTGTGAAGGAGCCCTTACTGTACTGTCTTAGGCCCCCTGTCCATGGGCGTAAATTCCGCGGCGGGATTTCCCGCAGAATTTTCGTCCGTGGAAGCTGCCATAAGATTGCATTAGAAAACGCAATCCTATGCAGACGGCTGCGATTTGTCTGCGCGAAATCTCGCACAGAAAACAAATCGCGAGATGCTCTATTACTGTGCGGGGCAGCCGGCACATCACAGAGCCGGAGCCGCGGGAGCAGGTGAGTGCCGCTCTGGTTCCTGCAGGGGCTCGGGTCGGGTCCTGCTACGAGAATTCTCACAGCGGGATCCGACCCAGCCGTCTGCAGGCGGCCTTACAATTGGCCCTTTGAAGGTCACCATAAGCCTAATGTGGCCCTCAGTGAAAATGAGTTTGACACCCCTGCCCTACATCATGCAGTTATGTATGTGTGTGCTACAGAGAGCAGAATCTGTTTCTTTCATGTGCAGTGTATAAAAGATAGCATAACATCTAAACTGGCAGGACTGCAGATGCAAAAATCTAACACTTAAAAACCCAGCACTTATTAAGAGGCACAGGAGAATTTTAACTTTTAATGCTTGAGAGTGGCTACAGCTTTTATTTAATTCTACATAGAGGGACCTTGTGAGACTTAAAGGGGTTGTCCTATTCCTATCTGTTTTGCTGCACGAAGAAGACAGCTCTATACATTGTGCAGTGGCCCGGGTGGGTACTGCAGACTGATTCTTATTGAGACCCAGTCTGCCGGACCAACTCAGGCCATTGCGTGATGTACGGAGCTGTCTGCTTACAGCAACAAAACAGCTAGAAGTGTGACAACCCCTTTAAGCACTAATATAGGGATGAACAGGTCACTAGCATGCCTACATCACTACTCTTTCCAGTTGCCAGGCTCGGTCTCACCACCACGAGAAGAAACTGAACCCACATCCATCGTCAAACTGAACAGGTGTATTAAAGTTTATGCAGAGCTTGTTTTTTTCCCCTGGCCGCTGGGGTGATACAATTGGTGGACCTCAGTGACACTTCCCTGCTTCGCTAACTTTTAGGCTTAGCACATCAAAAAAATTGTCTGTATACTTTCAATGTCTTTATCCTGACTCACACTGCCAGGTGGTGAGAGACGCCCTCCAATATATATCACATCCTGGTTGGTAGGCCGATGGGGATCATTCGGCCATTGTTTTTCCATTTTAAAATTTACGCCATTTACTATGCACCATAAATACAATATTATTGTTATTCTATGGGTTAGTGTAATTACAACAATACAAAATATACCGTATTTTTCGCTTTATAAGACACACTTTTTCCACCTCCAAAGTGGGGAGGGAAAGTTCCTGCGTCTTATAGAGGGAATGTGCCGAAAATTCGTTCCGATCGCCATTTTTGGCGCGATCGCGAATTTAACGCGCGAACGCAATTTATTTAGCGCGAATGCGCGTTAAACTCGTGATCGCACAAACAAATGTGCGACCAGTCTCCTCCCCACTGCCGCCCATACATACCTCTGATTGGTAGTGAGCACCGGTGGGTACTACTGCAGCTCCCCGCCTCCACCAAACGGCTTCCTTCCTTCCTCCTGCTGCACACACGCGCCGTTGTGACATGGAGCGCCGGTTTTTCAGACCTCTGCTGCTCCCTCTGCTCCGTCACCCGGCACTAACCCTGCGCTGTCCCTGAGTAAGTTCAAATTTTTTTCCCCCTATTTTCCCGATCTAAAACGGGGGTGCGTCTTATAGACCGGTGCGTCTAATAGAACGAAAAATACGGTATGTATTTTTGTTTTACTACTTTAACACAATTATAGCAGGTCTCATGCAAAAAAAAAAAATTATTCTGCAAGCGTAATAATATTTATTTAATGCCTTTAAGGACACATCTTTTTTTTTTCCACTTTTGCTTTCGTTTTTTCCTACCAATTTTCAAAAAAATCCTCATTCTTTTATTTATCCATTGATCTAGTTGCCTGAAGACTTGCTGATTGTGGGGCAAGTTGTATTTCTCTATGTTACTATTTACTGTACCATAAAATGTACTGAAAAACGTTTAAAAATTTCTGAGTGGAATGAAATGGAAAAAAATAAATGACGCCGTATTTCTGGGAAGGGGGCCTTGTTTTTAGGGCTTTTATGGCTAAGGAAGAACATAATGCGGTCTGCAGAAACTGTAGGGCAAGTGTCAGAAAAGCTAAACCTAATAATTAATTTAGGCTTGCAACAGAGGACAAAAGCAATAAAAAGGGATATTGGGGGTATGTCAAAAGCAAAAGAAAAGTCAAAGATGCTATTGGATGCTTAAAAGATGAAAATGGTGAATTGGTTAAGAATGATGTTGAGAAGGCCAAACTTTTAAATTCCTATTTTGTATCTGTTTTCTTTCAAAGTAGATGGAACAACAACTGATCTTCCCTGTGCTATTGGGGGAATAAAAGAATGTAGGCTATCTATAGGCAGAGGTGGTGAGAGAACACTTAGCTAACTTATATGAATTCAAGTCTCAAGGTCCAGATGAATAACATTCTAGGATACTAAAGGAAGCAGTGGAGGTAATTGCTGAACCACCCGCCATAATCTTTGAAAATTCATGGAGAACAGGAGAAGTTCCAAAAGATTGCAAAAGGGCAAATATTGTCCCTTTCTACAAAAAAAGGGAAGAAGGTCTGTGAGCCTGACTTCTATACTGTGGAAGATCTTTGAACAAATTATTAAACAGCATGTATGCAAGTACTTGGATGAAAATGGAGTAATTAACCAGAGCCAGCATGGGATTGTAGCAAACAAGTTATGCCAGACTAATCTAATTTCCTTCTATGACAATCACTGACTGGGTTGATCAGGAAAGTGCAGTGAATATAGTATATCTTGACTTCGGTAAAGCATTAGACAAAGTATCTCATACAATACTTATTGAAAAAAATTACCAAATATGGGATTAACAAGGCAACTGTTAGGTGGATTCACAAATGGCTGAGTGATCGTACTCAAAGAGTGCTCATAAGTGGCTGCACATCCAAGTGGAAGAATCAATCAAGTGGGGACCACAAGGCTCTGTCCTAGGCCCAGTGTTGTTCAACATTCTTATAAATGATCAGTAGGAGGGAATTGATGGGAAGCTGATCAAATTTGCTGATGACACAAAGCTAGGAGGGATAGCTAATAGAGATGAGCGAGCATACTCGTTAAGGACAAATACTCGAACGAGTATCGTCCCTTTTCGAGTACCTGCTCGTCCGCAAAGATTCGGGTGCCGGCGGGGGTGAGCGATGGGTTGCGGGAGTGAGCAGGGGAGAGCCGGGACCCGAATCTTTGCGGACGAGCAGACGGATACTCGAAAAGTACGAAAGTCGCTCGAGTATTTGTCCTTAACGAGTATGCTCGCTCATCTCTAATAGCTAACACTAGGGAAGTGAGAGAGTATTCAAAAAGATCTATAAAAGCTTGCGCAGTGGGTGACAACTAACGGAATGGTATTTAACAAGGAGAAATTCAAAGTCCTACATCTGGGCAAGAAAAATGAAAATAGCACATACAGAATGGGAGGAATTGGGCTAAGCAGCAGCACATGTGAAAAAGACTTGGGTATATTGATAGATCATAGATGGAACATGAGTCAACAATGTGATGCGGCAGCCAAAAAGGCAAACACAATTGTGGGATGTATTAAGAGAAGCATTGAGTCCAGATCACGTGAGGTTATTATTAGAGATGAGCGAGCATACTCGTCCGAGCTTGATACTCGTTCGAGTATTAGGGTGTTCGAGATGCTCGTTACTCGAGACGAGCACCACGCAATGTTCGAGTTACTTTCACTTTCTTCTCTGAGAAAATTGCGCGCTTTTCTGGCCAATAGAAAGACAGGGAAGGCATTACAACTTCCTCCTGTGACGTTCCAGCCCTATACCACCCCCCTGCAGTGAGTGGCTGGGGAGATCAGGTGTCACCCGAGTATTAAAATCTGCCCCGCCCGCGGCTCGCCACAGATGCATGCTGCTGATGCTGCTATAAGGAGAGTGTTAGGTGTTATTTTAGTCTTCAAGAACCCCAACGGTCCTTCTTAGGGCCACATCTGACCGTGTGCAGTACTGTTGAGGCTGCTGGGAGCAGTGTTGCACAATTATTTTTTTTTTGTATATCGGGCGTGCAGACCATAGCGTCCTCAGTCTGCAGTCATTTTACAGAGTATAGGGGCAGTACTGGTGAGGCAGGGAAAGAGGTATACTGGCTATATAGGCAGTGTGGTTGTTCCCACAAAGTTAAAAAATATACAAGATTTGGCCTGCCTGTCAGTGCCTTCAGTTTACTGCGTCTCTGCTGGGTGTAGTAGTTGGTGAATTAATATCCAGCCTTGCGCATAATTGTTTCCTGCCTCTGCAGTGCGTTACGTACGCGAAGTCAGCCTCCAACAGGGCAATCGAAATACAGTGCATATCACAGGCAGTGTGGTTGTTCCCACCAAGTTAAAAAATATACAAGATTTGGCCTGCCTGTCAGTGCCTTCCGTTTACAGCGTCTCTGCTGGGTGTAGTAGTTGGTGAATTAATACCCAGCCTTGCGCATAATTGTTTCCTGCCTCTGCAGTGCGTTACGTACGCAAAGTCAGCCTCCAACAGGGCAATCAAAATACAGTGCATATCACAGGCAGTGTGGTTGTTCCCCCAAAATAAAAAAATATACAAGATTTGGCCTGCCTGTCAGTGCCTTCCGTTTACAGCGTCTCTGCTGGGTGTAGTAGTTGGTGAATTAATACCCAGCCTTGCGCATAATTGTTTCCTGCCTCTACAGTGCGTTACGTACGCGAAGTCAGCCTCCAACAGGGAAATCGAAATACAGTGCATATCACAGGCAGTGTGGTTGTTCCCACAAAGTTTAAAAATATAGAAGATTTGGCCTGCCTGTCAGTGCCTTCCGTTTACAGCGTCTCTGCTGGGGGTAGTAGTTGGTGAATTAATACCCAGCCTTGCGCATAATTGTTTCCTGCCTCTGCAGTGCGCTACGTACGCGAAGTCAGCGTCCAACCACAGGCCAATAAGCAGCACATTTAATTACAGCGTTCTGTTTCTGCTAATCTTGTAATACACCATGCTGAGGGGTAGGGGTAGGCATAGAGGACGTGGACGGGGGCGAGGACGCGGAGGCCCAAGTCAGGGTGTGGGCACAGGCCGAGCTCCTGATCCAGGTGTATCGCAGCCGACTGCTGCGGGATTAGGAGAGAGGCAAGTTTCTGGTGTCCCCAGATTCATCTCACAATTAATGACCACCCAGAGTTCTGCGCCGTCCACTGCTGCAACTCTGAATCCTCTGGCTGCTGCTCCTCCTTCCTCCCAGCCTCCTCACTCCATTAAAATGACACATTCTGAGGAGCAGGCAGACTCCCAGGAACTGTTCTCGGGCCCCTGCCCAGAATGGGCAGCAATGGTTCCTCTCCCACCGGAGGAGTTTGTCGTGACCGATGCCCAACCTTTGGAAAGTTCCCGGGGTCCGGGGGATGAGGCTGGGGACTTCCGGCAACTGTCTCAAGAGCTTTCAGTGGGTGAGGAGGACGATGACGATGAGACACAGTTGTCTATCAGTGAGGTAGTAGTAAGGGCAGTAAGTCCGAGGGAGGAGCGCACAGAGGATTCGGAGGAAGAGCAGCTGGACGATGAGGTGACTGACCCCACCTGGTTTGCTAAGCCTGCTGAGGACAGTTCTTCAGAGGGGAAGGCAAGTGCAGCAGCAGGGCAGGTTGGAAGAGGCAGTGCGGTGGCCAGGGGTAGAGGCAGGGCCAGACCGAATAATCCACCAACTGTTTCCCAAAGCGCCCCCTCGCGCCATGCCACCCTGCAGAGGCCGAGGTGCTCAAAGGTGTGGCAGTTTTTCACTGAGAGTGCAGACGACCGACGAACTGTGGTGTGCAAGGTTTGTCGCGCCAAGATTAGCCGGGGAGCCACCACCACCAGCATGCGCAGGCATATGATGGCCAAGCACTAGAGATGAGCGAGCATACTTGTCCGAGCTTGATACTCGTTCTAGTATTAGGGTGTTCGAGATGCTCGTTACTCGAGACGAGTACCACGCGATGTTCGGGTTACTTTCATTTTCTTCCCTGAGAAATTTGCGCGCTTTTCTGGCCAATAGAAAGACAGGGAAGGCATTACAACTTCCCCCTGCGACGTTCAAGCCCTATACCACCCCCCTGCAGTGAGTGGCTGGCGAGATTAGGTGTCACCCGAGTATTAAAATCTGCCCCTCCCGCGGCTCGCCACAGATGCATTCTGACATAGTTCAGGGAAAGTGTTGTTGATGCCGGAGCTGCAATAGGGAGAGTGTTAGGAGTGATTTTAGGCTTCAAGAACCCCAACGGTCCTTCTTAGGCCATAGAAATCGCAGATCGCACCTATGTGCGATCTGCGATTTCTGTTCTCTCCTCTATATGCGCTCAACAGGGCCGGCGGCAGCAGCGCCGACCCCATTGAGAACATATAGAAGACAAATCATTCTTCTCTGCCACAGCTGTAACAGCTGTGGTAGAGAAGAACGATGTTTGCCCATTGAATTCAATGGAGCCAGCAATACAGCAGGTTCCACTGAAAGCAATGGGCTGCCGGGGATCGCGGGATGAATTGTCGGGAAGGGCTTAAATATATAAGCCCTTCCCTGCAATTCATCCAGAAATGTGTTACAATAAAAATATATACCGGCGTATAAGGCGACGGGGCGTATAAGACGACCCCCCCAACTGTCACCTTATACGCCGGGAATACAGCGGAGCAAAGAATAAAAATCATTACTCACTTCACCGGGCATTCTGCGGTGCTCCTGCAGGCTGTCGCTCCCTCCTGGTCCCCGGCAGAGCATTGCTTTCTCTACGAAGGGCTTTAAATCCCCGCCTCCAGAAACACACGTGCCTTCAGCCAATCACAGCCAATGACAATGATGTCATTGAATGTCTGTGATTGGCTGAAGGCACATGTGTTTCTGGAGGCGGGGATTTCAACCACTGCGTCCAGAAAGCAATGCTCTGCCGGGGACCAGGAGGGAGCGACAGCCTGCAGTACACCGCAGAACGCCGGGGGAAGTGAGTAATGATTTTTATTTTTTGCTCCGCTGTATTCCCGGCGTATAAGGTGACAGTTGGGGGGTCGTCCTATACGCCCCGTCGCCTTATACGCCGGTATATATTTTTATTGTAACACATTTCTGGATGAATTGCAGGGAAGGGCTTATATATTTAAGCCCTTCCCAACAATTCATCCTGCGATCGCCGGCAGCCCATTGCTTTTAGTGGAACCTGCTGTATTGCTGGCTCCATTGAATTCAATGGGCAAACATCGTTCTTTTCTTCCACAGCTGTTACAGCTATGGCAGAGGAGAACGATCTTTATGCTGACAGTGGGGGGGGCCCACTCTTGCCGCTATTGTGGCTTAATAGTGGGACCTGGGAACTTGAGATGCAGCCCAACATGTAGCCCCTCGCCTGCCCTATCTGTTGCTGTGTCGTTCCCATCACTTTCTTGAATTGCCCCGATTTTCACAAACGAAAACCTTAGCGAGCATCGGCGATATACAAAAATGCTCGGGTCGCCCATTGACTTCAATGGGGTTCGTTACTCGAAACGAACCCTCGAGCATCGCGAAAAGTTCGTCCCGAGTAACGAGCACCCGAGCATTTTGGTGCTCGCTCATCTCTACCAAGCACCCCACAAGGTGGGACGAAGGCCGTTCACCGCCTCCGGTTTGCACCACTGCCTCTCCCCCTGTGCCCCAACCTGCCACTGAGATCCAACCCCCCTCTCAAGACGCAGGCACGACCGTCTCCCGGCCTGCACCCACACGCTCACCTCCGCTGTCCTCAGCCCCATCCAGCAATGTCTCTCAGCGCAGCGTCCAGCCGTCGCTAGCGCAACTGTTTGAGCACAAGCGCAAGTACGCCGCCACGCACCCGCACGCTCAAGCGTTAAACGTGCACATAGCCAAATTGATCAGCCTGGAGATGCTGCCGTATAGGGTTGTGGAAACGGGGGCTTTCAAAAACATGATGGTGGCGGCGGCCCCGCACTACTCGGTTCCCAGTCGCCACTACTTTTCCCGATGTGCCATCCCAGCCCTGCACGACCACGTCTCCCGCAACATTGTACGCGCCCTCACCAACGCGGTTACTGCCGAGGTCCACTTAACAACGGACACGTGGACAAGCACAGGCGGGCAGGGCCACTATATCTCCCTGACGGCACATTGGGTGAATTTAGTGGAGGCTGGGACCGAGTCAGAGCCTGGGACCGCTCACGTCCTACCCACCCCCAGAATTGCAGGCCCCAGCTCGGTGGTGGTATCTGCGGCGGTGTATGCTTCCTCCACTAAACCACCCTCCTCCTCCTACGTAACCTCTGTCTCGCAATCAAGATGTGTCAGCAGCAGCACGTCGCCACCAGTCGGTGTCGCGTGGGGTGGCAGCACAGCGGTGGGCAAGCGCCAGCAGGCCGTGCTGAAACTGCTCAGCTTAGGAAAGAAGAGGCACACGGCCCACAAACTGCTGCAGGGTCTGACAGAGCAGAACGGCCGCTGGCTTTCGCCGCTGAGCCTCCAACCGGGCATGGTCGTGTGTGACAACGCCCGTAACCTGGTGGCAGCTCTGCAGCTCGCCAGCCTCACGCACGTGCCATGCCTGGCCCATGTCTTTAATTTGGTGGTTCAGCGCTTTCTGAAAAGCTACCCACGCTTGTCAGACCTGCTCGGAAAGGTGCGCCGGGTCAGCGCACATTTCCGCAAGTCCAGCACGGACGCTGCTACCCTGCGGACCCTGCAACATCGGTTTAATCTGCCAGTGCACCGACTGCTGTGCGACGTGCCCACACGGTGGAACTCTACGCTCCACATGTTGGCCAGGCTCTATGAGCAGCGTAGAGCTATAGTGGAATACCAACTCCAACATGGGCGGCGTAGTGGGAGTCAGCCTCCTCGATTCTTTACAGAAGAGTGGGCCTGGTTGGCAGACATCTGCCAGGTCCTTGGAAACTTTGAGGACTCTACCCAGATGGTGAGCGGCGATGCTGCAATCATTAGCGACACCATTCCTCTGCTATGCCTTTTGAGAAGACGCTTTGCGCTCGGAAACTGAGGCGGGGGAAGACAGTATGTCGCTGGATAGTTAGAGCACCCTCATGTCTATATCTCAGCGCGTTGAGGAGGAGGAGGAGGAGGGGGGGGGGGAACATGAGGAGGAGGGGGAAGAGACAGCTTGGCCCACTGCTGAGGGTATCCATGCTGCTTGCCTGTCATCCTTTCAGCGTGTATGGCCTGAGGAGGAGGAGGATCCTGAAAGTGATCTTCCTAGTGGGGACAGCCATGTGTTGCGTACAGGTACCCTGGCACACATGGCTGACTTCATGTTAGGATGCCTTTTTCGTGACCCTCGCGTTACACGCATTCTGGCCACTACGGATTACTGGGTGTACACACTGCTCAACCCACGGTATAAGGAGAACCTTTCCACTCTCATACCCGAAGAGGAAAGGGGTTCGAGAGTGTTGCTATACCACAGGACCCTGGCGGACAAACTGATGGTAAAATTCCCATCCGACAGCGATAGTGGCAGAAGGCGCAGTTCCGAGGGCCAGGTAGCACTGGAGGCGCGGAGATCAGGCAGCATGTACAGCGCAGGCAGAGGAACACTCTCCAAGGCCTTTGCCAGCTTTATGGCTCCCCAGCAAGACTGTGTCACCACTCCGCAGTCAAGGCTGAGTCGGCGGGAGCACTGTAAAAGGATGGTGAGGGAGTACGTAGCCGATCGCACGACCGTCCTCCGTGACGCCTCTGCTCCCTACAACTACTGGGTGTTGAAGCTGGACATGTGGCCTGAACTCGCGCTGTATGCCCTGGAGGTGCTTGCTTGTCCTGCGGCTAGCGTCTTGTCAGAGAGGGTGTTTAGTGCGGCTGGGGGAATCATCACGGATAAGCGTACCCGCCTGTCAACCGACAGTGCCGACAGGCTTACACTCATAAAGATGAACAAAGCCTGGATTTCCCCAGACTTCTCTTCTCCACCAGCGGACAGCAGCGGTACCTAAACAATACGTAGGCTGCACCCGCGGATGGAAGCATCGTTCTCTATCACCATCAAAAATGGGGACCTTTTAGCTTAATCAATCTGTGTATAATATTCCTCCTCCTGCTCCTCCTCCTGAAACCTCACGTAATCACGCCGAATGGGCAATTTTTCTTAGGCCCACAAGGCTTAGACATATGACTTTTGTAAACAATGTTTATACGTTTCAATTCTCATTAAAGCGTTGAAACTTGCACCTGAACCAATTTGTATTTTAACTGGGCTGCCTCCAGGCCTAGTTACAAATTAAGCCACAGTAACCAAAGCGATTAATGGGTTTCACCTGCCCTCTTGGTTGGGCATGGGCAATTTTTCTGAGATACATTAGTACTGTTGGTACACCAATTTTTTGGGGCCATCACCTACAGTGTAATCCTAGTACTTTTTATGGGCTTCGCCTGTACTCATGCTACAGCAAGGTGTGTGGGGTTGGCCTACACTTTTGCTACATAAATGTAATTGGGGCCTTGTCTATACTGCAAA
This sequence comes from Eleutherodactylus coqui, assembly GCA_035609135.1. NCBI lineage: Eukaryota > Metazoa > Chordata > Amphibia > Anura > Eleutherodactylidae > Eleutherodactylus > Eleutherodactylus coqui. Next base: position 102,948,939 of record CM069417.1, on the reverse strand, counting down.
TACTGAAATGTGAAAGAGACTGTTATCTCCCTAAACTGCTGCAACGGGAATATTACTGTGGCCTGTCTTGACTGCTACTACTACTGAAATGGAACTAATACTGTGCTCCCCCTATACTGCTGCTTCGGAATTGTTACTGTGGCCTGTCTTGACTGCTACTACTACTGAAATGGAACTAATACTGTCCTCCCCCTGATGGTGACATGATGGTGGCGAGGCCATTTCCCACCAACGCGGTTACTGTTAAGGTGCATATGACCACGGACACATGGAGAGGACACGTAGTGCCTCAAAAACATCCCCCTCCTCCTCCAACAATGAAAACATTCTAGGCAAATACCTTTGCATTGGTCTGTCTGGTGGCAGTCCAAGAATTTCACCTTTACCGACACAACAAGAGAGCCCCCCCACCATCCCCCCGCCACGGCCCACTTAATCCTGGCCACATTCCGAAAACCAACTAAATAAAACCGCGCTACTAGGTCTGCAGTCGCCACCACATTCCCACCAGCGCGGTTACTGTTAAGGTACATATTACCAGTCTGACTGGGGCATGCACTGTGGGCCAAAGCACACCTGTATTGTATGTGACGTTAGCTCTGCTGAGCAGGGCACTGCAATGGGATCCACCCATGCTGTGGGTCCACAGGGACTTCACATTACGGATTTGTACCTGCCAGTGTCTATGTATTAAAAACCCCGGTCAGACTGGGACATGCAGTGTGGGCCGAAGACCACCTGCATTTAATCGGACGTAACCTCAGCTGTGCTGGGCAATGCAATGGGATATATTTATGTACCGCCGGTGGCTTCCTGGGACCCACCTATGCTGTCGGTCCACACGGAGTTGTAACTGCATGTGTCTACTTATAAAGAACCCCAGTCAGACTGGGGCATGCAGTGTGGGCCGAAGCCCATCTGCATTAAACCTGACGTTACCTCAGCTGTGCTGGGCACTGCAATGGGATATATTTATGTACCGCCGGTGGGTTCCAGGGAGCCACCCATGCTGTCGGTCCACACGGACTTCACATTAGTGAGTTGTACCTGCCTGTGTCTATGTATTAAAAACCCCGGTCTGACTGGGGCATGCAGTGTGGGCCGAAGCCCACCTGTACTTAATCTGACGTTAGCTCTACTATCCGGGGCTCTGCATTGGGACAAACTACAGGAGCAATACAGCGCTAATGCGACGTGCACAGCTACGCTTGCATTGGAGTCCGCTGTAGGCCCGCGATTGCTGAGGGTTTGTGCAGAGGCCTATGTCCTGGGCGCAGTGAAAGTCCGCTTCCTGCCTAGGATTGCTGTATCTGTGGCCCGAGGCCTATGTCGTGGGCGCGGTGCAAGTCTGCCATGTTTGGCCGCTCAGATCAATTTTTTGTTCATGTCTTCGGCTTCCTAGGACCCCCCTATGCTGTTGGTGCAAACTTAGTTCCCATCGCGGTGTTTGACCTGTCTGGCACAAAGGCACTGACTGACTTGGGTAGAGGGCAGAGCGCTGACGGCTTTCCCCTTGCAGTGTGGATTGAGCTATGCGACACCTTGACAGAATGAATACTGTGTGGCACATGGATTCCCCATTGCTATGCCCACGTTTGCAGCTCCTGATGGAGGTGGCACAGGATTGGAGTTCTCATTGCTTCTGTACAGCATTGAGGGCTATCGCCTCGCCCCTTTTAAAGAGGGTCGCTGCCTGGCCCTGCCAACCCTCTGCAGTGTGTGCCTGCCGTTCCTCCTCATGGCAGACGCACTTATAAATAGACATGAGGGTGGTGTGGCTATGAGGCCAGCGTGTGGCATGAGGGCAGCTGAAGGCTACGCAGGGACACTTTGGTGTGCACTATGGACACTGGGTCGTGCGGGGGGGTTGGGCACCATGTAACCCAGGAGAAGTGGCAGCGGAGTGTCATGCAGGCAGTGATTGTGCTTAGTTGGAGGTAGTGTGGTTCTTAGCTAAGGTATGCCTTGCTAATGAGGGTTTTTCAGAAGTAAAAATTGTTGGGGGGGTGCCACTCTTGCCGCTATTGTGGCTTAATAGTGGGACCTGGGAACTTGAGATGCAGCCCAACATGTAGCCCCTCACCTGCCCTATCCGTTTCTGTGTCGTTCCCATCACTTTCTTGAATTGCCCCGATTTTCACAAATGAAAACCTTAGCGAGCATCGGCGATATACAAAAATGCTCGAGTCGCCCATTGACTTCAATGGGGTTCGTTACTCGAAACGAACCCTCGAGCATCGCGAAAAGTTCGACTCGAGTAACGAGCACCCGAGCATTTTGGTGCTCGCTCATCTCTAGTTATTATCCCCCTCTACTTTTCCTTGGTCAGACCTCATCTGGAATACTGTGTCCAGTTCTGGGCACCCCACTTTAAAAAAGACATAGACGAACTGAAGCAATTTCAGAGAAGAGTTACCAAGAGGGTGAGCAGTCTGCAAATCATGTCCTATGAAGAACAAACAGTTAAAGGATCTGGGAATGTTTAGCTTGCAAAAAAGAAGGCAGTGAGGGTGATGAATGAGTGGAACAGGTTACCACGGGAGGTGGGGAGTTCTCCTTCAATGGAAATGTTCAAACAAAGGCTGAACAAATATCTGTCTGGGATGATTTAGGGAATCCTGCATTGAGCAGGGGGTTCGAACCAATGACCCTGGAGGTCCATTCCAACTCTAACATTCTATTATTCTATGCTTACACACTGCTGCAAAAATGACATAACTTTATTCTATGAGTCATTACAATTGCAATAATACCAAATTTACATATATTTTTTGCTGTACTATTTTTAACAAATAAAATATCTTAGAAAAACAATTTAATGATTTTCTCCTACCACCTTCTGACAGCTATAACTTTATTTTTCTGCATAGTTGTGTGAGGGCTTGTTTTTTTTGTAATTTCTGTTGGTAGCATGTTGGAGTACATATGACTTCTGATCGCTTTTAATAACTTTTTTTTTTTAGATAGGATTACCAAAAGGGGGCAATTCTGGCATTCTGTATTTTTTTTTACGAGTCAGTTTTCACAGTACAGGATAAATAATGTGTTACTTTGATAAAATCGGACTCTTACAGCGATACCAAATATTTATCTTTATATGTTATTATAAGTATGTGAATTTCTTTTTCAGTTTTAATACCTTGTATTTTTTCCTAATAATAAAACTTTTTATATCTCCACTTTACATTTATGTTTAGCCCCCATAAGGAGCTTGAACTTGCGTTCATTTGATTGCTTCCGCAGTATTATGTAATCACAATGATAGTGATTACAGCACAGCGATCACAGGTGACATCTCCTCTGATTCGTGACATCGGTTTACATTTTTGCCCTTTATTGGGGTCGAGACCATCCCGATTCCTTATTCTAGTCACGATTCATCTCTGCACTCTCTGCCAATCCTGCTGCAACCCCCAATGAACCTCTCTCACTACCCCTCCATAGTGCAGGCATCTCTCTTTGTAGCCCCCATAGTGCAGGAGTCCTCATTATGGCACCCCTATAGACCAGGCATCCCTTTCCTCCGTTCTTCTGAGGTCTGTAAGAGCCCGCTGCACAAACAGTTTGGATCTATGATCAAGAAGAGTTGGTATAGGTTCAGGTCAAAGAACATTACACCATCATGGTTTAGCCCGTGAGCTTGGTACAAATCTAGGTTTAATTTGATCTACCGATTTTGGCGGATCAAACTAGTTAAATTGCTTTAGTAGCCGAAATCCAAGATGGCGGATTCAGCTGAAAGTCTGATAGGACTTCCTGAGGGCTGAAATTACACCCACATTTGCTGCTGGTAGCGGCCATAGTTTAACTCTTGCGATGAATGCTGGGAGGATTGCTGTGAATGCTGGGAATATCACCTGACTACAGTCACCAATCACTGTGCTCAATTTTTCTAGGTTTAACCTTTGATCACAGATCGAGTGATGTTAGTTTTGCAAATTTTAGATGAAAACGTCATGAATCCTTCTTCCAGCCATGACTTGTCTCTGCGCTCTCTGCTCATCGTGCTGCTTCCCCCAATGAACCTCTCACTATGCCTCCATAGTGCAGATGTCCCCCCCATGGTACCCCCCCCGTGCAGGCATAGTCCCCCCTTTAGCCCGCCCCCATAGTGCAGGCATCCCCTCCATGGCCCCCCATAGTCCAGGCATACTCCACCAATTGTGGTTTCCGCCGATGAATGAAAATTTGCAGCATTTTACTGTGGTTCCTGCATGGACAGCTTCCATTGAAGTCACACATATGTGCAGTGCACTATGCAGGCTTACAGTCTATTCATTACACCTATACTATTAGATCAGATAGGCTGCCCCACACCATTGAAATGCACCATACACCCTGGGCTTCTCAATGCCAAACTGCTTCTGTAAATGAATACAAGGTATTGGCTGATATTTTTGCTAAAATATGCAAGCTCGCAACCCAACGTTAAGGGTCCTCATGTACTGTGAGTCCCTGCACTAACATTTGACTGGAAGGAATCAAATCCATACAAAAATCACTGAAAAGCGGCCTTACTTACTGATACAAGGGGTAAGTAGCTTAGTTGAAAAATACTGATGAACAAACACTCTGGGGATCCCTGTTACCACTGGAGCCACTATGGAGGGGGGGGCACTATTACTACTGGGGGCCACTATGGGTGGTTACTATTACTACTGGGGCCACTATGGAGGTCCCTGTTATTACTGCAGCAATATTGGGATAACTGTTACTACTGGGTTCGCTATGGGGGGGTCACTATTTCTACTGGGGCCACTATGGGAGTCCTGCTACTACCGGGGCCAATATGGGGGTCACTATTACTACTGGGGCCACTATGGAAGTCACTATTACTACTAGGGCCACTATGGGGGTCACAATTAGTACTAGGGACACTATGGAGGTCACTATTAGTACTGGGGCCACTATGGGAGTCCTTGTTACTACTGGTGCCAATATGGGGTCACTGTTACTACTGGGGCTGCTATGATGGTAAGTATTACTACTTAGGTCACTACAGGGGGCACTATTACTACTGCAGCCACTATGGGGTCCATTATTAGGACACTTTTATACCCTAGTGTTATTTAGAAGCTGTGTGAATAAGTCATGGAGTTGCATGTGCAGCATCCGAGGAGCGGGCTCTCAGACTAGGAGACAGCGGGTAGAGATTTGGGCTTTGTCATGGGGCTGTACCATCTCCCACCCTGAGGGTAGCACGGGATCTGTCCAAGGAACCAATAGCAGGCTATTAAATGAGGCGTAACCCAACTGTGGTTTACCTTCAGTCTTCTGTCATGGGCGACGTCACTGTCCCATCCTCTGCAGTGAATTCCAGCAGGTGTAATAAACAATACACACACACAGAGTTGACTTTTCGAGGCTGAACCGGGAACAGTCGGTAAAGCCCGTTTTCTTGAAGAATAAACTTGTAAAACAGTCCAACCACAATTTACTTCCACAGTCAGGACACTGGTGCTGGAGGATTCGTGGTGTGACAGGGAGGAATCATGGAATGACAGAGGAGTTCCACAGGCCAATTATCTGTGGCTTTATGGTGTTAGTGAAATTTAGATTGGTTCAAAGAAATGGTTCATTCTGATGATCCCTTTAAGGCTATCATGACCCATTCATGAACTATGAAACAATTGTAACTTTGTAGTTTTCCCAGTTTTTCTTAGAAATGGTATCAGGATTCACCTAAAAATTTTAGGTGTGGAGGGGTTATCTTTTAATTGTTCTGTTTGCAAGACATCAGCAAATACCAATGTGTTAACGCCAAAAGTGATATTTTACCCTGGGAACATGGTTTTGTAGCCAAAAATGTATGTAATCATATATCGTGCATATGTGACATTTGTATAATCCATCTCATATTTATGTGATGGTTACGCCTTTTCTTTCCTTTTAACAAAATCACGGTGTTGGGTGGTTTAGAGGCAGAACCCATTACCATTGACTGAATTTAGATCTCTCGTTCTGAATTTTTGTTAACGGCATGGTCACTTGTGACTCATACTTATCAATTTTACCTGAATAAGGTGTACTTCTTTAAAAATTCTTCAACAATGGTCCCGGCTATTCTTCTAATTTAAAAACAATGGTAAAATTGATGCTTGGTGATATCTTAAGATCGGGAAGGCCCAGGCCTCCTTCTGATTTAGGTCTCGCAAGATGGAATGGGCTATGCGAGTTAGTATGACTGCCCAGATGAATTTGTCCATCATGGAGTTAAGGTGTCTAAGAAATTGGGATGGCAATGCAATTGGAAGGGCCTGAAAGAAGTACAAGAATCTTGGTAAAATGTTCATTTTAAAAATCACACATCTTCCCAGCCAGGAGAATAAACCTTCTGTCCATTTGCTTAGATCCGTTCTTATTTAATTTAGAAAAACTGGATAATTTGCTGAAGAGAGGTCCTTAGTGTCCGTGTCTGCCTAGTTAGAAAGTTTTGCGTATCTCTTGAAGTTTTGCTATTAGGTTAGGGAGAGAGACTCGTGGCATAGAGATCATAAATAAGAGGTCATCCGTATATGCCGTTACTTTATGCGTGGTTCCTCTCGATTGTACCCCCGAGATATCTGGGTTAGCTCGCACGTGTCCCAGAAGGGGCTTTAAGCTTAAGACAAAAAGAAGGGGTGAAAGGGGGCATTGGGTGAAAGGGGGCATCCCTGTCTTGTGCCATTTGAGATGTCGAATGTGGGGGATATGTGGCCATTTGCTTTCACTGAGGCTCAGGGGGATGAGTAAATGCTTGTGACTTATGACATCATATGAGACCCCAGTCCAATGTGCCTTAGGATTTCATGCATGAACTCCCCATTTACTCTATCAAACACTTTGTCCGCGTCCATTGAGAGCAGGCACACTGAGTGGAACCCCTGTTTTACCAGATGGATGAGGTTGATTGCTCTAATAGTATTGTCTCTTGCTTCTCACATGGGAATGAAGCCTACCTGGTCCCCGTGAATGATCTGTTGAAGAAGTGTGGACAAATCTGTTCGACAATATTTGAGTAGACAGTTTTAGGTGAACATATGTTAGCCAATGTGACCAGGATGTTGGCAAGCTTACCCTTTACGATCAGATATCTCCCTGTGCCGTCCTGTCACGTCTCAAGGTGTTCCCAAGCAATTGAGCTGGTGATCAGAATTGAGGCCCCCTTTGTTTTGGAGTCTGAGCACACACTGTGATAACCATCTGGGAAACGAGCATCTGCGAGCCTCGGGATGGAGTCCTTTTGGAACTATGTTTCTTGTATAAAGACAATATGGGCCCTTTTCTGCCAAAGAAGACGAAGAAGGGAGGACCTTTTTTCAGGTACGTTCAGGCGCTGTATATTGAGGCAGACAAAAAGAATGTTACGCTTACTGGATGACATCTCCTCTCTGAAATTGAAAGTGGACTATTGGTGAGGAAGGATCTTATTCTGACTGTCCTTACTCAAAAGGTAGGATAGGAACTCACAAGAGAACTGGGATAAAAATAAATAATATAGTGATTTTTCATGTTCTTGTTTTTCTTTCGCTTCTGCCTGTTTTTTTCCATAGACACTGGACTAGGGTACCACACGGTTGACTCTGATGTTTTGTTCTGTATGCCCCTTCACCGGATGACTTGTTCTCACTTCTTTCAGAAATGTTGTAATTCAGAAGGTTTGCAAGCTTGGACTTGATACTGTCATGTTGCATGTTTTCCCTTTTAGGTTGTTTTCATGCATGTAGACTTCCAAAGGACTTGTGAATTCTGTCTGTTGTCTGTTAACCCCGTCAATTCCATCCCTTCCAGGTTTTCTACTTTACAGTACATGTTAAGATGTTATTTTATACATTAATTTGATTTATGCAATTTTCTGAATGTGGGGAGAAGAATAATGTAGGGGCCCCATAGCTGGCTGGGACCTAGGATTCAGTCGTAGCTCAACCTGTTCATCTAAAACTTTATACTTGCAAGTACTTTATTCCTTAATATTAATATACTGTCATAAACTCAGGTAGGCAAACTGCTTCATCCTTTTGATTTAGTTTCACACCAAAGATGGCTGTGTTTCAAATAAGGGGGAATTGTAGTGACCCAGAGGGCACTACAGGGTAGTCAAACAACCAGCAAAGCCTTAAATACCTTGCTGTGAGCTCCTGTAGAGACATAGAAGGTATCATACTGTTGAAAGACACTGTCTTTCTCAGAAATCGGGGTGAGATTAGTCTGCCCGGCAACCGGTCTTTTCTGATTGGCTGTTTGTCAGTAAAATCTCTGATTGGTGGCTCAAGTCTGAGAAAGTGAGCAGGGTAAGATGGAAGTCAGTGGGGGAGAAGGGAAAAAGTGCAGAAAAAAAGGAAGGTTAAGGAGGAGTTGGGGTGGTGGTTTGTTGGAGGTGGAGGAGAGAGGAGGCAGAGTGCAGAGCTTCGGCAGACTAAAATTACAGAAGGAAAGACTTCATAACAGTTTGTGTAACTTGTCCCTGGGTAATCAAGCATCAGAGGAAGTACAGGCGGCTTTGCCGTAATCACACCGTTCATCTGCCAATAACGTTCCATAGAAGATCACCCCCAGATAACTGAGATTGGCGGGCTTATCTTTTCAAGCAGTAGGAAGAGAGAAAGTTGAGAAATTGCTGTGTAATATTCATGTGCTTGGTCAAACTCTTAAAGTAATTGTTAACTTGCAAAACTGCAAAGTTAGAACAGTTAATGAACTATTTTGCAAGTGTGGCGTAAACTGTGTACCTTTGGTTTATGTTATCAAAGCTGGT